>CM030363.1:204782043-205382043 GCA_017893485.1 Hemerocallis citrina | reverse complement strand
GTGGGATTGAACTACGGAATGATCGGAGTCGAGGCGACGCTTTTGGGGTATTATTGTGATAAGGAATCTATGTTTAGATGTGGGATGATCTCCTGAATTATCCAGGGAAAATACCTGTGATGTGGGATCAATCTCCGGAATGATCAAGCATGGGCAAATTATCATAGTTTATCTTCATCTCTTAGTAGTCATCGTTGTCAGCATGTAGTCATGATGTTTTCTTGAATCACTTTTATGCATTTGGATTTCCTGTTTTTACACACTTGGCTTTTGGATTCGATATCACCCTTTATTCTTTTGGTTGTTACTTCATACTTTAGTGTTTGATTTTTATTGGTTGGATATTATGTTTGAAGCTCATTTATGTTATTTGTTTGATTTGTTACCACTCACACCATTTATGGCTGACCCCGTAGTTTGGGGGTTAGGGTTCAACTCTAGCCTCACATGTTGCAGGTTATTGCTTAGATTGGAGGTTGGATGCTTGAGTGGGCAATTTGAGATTATCGAATTATTTAGTGTTGGTGTAAAATTGTTAAGATATATTCGAATCATTATTGAGTTGTAAATAAAAGATTAATTTGTGTTGAGATGTTTAGACTTCCGCTGTAATTGTAAAATTTGTTGTAATAAGAGAAAGAAAAATTTTAGTGGTGTTGTTGGTGTTTATTGTTGTATTGAAGTGGATTGCTGGGATTTCGCCACTTATTTTCTAAGCTCTCATATTAGAAATTCGGGGCGCTACAGAGATTGGTATCAGAGCTCCGCTTCAATGTAATAATAGACTTAGTATGACAACCAACCTAGGTGTGGACACTAGAGAGTGAGTACCTAGGTGTGGACATCAGAGTGTGAGTATCACATAGAGTTAAAATATGATGTTTGGTTTGAAGTTATGGTTTGAAGTATGGTTATGGTTTTGCCATAGGGCATTGATATGAGTTTGAATCGTGTGTGTTACTCTAACTTTACCCTCGTTTTGCAGTATTCAAAATGGTTGCACCCAGAGGTAGAAATGGTGGCAACAATGAGGATGGATCAGGTAGTTCTCGAGGAACGGGGATTGACCTAGAGGCTGAATTCGCCAAGGTGTATCAAACACTGAATACGTTGATGGCATTCAACGTGGCGCAACAGCAGCAAGCTCAGCAGCAGCAGAATCCGCCGCCAAATCATGGAGCTGGACATGGATTGGTGAATGCCGACCCCATCAAGCAGATTGAATCCTTTAAGAGGATGAGGCCGCCAGTCTTTGAGGGGCAAGCTGATCCAACAGCAGCAGATGATTGGATTAGGAAGATGGAGACAATTTTCGAGGTGTCAGAGACTCCGGCAGCTAGCAAGGTGAAGTTAGCTTCGATACAGCTCGAGAAAGATGCTGGTGTCTGGTGGGAGTCACTGAAGAGGAATTTGGGAGATCAGCAGTTGACATGGGAAGCTTTTCTGGAGGAGTTCAGAGATCGTTTCTTTCCTCTGGATGTTCAAGAGAAGAAGGCGACTGAGTTCATGAACCTTCAGCAGGGGAGCATGACTGTTCGGGAGTATGAGACGAAATTTGCTCAACTTTCGAGGTATGCACCAGAGTTGGTCATGGACGAAGCGAAGAAGGCCAAAAAGTTTGAGCTAGGATTGAGGCCAAACTTGAGGTCAAGGATGGTTCCATTGGGCATTAGAAGATTTGACAAGCTGGTCAGGAGGGCCGCGATGACTGAAGAGGATATGGACTTGTTTCAGAAGAAGCAGGATTCTTGGAACCGGAACAAGAGGCCAGCATCAGGCCAGAGTAGGAAGGGATTCCCCGCGAAGCAGGCAAAGTTCAGTGGACCGGCGCAGAAGGCATCTGGAGCTCCGGGAGTGACCTGCTACTACTGCAAGGAAGTAGGACATTACAGGTCAGCATGTCCGAAGTTGGCAGAGCATGTTTGTTCTCAGAGTGGGCAGACTGGATACTCAAAGCCCCATTGTCCACAACTGAAGAAAGACGGTTCGGGTGGAAGCAAAGTCCCGAAGAGGCAAGGGCGAGTATTTGCATTGACCGAGGAGGATGCGAGGAACTCGGAAGATGTAATACAGGGTATGCAGGAATTTTGATTTCTTTCATCTTGAATCAGTGTAATGAATAAAGCTTTTATTTCAGAACAATTTAAGATTGAGTATCATTCTTATTGTAACAGGAGTTGTTTTAATAAATGGAATTAAAGCAAAGGTTTTGTTTGACACTGGTTCATCGCATACATTTGTATCGCCAAGTTTTGCAAGGATCTTAGGTTTGGAACCTAAGTTATTTCCAGGCAGGGTTTTGTCGGTGGCAACGCCGTCAGGTGAAGAGCTGGTAGCGGATCGATATTACGAGGGCTGTGATATCGAGATTGGTGGAAGGATGTTCGGCATCGACTTGATCGAACTGCAAGTGTTGGGAGTGGATGTCATTGTAGGCATCGATTGGATGGCTATATATGATACCACAATTGATTGCAAGCAGAAGGAGGTGTTGGTGAAAGCACCAGGTGGACCTGCAGTAACTTTCCAAGGGAAGAAGAAGAACCCGCAGGTGGCTGCAATGGTATCTAAGAAGTCTGTTGCAGATGAAGTCAAGGGCATTTCGGTGGTTCGAAATTTTCCTCAGGTGTTCTTGGATGATTTTCCAGGATTACCGCCGCAGAGAGATGTAGAGTTTTGTATCAACGTTCAGCCGAGAAGTGCGCCGATTTCCAAGGCTCCGTACAGGATGGCACCTGTAGAGCAGGATGAAGTGAAGAAGCAGATTGAAGAGCTTTTGAGCAAAGGGCTTATCAGACCGAGTTCATCTCCGTGGGGAGCGCCAGTGTTGTTGGTCAAAAAGAAGGACGGGTCGATGAGGATGTGCATTGACTACCGGGAGTTGAATAGGGTGACTGTTCAGAACAAGTATCCGTTGCCGCGGATTGATGATTTGTTCGACAGGCTTCGAGGAGCAGCGATGTTTTCGAAAATTGATCTGAGGTCAGGGTATCATCAGGTGCGAGTCAAGGAGGAAGACGTGAGTAAGACAGCGTTCAGGACTCATCATGGGCTGTATGAGTTTTTGGTGATGCCATTCGGGTTGACGAATGCGCCAGCGGTTTTCATGGATATGATGAATCGGGTGTTGAGGCCATTCATTGATTCCTTCGTGGTGGTCTTCATCGATGATATCTTGGTGTATTCGAAGTCGGAGGAGGATCATTCTAAGCACTTGACAGCGGTATTACAGACATTGCAGGAGCACAGCTTGTATGCCAAATTGTCGAAGTTTGAATTTTGGAAGTCTGAGGTAGCCTTCCTTGGTCATATTCTTTCTAAGGAGGGAGTAGCTACTGATCCTCAGAAAGTGGAAGCAGTGAAGGATTGACCCAGGCCGACGTCAGTGAAGGAAGTGAGAAGCTTCTTGGGATTAGCTGGTTACTACAGGAGGTTTATTCAGGGGTATTCTCAGATTGCAGTCCCATTGACAGGTTTGACCCGGAAGAGTGTGGCATTTGTATGGACAGATAAGTGCGAAGAGAGTTTCCTTGAGTTAAAGGAAAGGTTGACTACTGCACCTATATTAGCATTGCCGCAAGCAGGGAAGGATTGTGACATCTACAGTGATGCATCTCTCAGAGGTTTGGGATGTGTCTTGATGCAGGAAGGCAAGGTCATTGCTTATGGTTCGAGGCAGTTGCGTCCGCATGAGAAGAATTATCCGACGCATGATCTGGAGCTAGCAGCTATCATATATGCCTTGAAGCTATGGAGACATTATGTCTATGGTGAGAAGGTCAATATGTACACTGACCACAAGAGCCTGAAGTATATTTATCAGCAGAGGGATTTGAATCTTCGGCAGAGAAGGTGGTTGGAGGTATTGGAAGACATTCGTCCTGAGATCAAGTATCATCCGGGCAAGGCGAATGTAGTGGCTGATGGACTTAGCAGGAAGAGTAGTTTATCGAGATTGATCACTACTCGAAGGGAGTTGGCAGCAGAGATCGATCAGGCAGGTATCGAGGTGGTACTGCGAGGTTTAGGGGCATCTTTGGCTCAGTTGAGGCTGCAGCCGTCTTTGAGAGAGAAGATTGTGGAAGGTCAGAGATCAGATTCAGAGATCCAGAAGATGTTGCAGCAGGTTTCAGAAGGCAAGTTATTAGAATTTCGTGTCCAAGATGGAGTTCTTTGGATGGGTGAAAGGTTGTGTGTTCCAGATAATGCAGAGTTGAGAGAAAGTATCTTACAGGAGGCACACAGTACATTATTATCAGTTCATCCAGGAGGCACGAAGATGTACAGGGACATCAAACCACATTTTTGGTGGTCTGGTATGAAGCGGGATGTAGCAGATTTTGTGGCAAGGTGTCTGACTTGTCGGCACATTTCCTAGCCATGAAGATTACTTGGTCGATGGAGAAATTGGCTGAGTTGTACATTGGGGAGATTGTGAGACTTCATGGAGTTCCAGTTTCAATTGTTTCTGACAGAGATCCAAGGTTTACTTCGAGGTTTTGGAAGAGCCTACAAGCAGCTTTAGGCACCAGAACTGATTTCAGTACAGCATTTCATCCGCAGACAGATGGTCAGACGGAGAGGGTGAATCGAGTGCTGGAAGATATGTTGAGAGCTTGTGTTATGGATTTCGGTGGTAGTTGGGAGAGATACTTGGCATTGGTTGAGTTTGCTTATAACAACAGTTACCATGCAAGTATTGGGATGGCACCGTATGAGGCTTTGTACGGGCAGAGGTGCAGGACACCTGTATGTTGGTATGAGGTTGGCGAGAGGCAGATGTATGGTCCTGAGATCGTGCAGCAGACGTCAGAGCAGATTGAGCTGATTCGCCAGAGGTTAGTTGAAGCTCAGAGTCGGCAAAAGAGTTATGCTGATACTCGACGAAGAGATTTGGAATTTGAAGTTGGGGATGCAGTTTTCCTCAAAGTTTCTCCGACCAAAGGGGTGATCAGATTTGGTAAGGGTGGCAAGTTGGCGCCAAGGTATATTGGGCCGTATAGGATCGTGGAGAGGATTGGCAAGACGGCATACAGATTGAAACTTCCTGAGGAGTTAGCGCAAGTGCATGATGTGTTTCATGTGTCGCTATTAAGGAAGTATGTGGCCGATCAGAATCATCAGTTGGTAGAGGTTCCCGAAGATCTACAGGTGAACCTGAGTTACAAGGAACAGCCGGTTGAGATCGTTGATCGTAGGGAGAAAGTCCTTAGAAGCAAGGTGATACCTATGGTCAAAGTATTGTGGAGGAATCAACAGTTCGAGGAGGCTACTTGGGAGCCAGAGGATCGCATGCTGAAGGATTTTCCTGAATTGTTTGAATGAATGTATTTCTTGTACGCGAATGGAATTCTTCGGATGATTGTACTGTTGATTGACATATGATGTATTCCTTTATTTTGATTGTGATGTTATAAGAAATTGTTTGGATTATGTTCTATATATATGAAACACTATTTCCTTGTTTGGTATGTGTTTTGAACTCATTAGTAGTAGTTCTGAGGACAGAACTCTTCTAAGGAGGGAATGATGTAGAACCCCGTATTTTCAAATATTATTTTAATTATTTGAAAATGAATTTTAAATGATTTTGAGTATTTGATAAATATTTTCTAAAAGATTTATCTTTTGTACACGTGCAAAACACGTGCAGATGACTTTTCAGAAGTTTGAAAATTTTAGTTTTCCTTATGAAAAATCATTATTTATTATTTGAAAATTATTTAGTATTTTTCCAGATTTTCTGAAATTAATTGATACTATTTGCAATTTTTGAGAAAAGAATGACTTATTTGCAAAATTGACATTTTGAGGGTTAGAGTGCAAAATGTATTTGCTGGACATTCCGATCAGCACTTGTTGAGGTTCGAAAATATATTTTTCTATTAGATCCTAATTTAAATGATATTTGGTTTAATTTTCAAGAAAAGGATTATATATGTGAGATGTATTTTTGGAAAGGATTATTTTGTAAAGTGGGAATAAAACCCTAATATACAATCCGGCATATTTAAGGGATTCTTTCTTCCCAGCCGTCATTTAGCACATTCAGATTTTGAGATTATTTTGAGGAGCAAAAAGGAGGATTCTTGGATCTAGCAAGGAGAAAGCTTTTTGTGGATTTTTCTTCAAATCAAAGGTGAGTGGTTTTGTTTTGCTTTGCTTTGTTTTGTTTGTCTTGATTGATGAATGACGTAAGATCTTGTTATGCTTGTTTGTGTTCATTATGTCATTATTTTGTTAGTCTCATTGTATGTATGATATGGATCTATTAGTTGATATGGAGGATGAGAACTCTTATTGATATTTGGATCATGTATGAGAAATATTAAGATTTGTTGAGGAAATGTGGAATTATGAGATCGTATTGTTGGGAGACATATTAAGAATTTATTGTGTTATGATCAGATAATAAACATCTGGATCTTATGATTGTAGTTCAGAATTTGTGATAGTGTTGTGAAAGAAGTTTGATGAGAAAAACCCTAATAGAAGGATTAAGAGTTTGGATCATGAGGATATGAGATCTGAGTATTTGATTGATTGAATAATGTATCCATGATAGAGATATTTGAGAGTTGTTCATTTGCCTGGATACAAATTAATTTTTGGGATCGTTGGATCTTTGGAAAAACTCCAGTTTAGTTTTGTGTTCAGACCTATCTTTTGGGAATCTGTAGCCGACAGCCGACTGTCTTGCGAAGCAGTCGACTGGTACGAGCCTACTGTGTATTTTTGAGTCTTGAGATTTGTTCGGGACAGTCGACCTAGACTGAGGTCAGTCGACTGATCCTCTGTTTGTGATTTTGTTCAGTCCTTTCGGGACAGTCGACCTATGACCCTTCAGTCGACTCAAACACTTGGATTATTTTGATGAGGACTATTTGAATTTGTCTCGGGGCAGTCGACTGATGACTTGTCAAGCCGACTGGTCATGCCTTAGATTATTTTTTTGTAAAATGTTGGGATATGTCCTCTGGACAGTCGACTGGTCCTTTATGTAGTCGACTGGTCCTGAAGGATCTTTGTATTTGTTTTTGAGATCTTATGTTTAGTGTTTGATTTTGAGATGTTTGTTTAGTGTTTGATTTCGAGATGTTCAGTTAAGAACATGATTTTTAGATATTTTGTTGAGCCACTTGTTAAGTGGAAATTTGTTCAGATATTTGTTTTGAGTCTCTAGAGGTATGTGACCCTAGTATACCGGTGTTGAGATATTTGTTCAGTTATTTGTTGAGGCCCATTGAGGCAAACTTTCAGTTATTCAGATTTTTAGTCCGGTAGGGTACACTACTCTAGGAGATTTGTTCAGTAACCCAAACTAATAAGGACAGGCATTAGTAGTGTCATGACGAATGGGAACTTGAGTTATGCACCTCAGTATGGCTTCTGATGTAGGATTTAATCTCCTGAATTATCCAAGTAGTTAACTTGTGATGTGTGATTTATCTCCGGAATTATCCAGGCAGTTAACCTGTGATGCGAGATATTTCTCCTGAATTATCCAAGTAATTATCTTGAGATGTGGGATTGAACTACGGAATGATCGGAGTCGAGGCGACGCTTTTGGGGTATTATTGTGATAAGGAATCTATGTTTAGATGTGGGATGATCTCCTGAATTATCCAGGGAAAATACCTGTGATGTGGGATCAATCTCCGGAATGATCAAGCATGGGCAAATTATCATAGTTTATCTTCATCTCTTAGTAGTCATCGTTGTCAGCATGTAGTCATGATGTTTTCTTGAATCACTTTTATGCATTTGGATTTCCTGTTTTTACACACTTGGCTTTTGGATTCGATATCACCCTTTATTCTTTTGGTTGTTACTTCATACTTTAGTGTTTGATTTTTATTGGTTGGATATTATGTTTGAAGCTCATTTATGTTATTTGTTTGATTTGTTACCACTCACACCATTTATGGCTGACCCCGTAGTTTGGGGGTTAGGGTTCAACTCTAGCCTCACATGTTGCAGGTTATTGCTTAGATTGGAGGTTGGATGCTTGAGTGGGCAATTTGAGATTATCGAATTATTTAGTGTTGGTGTAAAATTGTTAAGATATATTCGAATCATTATTGAGTTGTAAATAAAAGATTAATTTGTGTTGAGATGTTTAGACTTCCACTGTAATTGTAAAATTTGTTGTAATAAGAGAAAGAAAAATTTTAGTGGTGTTGTTGGTGTTTATTGTTGTATTGAAGTGGATTGCTGGGATTTCGCCACTTATTTTCTAAGCTCTCATATTAGAAATTCGGGGCGCTACAGACCCGAACCCGCCCAAGTCAGCCTTCAACCCGGGCGGGTCCGACCCCACCCGACCCGACCCGGCCCGGTCGACCCGAATGCCAATCCTAATAGGGAATGGGAGTTACCTCCCATTGTTGGCATTGAAGTTGTTCGATCTCTTTTCGGAGTTCGTCAGCCCGTTGTGGTCGCCATTGTAGAGCTCGGTTGGTGTAGGACTGCTGTGGTAGGACATGGAGATTATTTTCAACCAATCCCCTTTCTTAATCACTCGGGTATTTTCTCAATCTTACGGACATTCAAGTTTCCCAACTTGAATAACAAAGAAATTGGTTCAACATTTTTAGCATATCTTAATAGCAAATCAACTTGATTGTTTGAAATCTAATATCGGTAAGTTTTCGACTTCCTAGGTATGTATCATTTTTTTTGCTAGAGGCATCTTCCTATTACTTCTTACGAGTGTTGATCGTATTTTATTATTAGTAAAACTAAATTTTGATATAAACACTACAAAATAAATGGTCTATCGCGGCATTTTTTTGCCGGCATTTACGTGAAACGCCACGATAGACTCCTGCAAAAATTCAAGGGGTCTACTATGACATTTTGTAACGACATCTGAACAAACTGCCGCAATAGCTATAAGCTATCGCGGCATTTTCAATAGAAACGCCGGGATAGCCTCTCCCAATATTCTGCCAGCATCCCTCAAACCCCAAATCTCTCTAACCCAAAATCTAAAAAAAAATCCCTCCAACCCCAAATCTCTTAAAAATCCCTCCAAATCAAAATCCCTCCAACCTTTAATCTCTCAAAAATTCATCCAAATCAAAACCCATAAATCTCTCAAAATCACAAATCAAAGCCAGCCCCTCTCGCCCTCCTTTTCTTCCCCGATTGATATCTCCTGTCGCTGTTGTCTTCATCTTTGAAGGTGTCGAAGTCGTTGTCCTTCTCCTCACCTTGCCATCGCCATCCCTTCCTCCAATTCCGAGCCCGTCTCCTCTTCTCAGTCCACCCAGCGACAACAACCCCCAACTTCTCCCTCTAAAGTAAGTATTGTTTCTCTACTTTTTCTCTCTAGGGTTTCGCTCGGACTCATTCCTCTCTTCTCGATCTTGAATCTCGCAGATCCACTGACCCCAGAGCCTGCTCCTTCTAACCATCAAGTAGATCGCCAATTCTTTCTTCGATGGCAAGTCCAATCTTGTTGTTGATGGAGTCTATGCCAATGTCAGTAATTTCTTTCTTTTTTTTTGGATTTTATTCATGTTCTTTATAGAGAATACGAGAAAGTATAATTTGAGCGATCTCGAGCTTTGATATATGTGCAGTTTAGGGTGGTGAGGATGGTGTATGTTTCGTTCTTGATTGATGACGGTACAGGGAGGATCGAGATCGGTAAATGGTGAGGGTTTTTGTTCTGTTCTTGTTTGATTAATTAGGTGTTGGTTCTTTTTTAAGCTCTAAAAGTTCAGTTTTTTTGTTTGATAAAGGATTAGCATGGCTTTGGATGCAATTGAAGTTACTGCTGTTGAGTAAGTGCTCGAATAAATTGGTTGGTTTTTGAATGGGAATTTACTTATTTTGGTACTATTGTATGTAGATAGCTACGTGGGACTGCTAATTATTTGTGTTTGCTTATCGTAATATTAAGGACTTAATTGTGTTTCGTCGCACTTATAGTGCGTTGACAAAAGCCTTTCTCAATCTAGTTCCATAAAATAGTACCATATGTGTTCTCTGTACAATTATCATTACTCTTCTGAATGCATTTGTTTCTTGCCTTTGTTTAATTGTCTTCTTTTTTCAATGGGTGAAGGATTGGGATGTATGTTGAAGTCAAACTGTCAATCGCCATTTTTAAACCTAGGATGTATCGAATATACTGTTCTAATAACATCTTAAATCTCCTTCTCTGCACAAAATTTCAAATTTAGCTAGTTTGGGAATTTATAGTAGCTGCTAACAAGTCTGAAATTGTTTCAGGTTCAAGGACATATTTTAGGAGGTATATGAGGAGAAATGGAAGCAAAAATTCGACGAACATTTGATATGGTAGGTTTTTTATGGAAACCTTTAATTGATTTTCTTTTTCCTAACACTTGAATTACTAATACTAATTTACAAAGTTAATATCATCGAGCTAGGTATGAGCATCGGCTTACTGATGATATGGTGGCTTATGCAATTAAAAGTGATGGTGGATATGCCTGGGCTTGTAAGAACTATGATGTAGATGTCCTGAGTGATTTGCTTGCTCAAGGTACTGCTCTTGCTTTTAGGGTGTAAGTTACTTATTCAAAATAATCTCTCGATTTCTTTTGCTGAACTCATAAACTTCTTACTTACTTGTTGGTGCTGTTTACGAGTTACTTTATTTACTAATGAGCATCTAATTTGCAAGATCATGAAAAGAATCTTGTGGGCTTCATCTGTCATGTCTTGAACATGAGGAATGATTATTTTTCAGTAGCAAATGAAATATAAGGTTTGTAATGGTGTATAGTTAGGATAAACAATATATCAACAATTCCTTGCACTTATAGTCAATATGAAGGAGACAGAGCATGTTGAAATCACCCTTATTCCTACTATGTAGTGTTTTTAACAAGAGTAGTAGAATTAGTAAGCGAGTATTACCTACAAATTTACAACCAAATTGAAAGACGAGAATTTTACATACGAAATATAACTATTTTTAATTTTCAGTGATATCATATATTAGATTTTGTTGTCCACCTGATCTGCTTAGATATGCTGCAGTGCTACCGAAACTCTTTATCAAAATTTATCACTTAGGAATCTGAAATCTGTTTTCTTTTTTTGAATTTGCTTCTCATGCAATTTCTCTCTAGGGTTGCACCTTTCTTTTAGTTTAGAATTGAAAAGCATGCATAGTTCCATAGCTAGTTTTTACTCTCCCGAGGTGCAGCTCTGCTCTACATGATGCTTCTTTTATGATGTATGAATACATTCTACCTCGTATCTAGTGTGCGTGTTCATAATTGGCATTTCACCAAATAAAGTAGCTACTCATAGGGGACCATCATTGATTATTTCCTGCACTAAGGGTTTAAAATGATTTCACTGAAATATGTGTCCTTGTGACACTTGGATTGGAGAGTATAAGGATTTTCATGCAGTATGAGTGTATGTGTGTATATATACATATTTTAAAGTTGCAGGACAAGTATATTGATGTGTGGCTAGTTTTTCTTTGTTTTGTTTTGCTGGAAATTTGCGCAGATAGAAAGTTAGCTCCAGTTGAACCTTCCGGTGCATGTATATGGCTGATATGCTAAAAATCCAAATATTTTTTCATATATTTTGATTTCATCTAATCATCTTATACAATTTTTTCATCTACACTGTTTTTTTTAATACTTTTTGTATAATTTGATCCATGAGTACTAATGTACTATTGCTATAGGTAAGTGTTCTTTTTTTTCTGTGAAACAATAGGTAAGTGTTGTGATGGAGCAGATGCTTCGATTGCTACATGATTGCGGACTGCCAAAGGAAGATGTGGATTTTATCAACTCCGATGGTATAACAATGAACAAGCTTTTGTTAGAGGTTTGTTTTATATGGTGGATCTAATATGAATAATGCATCTTACTGAATGTGCTGACCTCTTTCATGGCATAACTCAAGTGTCAACATTAGAGCTACTGATTTATAATTGAAATTAATCTTGCAATGAATATGCTTTCTTCTAATCTCCTGCCTCTTAGTATCATAATGCAAAACATTGTTTACTTCTTTTGCATTTTGAAATGCTAAAATGTAGCAGAGGAATAGAAAATGAGCTCACCTAATTTATAGTGTCCAACAATTTAGGTGTGATGATCATGAAAATATTTCATTTAATTTATTGCATTTTCTACAAGGTCATTAGAGAAGCTGTGATGCTGAAATCACTGGATAACTTGTTTGCGGCCTTGGAACCCCTGCTTCGCAGAGTGGTATGGTGACGAAATTATCTCTTACAAATTAATCTTTCTTACATAACAACTGTGAATCTAACAAGTAGCAGGTCAATAAACAGGAGTATTCTGGTTGTCAATTTTAACTATTTACTTATATGGTTATGTGACTATATACTTTTAGATTCAATAAACAGGAGTTTTTTTGTTCTGAAGAACAAATTTAGTACATAAACAAACATAACTATTCTCGATCACTGTACAATTTAAGATAACCATGTATACTCCTTCTGCAGTATACATTGACACTTGCACGAAGAAGATTACTGTACCATTTTAGATTCAATACTGCACTCGGATCTTCAAAAGCTCAGATGTAGAGTTAATTACCACGCATTAAGATTCACTAATCAAATAGTGGAAATGGGTGAAACATTAATCCAGAGGATGAAAGCAAAAGGCAAACATTTCATTGCACTTCACTTGAGGTATGTTTTTGACCATTGACATTGGTTTATAGATATAGATTGATTGTAAGTTTGTAGCGAATAGTTAAAGTATAAACGACTTAAATATGACACCATTATTGCTGTGATCAGTACTATAGAATTATACTGAACCTTTGTTTCATAATTCATTGATCAGGTCCTTCTAATAAAATCATAGACCTGCAGATATTGACATAATGCTAATTTTCACTCTGCAAGCAGGTTAAATGGGGATCTAACTTGCAAAGTGAACATGAACGATACATCACAGAAAAAGTTTTTGCTGGAAAGCCAAATCAGAGATTATCCTAAGGTACTTGCATAAAATCTTGCATTTATTTGATGAAAGATATATCGTTCAGCAACATTTTACGATATCAGTATGAAATTTAACTATTGCATTTGACTGGTGTGGTGACTAGTGTAGTGAATAAACTAATAAATGACACTATTGTGAATTATACAGATCCAGCGAATTCCATCGACTTCTAGTCACGCACATACATCTGGCGAAATATCAATGGGAATGAAAGCAATGCCGAGCCACAGCAGTAGACTTTGCCATAGTTCAGTTTAATTTGGACTATAGTCTTTTTATGTTTTGTCGAAACTGAAATTATGTTTTGTTAAAGAAATTGATGTATAACATGTATATTTCTGACTCTTCGTATGGCCATTTTTAGACAAGTAATTATTGTTTATTGTGGTCCATGATTATATAGTTGTTTATTATGCTATTAGTGATTTTAAGATTTGAACTTTCAAATTTGATGTGACTACAGATATTTTGAATTTGTGACCTATTTTTAAAATAGTGGGAAAAAACTTGATGCCGGGATACATATCGATCCACCAAACGTGGTGAATTTTTTTTTTAAAAAATTGAATCTATGACTTGCAACGGCGCTTTCCAAAAGCGCCGTTATAGACCTACGACTTGTAATGGCGGTCTAAAAATGTGTCGTTACAAGCCGTACGTCTATAGCGGCATTTTTTATAAGCGCCGGTATAGACGTATGCCTATAACGGCATTTTTTAGACCGCCGTTACAGATCATAGGCCTATAGCGGCGCCTTTTAAGACGCGCCGTTGTAGACCTATGGTCTGTAACGGCGCTCTAGAAAAGCACCGTGATAGGCCTATGATCTGTAACGACGGTCGATGCAACGGCGCTGCTCGCGGCAATAATTAAAACGCCGCTACCATCTATGGCGGCGTTTACAAGCGCCGCCATAGCCCAAAAAAAACGCCGCTATAGACGTTCCGTTTAGTAGTGAAAGAACAAATTTTACATCTTACACTCAACGATTTTGAGCTCAGCTCATTGATAGTGAGGAATCACATTCAATGTAAACATTTATATGAATGAATTTTTAACAAATTCACACAAAAAAAATATCAAAAGAAAACAAAATGTGGAAATACCTTCAATGACTTGATGGAAATTTCGCCTATTTCCAGAAAGCAAAAAAGATGCTCAACTCTGATCTTCCCTGTTCAACAATAAAACATAATTTTAATTTAATATTACATATTTAATAAACCAATTAGATAAATCTAAATTTACCATTAAAAAATAAACATCAAGAAATTGGGATTGAATAATCGAGGGTTTAGGTTACGTTTGAGATCAGCGACGGTATTTTGATGAAATCTCCTATGGTAATTTCTTTGTTATTCATGACGGGTGGGGGCAGCGATGGGCAGGGGCAGAGACGGCAAAGCGATGGGTGGCGATGGAAGGTTGTGACGGGCGGCCGGTAGCGATGGGCAGAGGCAGCGACTGGGGGCGGGTAGCGACGGGCGGCGGAGGAGATTTGGGTAGGTTTAGGGGTAGGGAGAGTTAGGGTTTGTGGGTTTGGGAGAGATGTGGCAGAAGAAAGGTTTTTTTGTGTGTTTTTTTAATCAATTATGTTTTGGCAAGTGATGTGATGCACGTGTTAATTGCTACTTTTGCTCTCCTTTCTCCATTTCAAAATAGAGAATTGAGAGGGGTAGGCTTATTCGCTTAAGATATAAAATATAAATATAATTGTGATAGAAGAACATCCCCTTGAACTTTCATTTATGTTAAAAATAAACCCCTTGCACTTTATATGTTTTGAGGAGTGCTTTCAAAAAAAATTAAAAAAGGAGTTGAAGGAGGAATTATCAAGCAAAAATATTTTTTTTATTATTAAAACATTGATAGTTGATGGATTTTTTTCCTTTTTTTTTAAAGTTTGCCTATCTATTGTTGCCTACACACAAACATGAGAAATACAATTGTACTTATTTATTACATAAAGATTGCTCAATTACCAATAAACCATAAAGATCTAATCTCTTGTAATATTCAACAAGAACTAATAATGAGCAGGAGGACTTGCGCCCCTTTTTTAAAGAGACGGGTGGGATAAGATTACCATGTTTCATTAATAAGAGGTTAATAAAATATCCTCAGAGTACTAGGTGAATGTACAAATAACTATAAGTATGAAATTAAACATAAACCTCTAACAAAGTTCTGGAGAGTGGGACATGTCCAACCCGTACCAACATAGAAGATAACAGTCTAACAAGTACAAACATAACATACCAGACCTTCCAACAAAACCCTAAAGGATGGGTGTTCGATCCTCGTCGCTCCGCTCAGTCGAGAGTAGGCCCGATCACAACTACCTCGTCGTCGTACTCGTTTACCTAGATGGCTCAAGCAATCCCCCCTCTCGGCCTTGTTGTCGCAGTTGTGGCCCCAAAAAAAATAGGATGCATATGAGTTAAAATACCAGAAATATTATTACAAGTCTCAAAGCCATGAAACCCAACTCATTGTGGTGATGGCGATATATCATGCTTCTTTTATCTCATGTTGCACAATGGAAAATTTGGGATCAATCCACAGATCCTCGTAAGCGAGAGGGTAATCATTTGTTCCCAGAGCCCTCGAAACCTCAACCAAGGGCACTTTGCTCCTCGGGCATTCTAGGAATAGATGGTTTAACGATTCCGTATGAGTGTTGCAAAAGTCACAGCTGGTCGCAATATTTGGTTGTCTTTTGGCTAGAATTTTCTCTTATCAGGATGGCGTTATTGAGCACCAGCCAGAGGAAGACTATTACTTTGAGAGGCATTTTTTCCTTCCAAAGGATCGTAGCCCACTTTGGTCTACATCCTCGGAAGTGGATGCCGTTGTATAATAAATGAACCGTGAAGGCATCGTTGTTCTCCAACCACCAAGATTTCCGGTCCAAGCCATTTGAGCATTTCACCCCCAGACTGAGCAATGTGGGCTTCGAGAGCCCCAAGCCTCAACTGGGCCTCTAGGCATAGTTAGGCTCTAAAGGATGGTTTCCATGTCCCTTTACTCCACGTCTTGGCCACGGAGATGTGAGGATGGGATGCTTGCTCGTACAGGCCTAGGAACATCTCTCTTCGCGGGTGAGCGCCGCATAATTTGTTTCACCAGAATTTGGTCGGAAGGCCATTACCTATAAATGAGGTAACCCTTGTACAGAACAGGTCATAGGCACTTGCGATACCTTTCCAAAACCAGGAGACCCTAGCACTAACCAGGAAACCTAAACTTCTCTTTCTTTTCCCCTGCAAGTAAGATTGTATGAATTCCTGTCATCCCTCGCCATTTGGATGGAAGACTTTCCACCACCATTTGCCAAGTAAGGCAAGGTTCATGTCCTTTAGATCGATGATGTCCAGTCCTCCGTGTATTTTCTTCATACACGTCTTCTCTCATCAGATCAGGTGATGAGTTTTTAAGGCAGCACTAACTGTTAAGATTATGTCTTGAATACTCGTGGTTCAGATTAGAAGAAGATGCGATGAAGCATGGGGGTTGAAGTAGTCGAAGATGAAAACAGTAAAAGAAGGTGCAAGCAGAGTTGTGGTCGACCGTCCAGGGTTGCGGTTGACCGCACACCCGACCGACCCCTGTACAGGGTTTGTCCAAGAGAGGAGCGGTTGACCGCACTTGTTGGTACAGTAGACCGACCGCGGTGCTATGTTACTTTTGGGCCTCGATTTGTTAGGTCATTTCAGTCCAATCTTCAACTCCAAGTTAGATTGTACGACTCCTATTCAGTTACTTCTTCTTTATATTATATTGGACGACTGAGAATCAAGATTAACCTAGGGTTCTCTCTATTCTTCTATATAATGTAATCGCCTCTAATATGATAGTGAGAAGTACTTCATAGATTATTTTCTTCATTGAACAGAGAGGCTTGAGAGAGAGAGAGAGAGAGATGGTTCTTGGTGAGTGGTTTAACTTTTTGTAATTTCTTCTAGTTGAATATTATATCTTCGTATATTTTTGGTCCGGATTAAGCGAAAGCTAACCAGGATAAATTCTCGTTGTGTTTGTATTGGATTGATGGATCTATTTGCTTGCTTGTTCAGTTGATTCGTCTCATCTATTTCAATTTCCTCATTGCTCTATTTAGTTCTGTTGCGCCACCCAGGGTCGGCCCTCACCTTGAGGCCGGTGAGGCGGCTGCCTCAGGCCCCCGGATTATTTGTAATTTTAGTAGCCTCAAATTTATATTCCCCTTGTAAATATAGACATGTATTTTGCGCGTAAAAAAATTATTTTGTTATTAGGGCCCCCAAAAATAATTATTTAGCCCTTTCGCCTCGGGCCCCCGGGAACTCAGGGTCAGCTCTGGCGCCACCGACATGTTTGCAGACATCACCGCCCAACACTAACAACTTTTCACTCTTGTACACATTGGATAATGTGGGTGTGCAGTATAATTCATCGAGACAAATTATCAGTCTTGTTGTGTTTGTCTAAGACATCTTCTGTTGTATTCTGGACCCTTACCAGGGTGAACGAAAAACTATAGTAGACTCCCATAGCTTGCGTGTTTGCCCAGCTATGCAATCGATCAATTGAGAAAAATAGTGTGCAAAACATTTTCTTTAATTGTCTTGCCTCTCTATTCTTAAGGCAATGGAAGCTAAACAGATCCCTAAAGAATTATGTGTGGAGCCCCTGGTTCGAGCCACGCTTTTCCCTCAAAAAAATTTTGGAATTACGTGTGGAGAAGACCAAGGAGAAGAAGGGTCAAGCAAGGAGACAAGGAGCTAGGTAGGAGAAGCCAAGTTTGAAGACCTTGTGGTGTTCCTCAAAATCTTCATGTGCATGTTAGGTTATGAATAGATGTGAATAATATGATTTGCATGAACTATAATTGATCGTGTTGATTGCTAACATTGTACTTTGAAAACATGCTATGAATGCAACAATTTTCATGGGTAGTTGTAGTTGTGTTTTATAAAGAAACAATTTCTAGGTATGAATATCTTGTGAATATCCTGAGTAATTTTTATTCAACTAAACATCATGTTAAACATGTAAAAGAGTAGTCTTAAATTGGTTTGAACAAAGAGCATGATGTTGAGTAGAATTTCTTTCTCATGGTAGAGATTGTTAGAGAAACTTTCATGTGATTTTTCTATGTTATGTGCTCTTCTGGATTGTGTCACGCGTTTCCAGCATGAGAAATCAGGGCACTACAGAAGTATCGCCGAGTTTAAAGCTGCAAGCACTATGATTGAAATCTCATGTCATCCAATCAACTAGTTAACTTTGGAAATATTTCCATTCCCAAGAGTACGAATACTGAACCGCCAATACCGCCAACTAGTGTCTTAAGTTCCTTTTCAGCCATTGAAGGCACGACTGCTCTCCATTCCAATTTCCAAACAAGAAAATTTTCAAATTCTTCAGAGCCCTTTCCAAACAAAACAATACAGCTCCTTCACAGATTCATAAGCTTAAGCAATCACTGCAAAGCCAACAATCATCCAAACAAGCAGCGGAAATGTCAGGTTTTCCTCATTCGGTAGTTGGTACTCAAATCGTTTGCCATCTATAATAGTAAAAATGACTGTCACAGCTCATATCAAGAAAGGATGAGTCATCCAGTTAATAGAATTGTTGCAAACTGAAGTTATAATAAACACTAAAAAGCACCTACAACATCTGAATCTACATCTGAAAATAAGAATTTGAGGTTTAAACATGTCTGGATGGTCCATACTCTCAATTACATGACAAATACAACATGGGTCATAACATTACACAGGACAAGCAAGTTTCGGAGACTTGGGCACATCGAATACAACACAAGACTGTTGTTCAGTTCAAACTAGAAAATTCAGACTAGATTAAATTAAAGATAAAGCTCTATATGAACCAGCAGTCATCAGTTTCAGCAATTGACAGGCGAAGCCTTGGGCTGGTGCTGCCCATCATCTGCATTAAAAGCAGGCTGTGGTTCTTTTTCAAGCAGACCATCTTCCTTGGGTGGTTTAAATGTTTTGGGGAGCACCGCAGAATCTTCCAGATCGTTCTCAGCATTCCCATTCTTCTCTTCCTCGCCATCAGGTTTCTTCATATCAGCTTCCTCAACCACTTTTTCTTCAGAACTAGGAGGTTTTATTTCAGAATCCTCTCTCTCTTTGGCATTGGCTTTCTCATCTTCTTTTTCCTCCTCTATGACTGGTGCAGTGGAGTCAGTATAACCCTTTTCCCCGTCTACAATCTTCTCCTCAACATCACCAACAGCAGCATTGTCCTTGACCTTGTCAGCGATTTCTTCAGAATCCTTCATTTCTACATCAGCAGCTGGATCGGCTGCAGTGTCAACTGCTTCAGGAGCCTTATTCTCTCCATCTTCGCTATCTTTTTTATCTTTTCCAGCTCTTTTGCTGCTAGACTTTCTTTCCTTCTTCTTAGGAGGTTCGCCCTCAGGTGTCTCTGTCACTTTAGCTTTAGCACTAAGTCTTTCAGATCGTCGTGGAGTATCACCTATTTAGAATTCAATCAACAGAAGTAAATACAGATGCACGCATAGGGAAAGACATGCATTATTATGCATGTGGATGTGTGTATGTGTCTATTATTTAATGCATAAGCATCATGTAAAGATGCAAAGGCTGTTAATCATTTGTGTTTTGAAGGACAACATTGGTTGTCATGATTACCATGATGAGAATAAGTTAAAGGTAGATAAAACATCCCCATCTAATTTTAGCTACAAATGGACAAGCAAACACAACAAATTCACAACCACGCTCCAACTTTCTAGTTATAATAGTAGTGGTTTATGAGCATGTGAAATGTGCATGTCATATGAGAGACTATTTATGGAGAAGAATGAACAAACTCCACATCTTGCACATGCTGGTCGATTTAACACATATCGAGTAGGATGCCAACTACTGAGTAATAATAGTAATTTTCACACATGATTCATGTATGATTAGAATGAGGTGGTTGTCTGATTTTCGACGAAAATTAATCAGCTATGGATTCAAGTACTTTTAAAGATAAAATATTCAATTGGCTTTTAGTTTTCAGTAAGGAATTCAAATTGTTCAATTTAACAATAAACAAGATCGACCCACTCATTAAAAGTTTTGGATCTAATCACCAAAGAAATTTACCCGATGATGGTTATAATGTATAGGGTGGTATGACTGGTTTCACACACATGATGGAGGTCGACTTCAAGGAGTTTGGGTTATGGCAGTAAAGATAAATACTACACTTATTTGTACATGCCTTTCTTTTCTTCCGATTCTACACTATCATGAAGCATAAAATATTTTATAATATTCATTTGTTCACCGTGTTTGGAAAAATAAAAGCACGTGGACGGAAATCTAGGTTTATCTTTTTTTTTAAGGAACGAAAAAAGAGGATGAAGGAGCAGGGATGAGACCATCCCACCCCTCTGCACATCATATACGATGTGTGTGTGTGTGTGAGAGAGAGAGAGAGTGAGAGAGAGAGAGAGAGAGAGAGAGAACCAGTTCCCCAGTCAAATTCAGCAAAAGCAGGCCCTCCAGGGTGGGAGCGCAAGTACTTATCCAACTGTCTTTTGTTCACAAATTTTTCACCAGTTGGGGAGATGAAGATGATTTCATTCCGCCCACCAGACTTGGGTGTAAACTGCAAAGGAAATATCAGAAGAGATAAATAACAAGACGGAGATAAACCAAGAGTGGAACAGTGGGGAGAGTCATCCATGAATGAATGCATTAAAGTTACAATGTTAGCTACAAATCAAATAACGAATTCAAGTCAGCAAGGTAGGTCCATATGTTGTCAAATCCAACAAATATCATTACATTAATATTATTGAAAAGTATGACAGCAAGAAAATGAATAAGTTAAATAGTAAATAAGAAATACATACCATTAAAAAAACACTATTCCATTCCAATCCAAATAGCAATCACAATCTCAGAATGCCCTTTATGTTTTAAAATTTACAGATGAACAGAAAGTGAAAATCCAATCAACTAATTTACTAAAATCTTTAACTCAAAATGATGGTAGGTGAAAACACACACAATCTGGTTTAAAAAAGAAATAGTTATGGAAAATAAGCAAGTCTGTCTACATTTTTAAGAACACATCAGTCAACGATGAGAGACACATGCACACAGAATTAATGTCAATTCATGAACAAACAAGTAAATTTCGACAAGCAAATGATATTGACTCTGACATCCATAACAAAATTACCTAAATAAACAAGAGCAAGTCCCTACAAAATCAAGATGATAACAGTGTAATATAATGCAAAGATGCACAGAAAAACAGTAACAGATAAGAGCAACCTTCAGAAATGCTCATTTCATCAAATAGAGTGTGATGGTCTTTTTCCTTTCAATTTAAGCGGAACCTAATGAAAAAGTGCAGTGCATGTAAAATACAAAGAAATCATAGCTGGCTAAAGGCCACTAAATTAAAAGGTATAAGGGAGAGATCACATAATACGTCAATATGGTCAACTATGTAATCACATTCTAATCAGTTATACTTGTTTCTTTGAAAGTCACAAAATACTATATTACCAATCTGAGACACTTCGAATATAGAAGAAATGCGAAAAACAGAAACACATTCCTATCAGACAAACCAACCTGTCCTCGCAAAGATCTTAGAAGATAAATGATTGCACTCATATAGTCATTGCTGTGATGGACTCGACTCTACAGTACAGAAGCCATGAGACAATGACCGGCGTGCCACATAAACCGAGTGAAAAGAACCCTAAAATAAAGATAGTTACTCTAGAGATTAACTGCCTAAATTGCATCAATATTTAATATTTACAAATTGTGAGCTGAAACATGGCTCAACAATTCCCACAAATATAGACACCGCAATTGGCTATATTTGTTAGCTTGTGAATATACAAGGTTATCATATAGATTTATGCCTTTAGTTTGTGTTTACAATATGAAGCGTACTTAAGAATATATAATAACCACAACAAAAATTAATTTACTGCAAAATTTGTAATTAGCATTCCATCGTAGGCACATTATTTAAGCAAATAACTATGTGTAGTTATGAACGTGCTACCGTGCAGTTCCTTAAATAGTAGAATACGAACACGATAACTCTAAAAAATAATGTTTGTGTGCACGCTTGTTATGTATTTGCACATGAAGAATGCTACAAACCGGAGAGAATTTGTGCACATGCATGCTTGCAATTATGCACACGTAAGTTTGTGTGTTTGCATGTCTTTGTAGAATATATCCCAATTTTTGGTTATTTCTCATACTTCCTTTTTCAGCTAAAAGTGATCATTCTTCAATGTACGAATAAATGTAAATTTAAATGTTCGGAGACAAATAATGCCAACATAGTCACGTGCACCCAAAAACCCAATCCAACCCAATAAACCAAATTATATTTGGGTTTTGTACTCAGGCGCCAGCCCGACAACCCGATCCAACCCACTTTCTAATCACCTTGTGTGCCTCACTGTGCCTTGTGTCGGTGTCTTTGTCAGCGGTAGGCAGGGCGGGGCAACGGACATACCACCTAGGCATGCGGCTAGGCGGTTGACTCTTACATATATAAATTGAGAAAAAGGATCCTAGAATGTCACTCGTTTGTCATGCATCATGCATCCTCCCCCCAAAATGCAAACCGGTCAATGGAATCTACATGTCATAAAACATGTGAGGACGTAAAATCATGAGATTTGAACATGTTTTGTCTTTGTATCAAGTCGTGCTGAAAACCATTCATTTTGAGAATACGTGGTAAATTGGTAAATTTTACATCATCATAAGATTGAAGATTCAATGACACGAATGGTAAGGATCAGAATAGAATCATAACCTTTTTCTATCAGATCTACCTGAAGCACAATATGTATATTTAAGGGCAATACCGAAGGTACAACCTCCGACTAAACAGTTTCAACAGTCTTAGCCACTCCCTACACTTCCATCAATAACCACCATGAAGAACGAATAAAATTTGTGGGTAATGAGATGACTTGGTAGGATGGCGCCAGAAAATGACTTCAAATCTATGTGTTTATCGAATAAAAGGAAACCCTATCAACATTTCCTATAAGTACATGCCTATGTTTGTTTGCGGTGCTCAGGAGCCACACTTGTTAAAAAAAAATTAAGCTGTGCTTATCTGAATTTTGATATGCTATTAGTCTTATCTTCGAAAAAAACTATTACTAAAATATGCCAAATTTTGGCTTACATACACATCAAAACATGATTTTTGATTGCCTAACAGATTAGATATAGATATGGGCAATGTTGTCCAATATAGAATCTGCATAAACTTACAGAGTAGTGCGAAGGTTTAAATGGTGTAGTTATAGTTGAAATAGTTCACACTCTTTTTCCGATTAGGCTGTGAACTACTCCTTTGTAAGCCCTAAGAACTTCAATCTAAAGGACAAAGACGGGGAGACAAAGGGAGAGAGAATGATTTAGAGGTTTGATAGAGGGGTACGCGATATAGCACCATCCGCCAATTGACCTGAACTCATATGGTATAAACTCTCCCATGTCAAGAAACAAAATCTTAAGACTTAAAAACTCCCAAGATATAGTGACGAGGGAAATTTTCAACTAATATATTCACGATACAAGTTGCCAACCCCCTAACACACAAGGAGATGTAAAAGAAGGGCACAATCTCCTTTTAGCCACGCCCACTTGCCCTGAGGGTACAAGCAATCCTGGCAACACCACAACACCAATTTTAGAGTTCAAGGACATAGGAATGTGTACTCCTTTCTCTTGAATAATTTCCAAAACCTCGCTTGTAGTCATTATAGCCCTTATTCCACCAATTGGCACTCAACAAATCGTGGTTTCAACATATTCATCAATATGAAGACGCATAAGTCATACTATGAGTCATACTGGACTAGGATTGTAACTATCGAAGTACAAATACTTCCAAAAAGTCTGTTATTACCAACACAAGGTAGGTTGATACCCAAAAACAATCCCGAGTTTTCGGATTACGAAATGACCATAGTATACAAGAGCCTTTCATGTCTTGGCAAAACCAATGGTTCCAAAAGTAAAGGATTAAAAAATTTCAAAGAAATTCAAATGTATCCTAATCAAGTATTACTTGCCTTTTTATGACTCCATTATATGATAAAAATAACATAAGGCGATACGCGGTATTGTATGTTTTTTGACTACATACCACATAAGCGGTTGGGTATTTTTTATAAAAGGAATACTTCAAAAATTAGAAAGGAAGAAAAAAGCAATGAAATATTTTTTTTAATAGGAAAAGCATAAAAAACCCAAAAAAGAGAAAAATAAAAAAGGGCATACAACAAATATAAGAATAGCAGAAGTGCATAATCTGAGTACAATTAAAAATCGGTTGAACCATTGATTAATAAATCAAAGGCATAATACTAGTTGACAACTACTCAAATTAGTTTTCGTTCATTCATATATATTAAAAAAATAAAAAAAATAAAAAAACCCTATATTTAGTTTGCAAATTGTAACATTCATTAAATAAAAGACATGAAACCACAGTTTAAAGGATCGGCCAACACTGATTTGATTTGGCCCATCCCGATTAGTCTTGGAGAAGACGATTTGATCCTCCTCCAAAATATAGAGATCAGCGATCCAAAACAACAGGGATCGGCGGAGATGCAATATGAATCAAGTGATTTAGTTTGATCCGTCCCAGTAACAACCGATCCGACAAATTTGGAAGAGGAGAAATCAAAAGAAAAAGAGTTAACAAATCAATCAAATGAAAAATAAACCAAAAAGGTAGGTGAAACTTACATGACATTTATGCCAGATGGTGTTACCGTAAGTTTTCATTGCAAGAAATGTATGCATTTTTGTAAGAAACTTGCAAGACAACACGCTATCTACATATATATACAAGGAAAATTACAGGGTTTCACACATTTTGTATATCAAACATGCAAGTTGGTGTTGCACATTTTTGGGACACCTCCTTAGGTTAAAATAGTACATACTATATGTGCATAACACGTAAAATAATTTAAGTTGGACGTTAAATTTTTAATATTTAATTGTTCAATTAATGTTTAAAAATAATTAAACTTAATACGTATAGTTGTTTAACTAAAAAATAGCCTATGCCAAGAATCCAATACAGTAATTCGATACTGCCAATTTGGCCAATACTGGTCCCAATACCAAAAATTTTGGCAACTTGATGCCATTCCCGATAACAAGATTTTGAACCTTGCATGAAACTACTACTAGAATTAGTCTGTA
This sequence comes from Hemerocallis citrina, assembly GCA_017893485.1. NCBI lineage: Eukaryota > Viridiplantae > Streptophyta > Magnoliopsida > Asparagales > Asphodelaceae > Hemerocallis > Hemerocallis citrina. Next base: position 205,356,797 of record CM030363.1, on the reverse strand, counting down.
GTATTTGATTGTGTAATCATCAACTAGGGAAAGAAACAAAGAAAGAAGTGTTCAATGCTCGTTTCCAGACCTATTTTTATTTAAGAAGGGACAGGTTCGGGGTAGGGTCTAAAGAAACAATTGATATTAGTTTAAATAAACTCAATTATCCACTAGAATTATCCGCCCTGCATACTCGAAATACACAGGCACATACCTACGGGTATATGTGCCCGCATATTGAAATATGTGTTAATATAATCATCTATTTTACAAAATACACTGTGCAGCTCAAAATAGGCGATTTCTCACTGAATGGTGCATATGATGCGTGTATGCGCCGCAAAAATAACTATTAGAACAGTGTGGTCAATATTAATAAAACCACTCTTCATGGAAAGTGAAACTAATATCCCAAACATCATTATTATGTTCTCGACAACCCACCAAAACCCACCAACTGATGTAAAACGTAATCCTAAATAGAGAATTTCCACAACGGCGAGAATGATGCGTGGATTGAAAGGCGAGGGCAACTAGGATTTTGATCTGAGGAGGTTGCGGGAGATGGAGGCAGTGGTCGAAGGTGGAGTTCGACGAGGAGCTTCGGGGTGAGGTTGATCTGAAGAGGTTTAGAATTTATCACAAACCCTAAAATTGGATCTAAATTGTATCACACAAAAGAGAGATGAAGAGCAAAACTCAACACAATAATTTTTTTTAATCAAGAATTGCATAACGTCTCATTAATCTCAAGGCCTATATATAGGCTCAAAAAAATTTTGATACAAATCTCAAAATATTCTAAAATCTCGGAAATATTCTAATGCATAAAAGAAAGATTACATATGGCTATAATTGTCAAAAATAAATATGGTACTGAAATAAAATACTAAACTAAACAGAATTGATATCCTCATCACTCTCCGGGTGGGAGAGAACTCGACCCAGTCAAGTCAAAACCAGTGATCATGTCATGGTGCTCCAAAAGATCTGAATCCAGTTGTGGGAGTTCCTCATGATCACTCCAAGTGTCATCCAACTTCGGCTTGTTCTTCCACCTCACCAAATACCTATGAATACCAACATCTTTAGTAGAGATCATCTGATCATCCAAAATATTATTCAATTTTTCTGTCGGTGGGTAAATGGTATCAGGTAAAGGGATAAATATGGGAATCTCACCATTAAGCTACAAGGTAGACTCATCTATAAAAGAATTTCTATGGTTAAATTGAGCCTTCATAGAGTACTAGATCCTCAATATTGAAAGTCTTACTTATGTCAAAACCTTCAGGAAAGTCAACGACATAGATATATCATTGATTTTATGTACAAACTTAAATGGGCCTGCAGCACATGTGTTCAATTTCATAACGGATTCAGCTGGAAACCGTTCCGGACGAATCCGAACCATCTCTTCGTCACCAACATCAAGAGTTACAAATTTCCTTCTAATATTTGTTATTAGCTTGTAGTTAAAATTATTCTCATTAATTTCCTTAAAAATTTCTCTATGCAAGTCATGAATGTGATATGCAAATATGGGTACAAACTCTGTGACTCTAGGATGTTCTAACACATTGATAAAATCTATAGACTGCCAAGTGACATAGGAGAAAAAGGGTCTCGGGTACATTTAATGGATTTGACTGGATAGACTGAATACAGTTGAGGGACTGGTCATTTTCTTCTTCTTCAAAGTCATCACTTACATGGGGTTCATAGATAAATTCATTGTCGGGCTCATCAGCGATGACAGAAGTACCTTCTACAATGTTGATCCGACTGGGACTGGGACAGTTACCAGCAACATGACCGTATCCCTTAAATTTATAGCACTTAGTGAGAGGATCAATCTTACAATAGTCTCTTTCAGTATTCTTACCCGTGTTGTCATTTCTAAGTAAATAGGGATTTAAAGTGTGCTTGCTTGGATAAGACTTGTTGGGGTATTGAGAAGAGGAGTGCTCAAATCTACAGGGATCAGGGGAGTTCATTCTAGAGGAATGATCCATCAAATCGCTGGACTTGTAATGAGAACTTGCTTTAAGGAAATCCATATCAAGGACAAGGGCATAAGTTGTCGCTAATGAGTCCACATTTCTATGAATTAGCTCGTTCCTCAAATCGGCTCGTAATCTAGCCCTGAACCTAAAGAGAGTTTGTTCTTCGCTCTCTTTACCAAAGGCATTGCACCGAATAAGGAAGTCATCAAACTTATCAACATACTCTTGGATGAATTTGCTTCCTTGATAGAGTTGGTTCTACAAATCTAGCAATCGGGTGTGGAACAATAACAGCACATATCTCTTAGTGAGCTTATCTTTCATGAATTCCCAAGTGGCTATGGGTGTCAGGCCTCAGCCTCTGCTGGCGTGTTCAAGATTAGTACAGTGTTTTTGAGCTTTCCCAGTCAATTTCATCGTGGCAAATTTAACTTTCAGGGCTTCGCTCATGTCAAACCACAAAGTACTAATCCATCACACGGATCCAATCGAGATAAGCTTGGGGTTCCATGTGGCCTTCAAAGTGGAGAACGTCAGCCTTAATGTTCTTCTTGTATTATTCGTCACGGTCACGTTCTTGACGTCGTTCGTCACGAGCATTCCCTTAAGGGATCTGACGATTAGCATGAAGCTCAGGAGCAACAGTTTGATTTAGTTCCACTTTCTCAAGCTTCTGATTGATATTGGCAAAAGTTGCTTGAATGACAGCTAGGGTAGCGGAAATATCAGAGTTGTCCATCTCAATTCATGGAAGGGCTCACGGAAGTCTAGGATTCTTAATTGGGTGGTTAGGGAGGGACAAGAAAGGCTCTTCAGGATCTATAATGGTACTGCGAAGACGCATTCACCAACGGTGAAAAACTAGGGGTCGTGTGTTTGCTAAAATTTGAAAAACCATGTCCTAAATGCACCTATTTTTTTATTTTTTTTTAAATCTGAAGTGAAAGAACAAGAAAAAAAAAGACTCTAAACAATTCTAAATGAATGCAAAAATTTAAGACTAAATGATGCAAGAACTAGGATTTTAAGAACCTGGCTCTGATACCAAAATGATGTAAAACGTAATCCTAAATAGAGAATTTTAAGAATTTTAAAGGATTAATTTTACCAACATGTAATGCGGATCAAGTTAGAAATTAAAACAGTTAATCGGTTCGATGAATTTTCAAGAATTAAATTATGTTAACAAGTCCACTTAACGATTTAGTTCTAACAATCAATAATTATATCCCTAAGCGTTCTAACAAGTAAAAGATGCAATATTAATTTGTACTCTAATTAGCAAGTAATAACGCTCACTCCCGATATTTGTGGACAACAAATAAATTAAATAATATAATAAAGATGATAAGACAGTATAACACAAATACTTGAAAAGTGGAAAGAGTACCGGAGTTCGAAGCAACTGTACTTGGTGCTCGGGAGCAACAGTGGCGAGGCAGCAGGGGGGAAGACGGCGGCTACGATGGGGCACTGGGGCTTGCAGTAGAGCCTCCAACGACGGCTATGCCAGGGGTAGTCGACGACGGCGAGAATGACATGCAGATTGAAGAGCGAGGGCAACTAGGGTTTCGATCTAAGGTCGTTACGGGAGATGGAGGCGGTGGTCGAAGGTGGAGTTCGACGAGGAGTTTCGGGGTGAGGTCGTCGAGCGGTTAGGTTTCGAAGGCGAGGGTGAAGGGAAGTCGAAGGTGATGGGAGAGCAGCATTGGGTTCGCCGGCGACAGGGAAAGGTGGCCGGACGATGACGACGAGGAATGTTGGGTTTCAAGCTTCGACGGGAAAGAGGGGGAAGGAAGAGAGATTAGGTTAGGGTTTAGTGGGTTCGGAGTGAAGTCGACGGCGGGATGAGGGGAGGAGGTCGACGGGGTGACGAAGGAGTTGGGTTTCGGGGATCGATGGAGGGAGAGGAAGAAGATGAAGAGGGGTTAGGATTTTGGGTCTAATTGATTTGGAGATTTTGAGGTATAGTTTTAGAGTTTATCACAAACCCTAAAATTGGATCTCAATTGTCTCACACAAAAGAGGGATGAAGAGCAAAACTCAACACAATAATTTTTTTAAATCAAGAATAGCATAACTTCTCATTAATCTCAAAGCCTATATATAGGCTCAAAACAAATCTTGATACATATCTCAAAATATTCTAAAATCTCAGAAATATTCTAATGCATAAAAGAAAGATTACATATGGCTATAATTGCCAAAATAAATATGGTACTGAAATAAAATACTAAATTAAACAGAATTGATATCCTCATCACCAACTAACATGTTTTACGGTTCAACTAAAAATGTCATAATAATTGAAGGCCTAAAGTCATATTATTACATGAGTTAGAGTTGATAACTTGATATACAACATTATCTAATTAAAAAGAGAACGAAACTATACAAAAGGGATAGCGGAGGAAATAGTCCAAAAAATTTATTAAGGATCCATTGTGCATCATATAAGCATTTTATGAATTACAATGCAATGCTTGCGTCAAAACACCATATAGAGGTCTCCCTCAATTAAAAAGAAAATGGAACAAGATAGTAAGAAACCATTTCGAACCAGCTATTCAATCAAATAATAATGTTTATACAATTTTCCAAAATAGCAAAAATATTCACCCACTGATCTTCATGAACTTAAAATATCAATTACTACTAAAGGTGATTGTTTTCGCCTTAGTCTTCGTTACCAGCTTTCCAAAATGAGATAACTAGTAGAAGCCCATGGATTTGAAAGAATTTTTTGTTTTGGCATAAATAGGTTATGTCAGGCTGAATCTAATGATTTTAGCCTGTGAAATTCCTCCTTTTAATCTACGACTACAACATCAGCACTCTTCCAGGTGTGTGGTTGAAAAGTTGATCTTCGCAGGCTATATAATTCCCATAATCACGAACAAGAGAGGAAAAATGATTGTCAAGGATCAACCTGAATAAAACTTAGTCTCAAAGAAAGGATATAACCAAGCATTCTAAAAAGATGGAGATTTTGGGTACCTATAGTGGCACTTAGCAGTTAAAACCTCACCTACATGGCCACCTAAGCCCTAGGAGTTGCCTAAAGCAAAATGTTTTAATATTTCTCAGCCTGAGCAGCCTTATAAGCACCAGCTTGGGCACCCACATATGTTGCATTTGACAACAGTAATTAAGACCAAATGGGTCTAAGTGTTTTCAATATCTTTCGACATGTCTGATACGTCCGCTCTGACATGTCTTTTTTAAGGGTCACAATGACCGATATGCTCCTTCCTAACCCTAAAGCCTAAAGCCCCTTGCATAATCCCCATTTGGGGCCGCCAAGTGCAGGTGCCACAAACCCTTGTAGTCAATCTTTCAAAACCCCAACATGATTCCTCGCCTTTTTAGCACCATCCCTCACTTTTACCAGTTCTTACTCTCTCCAACACAAAAATGTCCTCTTCCTTTCTCCAACATCACCTTTCTTCCTTCTTCCCCAATGTTCGCCCGCCCCTCCTATCTCCAGCATTGCCACTCCCTCCCCTTCTTTCTAAAGCCAACCCAACCCGCCCCTTCTTCTGCATATGTTGTCTCAACCAACCGACACCAAGTACCTCTCCTTGGCCTATATCACTTTCTCTCCCTTTGCCCCGTCTCACTCTTGTCTCACTCTTGACCACCGCCAGCACCACTACCACTTCCAGCAATGTTGCTCCGAGTTTCCATTCCTTTCTTCGTATATGCATAATTAGTAAAATAAAATAAAGGAAAAAATTGTAAGAATAAGGATAGAAGAAAATGGTAGACATGCAATTGTTCAACTTAGTCACGGTAGGTTGCAAGCTACAATGCATAAAAAAAAGATTCTATTTATGATTGGAATGATTAGAGGCACCTAAATTGGGATAAATAACTAGCTTTGAAAAAATCAAATACTAACAATCAATAGCTAATATTGCCATCTACAAGATCATCTCTCCAACCATCAGCAACAGAAAGCCCAGCTGAAAAATGGATGTGGGATGGATTTGGAAAAGTGACATCTGGCTCGGCCCATGATTTTCCTTCCTTTCACGGAGCTCAGGCGATGAAATCCCTTTTTCTGAGACTGAATTCACCCAACCAATCCTGCCCTCTCCTATCTTTCCTTCTCATTAGGCCACTGGTTGGCCTGCCTAGCCACCGTTGAGGGGGACACCCCAACCAATTTCACAGTAGGCAGCAAGCTACAGTTACGTTGTAGTTAGTGTAGTCACCGGGGAACAACTAGCATGCATGTCACTGTGATATACATGTAGGCAATGGTAGGTTTAAGATTCAAATGGTTGTAAATTTTGTAGGGGTATATAATGTGCATCAAAATGTACCAAATGTGTACAGTGACCATATTTGTTACAAGTAGAACCAAATGTGCACAATGACTGTGTGATACGCCAGGATGATATCTTTCCATTAAGAGACTCACATTTCCGTTAGGCTTCGTCATGAATTACATCCACATGTGGTGTAAAAAGCGGGAATCATTCCCAACACTTGAATTTTTTTCCAAATTATAGGCAGCTAGAAATGGTCTTTGTACAGTCCTCCCCAATATTCATCTTCTTTTTCATTTAAGCAAAACTAGAACACCCATGCACCCCAAAAATGAAATTTTAATTTTACCCTAATAAAAGAGATTACCCAAAAATACAATACTATATAGACACAACAATAATAAAATTTATGGACATTAGGTATCATTTTAATCTTCTCCTACCATGACAAGCTACCAATATGCTACATATCCTTACGCCATAAAGGATAATGCAATCAATTCATAGTTTGATAACTAAAATTAATGCTCTTTTTTTATGTGAAGTTGCAATTGTAGGCTTCATCACGATATTAACTGTGTCCTGCAAATTAAAAACGACCTTATTGCCTAGTTGAGTGATAAATAATATAGCTACTTCTATTATCCACTCCATATTCTTTACATATTAAAATTAATCTTTTGGCACTCATAAAACACTTAGTACTTTATAGAAATAAAAAATTGGGACACTTTACTTCCTAAACAGAACAGAATTATATATATATAATGCAAATGATATTCATTGTTACTAAGAAAATGTAATACATATTTCCCCAAAATAGAGTATCAAAAACAAGTCACCGCAGTCCAAAGATGTAAAGAAAATTACTTATTCAAGCAAATATATAACAAATAACAAAAACATCACATGTTGGCTAGAAAGGGCACAACTAAATTCATAGCCCGGGCCTTGAAAACTTCTATAATTTGACTCTCCTCCCCCTTCTAATTTGGGGAAATTAACTTCAAATTTGAGAAAAATAATAGCCTTTTATAATAAAATAAAAATAAAAAATAAAAGTAATTATTATTTTTTAAATTATTATAAATCTTAATTCTTTTATGAGATTTTTTATAATAAACAATCATGATAAGAAACACTTATTCTCTTTTTTCTGCTTCTCCTCTTAAGTTCTAGGGCAGAAGCAGACAAAGAGCTTCGAAAATTGACAAGCCATGCAAATTACCCCGAAACCCTAACCCTAAAAAACAGAACCACCAAACCCTAGTTCTCCAACCTCCACAACCAAAATTACCATTAAAAAACACGACTTTTTTATCACAAACAAACAAACAACTAAACCCAACAAGAATCTACCAACAAATTTCACCTCACAACCAAAATTAGGGTAAATTAGAACCTAACAACAAACAAACAGAACAGAACACGAAAATTGAGAAAATTAATCAGCGAATCGAACCTTCTTCGTCCAGCCGGAAGGCGCGGGAAGCTCGACGGAGACGATCTCCTCGTCTGCAGCCGCCGAATTCTTCACCGGGGTCGAAATTTCGGTCGCCATTTTTGCCCTCTTTTTTCGAGTTTTAGCTTGTTCCCGCTCTCAAATGCGAGTAAAAAAAAGTGACCGGAAATGGGATAGAGGGGATGTATATATACATGGGGAACACGTGGGTTTAACTGGATTGAAATTTTTGGGTTCGCGTCCGCCGTTACCATCCGTTTTGTCGGTTTTGACACGTGGCGGTTTTGTGAGAAGATGTGATAGCCGTTCTGGTTTAGAGGTCGGCCACCACACTCTTATTAACTGACGGTAACGGAGGGTTAAACGGTTTTGGTGTGGGTTTTAGTGTGGGTGTTGGAATTGGATAAGAAAGAAAATCTACATCTTATTTTGGGAAGGATTTAAAATGTTAATTTGGATTTTACAAGTTATAGACATTTACCGAAGAGGCGGACAGGGTTATAATTTTACAATAATTAATTCATTTAAGAACTTTAATAATTAATATTGCTGTTGATTTCAGGAGTAGGAACAAACAGATGAATTTGTGAGTTCTTTGAAAAAAACAGTAAAACAAACTTGTTGACTCCACCTGGTTGTTGACTTGTTCCTTGTCGCTGCGGCTAACCTGCACGAAGTTCGATACACCGGGATGGATCCCGGCGACGAACTCTCCGACGCTCTTGTCAGTAATCTCCAAGATTAAGAAAGACCTTTAGATAGGAAAAGATTCATTACCTCTTATTACGGTGGGGGAAGAGGGGTATTTACAGTCGTCTTAGGGATCTGTTTCGAGATAAAGACAAATCTCTACTTCTCGGTGTGGATGGATAAGAAATGGTTAAAACCGCCTTTTAGGGATAATCACGAATCTGAATCCCTCTTTATCCTTCTGAAATGTTTTGTAATGAGTTGGTACTCGTATCCACTATGACAAATCCGTTTATGGGTTATTGGGCTTTGGAGAAGAGACCCAATTCCCATTTCGGACCCGTTTGTGGGTGAAATTACCGTTTTACCCCTAAGAGCTTTAAGATTCGTGCCCGATTTGAACGGTCCCGATTTAGTCCTATTTTTAGCCATATCACGAGCTCCCCACTCCTAAAGACTGTGTTTTACAGTCTTTGGGGAGTAGTTTTGCTGTTTCAATAGCGTACAGGACTTTATCGAAGTTCTTAGGGGATAGTTGGATCTTGCTCGAGGTGTAACGGTGCCAAGTTGAGCTTGCAAAGTGTTCAGAATGATTCTTGGAATTTCCTGTATGTTTTCCAATTTTTTAATTATTTTTCGAATTTTTTTATTCAATTTCGCAAAGTGGTAATCTATTTTCAAAAAGTATTAATTAACCGTTCTAATTAATAATTATTTATCCAGGGCCTCAAAAATATTTTCTTGAATTTATAATTATTTTTTAGAATTTTAAATTAATTCTCTTGTATTTTTAATCATTTTTCGCAATTTTTAAATAATTAATTCAAATTATAATTAAAACAAAAGGATTAATAAAAGGAATATCGATATGGCGCGATCTGGGACGTCCATCGTGTTGCTGGCGCAAATTTCTGAACAATCTGAGGGCAGATCGGTGCTTCGCTGACGTGGCTTGATCTGGGCGGTCGGATCTGGAGCGCTCATCGGGAAGTAGGAGTTTTCCCCCGTTAGCAACTCAGTAGCTCGGTAGCTCGAATTTCAGATCCTAGCTACGTGGCATGATCTGGATGGTTGATCACGATCAGGCACGAATCACGAGGCATTAGTTTTCCCACATTCCGAGCTCGGTAGCTCGGATTTCAGATCTGAGCTACGTGGCGCGATCTAGATAGTTGATCACGATCAGGCACGAATCACGAGGCATTAGTTTTCCCCCATTCGTAGCTCGGTAGCTTGAATTTTAGATCCGAGCTACGTGACGCGATCTGGATGGTTGATCACGATCCGGCACGAATCACGAGGCATTAGTTTTCCCCCATTCATTGCTCGGTAGCTCGGTAACTCGAATTGTAACTCCGAAGTACGTGGCATCATCTGAGCCGCTTGATGAAGATTTGGCATGAATCGTGAGGTTGTAGTTTTCGCCAATTCGCAGCTCGGTAGCTCGGTAGCGCAGATTGTAGCTCCTAAGTGCGTGGCATAATCTGAGCCGCTTGATGAAGATCTGACACGAATCGGGAGGCGGTAGTTTTCGCCAATTCGCAGCTCGGTAGCTCAGTAGCTCGGATTGTAGATCCAAAGTATGTGGCATTATCTGAGCCGCTTGATGAAGATCTGGCACGAATCGTGAGGTGGTAGTTTTTGCCAATTCGCAGCTCGGATTGTAGCTCCGAAGTACATGACATCATCTGAGCCGCCTGATGAAGATCTGGCACGAATCGTGAGGCGGTAGTTTTCGCCAATTCGTAGCTCGGTAGCTCGGATTGTATCTCCGAAGTACGTGGCATGATCTGAGCCGCTTGATGAAGATCTGGCACGAATCGCAAGGCGGTAGTTTTCGCCAAGTCGCAACTTGGTAGCTCGGATTGTAGCTCTGAAGTACGTGGCATCGTCTGAGCCACTTGATGAAGATCTGGCACGAATCGTGAGGCGGTAGTTTTCGCCAATTCGCAGCTCGGTAGCTTGGTAGCTCAGATTGTAGCTCCGAAGTACGTGACATATTCTGAGCTGCTTAATGAAAATCTGGCACGAATCGTGAGGCGGTAGTTTTTGCCAATTCGCAGCTCGATAGCTTAGTAGCTCAGATTGTAGATCCGAAGTACGTGGCATGATCTGAACCGCTTGATGAAGATCTGGCACGAATCGTAAGGCGGTAGTTTTCTCCAATTTGCAACTTGTTAGCTCGTTAGCTCGGTAGCTCGGATTGTAGATCCGAAGTACGTGGCATGATCTGAGCCGCTTGATGAAGATCTGGCATGAATCGTGAGGCAGTAGTTTCGCCAATTCGCAGCTGGGTGGCTCGGATTGTCGATCCGAAGTATGTGGCATGATCTGAGCCGCTTGATGAAGATTTGGCATGAATCGTGAGGCAGTCTGACTGGTCAACGTGCCGCATCGTGCTTCCACCCTTACAAATTCTGTCGTTTAGCCTTCTGATGGGCTTCCGTGGGGGCCCAAAACGATCGAAAGCTCACGCGACTCTCCCTATTTACTGTGAGACTTCTCCCCCCCCCCTCCACTTTCCCATTCTTCACTTTTCACTCTGAGAATCTGTTTTTGCTCTTGGGTGGCTATGCTCGCGGTCGCGGCCAAGCGCTCAATTCTTCGGTGAACTATTCCGACCGTAGTTGTTGCGTCAAGGTAAATATATACTTTATTTTATATGTTTTTCAAGATGTCTAGAGTGTCGTCGGGGAGTGAGACCTCCACCTCGGACCAAGAGAGTGATCGACCATTAGTAGTCTCATCGGTGGTGGACAAGGGGAAGAAAGTGTCAGGGTCAGCGATCGTGGAAACGATAGTGGAAGGAGTGAAGAGAGCAGGTGAGTCAGGTAGGTTGCCGTCCACACTATCAAGCCTCAGGAAGGTGAGGGATTACTCCAACGACCTTCTAACCCAGGTGGTATATGGGAGGTCGCCTCATACGAGGAGAATAAACCGAGGGAGCACTCCGAGGTTGACGACATCCCCTCGGTTCTCATTGAGGGGGATCATCAGCGTATTAGGAGGGGCTTCATGAGACCGTTGGAGTATACCCTGTTCTTCCCAGGTCCAGGATTCCAAGCGTGTTCGGCGACCTCGCCTGACACATGCATCTTCCCATATGACGCACTCAATGCCGGTCTTCGACTGCCCCTACCACCCTTCGCGACCGAGGTGCTGCAATGGTACGGATTGAGTCCGGTCCAATTCATGCCGAACATGTGACGGCATATCATCGGCTTTATCCTCCAATGCCAGGCGGTAGGGGTCGAGCCTCGGCTCATCTTGCTTCGCAGTCTATATCGGATCAACCGTATAAGCAAGATGGAGTACCGATATTACTTATCACTGCGGTGGGGCGTCAAACTGATCGAGAAACCGGACTCCATCAAACATTGGAAAGAGAAGTATTTTCTAATTCGAGGAACCCAACCATGGGGTTTTCCGACGCGGTGGAGGGAAGACATTCCGAGGTGGGCAAAAGCCGAACCTGTGTTGACTCCGGAGGAAGATGAGGTCGTGTCGAAGCTCCTCAACCGTCCGACCCTGAGTTGGAAGGATATAACCGAGGGGGTTCTCTTCGGTGGGGGTCCCAGTCCGATCGACCCTAGTATGCTTCATATATTTTTCCATCTTTTATTCCCAATATTGCTATCTTTTCGTGCTAACTTCTTTGGTTTTCGTTTTCGCAGATGCCCCAGGCATGGACTTCCGAGCTATGCTGCTTAAGCGATGCGGGGGTGCCAGAAAGGGCTCCGACAACAAAAAGAGGAAGAGGATGACAACGAGACCCTCGTCTGGCCGAGCTACTAAGGCACCATCGGCGGTGGCCCCAACAGTGGACTAGACATCCCCCTCTCCGTCTGCTCCTCATGCGGTCCTTTCCCAGCCCACACCTTCCGACCCTTCTGCCAAGGCCTTCCCTGTCGGAGCTGCATTAGCGCTTGAAGTGCCACCTCTTACCGTCGAGGCCGAAGCTATTCTCACCGAGGAGCACAAGATGCTCTTCGTCCCCGACTGGCGGGTGATGAAGCATGATGGCTTCCTCGGGGATGCTGCCATGAGCATGCAGGCTCTGTGTCACCTGCCGACCCCGAAGGATCGAGCGGCTTTGAAGGCGGGGACCGTGGGGCGACGATGCCTTTGAGATCACCAAGGCGACGATGTCGATAAGTATCTTTGTTGGGCCTTCGGAATTTCAAAGTTTGTTATGTTCGACACTCAAGTCTTTTCTACTTTCGACTTTCAGATCATGTGCCACTTCAGCCACCTCCTAGAGCAGTTTGCCAAGCAAGAGAAGGAGCTCAAGGCGACGAGTGACAAGGACCGGATCGAGAGAGCTAAGGCCATGAAGTTGTACGAGGCGGAGCAGCGTCTCTCGGAGTCTCGAGCTGTTCAGATCAGTCTTCTCGAGGCGGCTTGGCCAAGGCGAACGAGCGTACCACTATGGAAGCAGCGAGGGCGGACGAGGAGAAGGCGAGGGCCGAACAGGAGAAGGAGAAGGCCATGAAGGCTTCCGAGGAAATGCAGAAGGAGAGGGAGGCAGCAGTGGCTGTGACTACGGCGGCGATCCAGGTCGAGGTAGAGGCGATCCAGGTCGAGGTGGAGGCACACATGCACACGAATATGGAGCAGTCCTATGCCCGAGCCCTCAAAAACGTAGAGGCTCGCCTCCCCGGCCTCGACAGCTCGGGGTATAGCTTGTATGCCCCCATCGAAGGCGAGGAGGTGGTGGCGGCAGCAGAAGCCGAAGAATAAGAAGAAGAAGAAGATGTAGTGGTGGCGAATCCGCTGACAGCGATCGTGGAGGTGCCGAGGGTGATTGCGGAGCAGTCCCCTAAGGTGGCTTCTTGACTCTGAGTCTACTCGTTCTTCGTCTTTGATTTTTGATGTTTTGTTTTTGTACTGCCTTATAGCGGACTGACCCCCGCTTTGTACCCTTTTGTCAATGAAATGAAGTTTCTTGCACTTAATGTTGCGACGTAGGGCCCAAAGAAGATTAGAACTATCTTGTAGTTCCTCTTACACTTCGAGCATTTGACTTTTGTTTCCTCTTTTTTATTGGTTCACTCAGGGTGGCGATTCGTCTGTTCTCCATCATAAGCTCGATGTTGCGGAGTTAGGCCTTTCTCGTTCTCGAGAGTTGCTTTATAAAGCGGAGCGAGAGTTAGGTCATTTGAGGCTGACCTTAGCTCACCGAGACATCGAGATGAGGCACCTCGAAGAGAGGCTTCTTGAAGTGCCTCCCGAGGGTGAGGAGTCTTGTTGTCACGGCCCGCTTCCCAAAAATACGGAATACGAGCACATGACATTGGCCCAACGAATGATTAACGTCACCCATAAACTGTTTATCCGATCAACTCAACAACATAATCAATACAGAATAATTGCGCAGACAATAATAATAATCTAATGAATAATAATTTTTGCAATGAAGCAATAAAAATATCCAAATACAATAATAATAATCCAACGTCTGGAAACAACAATAAAATTCGGGACATAAGCCCAAAACAATAATAATCCAATCCAAAATAATAACAAGTCTCAATACATTAAGTTTATTAAAGCAATAAGCAATTAGAAAGCAGTAGTCTTCAGAATGTTTGTTCTCCAATTCCAGTAGGCAATTCTCCTTCATTACCTGTATACACTTCATCTAAAAAGAGGAGAAAAATTTCCTTAGAGCAAGTCATGGACAACAAGTAGAGAAAGCAGGGAACAATAGAATAACGGTATAACAATGAATCAATGGATCAATAGGAATCAATAACATAGAATGATGATAATAATCAATAACATGGTAATCAATGCAACGGTGTAATAATGATTCAATATTCGGTAACGGTAATCAACCGTTAACATCAATATCACTTAAACAATATTGGATACAAATAGGAACAATGATAAACAATATGTAATGTCGGTGATGTGTCAATCCTTATGTCTATTATTCATTTTAATCCTAACTAATGCATGTACTACTGCATCGCATACTACAGGTTCGATGCATACAATCAATTTCGTTTTAGACGCAAGTGGTGTACTCGGTAGATCATGTACTTGGCAACGGTAACGGTAAACACTATTCACCTTTCAGTGTATGATACGGTCATCGGCAACGATACGGTACACGATATATTGGGTTACGACCATAACCACAATCACACGATAAAACAGTAGCCGGAACGGTAATTAGGGAAACACGGGCCCCTCCTCCAAGTACAGTCACTACTTTGTTCACTACTCAAATCTCCCTTTAACCCTGACTTATTAATTATTTATCAATGCAGCAATACAATATGCAATTAATTGACATTTTGGTGAACGATAGTATCGATAGGGAACAATAGGATGGTAACATGGAGTAGGAAAATTAGAATAATGACAATAACTCATTAGGATCATGCAATGCAACATACATACATCAATTCATGTAATAATACGATTTAGGAATAGTTAATTCATTAAAAAGTAGTATCCAAAATTCTGGATAGCAAGCGCAACCTGTACAAAAATACAGTTTTCTACTGACTCAGAAATTGAAAGTTGAACCCGTTAGAAAATCTGGAAACTAGACTTCCACACGGTTCCAACGCATATTTAAAGTTCAAATTCCGACAACATTAGCTAGGTCAAACATATGTTTCTTTACAGGTTTTATGTTTAGACAAAAATTCGACATCTTGTTGTTTTAATTTTTAGAAACAGCAAATACTTAATATTAATTTCAGTAAAAATATTTCCTGGACTCCTAAACATGTCAAGAAACAATCTGGAAATTTTTAGAATAAAATTTTATCATTTGATCAACATTTTCACAGTTTAAACTTGAAAGGTACGAGAATCTGAAAATCTGAAAGTAAAAACACAGCTGTGGTAAAACGGGCATAACTTTTGCTACAAAACTCGGAATTCAAAAATTCAAGATGATCTGGAAAATAGAAAGACAAGGCTACAATTCATATTCAGAAAGTATTTCATTTTAAGATCGTTTACTGGTTCGAAAACAACAGTCAATATTCAGGTCAGCAAGCATATACAGGGTTTTGAGGTATTTTCATGAAAATAAATTAATTAAACAATATGTGTATCGATTCTCTAGTCAATAAATTGTCTAATCAACATGATGGGTGTCAAAACATGATAAATAAAACTAGAACACGCTCATACATCAATTTATCATCAATCAATCATCAATCGATCAAACAACATACAACCTATCAAATGTTTCTACAATATTTTATTTGTGTGTCAATTATATGAACAACCATATTATCAATTCTATATGCACTCGTGAAAGATCCAAACTTTAGAGTCAAAAGTAGCACAATGTCAAGAATATTGGGGTTAGCTCGTGTAAACCCTCAATAGACCCAACGAAGAGATGAACAATGGATAATACGATAACAAAGAGATCTACTTGCAAGAGTTTCAACAAAACTTAAATTTGATACAATTAGCAATTCAGGAGAACGGTGACTTGCCTGATAAACGGTGAATTTGAATACCAAGAATAACGGGATAAGAATCCCGAGGCAACGAACCCATGAACTAGCAATTAACACGTGTAATATACGTGTACAAATCAACAAAGCACACAAAGAGACAAGCACAGCAACAGAAAAGGTGGCAGCAACGTCAGCAACAGTAGAGGGCTTCGGCCTGGGCGTCGACTGGTCGGAGAAGAATGGTGGGTCGGCGGGGTGACGAGGTCACGGCGTCGACGGTGGGAGGTGGTCGTTAGTCGCTACCGTCGAACGGGAAAAGGCAGCAACAACAGCAGCGTTGGGTTTGGCGCAATCACAGGAGGAAGAAGACGGGGGAGACTGGGGTTCGGGTGTGGTGGCACTAGGAGTTCAGGGCGGCGCTAGGAAAGGGTCACCAGAGGACGAAGGTCAGGGGGTCACCGGAAAATGGTAAGAGAAGAGGAATGGGAAGTTGGGTTCGGTTTGGGTGGGAATCTCAGTCGGGGAGAGAGAAGGGCGAAGAGAGAGGAGAGAGGAGAAAGAATAAGCGGTTATGGTTCAAATTTGTACAACTTTTAGGGTTTGCAATAGAGTTATATTTATAGAGTACAATTGGGGTACTGGATTGGCGAATTAGGGTCCAATAATAGCGAATTTGGGTCAAGAACAATTGAAATTGGGTTTTAGGGTTCAATTATGGGTTAGATCAAAATCATTAGGGTTCGAATAAAAATACCCACAATTCAATAAAATAAAATCCACAAGATAGGTAACCCAATAAAAGAGAAAATACTTCATGAACGAAAACTCCAATCCAATTAAATGAATAAATAATACAATGAATAAAATATAATTTGGGCTTGCAATTAAATTAGGATTCACTAGAAATTAGATCAAGTAAAAAAATAATTAATAGATGAATTTTAAATAAATAATCAAGAATAACAATTAATTAAAATAATAAATCATACAACAAAATAATATTCGGGTTTAACAATTTTTATTAAAATCACCTAATAATAATAATATATTTGTTTTAAGCTCAAATATAAATAGTTGATCAATAAGACATAGAAAGTAGATTAAAATACACAATTATTCGAAATAAATATAATTATCAATTAGAAAAACACTTTAATATAAAATCCAAAACGATTTTAACGAATAATGAATTTATAAATATCGAAATACAGAAGATATTCAGAAAATGCGTATTTGCGGGAATGGGGGTTACACTTGTCCTTCGATGGAGGTCAACCAGGGTATCCGGCTCAAGTTTCTTCGTCACACTCTATTCGAGGCGAGGTCTGAGAGAGACGGATTGAAGAACGTGGTGCTCGAGAAAAGTCTGGAGGCGGCTTATCTCCGAAGGACTCTCTCTGGTGTCTCGCGCGGGGCTTGTTCGAGCCGACTGCCTCGCCTAAAGATTAGAGTAACAGATGACTTGCTTAAAGAGCAAGTTGTTGAGCTAGAGATAGAGAATCTTCGTCTGCAGCGACTATCCAGGGGGAGCAATGTTAGGAGCACTTCATGCCCTCGGGGTGAGTATGCCCAAGGGAGGCCGTTCCATGAGTTGGCGCTTCGTTCCCCCCCCCCCCCCATTTTGTGGAACCTTGGGGATGCACAGAGCGGAGTGGCCGGATCATCGAGCAGGGCGTCTGTTGGGGCGACGGTGAGACTCTTGGGCTCTAGTGACGCGACTCGGCTCGCCGGCTTAGAGACTTCTATGGGAGTGAGGCGAGAGCACCACGGTGCTCTCCATCCCCGACTATCACTTAATAGGAGCATACCGCTCCCCCGAAGGGGCTAGGGTGAAATTTTGTAGTCTTGTAATTTCTTGTATGAGTTTTTGATTTAGAGTTAGACTTGTACCTCAATTTTTGAAGAAATAATATGTTCCATTTTTTTGAACTTTTTGTGGGAATTTGTCTTTTGCTGATGTTCGCAAGAGTATCGACAGTTGTGGGAGCAATTCCGAATGGTGAGCTACTTTGTACTTGCTCGTTCGCAAGCAGCAAAAGTTGCATCGAACAAAGTGTTTGACTCTAAACTTGTCGTTTAGAGCTCGTTCGTAGGTAGCAAACGTTGCGTGAACCAAGTGTTGGACTCTGAACTTGTCGTTTAGAGAGTATCAACAGTTGTAGGAGCAATTCCGAATGGCAAGCTACTTTGCACTCGCTCGTTTGTAAGTAGCAAAAGTTGCATCGAACCAAGTGTTGAACTCCAAACTTGTTGTTTAGAGAGTATCAACAGTTGTAGGAGCAATTCCGAATGGCGAGCTACTTTGTACTCGCTCGTTCGCAAGTAGTAAAAGTTTCATCGAACCAGGTGTTGAACTCCGAACTTGTTGTTTAATGAGTTTTTTTTGTAAGCCCAAAAGTAGTACGACCAGAATGCTTAGAATAGAGAATTTTTCCGGGGGTAGATCACTTTTATCGAAAACAACTAAGCGGCTGCTTCTATGTTGCTAGCCATTATTACACTTAATAAAGAAAAAGAGAAACTTTAACATGATTTAGGGAGAACTAAGGAGAACGCTCTTGGAGAAGTTGCTTGGAGCAGTATTTAAACACTCTCTTGGTACTTCAACAAGTGCTCTGCGTTCCATGTCCTCGGCACCCTCTTGCCCCCCGGATCTTCAAGTTGATAAGCACCCGGGCAGACAACTTTGGAGATCCTATATGGTCCCTCCCAATTGGGTGCCAATTTGCCTTTCTTGCTGGGAAAAAAAATAGACAGCTTCCTGAGCACCAGATCTCCTTCTTTGAGATTAGTAGGGCGGAATCTCCTGTTGTAGGATTGCTCGATCCTACGCCGATAGATTTCTTGCCGAATGGAGGATCTCTCACGGATCTCATTGATGAGCTCCAAGTTGCCGCGAAGCTCGTTCGCGTTTTGCTCTTCGTTGTAAGCAATCAAGCGGGGGGACGGTAGACCCACCTCCAGAGGGATAACGGCTTTGGAGCCGTAAGTGAGGTTGAAGGGTAATTCTCCTGTGGGGGTCCTCTACGTAGTGCGATAGCTCCAGAGCACATTGGGGAGTTGCTCTACCCATAACCCTTTAGTTGACCTGCTCAGTCGCTTTTTTAGGCCGGAGAGGATTTGCCGATTGGCATTCTCTGCCTGACCATTGGACTGGGGGTGGGAGACTGAGGAGAATTGTTATTGAATGCCCAGGTCTGCACAAAAAATGCGAAAGGCCGCCCCCGTAAACTAAGTTCCATTGTCCGTTATCAAGATTCGGGGCACACCAAATCTGCAGACAACGTTTTTTTCCAAAAGAAGCGCTGCACCCTATTCTTCGTGATCGTTGCTAAGGGCTCGGCTTTGATCTACATAGAGAAATAGTTGATCGCCACAATTAGGAACTTTAGCTGGCCCGGTGCTGGAGGGAACGGCCCGAGCAAGTCCATTCCCCACATTGTAAAAGGGGTTGGACTGGATAGAGAGGAAAGCTAAGCTTGCGGTAGGCAGCGGATTGTTGAAATTTTTTAGCAAGGGCCGCATTGACAAACGTGTTGTTCGGCATCGCGAAGGTGAGTAGGCCAGAAATATCCATAGTTCAAAATTTTGCGGGCGAGGGACCTTGCTCTCAGGTGAGCGCCACATATCCCTTCATGTAATTCCTTCAAAGCATAATGGGCTTCGTCGGGGGAAAGACACCTCAAGTAGGGTCTGCCGTCTACTTGGGTGTAGGAGCATTTGTACAAGACTCCCTCAATAAGGGTGTACCGCTCGGCTCTGGTTCGGATCTTTCGGGCTTCTTTAGGATCTAAAGGAAAGATCCCATCTCTGAGGAACTCAAGCAGAGGCCTCATCCAATTCTCCCCGAGTTGTAAGGGCAGCGTCTCCATCGGCTCGGGGCCTTCTTCCTCGATTCTGGGCTTCAGCAGAACTTCTATTAAGACAGTTTGTTCGAGCCCAAGGAGGGAGGAGGAAGCTAGCTTTGAGAGGGTATCTGCCTGTGCATTCTCTTCCCAGGGGATTCGCTGGAGTTGTGCATCCTCAAAAAAGGCCATCAGTTCTTTGACCTTGGCCAAGTACTTGGCCATGCGACCGTCTCACACTTCACATTTCCCTGATACCTAGTTCACCACCAGCTGCGAGTCGCTAAATATCTTGACATGCTTTGCCCCTGCCTTGCGAGCCATGTATAGGCCTTCTATAAGGGCTTCATACTCAGCCTCGTTGTTGGACGCCCTAAAGTTGATGCAGAGTGAGTATTGGAGGATGAAATCATCTGGGCCCGCCAGGATGACTCCTGCCCCATCCCATCAGCACACGAGGACCCATCAACATACACCGTCCAGAAAGGGGGTTCCTCTATCGCTTTGCTGGCATCGCGAATTGTACTTTCCACTATAAACTCCACTAGAGCTTGAGCCTTGATAGCGGTTCGAGGCTGATAGCTGATATCGTGCTGGCTTAGCTCGATGGAACACTTCATAAGGCGCCCTGAGGCCTCGGGCTTGTAGAGGACTTGTTTGAGCAGCTGGTCGGTAAGAACAACCACCGAGTGAGACGGGAAGTAGGGGCGGAGCTTTTGGGCTGCCATGACCAAGGCATAGGCCATCTACTCTAGCTTTGGGTAACGGAGTTCAGCGTCCCTAAGGACTTTACTCATGTAGTAGATAGGCCTCTGCGTCTTGTCTTCTTCTTTTACTAAAACAGTGTTGAGGGTCTGCTCCGAAGCGGCGAAGTATAAGTAGAGGACTTCCCCGGGTTTTGGCTTGCTCAATAGTGGGGTGTTGACTAAGTAGGCCTTGAGCTGGTCAAAGGACTCTTGTTGCTGTTGCCCCCACTCAAAGCCTTTAGCCCCCCTGAGGCCTTTGAAGAACAGGAGGCATTTCCCCCCGGATTTGGAGAGAAAATGCATTATCGCTGCAAGGCACCCGGTGAGTCTCTGCACATCTTTAATACTAGAGGGGGGAGCCATGTTGAGTATGGCCTGGATCTTCTCGAGGTTGGCCTTTATGCCCCTTTGGCTGACCATGAACCCCAGGAACTTGCCGGATGAGACGCTGAACGCACACTTGTTCGGGTTCAGTCTCATATTGTGTCTTCTCAACACGTTAAAAGCTTCTTGGAGATCAGAGACATGATCCGATCTGCTGATGCTCTTCACCAACGTGTCGTCCACATAGATTTCCATGTTCCGCCTAATTTGTTCCTTGAAAATCTTGTTAACAAGGCGTAGATAGGAGGAACCAGCGTTCTTAAGCCCGAAGGGCATAACCTTGTAACAATATAGGGCCTGATCAGTGATGAAAGAGGTCTTTGGAATGTCGGGAGGGAACATTCTTATCTTATTGTACCCAGAGAACACATCCATGAAGCTTAAGATTTCATGGCCCGAGGTTGCATCAATCAGGGCGTCGATGCTCGGGAGCGGGAATGGATCATTGGGACATGCTTTGTTTAGAACCGTGAAGTCAATGCAGATCCTCCAGCTCCCGTTGGCTTTCTTGACCATCACGACATTGGACAACCACTCCGGATAGTTTACTTCATGTATGAACCGAGCCCTAAGGAGTTTCTCAACCTCCTCTTTGATAGCTTGTTGGCACTCGAGGGTGAATTTGTGTTGCTTTTGCTGAACTGGTCTGGCCCCCGAAGCGACACAAGGGTGATGCATGAGGAGCTCCTCGGAGATTCCCGGCATGCCAGTAGTAGTCCAGGCAAAGAGGTCTTGATTTCCCCTTATGCACTAGATAATATAGGAGCGAACGGAAAGGGGGTGGACTTTGCTAATCTAAAATTTTAGGGTCGGATCTCCTTCAGAGAAGGCCACCTCTTCCAGCTCATCGACCGGCTCCGATATAGGTGGGCTACTCCCTTAGGGGATTTCAAGAGCTTCGGGGGGGAGGACAGGTCCTCCCACCGAGGTCAAGTAATGTGACACCCCGAATTCCAAATTCCACTGAATTCGAAGTTCCACAGGATCTTTACACTTCTCTTCGTACAATTTTACAAGGAAATTAAAACTTTATTTTATATCAGAGTTACATTTACATTTACACTTTAATTAGCGGAAGCAATTTACAACATTTACATAAATAAATGTACAACACTTGAAACATTCTTTACGCTGCTTGCATACTTTACTCTTTGTCAATTCCGTTACCCTGCATAAAGACTGTGGGCACGTCAGTCCATTCAACTAGCGAAATATTATACATGATCATCCTCTCTATACCGAAACAGTATAACGATTCTCAATGCTTAACAAACCACAAACTTGTTCACAAACAAAGCTAAGGGGACGATCCTATTGATATCGTGTCGTGACGGTGCGCCTAGTCCTTAATGCAATTTATTATTATTATTATTAGATGTCATTAACACGCACTTGTTCGGATTCTATGCATCCCATACTACATAGGTCCGAGGGCAAGCCCTTAATCGTTCTTCAACTTGTAGGGTTCGATCCCTCGCCATGACTTAATCTACTACTGTAACTATGGTAAGTATCCTAGATGTCCTATGAGTTACGAGCCCATATCCAGACAACCTGGAGGGGAATCCCACGTCGTGACATGACGCATCATGCAGAGCCTATGGTCAATTCAGCCTCCGTCAAGAACCATGGCACCACCCGTAGTCAATCAAATATCCCACAAGCGTCGCCACGATCTCGATCATTCCGGAGTAGTGTTCGCGCCAAGACTTGACTCATCAAGTAGGCAACCTATGAATCACTCTCACACCGTAGACTTGAGGCCCTCATACTTGTGTTTTTCTCTTACTTTCATGACGTCTTCTCTATGTAACTAGTCCTTAATTTAATGAATCATGAACAAAAATCAATCTCTAGGGTTAACTCTTTCCTCTATACCGGCCTCAACCATCAATTAATGCATTTGTCCCAATCCTGGTATTTCACTTTAAATATCATATCAACATTTCTTTTATTGCCGGTATGAGGCTTAGCTACCCCCTAGTTCTTAATTTCAACTCATAATCACAACATTGAGATCTTTCATACTCATAAGTTCTTTTTCATAAAAAATTTCATTTCATGTTCATAACATTCATGTATTCGTAATCGTAAGATCTTTCATAACTTATCGAACATTCACTTTTAATTTCATGTACACTATCATGCATAACCAAAAGAATTCAATTTTCCCAACTAGCCACATTCAATAATTTGTGCTTTCCACATAATTCTCTTAATCTTATTTTAAAATCCATACTAATTTCACAAATCCATACTTTTATTTCACAAGTCACAATTTCTCATTTCTAAATCTCATTTCGAATTTCTTCAAACAACTCATTTATTTTCGTTCTCAAAATTAAACAAGTCCTTTCTAGAGAAATGGTCCCAAATTTTCAATTACATTTCATCACAAGTTATAGAAAAATTTATTTCATAAAGTCTAAATTATTATAGAAATTTTCCCATATTTTTTCCAATTTAAATAACTCCAAGTATTAATATTTTCCTCAAAAAAATAGCCACTTTATAAACCAAAGCCCACACCCAGATTCGAACCCACAACCAGCGGCCCAAAGGACAACGCCCAAGACCACTGCGCCAAGCCACAGAGGCGTCAAGTACTGAGTTTTAACCCACGTGTATTAATTTTGGCGTTCGGGATTTTTTTTCGAAAAAATAAAAAAAAAGTAAAGTTCCTACTCGAAATCGAACCCAAGACCATAGACAACCCACCCCCGCACTGTAGCGACTGAAACACCCTACGACCGAATGGTCTAAGTGGCCAGATTGTCACAGTTTGAGTTGGGTAGTTTATAACTCAGTTCTCTGTTCATTTCTAATTTTACCACTTCTCAAAACGATTTTGTTTCTTTTTCTTCTCTTTTGAACTCAAAATTTTCAGATTTTAATCTATATCAAAATTGCAGTAAACCAGTAATTTTAAAACCATTATTTGCCTTATAAAAAATGCATTTTTTGGTCTTATTTCATATTCTCTGTCCATAGTTTCGACATTGAGAACGATCTATATTTCCACATAATTCAAGAATTAGATTTTTCAGAAGACAACTAATTTCTTTGTTCATTTACTCATTAATCAACCTACAACATTTTTAGGATACCAATTCTTATTTTTCTACATTAGTATAACTTTAATTCAAACAAATAATTATCCATGATGTATTTAATTAATTATTTGTCTCACAAGTACAAAATCTCCATAAAGCATGCATAACTCATAAACATATAGCATGGTAAGGTGATAATTTCTAACACTTTAACTCCCAATTTAGAAATCATTTATTAATCATGCTCTATTTTATCATTTCATCTAAAAAACAACCATAAGTCCAAATCACTTAGTTTTCTCTTAGTAGCAATTCATTCCTAGCATGGTAATTAGATTAGAAGCATGAAAAACACCCACCTTATTTGGAGAGAAAATCAAAGAACTCCTAAAGAATCTCCTACAACAAATGAACAAAGCCTTCTCCTCCTAGATCAAGCCACAAGCCACCTCCTCCTTGATGCACTGCTAGAAACCGAGCCTCCCTCCGTGGAAAAACCGGCCACCACTCCTTGGATGAAGAACACACTAGCACTCAATCTTTTCAACTCACAAAACTCCTCAATCTTTTGTCTTACTAACTTGAATTTTTTCTCTCTTTCTATTCTTTTCTTTTAGGTGCAATGAGAGCTAATGAAGGGGGGGGGGGGGGTATTTATACAAATTCTTAGGGTGAATGGAGGGCTGGGATTAGTTCCGATGGTTAGAAATTAAGGGTTTAGATGAAATAGGGAGTTATATAAACTACCCATGATGAGAGTAACCAACCCCCATCTTTCCCACTTTTTCCATCACAACTCGGCCAAGGGGAAATGGTGTGCATTGCACACCTCCATTGCATGCACGTGCCACCTAGTGCCCCCCATTTACAAATTTGTTTATGTGACAAATTTAATTGTCCATGAAATGAGTCTACACTACAAGCTTGACCATATTAAAAGAGAATTAAAGTAAATGGGCTCACTAATGGGCCAAACTAACCATGGGCTCAAAATAATTAAATAATTAATAAATATAGTGGGCTTAAAAAGGACAATTAGGCCTAGATTTAAATTAGGCTTTTAAAGAGAATAATTTTAGAAAAATAAAGAGAACAATTACTATATAAAAATATTTTATACGAGAAATTTTACAAACGAAATCGTACGTGCACAACACGTAAAATCACACAATCTTATAAATCAAATCTAGGGTGTTACAACACTCCCCCCTTAGAATAGTTTCGTCCCCGGAACTACACTTAAAGAGTGAGAAACAGGAATACAACAAAGAGATAAGAAAGAAAAGAAGATACAAATCACTCAAAGATCTCAGGATGATCTTTCATCATCCTCTCCTCAGATTCCCAAGTAGCCTCTTCGATCAACTGGTTTCTCCAGACTATTTTGACCATCGGTATCGTCTTGTTCCTCAAGACTTTCTCCCGACGATAGCATAGACACATGAAAGACATTGTGTACCTGAGATAACTCTTCCGGTAACTTAAGCCGGTAAGCAGTTTTCCCAATCCGCTTCAATACCTTATATGGGCCTATGAACCTCGGGGCTAACTTTTCACCTTTGCCCAATCGGATCACACCTTTGCTAGGTGAAACCTTCATAATGACAAAGTCACCAACCTCAAACTCAAGGTCCCTCCTCCGGTTGTCTGCATAGCTCTTTTGCATACTCTGAGCATCCACCAGGCTCTTCCTGATCAGATCAATCTTTTCAAAGGTCTACTGCACAATCTCAGGTCCAAACATCTGCCGCTCCCCAACTTCGTACCAACAAACAGGTGTTCTGCACTTCCTGCCATACAGAGCTTCGTACGACGTCATCCCAATACTGGTCTAAAAACTGTTGTTGTAGGCAAACTCGACCAGAGCTAGATGCCTTTCCTAACTGTCTCCAAAGTCTAGTACACAACACCGAAGCATGTCCTCAAGAATACGGTTGACTCTCTCGGTCTGCCCATCGGTCTGCGGATGAAAAGCAGTGTTGAAATCCGTCTTGGTACCCAAGGCTATCTGAAGACTCCTCCAGAAATGCGAAGTAAACTGCTCATCTCGATCAGACACAATGGTTAACGGAACACCATGAAGCATGACGATCTCACCAACATACAGCTCAGCTAACTTGTCCATCGAAGCAGTCAGTTTCATCACCAAGAAGTGAGCGGACTTGGTCAGTCGATCGACTATGACCCAAATCGCATCATTGCCCTTGGAACTCTTGGGCAAACTCGTGATGAAATCCATACTGATGTTATCTCACTTCCATTCCGGAATAGGTAACGGTTGCAATAGACCTCCAGGTTTCTGATTCTCGGCTTTGACTTGCTGATAAATCTCACACCTCGCCACAAATTTAGCCACATCCCGCTTCAAACCTGACCACCAAAAGTGTTGCTTAATGTCCCTATACATCTTGGTACTCCCAGGATGTATAGACAGAAGAGTAGCGTGTGCCTCCTGAAGAATGCTCTGCAGCAGTTCTGCTTGATATGGAACACACAGCCTCTCTCCGAACCACAATACCTCATCCCTGATCTAGAACCCCGACAACTTGCCAGCACCAACCTGCTCCTTCATCTTCTGAACCTCTGCATCTTCCTTCTGACTTGTGATAATCCTTTCATTCAGTGTTTGTTGAAGGCTCAACTGAGCTAAAGATGATCCCAAGCCTTGCAGAACAACTTCAATACCAGCCTGATCCAACTCCTCTGCAAGCTGCCTCTGAGATGTAATCAAACTAGCTAGACTGCTCTTGCGACTAAGTGCATCAGCAACAACATTAGCCTTCCCAGGATGGTACTTAATCTCCGGACGAATGTCCTCAAGCACCTCCAGCCATCTCCTTTCCCTCAGATTCAGACCCTTCTGCTGATAGATGTATTTCAGGCTCTTATGGTCTGTGTACATGATCAATTTCTCACCGTACACATAATGTCTCCATTGCTTTAAGGCGAAGATAATCACAGCCAATTCTAGATCATGAGTCGGGTAATTTTTCTCATGCGGTCTTAGTTGCTTAGACTCATAAGCGATCACTTTCCCTTCTTGCATTAAGACACAACCAAGCCCACGATGTGAAGCATCGCTGTAGACATCATACTCAACACCTGCTTTAGGCAAAGCTAAAGTGGGTGCAGTAGTCAGCTTCTCTTTCAACTTCTGAAAGCTCATCTCGCACTGCTCAGTCCATTTGAAGTTCACGTTCTTCTTGGTCAGACCAGTGAGTGGCATGACAATCTGAGCATAGCCCTGAATGAACCTTCTGTAGTATCCAGTCAATCCAAGGAAACTCCTAATTTCCTTTACTGTAGTTGGCCTTGCCCAGTCTCTCACCGCCTCTATCTTCTGCGGATAGGTTGCCACTCCCTCCTTAGAAAGGATGTGACCTAGGAATGCCACTTCAGATTTTCAAAAATCGCACTTGGACAACTTGGCATACAACTCCTGCTCCTGATGCTCCGTATGTTCCTCCTCCGATTTGGAGTACACAAGAATATCGTCGATAAACACCACGAAAAAAGAATCAATAAACGGCCTTAGAACTCTGTTCATCATATCCATGAAAATTGCAGGTGCATTCGTCACTCCAAACAGCATAACTAAGAATTTGTAATGCTCGTGTCGAGTTCTGAATGCAGTCTTATGCACATCTTCGGCTTTCACTCGAACTTGATGATATCCTGATCGAAGATCTATTTTGGAGAAAACAGCTGCTCCTTATAGACGATCGAACAAGTCAACAATTCTTGGAATTGGATATTTATTCTGAACAGTGACCTTATTCAGCTCCCAGGAATCGATGCACGTCCTCATCGAACTATCATTCTTCTTTACCAGCAGCATCGGTGCTCCCCAAGGTGACGCACTCGGTTGAATAAAGCCTTTCTCCAATAGTTCCTCAATCTTCCGTTTGATCTCATCCTGCTCCACATGCGCCATCCTATACGGTGCCTTGGAAATAGGTGCACTCCCTGGCTGAATAGTGACGCTAAACTCCACATCACGATGCGGGGTAACCCAGGCAAATCTTCCAAGAATACCGTCGGATAATCCCGAACCACTGGAATTTGTTACACCTCTACAGGAATCCCTTTCTTCTGGCTGATAGCAGTAACCAAATCTGAACATCTCCTCTTCCCTTGGAAAGTGACTTCAGGTCCACCTGGAGCCTTCACTGTTACTTCCTTGGTCATGCACTCGATGCTTGTACTGTACACCGACATCCAATCAATGCCAATGATAACATCGACTCCCAAGATAATCAGCTCGATCAGATCAATCCCGAAAATTCTGTTCTCAATCATGATCTCACAGTCCGCATAGTACCGATCAGTGGTTAGAGTCTCCCCTGATGGAGTAGCTACCGCCAAGACCTTGCCTGGAAAGACTTTCGGTTCGACTCCCAAAACTTTAGCAAATTTAGGTGACACAAAAGTATAAGATGACCCAGTATCGAACAAAACAACAGCCTTCTTTCCATTCAAATAAAGTTCTCCTGTTACATAACACACATTCGTTACATAACATTTCACTATTAAAGCGGGAAAAAGAAATAACAGAAAACACTCTTAAACATCCTCCCTCATACCGGTGATGACATG
The DNA here is from genome assembly GCA_017893485.1 of Hemerocallis citrina. NCBI lineage: Eukaryota > Viridiplantae > Streptophyta > Magnoliopsida > Asparagales > Asphodelaceae > Hemerocallis > Hemerocallis citrina. Next base: position 205,328,326 of record CM030363.1, on the reverse strand, counting down.
ATCCACCTAATCGGCGTCAGCTTCATTCAAGGCAAATACTCGCCCCTGCTGGTACGGCTTCTTCCCATTTTGCTGCGTTGGTCCATTGCGGACGATATCTCGCAACTTTGGGCAGTGAGATCTGTAATGACCGGTCTCTCCACAGTTGAAACAAGTCACTACGGAAGGTCTCAAGAAACTATTTCCGGGTCTTCCAGCCACGTTAACAGCGTTCGCCCCTGTCGGTTTGAACCTTTGAGCTGGTGGTTGTCCCCTGAAATTGCCAAAAGTTGCGGGCCTTTTCCCTACGTTCCAGTTGTTCCTCTTGTTCTGAACAGCATGGAACTGCTCCATGTCTTCTTCCGTAGCTGCAGCTCGTTTGACCAACTTGTCAAACCTTCGGATACCAAAGGCTATCATCTTGGATCTCAGACTTGGTCTTAAACCGTGCTCGAACTTTTGAGCTTTCTTCACCTCGTCCATCACCAATTCGGGGGCATACCTCGAGAGCTGATTGAACCTCGTCTCATACTCTCTAACCGACATGCCGCCCTGCTGCAGTGCCAAAAATTCTATGGCTTTCTTCTCCTGGACGTCTGATGGGAAATAATGACTGCGTAATTCCTCCAAAAATTTCTCCTAGCCAAGAACAACATCTCCCACCGTCCGCTTCATCGACTGCCACCACACAGCCGCATCCTTCTCGAACTGCAGTGCCGCCAACTTCACCTTACTGCCCTCCAGAGTCTCGAAGACTTCGAAGATAGTCTCTACCTGTCAGATCCAGTTGTCAGCCACGTTAGGATATGACTTCCCTTTAAATACTGGTGGTTTCATCCGTTTGAATGATTCCACGAGTTTGATAGCTTCAGGTACTGGATTCATAGGCACCCTCCCTTGGTTCTGATTCATGGCACAGCATTGAGTGTCTGATAGACCCTTGCTAATTCCGTTTCCAAGTCCAGACCTTCACCATTTCGAGCTCCCCTTCTAGCCATATTCTGATGTAAAAGATCTATTAAATTCGAAGTAGAAAAATATGAATTTTAAGTTAACTTTTCATTTCATTGAATTTCAAACTTTATACATTCAAATTTAAAATATTTCTGACATCAAAATGAAAGCAGTAGAAGTTACAACAGTCTAGTTCCTATGGTTCCTTTTGGCTTCACGAAGCTCTTCCCGTAGTTCCTCCACTTCCTCCTTCAGTAAATCGTACATGTTTTTTCTCTTCTCGAGTTCCCAAACATGATGACTGAGAAGTGCAATATCATCTTTGCGCTTCGCCAACTGAGTCTCCACTAGCCCGACTCTCTCCCGTTGAGTCTCTACCTGCCTCTGAAGAGACACAAAGAGACTACTCGGAACTAGTTCTTCCTTATCGGAGGAATCATCAGATGATTTTGGAGGTGGAGTGATCTCTCTGGACTTAGGTCATTCCTCTTCAAATTCTTCAGGTTCTTCTTCGTCTGAAACAGCTTGTCTGGGGTAGTAATCTTCTTCAACTAGGTGCCAATCGTCTCCTCCAGCTGGGTCGAGGTGGTCCGCCATCTTAGAGAAAGGAGAAGAAAAAGCATAAATCATAGAGCAACACAAATGTAAGTGACTTACATTTAAATCTCTAAACTCAACACACACTCTAATATCCACTATAGGGTGCCATTCCTTATAAATTCGTACTACTTGGAAGCGTGGCTATGATGCCACTTTGTAACACCCTGAATTCTAAATCCCACTGAATTCAAAGTTTCACAGGATCTTTACACTTCTCTTCGTACAATTTTACAAGAAAATTAAAACTTTACTTTACATCAGAGTTACATTTACATTTATACTTTAATTAGCGGAAGCAATTTACAACATTTACATAAATAAATGTACAATACTTGAAACATTCTTTATGCTGCTTGCATACTTTACTCTTTGTCAATTCCTTTACCCTGCATAAAGACTGTGGTCACGTCAGTTCATTCAACTAGCGAAATATTATACACGGTCATCCTCTCTATGCCAAAACAGTATAATGATTCTCAATGCTTAACAAACCACAAACTTGTTCACAAACAAAGCTAAGGGGACGATCCTATTGATATCGTGTCGTGACGATGCGTCCAGTCCTTAATGCAATTTATTATTATTATTATTAGATGACATTAATGCGCACTTGTTCGGATTCTATACATCCTATACTACATAGGTCCGAGGGCAAGCCCTTAATCGTTCTTCAACTTGTAGGGTTCGATCCCTCGCCATGACTTAATCTACTAATGTAACTACGGTAAGTATCCTAGATGTCCAATGAGTTAGGAGTCCATGTCCAGACAACCTAGAGGGGAATCCCACGTCGTAACATATCGCATCATACAGAGCCTATGGTCAATTCAGCCTCCGTCAAGAACCATGGCACCACCCGTAGTCAATCAAACATCCCACAAGCGTTGCCACGATCCCGATAATTCCAGAGTAGTGTCCACGCCAAGACTTGACTTATCAAGTAGGCAACCTATGAATCACTCTCACATCGTAGACCCGAAGCCCTTATACTTATATTTTTCTCTTACTTTCATCACATTTTCTCTATGTAACTAGTCCTTAATTTAATGAATCATGAACAAAAATCAATCTCTAGGGTTAACTCTTTCTTCTATACCGGTCTTAACCATCAATCAACATATTTGACCCAATCCTGGTCTTTCACCTCAAATATCATATCAACATTTCTTTTATTGCCGGTATGAGGCTTAGCTACCCCCTAGTTCTTAATTTCAACTCATAATCACAACATTGAGATCTTTCATACTCATAAGTTCTTTTTCATAAAAATTCTCATTTCATGTTCATAGCATTCATGTATTCGTATTCGTATTCATAAGATCTTTCATAACTTATCGAACACTCACTTTTAATTTCATGTACACTATCATGCATAACCTAAAGAATTCAATTTTCCCAACTAGTCACATTCAACAATTTGTGCTTTCCACATAATTCTTTTAATCTTATTTTAAAATCCATACTAATTTCACAAATCCATACTTTTATTTCACAAGTCACAATTTTTCATTTCTAAGTCTCATTTCGAATTTCTTCAAACAATTCATTTATTTTCGTTCTCAAGATTAAACAAGTCATTTCTAGAAAAATAGTCCCAAAATTTCAATTACATTTCATCACAAGTTATAGAAAAATTTATTTCATAAAGTCTAAATAATTATAGAAATTTTCCCATATTTTTTCCAATTTAAATAACTCCAAGTATTAATATTTTCCTTAAAAAAAATAGCCACTTTATAAACCAAAAGAATTCAATTTTCCCCACTAGTCACATTCAACAATTTGTGCTTTCCACATAATTCTCTTAATCTTATTTTAAAATCCATACTAATTTCACAAATCCATACTTTTAATTCACAAGTCACAATTTCTCATTTCTAAGTCTCATTTCGAATTTCTTCAAACAACTCATTTATTTCCGTACTGAAAATTAAACAAGTCATTTCTAGAAAAATAGTCCCAAATTTTCAATTACATTTCATCACAAGTTATAGAAAAATTTATTTCATAAAGTCTAAATAATTATAGGAATTTTCCCATATAGCCACTTTTTAAACCAAAAGCCCACACCCGGATTCGAACCCACAACCAGCGGCCCAAAGGAAAAGCCCAAGACCATTGCACCAAGCCATAGCGGCGTCAAGTACTGGGTTTTAACCCATGTGTATTAATTTTGGCGTTCGGGATTTTTTTTCAAAAAAATAAAAAAAAGTAAAGTTCCTACTCTGAATCGAACCCGAGACCATTGACAACCCACCCCCGCACTGTAGCGACTGAAACACCCTACGACCGAATGGCCTAAGTGGCCAGATTGTCACAGTTTGAGTTGGGTCGTTTATAACTCAGTTCTCTGTTCATTTCTAATTTTACCACTTCTCAAAACGATTTTGTTTCTTTTTCTTCTCTTTTGAACTCATAATTTTCAGATTTTAATCTATATCAAAATTGCAGTAAACAAGTAATTTTTAAACCATTATTTGCCTTATAAAAAATGCATTTTTTGGTCTTATTTCATATTCTCTGTCCATAGTTTCGACATTGAGAACGATCTATATTTCCACATAATTCAAGAATTAGATTTTTCAGAAGACAACTAATTTCTTTGTTCATTTACTCATTAATCAACCTACAACATTTTTAGGATACCAATACTTATTTTTCTACATTAGTATAACTTTAATTCAAACAAACAATTATCCATGATGCATTTAATTAATTATTTCTCACAAGTACAAAATCTCCATAAAGCATAACTCATAAACATATAGCATGGTAAGGTGATAATTTCTAACACTTTAACTCCCAATTTAGAAATCATTTATTAATCATGCTCTATTTTATCATTTCATCTAAAAAACAACCATAAGTCCAAATCACTTAGTTTTCTCTTAGTAGCAATTCATTCCTAGCATGGTAATTAGATTAGAAGCATGAAAAACACCCACCTTATTTGGAGAGAAAATCAAAGAACTCCTAAAGAATCTCCTACAACAAATGAACAAAGCCTTCTCCTCCTAGATCAAGCCACAAGCCACCTCCTCCTTGATGCACTGCTAGAAACTGAGCCTCCATCCTTGGAAAAATCGGCCACCACTCCTTGGATGAAGAACACACTAGCACTCAATCTTTTCAACTCACAAAACTCCTCAATCTTTTGTCTTACTAACTTGAATTTTCTTTCTCTTTCTATTCTTTTCTTTTAGGTGCAATGAGAGCTAATGAGGGGGGGGGGGGGTATTTATACAAATTCTTAGGGTGAATGGAGGGCTAGGATTAGATCCAATGGTTAGAGATTAAGGGTTTAGATGAAATAGAGAATTATATAAACTACCCATGATGAGAGTAACTAACCCCCATCTCTCCCACTCTCTCCATCACAACCCGGCCAAGGGAAAATGGTGTGCAATGCACACCTCCATTGCATGCACGTGCCACCTAGTAACCCCCATTTACAAATTTGTTTATGTGACAAATTTAATTGTCCATGAAATGAGTCTACACTACAAGTTAGATCATTGCAAAAGAGAATTAAAGTAAATGGGCTCACTAATGGGCCAAACTAACCATGAGCTCAAAATAATTAAATAATTAATAAATATAGTGGGCATAAAAATGACAATTAGGCCTTGATTTAATTTTAGAAAAATAAAGAGAACAATTACTATATAAAAATATTTCATATAAGGAATTTTACAAACGAAATCGTACGTGCACAACACGTAAAATCACACAATCTTATAAATCAAATCTTGGGTGTTACATGTAGCATTTGCAGGCCGCCTCCTGGATCCCTCTGACTTCTCCCACACCCGCCGTGGTGGGGAATTTCATCTTCACGTGGTAGGTCGCGGGTATGGCCTGGAGGGCATTAGGCCTAGTCGGCTCAGGATGACGTTGTAGGCGGCTTTCACGTCCACCACCATGAAGTCCATCGGCTCGTTTCGGGTGATGGGAGTTTTGCCAGCGGTTACGTCGAGAGTTATGACACCCTCACTCATCACTAGCACTCCTATGAACCCGTGCAGAGTGTAGCTGGAGGGCTTGAGTCGATCCCTGGATAGCTTGAGCTCCTAGAAGGCCTCTAGAAAGAGAATGTTGACCGAGCTGCCGTTGTCAAGTAGGACCCGGTCCACGTCAAAGTTGGCCATGTGGAGGTTTATTACCAACGCATCGCAATGGGGGGTACGGACGCCCTCTAGATCTCTATTTGTAAAAGTGACCGGGACCCCCAAGCCCCTGGGGGGAGGACGATTCTGCACATAATTTACTTCCTGGACAAAGGCTTTTCGGGAGGAGTTGGAATCTCCCCCCCCCATTGGGCCTCCGTGGATGAAATGCAGGACGACCTCTGGTTCGGAGTCCGGGGTCTCCGCGTGAGGCTTGGGTCGCTTATTGGCCCCTATGGGGGGTGGAGGAGGATCCACCCTGTCCTTCCTCACGAACCTGGAGAGTTACCCTCTCTAGATGAGGGCCTCGATCTCGTCTTTTAGGGTCCGACAGTCATCCGTGTCGTGGTCGTGGTACCTGTGAAAGCGACACCACTTGTCCAGGTTTCTCTTCTTCCAGGGTGTTCATCTTCGGAGGTGGCGAGAGAAGACCCTCTTTCCCAACCTCCATCAGGATGGCTGAGACACTCGCATTGAGCGGAGTGAACTTCTAGAAGCAGGGAGGAGAGCGATGCTGGCCTCCATTGTCTTTCTGGAGCTTCTTAGCTCCTTCTTCTTCAGCGCCCTTTCATTTGTTCCCGGAGGACGATCCCTCAAAAGCAGGGCGGGAAAGAGCCACTTCCGCTCGGATGTATTTCTCACTCCTAAGCAGGAGTTCTAAGAATTCCTGATGAGGCTTCTTGGCAAGGGATGCTCGGAGGTTGTCGTTGGCAACATTGCATTGGAAGGCAGCAGAGGCTACGGACTGGTCCAAGGAGGCGATGGATCTGGCCTTCGCAGTGAAACGTTTGACATAGTCTATCAGTTGCTCGCCCTTCCTTTGATGAAGCAATAGCAGGGAGGTGCTCTTTTGTTCAGCCCGTCGGCTACTCACGAAGTGAGTCAAGAAAAGGCCTTCGAGCTGATCGAAGGAGAAGATGGAGGCCAGGGCTAGAAATGAATACCACTCCCTTGCAGGCCCCTTCAGCGTAGCCGGAAAAGTTTTGTAGAGAAGCACGTCTGATGCCTGGTGTATTATCATGAGAGTTTTAAAACTCTCGATGTGGTCAGCGGGGTCGGACTCCCCGTTGTATGATTCAAAATGAGGAGGCTTGAAGTTATCTGGGACCGGTACCTCCATTGTCCGGGAGAAATAGGGGCCTGCTGGGGCAGAAATTCCTTGCCCGTTGCTCTTCCTCCCTGTCCAGTCGGCCAAGGCACCTCTCCATCTCGTGGAGACGGCGGTAGACTGAATATTCCTTCCGGTTATACCTTGTTGAGGCCCAGGATTCGTCCTCGTGCGGAAGGGGACTAGGAGTGCGACGACGATAGCTCGAGGTAGGTTGAGGACTGGGCGTACGATGCCTATGGTCTTGGGCAGGTTGAGGACTGGGCGCCCGCTGACCGTGGTCGGGGGCAATATTGAGGACACTCAGGACTGCCTCTCGGAATTGCTGGAACTCTGCTCACGTGACAGGGGCCTCCTGCTCTCGGTGGTGCGGAGGGGCGGGTCGGCCGACTGGAGAGCGGATTCTCCTTTGACGATGCTGGGGCGACTCCCTTCGCCTTCTGGGAGAGTTGGACCTTCTGCAATCTGGCCTGCGGGGGGACCGGGCTCTAGGGGACCGGATTGTTGGGCCCCTTTGATGTTCTCGGCGGGGTATCCCGTCATGGGCCTGTCTCTCGTCTAAGCGGGTCTGGAGGTCTTCCCCATACTTCCTGTTGATGATGATGTTTCTGAGATTCTTCGGCATAGGGGGACTGTGCGAAGCCATGGAGTCCGACGAAGGGTTGTGTATTGAAACATAGTCGCGGTGAAGAGGTTGCACTTGCCGACTTCGACGGGAGGGTCCCGCAAGAGCCTCTTGTGGGCCTTGAGGAGCCTGCTGGGGCTGTGGTTGTTGAGGAAGAGGCCATCCAGGCTGTGGTTGCTGGACGGGTTAAAGGAGAGGCTATCCAGGTTGTTGGACTTGCTGAGTGGGTTGAGGGGGAACCTCATAGGCTGGAGGAGAAGAAGGTGCGGGAGTGGCCCTGCGATTAGAGGCCGTTGTCTCCCCCTTCTTGGGAGGCATGACTTGAAACTAGTTTGGCTGATGAGAAAGGACTGAATCGCTGCTTCTGTTTCACACATACGGCACCAATCTGTTGCTGCTGATTTCGGGTGTGGAAGCAAACAGATGAATTTGTGAGTTATTTGAGGAAAACAGTAAAGCGAACTTGTTGACTCCACCTGGGTGTTGACTTGTTCCTTGTCACTGCCGCGAACCTGAACGAAGTTGATATATCGGGATGGATCCCGGCGACGAACCCTCCGACGCTCATGTCAGTAATCTCCAAGATTAAGAAAGAGCTTTAGGTAGGAAAAGATTCATTACCTTGTTATGGTGGGGGGAGAGGGGTATTTATAGTCGCCTTAGGGATCTGTTTCAAGATAAAGGACAAATCTCTACTTTCCGGTGTGGATGGATAAGAAGTAGTTAAAACTGCCTTTTAGGGATAATCACGAATCTGAATCTTTTTTTATCCTTCTGAACTGGTTTGTAACGGGTTGGTACCCGTATTCACTCTGACAAATCCGTCTATGGGTTATTGGGCTTTGGAGAAGAGACCCAGTTCCCATTTCGAACCCGTTTGTTAGTGAAATTATCGTTTTACCCCTGAAAGCTGTAAGATTCGTGCCCGATTTGAATGGTCTCGATTTAGTCCTATTTTTAGTCATATCAATTAATATATATATATATTTTTTACTTTTATACTAATTTATGATATTTCTTAAATCTTAATATGTGTAGAAATCTGAAATAACATAACATATATTATGACAGGGATAGTAGTTTCTAAGAAAAATGTCATAATTAATTTTTAAATTTCAGCTTTCATATAAGGAAATTTGAAAATTAAGAGTGATGATTTATATGTTCAGGTTGTGTGAAAAGAAAAGTTTGATGTTTTACTCGTTAATTTAGAGATGGAACCACGTGTCATTGGTTGGCTGACTGATGGCATTAAAGACGAGTTGGATGCCGATAGCAGAGTGTGAACGGTTTGAGTGGCTCTTGGATAAAGAGAAAAAAAAACTAGAAGCAGGTTTTTGGAAGGATGGTAATTGCTAATTTGGCTTTTAAAGCAGCTCATTTATATTATTTATTTTCTTCTTAATCTATAAGCTTATTCAGATGTTGTGCATCTTTTGGCTCATCCATTCAACTATATTTTATACTACTATCAAAATCACGAGGTTAGAGAATATTTAAAATTTTAATTTTGTTTAGAGAAATTCATGATTGTTGTTTTTTATGATTAACAGGAAAATTGTATTGAATATTCTGATATGGTAGTTTCTTTTAAATCATAGTCAGTTTCCAAATTTAGCATTATTAAATGAAAATAAATTAAGTTATTAAACACAATTAAGACTGTCAATTTTTATGATTTATAAAAAAAAGAAAAATGTCATGAGTACTATTTTTATGATTTATAAAAAAAAGAAAAATGTCATGAGTACTCCTTGTACCCAATGTTTTAGTTAATATGTTGAACTCATATGTAGAATTCAATTGTCACATAATAATTGAATAATTGATTGTACCAATATCTGATTAGATGATAATAAATATATATCATAACTGTTCATGCCAACTGAATTTTATATAGGAATCCAAAATATTAATTAATTCGTGGATATGTTAAGAAATACGTGTAGCATTACTCATAAGAAAATTGGATGAAAAGGGTATGATATTTTTCGAAAGGATTATTTTTTAATAAAACAAACCCCTGATTCTTTTCCAAATGTTGGCATTAATAAAGAAAAAAATAATGAAAATTTTAGAACTACGTAACAAGTTAACAATATGATAACCAAATTTATTAAAAAAAGAAAGAAAAAAAAAGGTTTAAATGGTAGTCTCCATATAAGTCACAACTAGTAGCGGCGCCCATGTCAATTCAGTGTTTGTGGTTGTAGCTATTAAATGAAAATAAATAGTTTGTTATATCTGTACGGATAAGGACGCTTCTCCCAGTTGTATCATCATCGTGGATGTCGTCGTACATTCACGGCCATTCCAAACTCTACCTCAACTCCATAGTTATGCCAAATTTTATCATATTCTCCTAGTGCCCGATTCTCACCCCTATCTCATGAGAGCTTCACGAGAGCATCCACTATCGTTTGCTAAATGGTAAATAAATTAAAAACTTAGCAAAATCACTATCATTACAATTTGCTAAAAAATTATATTTTAGAAAAATTGTAAACAGTGAGCTGCTATATTTAGTAGGAAAATATAGCAATGGCTAAATATAGAAGATGAAATATCTCATTTCGTCAGTCAATTTTTTTCAATATTAAAAGAGGACGGAGTCTTCCGTCCGCCAACTTTTACTGCAGAAAAGTTTAGAGACGGAATAAGATCTTCCGACCTATACTTTTATTATATAAAATAATAATAAAAGAAGAGAAACGCAAAATGATCTTCCATCATCTTCTTTTATTATTTTAAAAAATAATAAAAGATGAGAGACGGAAAAACTCTTTTTTTAAAATTCCCTTTTAAAAAAATTAAATGTTTTGCAAATGTCTCAATTACCCCTCACTCAATCCACCTTCAAACGGCTTATATATATATATATATATATATATATATATATATATATATATACTGCTCCGCACTCAACTTCTCTGTCTTCTCTGTCTCTTATTTTATATCCATCTTCATCTTTTGTTCTTTCTTTCTATCTTATTTTTCTTATATTCTCAGTAAGGTAAGATTTAAACGATGGCGAACCATGGTAACAGCAGCAGGGCATACACATCTAATGAAAATGTTATTCTTTCTCAAAGCTGGGTTACTATTACTCAAGATCCATTGATTGATAATGATCAATCCGGAACACAGTTTTGGGATCGAGTACTTGCCTTATTTGTATCTCTACTAGGCACTCCGACCGACCGAATTCTGGCTCTCTTTCTAGTCGTTTTTGTGCAATTTCAAAATCTGTTGCATTGTTTAGTGGGAAGTTGGGTAGTGTCAGAAATAGAGCTGCAAGTGGAACAACTGAGGCAGGTAAGGTATGTATAATTTAGGAGATTAAATTGAAAGTTAATATTGAAAATATTTTATAACTCGTGGTTTCGTTAAAAAAAAAATAGTTCCGTGAAGCAAGAATGAAATGTATGCAATCATTTGGAAAATCATTCAAATTTGATGAATTTTATGAGTTGCTTCAAGATCAGTCAAAATTTTCGCTGTGTATGACCCATGTGTTCGACTCGGGAACAAGCTCTCAATCTGGGGAAGCCAGTAGCATATTATGTTCGCCAACTATGTAAGACTGGAATACAAATATCCCGAATGACATGGATTGGCCTACACCCATCTCCTGACCACCCGGCCGAAAAGCAGAGAAGAAAAAAGGGAAAAGATTGGCTGAATCTTCTGAATTTTCTTATATGGTTGAAGAGACAAAAAATTTCAACTCTTTCTATAAGGAGGCTCAAGATCGGCGGATCCTAGCAATGGAAAAGAAGCATGCGATTAAACCAAAAAAAAAAAAAAAATCACGATTTGAAAATACGAATGGAGGAAGATCGCATCGTGAGTATGGACCTCAGCAAATTACCCGAGACTCAGCGTATTTATTTCATGCGTAGACACCATGAAATCATGCAAAATCGAGGTTACATGTAGTATTAGTGATATGGCTAAAAATGGGATTAAATCGGGGCCGTTCAAATTGGGCACGAATCTTAAAGCTCAGAGGTAAAACGGTAATTTCACCTACAAACGGGTCTGAAATGGGAATTGGGTCTTTCTTCAAAACCCAATAACCCATGAACGGATCTGTCTTACTGGGTACGGATCCCAACCCGTTACAAACCAGTTCACAAGGATAAAAAGGAATTCAGATTCATAATTATCCCTAAGAAGTGATCTTAACCGCTTCTATCCATTCACACCGGGAAGTAGAGATATGTTCATATCTCGAAACGGATCCCTAAGGCGACTATAAATACCCCTCTCCCCCACTGTTACCAGGTGATCAATACTTTTCTAATTAAAGCTCTTTTATAATCATTCAGATTACTGACAAGAGCGTCGGAGGGTCCGTCGCCGGGATCCATCCCGGTGTTTTGCACTTTTTGCAGGTTAACGGCAGCGGCAAGAGACCAAGTCAACACATTGGTGAAGGTCAACAGGTCTGCTTTATTATTTTTTCCAAGAATCTACAAATTCATCTATTTGCTCCCACACCAAAATCAGCAGCAACAGATTGGCGCAATCTGTGGGAACGAAAAAGCAACCCGACCTAACTTCATCAGTGAGACTAGTTTCAAGCCATGCATCCAAAACAGAAGGGGAAGGCAGTGGTCTCCAGCCGAAGAACCACTTCTCTTCCTCCTCTCCCTCCTCCAGCTCAAGGTACTCCTCCTCAACAGGCCCCTCCAGGGTCTCGGGGGGCTGCCCAGGGTCAGAGTCGTCCGAAGCAACATCCTCCTCATGACCATGTCGCAGGTCCCAATCCTTCAGTTGAATCTATGGCTTCTTGAAGCCCCCCCGAGCGGGATCTTCGTCAAGTGATTGACGACCGCTAAAAGGGGGTCGACCTCCGAACTCGCCTGAATGGATGGCGAGCCCATGCGGGAGTCCATCAACCTGAGCACCCAGGGACCTCAAGAGTCCGGACCCCCCGCCGACCAAGGACCAGAAGATCCCCTCCTCCGAGGAGGCGAAGAGAGTTCCCTCAGCGTCATCGGCGGAGAAGTCATTCTCCAGTAAGCCGTGCCATACATAGGGACCGCCAAGTTGGAGAGGCACCGGTCACAAGGACAGATCTTCAAGACTTCCAAGCAGTAGTCATACGAACCCTCAATATCACCCCAAATAACGACCAGAGGCCACCTACTCATGAGCCAGCTAGGAGCCACCGCCTTCACACTCCCAGTCCTCGTCCATCTCCAAGTTACCATCGTCGCAGCCTTAGTCCACTCTCGTACTGTAGAACCCCGTATTTTCAAATATTATTTTAAATATTTGAAAATGAATTTAAATTGATTTTTTGGAGATTAAATTAATATTTTCAGAAAAAATTATCTTTTTACACGTGCAAAACACGTGCAAATACTTTCTCGAAAGTTTGAAAGTCAAGTTTTCTTTATGAAAAATTATTATTTAATATTTGGGATTTATTTAGTATTTTCCATATTTTTCTGAAATTAATTGGAACTATTTGCAAATTTTGAGAAAAGAAGGACCTTTTTGCAAATTTGACATTTTTAGGGATTAAAATGAAAAATGCAATTCTGGACGTTTTGAACAGTATTGGTTGAGGTTTAAGATTATATTTTACTTTTAAATCCTAATTTAGATGCATTTTATTGAATTACCAAGACTAAACCTATATATGTAAGTTGTATTTTTGAAGGGATTATTTTGCAAAATGGATAAAACCCTAAACCTAATCCCGGATATTTAAAGGGATTTTTCCAGCCATCATTTGTTGAGAATATACAAAATTTTGGTGATTTGTTTTGGTGGAGGAAGAGGAAGTTTTGATCTAGCAAAAGGAAGGCTTTTTCGTGGATTTTCTCAATTCAAAGGTGAGTGATATAAAATTGTTTTGTTGTTTTGATCTATGTATGCGAGTGACAATGTTGTTTTGATTTGATGTTGAGAATGATATGGATCTTATATTGTGGTATGATTCATGTGAACAATTGTTGTTGTTTGGACCATGTACGTGAAATCTATGAATGACTAGTAGATCTTAGTTTATAAAATTGTATTGCTAAAAAGCATGTTAAGGTTTGAGTATGGTTATGAACGGATGGTTGAACATCTGGACATTGAGTTTATAAATCAGATCTTGATTTAGAGTTGTGAAAGAAATTTAGTTTTGCGTAATCCTTATGGAAGAATTAGTAATTTAGAACATGAGAACTTGAGTTTGGACATATTTGATGTTTTGAGTAATGTATCCATAACGAGGAATTGTTGAGATTTGTCATTTTTCCTGAATATAAATTATTTCACGAACAAAGGATCTTTAGAAAAATCCAGTTTTGATTTTTGTATTCAGACCTAAATTATGAAAACTGTAGGCCAACAGTCGACTGGTCTACTGTTCAGTCGACTGGTACGACCCTACTGCTGTACCTTCAGTCTTTTGAAAATTCGTTCTGGACAGTCGACTTAGACTATTGTCAGTCGACTGGTTTACTGAGAAAATTATTTTGTAAAGTTATTACAGTCCTTTCTGGAGAGTCGACCATGACCCTTTAAGTCGACTTATGTTACTTAGAATATTTCCTTGAGAATTATTGGAATTTGTTTCGGGTAAGTCGACTGATGGCTTTCAAGTCGACTGTTATGACTTAGTTTATTTTTGTAAAATTTTGGATATTTGTCCTCTAGACAGTCGACTTACTACAGTATAAGTCGACTGGTACTGATGAGTTTATGTAACTTGAGTGTTCCTTTGAATGATTGGTTCTTAGATAATTCAGTCTATACTAGATATTCAGTTAAGCATTTGATTCTAAGATATTCAGTTAAGTATTTGATTTAAGATATTCAGTTGAGCCACTTTGTTTAGTGGAACTTTGGTTTAGACATTTGAGTTGAGTCTCTAGAGGTGTGTGACCCTAGTATACCGGCGTTGAGTTATTTTGTTGAGGCCCATTGAGGCATTTCAGTTATTCAGTTTTGAGTTAAGTCCGGTAGGGTACACCGACTCTAGGAGATTCGTTGAGTAATTAAATAACCCAAAATGATAAGGACAGGCACTAGTGGTGATATGATGAACGGGAACATGGGTTATGCACCTCAGCATGGCTTTAGATGTGGGATTTAATCTCCGGAATTATCCAAGTAACTTACTTGCGGTATGGGATCTATCTCCGGAATTATCCAGGTAAATTACCTGCGATGTGAGATATATCTCCGGAATTATCCAGGTAATTACTTGCGGTGTGGGATTGATCTCCGGAATTATCGGAGTCGAGGCGACGCACATGTGGTATTCATGTGATGATGTGTCAATGTTTCGGTGTGGGATGATCTCCGGAATTATCCAGGCAAATTACCTGAGATGTGGGATCTATCTCCGGAATTATCGGGGCATGGGCTAACACTCACAGTTTATCTTTATCTCGTAGTAGTCATCATGATAGGATTAGTTGCATAGATGGGGATTGAACCCTATGAAGTGAAGACGTTAAGGGCTTGCACCGAACCTATGTAGAGTGGGATGCATAGACTTCGACAAGTACGCATTAGAGAGTCCACATATAGAATTTGTGTTTTCTTGACTTAGTTTTATGCACGTGGTTTTCCGGTTTTCTACACTTGACACTTGGTTTAGTATCACTTGTTGTTACATTTCCTGCTATCTCATATTTTATGTATTTTGGTTCACTATATGTTATTTGTGAATCCTTGCTTAATGATTACTTATGTTGTTTGTTGTTTTATGTCACTCACATCAGTTATGGCTGACCCCTTTAGTTTTGGGGGTTAGGGATCATCTCTAGCCTCACATGTTGCAGGTTGTTGCTTAGAGATTGGAGGTTTGGATGCTTGAGTTGGTTTTGAGATAAATTAATTTATAAGAGTTTTGTGTAAATTTGTAAAAGCAGATTTGAGATAGTTTTGTGTTGTAAATAAAGAAAAATTATGAGTTGAGATGTTTTGAGTTCCGCTGTGCTTTGTAAAAGGTTGTTGTAATAAAAGTTGAAAATTTTAGTGGAGTTGGTGGTGTTTAATGTTACATTGAAGTTGATGCTGGGATTGTGCCACTTATTTTCTAAGATATCATATTAGAAATTCGGGGCGCTACACGTACGAAGATGAGATATGATCAAAGAGAAGACTCAGTCTACCGCCGTCTCCACGAGATGGAGAGGCGCCTCGGCCGAATTGACAGGAAAGAAGAGCAATGGGCGATAAACCTCCGCCCGAGCAGACCTCCATTCTCCTGCACCATCATGGAGGCCCCCATCCCAGAGAACTTCAAGCTGCCTCACTTCGAGGCGTATACCGGGGAGTCGGACCCCGCGGATCACATAGAGAGTTTCAAAACTCTCATGATGATCCACCATGCTTCAGATGCCCTCCTCTGCAAGATCTTCCCTACCACGTTGAAGGGGCCTGTGAGAGAGTGGTACTCTCGACTCGCCCCGGCCTCCATCTTCTCATTCGATCAGTTCGAAGGGCTCTTCCTTACTCATTTCGTGAGTAGCCGTTAGGCCGAGAAAACAAGTGTATCTCTGGTGACCCTCAACCAAGCAAAGGTGAACGCCTAAGGGATTACGTTCGACGCTTCACCGCCGAAGCCCGGTCCATTCCCTCCCTCAACCAATCAGTAGCCTCTGCCGCATTCCAGCGCAACGTCACTAATGCCAACCTCAGGGTGTCCCTTGCCAAGAAGCCTCCTCGGGACTTCTCAGAACTCCTACTTAGGGTGGAGAAGTACATACGAGTGGAAGAGGCTCTCAACCCCCTACTCTTAAAGAATCATCTTCCGGGAACAAACGGAAGAATACGAGCGAAGAGGGGTCCCAAAAATTCTAGAAGGACGGCAATGGCCAGCGCCGTCCGACTCCTCATTTTGAGAAGTTCACCCCCCTCATTGCTAATATATCAGAAGTTCTTATGGAGGTGGACAGGGAAGGGCTACTCCGCGCTCCCCCTAGAATGAATACCCCTGGCAAGAAGAGGAACAAGGACAAGTGGTGCCACTTTCATAGGGACTACGGCCACGACACGGATGATTGTCGGGCTCTCAAGAAGGAGATCGAAAAATTTATACAGCGGGGACACCTGACCAAGTTCGTCCAAAAAGATGGGGCCGAGCTTCCCCCCTGGGGAGCATACAAATGAACAGAGAGGCCTGTCGAGCTTCAAGACTCAGAACCTGGGGCCGTCTTCCACCTCATCCAAGGAGGTCCAACAGAGGGAGAACCCAGCTCCCCCCAAGAGGTTTTCACCTTATCGAAATTGCCATTCTGGTAAGAAGTGGTTCGCCATTCGAAATTGCTCCTACAACTCGTTAACCCCCTCAAAAAATGAGTTCGGAGTCCACCACTTGGCTCGATTCCGCTTCAAATTGCTCGTTCATAAGCGGGTAAGAAGTGGTTCGCCATTCGGAATTGCTCCTACAACTCGTTAACCCCCTCTAACAACGAGTTCGGAGTCCAACACTTGGCTCGATTCCACTTCAAATTACTCGCTCATAAGCGGATAAGAAGTGGTTCGCCATTCGGAACTGCTCCCACAACCGTTGTATCTCTCTTAAACGACGAGTTCGGAGCACAACTCTCTCCTAGAGTTGCTCCTCAAACTTGTCTCCCAAATGGCTCTCTCCTAGAGCCAAGCTCTTCGCTCCGCTCACCTCCAAGGAGGACCTCTTCTCAACGAGTTCGGAGCTCACAACTCTTTCCTAAAGTTGCTCCTCAAACTTGTCTCCCAAATGGCTCTCTCCTAGAGTCAAGCTCTTCGCTCCGCTCGCCTCCAAAGCGGAGCTCTTCTCAACGAGTTCGGAGCTCACAACTCTCCCCTAGAGTTGCTCCTCAAACTTGTTCCCCAAATGGCTCTCTCCTAGAGGCAAGCTCTTCGCTCCGCTCGCCTCCAAAGCGGACCTTTTCTCAACGAGTTCGGAGCTCACAACTCTACCCTAGAGTTGCTCCTCAAACTTATCTCCCAAATGACTCTCTCCTAGAGCCAAGCTCTTCGCTCTGCTCACCTCCAAAGCAAGCCTCTTCTCAACGAGTTCGGAGCTCATAACTCTCTCCTAGAGTTGCTCCTCAAACTTGTCTCCCAAATGGCTCTCTCCTAGAGTGTAGCTCTTCGCTCCGCTCGCCTCCAAAGCGGACCTCTTCTAAGCAAGTTCGAAGCTCAAAACTCTCTCCTAGAGTTGCTCCTCAAACTCGTCTCACGAATTGCTCTCTCCTAGAGCCTTGTGATGTTCTTCACTCCGTTCGCCTCACGAGTGCCCTTCCTCTCAATGGGCTCCGAGCTAGAACTCTCCCCAGGAGTTGCTCCTTGCACTCACCCCTAAGAATGGATCTTCCCATGGCTCTTACGAGGATCTTCCTAGCCCATCTTCTTCGCTCCTAGGAGTGGAGCTCCTCTTCAAAGATTTTGAAGACCAAAACACTCCTCAAATTTATGAAGACAAGAATGTTGCGGGATTATTTTAACCATGAAGAAGGGTGATTCTTAGCCCACTCCTAAAGAGAAGTTGTGGATCTTCGAGTTAGTTTCGAAACGAGGGGTCACACGCCCTGATCGGACCTCCGTAGCACCGAAAAAGTGGATCGCAACACAGCTACGCTGAGCTACCGAGGTGCCCCTTCGGGGAAAGATGCCTCCGAACTACAACGCCGAGCTACCGGGGCACCAACCTCCGTAATGGAAAAAAATACCCCCGAGCTCCTTGGACTGTCAGATCATCCAGATGTTTGCGCCAATGGCTGATGGATGACTCAGATTTTGCCACGTCTCCACAAAACGACAAGATCACGTTTTCTCTTGATCTGGGCCTCCTGTCTTGTGATTCGTGCCATGATCGTGATCAACCGTCCAGAAGGAGCCACGTAGCTGGATCTGAAATCCGAGCTACCGAGCTACCGAACTGCAAAATGGCAAAAAAATTGCCTCGAAATTCGTGCTCAAACACAATGTGCGGCTCAGATTCAATCAATCCAAAAAATAGAAGCGGATGGGTTAACGGGTCGGATCCGAACCCTTTATAAACCCGATCCCGTTCCACAACCACCCGTTTCCTCCCCTTCCTCTTCTTTAATAGTTTTGGCGCCAAAACCAAACAAGAAACAAACCCAATAGAGAGCACTACCACAGCTGCAACTCCACCTCCCCCTACCTCACCTACAACTCAGGGAGAGATACCATCTTCATCCCCAAGAAGCCGGTCCACTACTACTTCATCTCCGGAGTTGCCAGGCACTGGTGATGCAAGTCAGTAGAGAGAACTCCACCAACTCCTCGCCATGCCGAGCTCCACCTTCCTCTCCCCCTACACCGAGCTCCAACGGCGAGCTCGCCTCCGCTGCGAGCTCCAACGAAGAGCTTCGTCACCTTCTTCCGAAAACAGAGCCCACCTCCAAGCTCCAGACCACTCCACCTTCGAGCTCTGCCACTTCCTCGCCGAGCTCCGACGTCTCCCTCGACGAACCCCAGAGCTCCACTCATCTCCAACGACGAGCTTGTCTCCAACGCCGAGCTCATCGCTGTCGAGCTCATCGTCGCCGAGCTCATCACAGCATCGAGCTCTTCTCGCTGAGCGCGATGTCATTGCCATCGCCATCGCTCCAAGGGGCCGAACCCATGGCCTGTCGAACCACTGCGTCGAACTTCCCCCTACGCAAGCTCCTCTTGCACTCCAAGCTCCGACCTCACCTCCTTGCCAAGCTTCAAAGCCCCCTACACCGAGCTCCTCCTCCTCAAGCTCCAGCGATGCCCTCGGAGGCGGAGATAGGGTGGGAGCTGGGGTCGAAGGTAGGCTCCCGGTCGAAAGCCTAGACGAAGAGACGGAGGAGAAGAAAAAAAAGAAGCAGAGAGCTAGAAGACGAGGCGAAGAAGAACAAGGAAACAAAGAAGCAGAGAGCTGGGCGGGAAAAGAAAAAAAAATGTGCCATGTGGCATCACCTCCATTGTTCGGCCAGATCCTAGGACGGGTGCCGAGCTACCGGGACACCAACCTCCACATATGGAGAAAAACGCTGCCGAGCCACACGCGCCGTCCGATCATCTCAAAATTCGTGCCACGACACGATCGATGCTCAGAAGCGCGCCACGTGTCCAGAAAATGATCTGCTTTGCGATGCGCGCCATCTGATCATGATCGACGCTTAGAAACGCGCCACGTGTCCAGAAAATGATCTGCTTTGCGATGCGCGCCATCTGATTATGATCGACGTCCAGAAATGCACCATGTGTCCAAGTAATATTTAATTAATTAATTTATTTATTTAATTGAATTTATAATTAAAAAAAATCGAAAAAATTAATTAAAAATCGAAAAAATTAATTAAAAAATTCTTAAAATAATTATTAATTCGGAAAATTATTTTAAAATTCTGAAAATAATAATTATTAAATTAGAAAAATTAATTAAAATTTTTGATAATTAATTATTTAATTCGAAAAATGAATAAAAAATTCAAAAAAATGAGAAAAAATTCAGAAAAATCTGGAAAAGTCACAAAAAATCCAGAAAATTCTGAGGATATTTTTGGGCATTTTACAAGCCCAGAATAACACCGTTACACCTCGAGAAAGGTCCGAACTCCCTTAAGAACACCGATAAAATCCCGTACGCCATTAGAACAACAGAACTACTCCTCAAAGACTGTAGAACTCAGTCTCCAGGAGTGGGGGGCTCGTGATATGGCTAAAAATGGGATTAAATCGGGGCCGTTCAAATAGAGCACGAATCTTAAAGCTCAGGAGTAAAACGGCAATTTCACCTACAAACGGGTCTGAAATGGGAACTGAGTCTTTCTTTAAAGCCCAATAACCCATGAACGGATCTGTCTTACTGGGTACGTGTCCCAACTCGTTACAAACCAGTTCAGAAGATTAAAAAAGAATTCAGATTCATAATTATCCCTAAGAAGTGACCTTAACCGCTTCTATCCATTCACACCGGGAAGTAGAGATATGTTCATATCTCGAAACAGATCCCTAAGGTGACTATAAATACCCCTCTCTCCCCACTATTACCAGGTGATCAATACTTTTCCAATTAAAGCTCTTTTATAATCATTCAGATTACTGACAGGAGCGTCGGAGGGTGCGTCGCCGGGATCCATCCCGGTGTTTCGCACTTTTTGCAGGTCAACGACAGCGGCAAGAGACCAAGTCAACACATTGGTGAAGGTCAACAAGTCAACAGGTTTGCTTTATTGTTTTCTCCAAGAATCCACAAATTCATCTGTTTGCTCCCACACCAAAATCAGCAGCAACAATTAGTTTATATGAATGTTATTTTTATATGTTTTGCAATATCCCTTGTATATTGTTGCTTATTAAATCTATATTTGCTTTGTGTTCCAGTATATATATGAATATCTTTCTATTTCAGATTAAAATATTAAAGAGTACAACGTTGCATATTACAAGTATATCCATACATTAAGACTGATTCTAAATTGAACATTAAGTTACATATTTTTCTTACTTTGCTACTCTAATGTTAAAATAAAACGATACTTTGTATTTTCCTACACGTAATTTCCATATTCGTTCCATATGTGCTCCACCAAATCATGTCGCAGTTAGGGGTGGAAATAGGCCAGGCCAGGCCAGGCTTTTTATTGAACAGCCTGGGCCTGTTTCACAAAAATTAGGCCCAAGCCTGGCCTATTACCTGTGATAGGCTTTTTTTGTAGGCTTGGCCTGGCCTTTTTAATAAATAGGCCTGGCCTATAAGCCTATTTAAGCTTACAAAACATATTTTAACAAATGAACACATTATCTCTACAATAAAATACATTATCTCTACAATAATTATTTTCTTGTTCAGTTGTTTGGTTCACAAGGGGAGGGAATGAATTTTATAATAAAATTACTTTTATACCCTTTTGCATATAATAAGAGCATGAAATATCAAATTTTGTCAGCTCAGAACAATCAGAGATAGAGCATGAAGTATCAAATTTTGTCAGCTCAGAACTAACACAAACAGAGCATGATGTATCAAATTTTGTAAGCTCAGAACTAACACAAACAGAGCATGAAGTATCAAATTTTGTCTTCTGAGAACAAACAGAAACACATCATGAAGTATCAAAATTTGTTAGCTCAGAACAATCAGAAACACAGCATGAAGTATCAAATTTTGTAAGCTCAGAACAATCAGAGAGAGCATGAAGTATCAAATTTTGTCAGCTCAGAACAATCAGAGACAGAGCATGAAGTATCAAATTTTGTAAGCTCAGAACTAACACAAACAGAGCATGAAGTATCAAATTTTGTCTTCTGAGAACAAACAGAAACACATCATGAAGTATCAAAATTTGTTAGCTCAGAACAAACAGAAACATAACATGAAGTATCAAATTTTGTAAGCTCAGAACTAATACAAACAGAGCATGAGGTATCAAATTTTGTATTCTCAGGACAAACAGAAACACATGAAGTATCCAAATTTGGTAGCTCAGAACAAACAGAAACACAGCATGAAGTATCAAATTTTGTAAGCTCAGAACAATTAGAGACAGAGCATAAAGTATCAAATTTTGTCAGCTCAGAACAATCAGAGACAGAGTATGAAGTATCAGATTTTGTAAGCTCAGAACTAACACAAACAGAGCATGAGGTATCAAATTTTGTATTCTCAGGACAAACAGAAACACATCATAAAGTATCCAAATTTGGTAGCTCAGAACAAACAGAAACACAGCATGAAGTATCAAATTTTGTATTCTCAGAACAAACAGAAACACAGCACGATGATAATATGGGCCTAAACAGGTCGGCCTGATAGGCTTTAAAGGCTTATTATTAAGCCCAAGCTTGCTCTATTTAATTAAATAGGCCATTGAAAAAGCCTTAGCTGGCCTCTTTGTTAAAAAGGCCGGGCCAGGCCAGGCTCTAAATAGGCCAGGCTGTAGGCCCCTGTCGGGTAGCCTGGCCTTTTCCCACCCCTAGTCGCAGTGCATGATATTTTTGTTTATCATGTAGTTCGACATTGTGTGCTAACCTGTTTGCACTTGTTAAACCTGCAATTCTATTAGGTACGTTGAAGCTAGAGTCCGCACATTGGTCGTAGGCATAACCTTCAAGTCGTTCTTCTCGTTCATCCTCAACTATTATATTGTGTAAAATAATACATGTGTTCATTATTTAAGATAGACTGTCGGCATCCCAGAATCGTGTCAGACCTCTTATTATCACAAATCTTGCTTGTAAGACCCCGAATGCACATTCAACATCCTTTCTTGCAGCTTCTTGCATTTGGGAAAATTTTCTTTTCTTTTGTGTATCCGGTGCGGAGTATGTTTTGACTATACTAGCCAACGGGGGGTATATATCATCGGCTAAATAGTATCCCATGTCGTAGTTGTTATTGTTGATAGTAAAATTTGCTGGAGGTGCAGAACCATAAAAAAGATAATTGAATAATGTGGACCGATTGAGTACGTTCAGATCATTATTGAATCCTGGAATTCTGAAAAAAGAATGCCAGAACCAAAGGTCATATGATGCCACTGCTTTGAGAATAATGGTTGGCTCTCGGACGTGACCTGTATACTGGTCGTGCCATGCTGCAGGACAATTTTTTCAAGCCCAGTGCATGCAATCAACACTATCTAACATTCCTGAAAAATCGCAAGATTTTTCTTCAAGAAGTCTTTGAATATCATTGACATTTGGAGTCTGCAAATATTGAGGTCCAAAGATGTTCACAATGGCGACACAAAACCGACGTACTATTTTCAAAATGGTAGTTTCTCCAATTCGTACGTACTCGTCAACTGCATCAGCTGATGAACCGTACGCCAAGCATCTTATCACTGCAGTTATTTTTGATGGGGGGATAAACCGAAAACTTGTGTTGCATCATGTCGCTGCAGAAAGAATTGATCGTAAATAACATTAGATTCAAAAATCTGGTTGAATAGTGTTCGACACCTACAGAATCGACGTTTGAATATGTTGTCGCCGTAAATGGGATTATCGGCAAAATAATCTTTTTAGAGACATCTATCCCCTTCTTGTCTTTCACGAAGAATAAATCTCTGGTGAATTACTTGTTGGCTTTGTTGAACAGCCATGGAGAACATTTGCATGATGTTGTTAACACATCTCACAATCATAGCTTGCTGTTCTAATTCTTCTTCGGAAGAAGTAGATGATGAAGATGATGTCAGATGAGCCATTGCTAAGTATAGAGTAGATATAAGTTTCACCAAGATTGTTTTTTTCACGATTGGATAATGTATTCATTCTAATACTCACTTGGGATTATATAGAATTTTGAGTGATGCCTCTTCATCCACCAAGATGCCTGACAAGATGCCTGACTAGCCATATAATAAGTAGAACCAGACAAGATGTTTGTAGTAGAACCAAATAGTATTGAGATATCTTATCTTTCACATCACTAGCCATATAAATTAATAAGTGATATAGCTTATATAGCTTGATAAGTGATGCCTGAGACTAGACATATAGCTTAATAAGTGATATATGAAAAAACAAAGTGAGATAAAACAAATTGTGACCAAATCACAAAAATAAAGTAGTGGTCATGTGGTAAAAAAAGAAGCTTGTACTGAAAACAAAGTTGCTTAATTAAAAATTTGTCGGAACACACACAAGAGTGGTGAAGATATCAAGCATGGGATTTAATCATTAGTTAAAACAAGCATGGGATTTAATCATTACACAAAACAAGATAGAAAAGCAAAGTGATATCAGATTGAAATTTGAATAAAAGAAACTATTGATATACAATTCATGTAATAAGAGAGATTATTGCTTACAAGTCTCCGTAAAACAACAAGCACAAAATCTATTCCTCGTTATCAAACTGTGTGCATGGAACAAATTCAGGTGTCAAATTAAAATGTGAAGATGATGTTTGATCCCTAGAAACACTTCTCCTGCCAAAAAATACCTGAGGAATTGATTCTTTCAAAACTGTGTCTTTCATAATGAATCGCCTTAACTGAGCATCATTAAAGTCAACTCGAGATAACGTAGGTATAACTCCTCCTGTAAATTGTAGTGATATTTTTTTATTCTAAAGTAAATTGAAATATAGAAACAGAAAATGATAATTATACCGCGATGTAGAAAATTGACAGGTCCCTCTTTAATATCCCTCATAATTGTACCACCTGAATAAAGTGGAACCTCAACTATGCATTCAAGACGTTCTGGAAGATCGTATGTCAAAGTTTGTGCAGTGTACTATGCAGGCGCCCAAAAAGGGGGAAATGGAAAGGGCAATTGAGTGGTAGGATCACTGATGCTAGCTGGACATATAAAATCAATATTTGTAGCATGCGAGAGTCGGCATTATAGCACCTATTGATACCTTACCCCAATACTGATCGTATATGCTTTGTGGTACAGGCCGGACCAATACTGATGTAACCCCCATTTCCGATAATTAGTATTTTTCGTGTATTTTCTATAATTCGATTTTTATAAATTTATTTTTGTGCTAAATTCTTTTCGGATATTTTATTAAAGTGGTTTCTAATCGAAAATTTTATTCATTTCGGATAATAGTATATTTTGATCTTAATTCTATGCCTTATTGATCAACTATTTTTTTATTTGAGCCTAGAACAAATATATTATTATTATTAGGTGATTTCAATAAAAAATTGTTAAACACGAATATTATTTTATTGTATGGTTTTATTATTATTATGAATATAATTACTAATTGTTATTCCTTGATTTCTTTAATTAAAAAAAAATCATCTATCGAAATATTTTATTTTTATACCCGATCTGATTTTCTCGGCGAGTTCCAATTTGTTTTAAGCCCAATTCTTATTATTTCAATTGTGTTATTTATTTATCTAATTAGGTTGGAATTTTCGTTCATGAACTATCTTTCTCTTTTTTTGAGTTATCTATATTGTGAATTTTGTTTATTTGAATTATGGGTATTTTTATTTGAATCGTGTTGATTTTGATCTATCTTCTAATTGAACCCTAATTATACCATATAAATGCAACTCTACTGTAAACCCTAATTTCTGCACACAAATCGAAACCTAGACGCCCTCTCTCTCTCCTCCCGTTCTCTCTCTCTCCTCCGGCTCTGTTCCCGATTGAAACCCCAAGAACCCATCCCGTGCTTCGTCTTCTCCGGCGAACCACCACTCCGGCGACCCCCCAACTTCCGTCGACTACTCCCCGTCGCCTTCCCCCGACACCCACGAACCCAAACGCCATCCCCGTACACCCTTTTCCCCCGTTCTCACCATTACCCAAGCTTCAAAACCCATTGAAACCCCAAATCCCGATAACCTCTTCCTCCCTGTTCGATCGCCGGCGAAGCCTCCTAGCGCCGCCCTGCCCCTCACCCCTCGTCGTCGCGCCGCCCCCTGGTCGCCGGCGCGCCTCCCTTGGCCGGCCATCGACTAGTTGCTGCTGTTTCTCTTTTTGGCTGATTGCCATTGTTGCTGTCTCTTTTGTGTGCTGTTGAATTTAATTGCACGTGTATTGCACGTGCTGTTTAGGGATTTGCTAGTTCGTTGCTTCGGTACACTTATCCTGTATTCTTGGTAATCATTTTCACCGTCTAACAGGCAAGTCACCGTCCACTTGAATTGCTATTCGTTTCAAATTCAAGTTTTATTGAAAATTCTTGCAAGTAGATCTTTTTGTTATCGTATTGCCCTTTGTTGTCCTTTTCGTTGGGTTTATTGTGGGTTTACACGAGCTAACCCCAATATTCTTGACATCGTGCCAATTTGACTCTAAAGTTTGGATCTTTAATGAATGCATATAGAATTGTTAATAGGGTTATTCATACAAGTTACAACACAAATAATTTATTGTAGAGACATTCGTTAGGTTGTATGTCGTTTGATGATTGATTGATGTTGGATTTGTATATGTGTGTGTTCTAATCCTTATTTATCATGTTTGGACACCTATGATGCTAGTTACACTAATTGTTGAATATAGAATCGAAACCCATCATGCTTAATTAATTTTATTCCCAAGAAAAATACCCTAAAAACTATACACGCTTGCTGACCTGAACCTTGATTGCTATTTTCGAAGCAGTAAATGACCTTAAAATAAAATATTTTCTGAATATGAAATGTATCCCCGAATGTCTAGATGTCAATAGCATTCAGAATTTTCGAATTCCGAGTTTTGTAACAAGAGTTATGCCCGTTTTACTGCAGCTGTGTTTTATTTTTTTTCATTCCAGATTTTCAGTTTCTCGTACCTTTTATGTTTAAACAGTAAAAAGGTTGCAAATGATAGAATTTTGTTATGAAAATTTCCAGATTGATGTTTGACATGTTTAGGAGTCTAGATTATATTTTTACTGAATTTTATATAGAGTTTTTGCTGATTCAAAAATTAAAACAACAAGATGTTGAGTTTCTGCCTGAACACAAAACCTAAAAAGAAACATGTGTTTGACCTAGCTACTGTTGTCAGAATGTGTACTTTAAGTATGCGTTGGAACCGTATGGAAGTCTAGTTTCCAGATTTTCTAACGGATTCAACTTTCGATTCTTGAGTCAGCGGGAAACTATACTTTTGTACAGACTGCGCGTGCTGTCCAGAATTTTAGATCTCTTTTTTTAATGAATTAATAATTTCTATGTTGTATTATTGCATGATTTAATGAATGTATGTTGCATTGTATGTTCCCAATGAGTTATTGTCACTAATGTAACCGTCCTATCCATGTTATCAACCTATTGTTTCCTTATTGATACTCTTGTTCACCCCTTGTCCCTTAATTGCATATTGTATTGTTGCATTAATAAATAATTAACAAGCCGAGGTTTAAAGGGTGATTTAAGTAGTGAACAAAGTAGTGATTGTACTTGGAGGAGGGGCCTGTGTTTCCCTAATTACCGTTCCGGCTACCGTTTTATCGTGTGATTGTGGTTATGGCAGTAACCCAATCTATCGTGTACCGTATCGTTGCCGATGACCGTTTTATACACCGAAAGGTGGATAGTTTTTACCGTTACCGTTGCCAAGTACATGATCTACCGAGTGCACCACTTGAGTCTAAACGAAATTGTCTGTATGCATCAAACCTGTGGTACGGCACACATGGGACACAGTAGTACGTGCATTAGTTAGGAGTTAAAGTGAATAATAAACATAAGGATTGACACATCACTGACATTGCATATTGTTCATCATTGTTCCTATTTGTATCCAGTATTGTTTAAGTGATATTGATATTAACCGTTGTTTACCGTTACCGAATATTAGTTCACCGTTACACCGTTGCATTAGTTACCATGTTATTGATTATTATTATCGTGCCATGTTATTGATTCCTATTGATCCATTGTCTCATTGTTATACCGTTATTCCATTGTTCCTTGCTTTCTCTACTTGCTGTCCATGACTTGCTCTAAGGACAATTATTTTTCTCTTTTTTTTAGATGAAATATTTCCAGGTAATGAAGGAGAATTGCCTGCTGGAGTTGGAGAACAAACATTTTGAAGATTTTTCTGCTTTTATTTTGCTTATCGCTATAAATGACTTAATGTATTGAGACTTGTATTTGTTTTTGGACTGGATTATTATTGTTTTGGGCTTATGTCCCGAATTCTTATTATTGTTTCCAGACGTTGGATTATTATTATTGTATTTGGATATTATATTGTTTCATTCCAAGTATTATTTGTTCATGAGATTATTATTATTGCCTGCGCAATTGTTCTGTATTGTTTATGTTGTTGAGTTAATCGATTAAACAGCTTATGGGCGACGTTAGTCATTCGTTGGGCTTTTGTCATGTACTCGTATTCCGTATTTTTGGGAAGCGGGGCGTGACAGCTGATGCGTCAATAGGCGGGCAGAAATCTTGTGGCGATATACGAGGCACGAAAGGTGGTGGGTCAACTGGGATTTTAATATTCCCCATAATTTGGCGATAACAATGATCACCAAGATACCATACACCCTATAATGTAAACATGTTTATAACAACACAAAAAGTTGTTTCTTCGCTAAATGTAAAGAAATACTTTTTTACGAACATAGTAACAAATATGGAAAATAATACCTGCGAGTAATAAAATAATACCTGCGAGCAATACTGAAAGATAACTCGGTGACAAGACAAAATGTTTGCAAGCCCAATATCACCCTTGAACTCGTGGGTTGATCCCGAATAGGGCTGCCAGATCATAGATGCAGACGAACGCATCTCCAACTGATAGCTGGCGATAGAAATATTATACCTAACTTGGTCTGTTATATTAGTCTCCAATTCATCTTTGTTCCAACATGTGGTCATTTATCTGGGAGATGTTCCATCCTTGCAGTTATTGGAGCACATATGTTTGTGTATTCATAAGCCCAATACTAAAGATCAAAGATTTATATTAGTTTCCAAGTAAATACAAACAATCATGTATCTATTAGTTTAATAAATATCAATTAAAACATTAACTGTTACCTCTAGTACTTGCCATGGCCCGTTGAAAGACTTCACTTTAACTATGCTACAAGAATCTAGAGACATATATATAGCAGTGCCATTGCTTGACCACCCCAATCATATGTACCCATTTTTTGAAGATCTTCTAGTGCTGCAAGCCAACCAGATCTGATAACACAAGCAGTGTTGGAGAAAAGAAACTCACAATGGAAGAACATGACGAATGATCTTGAAATCTTTAAGGCTAGATTATTATCCTTTTGAGCTACCTCGATTTCACTGATTTGAAAATACTTCTTCAGGTAGGAAGAGCGTATTCCTTAAGATTTCCAATCGGTTGCAGTAATCTCAGGAAAAATGCGAGCATGTACAACTTCAAATGGGTAATCATCGTCTTTACACGAAGGTACTTCACCGAATCCGATAGATAACCCCGTCAGCATGATCCAATCTAAGGGGGTGAATCCCAACTCATCGCACGGTTGGTGAAAAGTGTGTGTACTATCCCACCATCTCTTAACCAATGCCTCCATATGCTTCATGGATGATTTCTCTGTATTAATTGTGAAAAAACGTTGCCACCCCGTATGATCGATTAATTGCTTCACTAGTGGAACATGGGAACATCGCTTGTAAGCTTTGATTGGACCATTCAAATTTTTCCTAAAATACAAAATCCACCTGAAGGGTGCTCGGTAATAAACTGATGCACATGTGGGCGGTCATCAACCACCTTTTTCCACAAACTTGGATTGGCAAAATCACGAGATTCTGAGATCGGTTTGACCTCCGCACTTGTGTTGCATGATCCGACCCGCCTCGAAGATTATATTTTATTCTGCCAATATATCTTCGGATCAACATCTTTTTTTTTA
Source organism: Hemerocallis citrina (assembly GCA_017893485.1). Lineage (NCBI taxonomy): Eukaryota > Viridiplantae > Streptophyta > Magnoliopsida > Asparagales > Asphodelaceae > Hemerocallis > Hemerocallis citrina. The sequence continues at coordinate 205,298,624 of CM030363.1, read as the reverse complement.
GGGAAGAAGGTGAAAAATAGTAGTGTGATGAGTCTCTGTGATTATGGCCGAATTGCGGATTAGAGAAGAGATGAAAATATGAGAGTAGGCCGAATTTGGATGAGAGAAGTTTACGCATTTAAATAGGCAGTATCGGAGGGCAGGGGCAAATGATTCATTTCTCTTTTCCTATTAAAAAACAAAATATTCAAAATCTATCGGACACATGATGATCACCCGTCCAAGAGATTTTTTTTGAAAGTTCCACACAGATTAAAATAATAATAATAATAAAAATTTGGCCATCTTCCATCTTGACCAAAATTTTTTTTAAAAAAAAATTTTGGCGCAGACGAAATATCATCTTCCGTCTGTCAAATTTTTTAATTAAAAAAATAAAATTGGCCAAACGGAAGATGATCTTCCGTCGTGCAGATTTTTTATATTAAAAATTTTTTAAAAAGTGTGAAACGGAGGATGTTCTTTTGTCTGAATATGTTTTTAGTTTTTCCCCACAAATTTAGCTCAAATGATAGCAGCGAAACAACTTCTTTGCTATTTTTCAATTGCCAAATAACTATATTTTAGCAACAACGATAGTGGATGCTATGAAAACCCTTAAACCCAAAACTGCTAAACCTAACTCCAAAATAAGTATGGTGGAATGGTTTGGAAATGTTGACTTGCACTACAAATAAGAATGAGATTGTTATATATACAAGTAACCAAGTAGGAATTAGATTGTTTGCACGAGTATTGTCTTGATAAGGCTTACAATGTATAGTGAATCGGCCGTGCAAGAACCATCAAAGAGAGAGTTTGGAATACGACCATTTAGGAGCGTATAAAATGAAATGTAAGTTCTATAATATGATTATATATTCACCTCAGCACAGACAAAATGTCTAAAAGAGGAGTGTGACTTGCTGAAAACATGGGAGGCATCTTTCCTCCCTCTCATGTCTCATATGCAACCGTTGGGTTTGTGTCTTACATACTATGTTCGATGAGAAGAGAATATGGTGAATGAGAATATGAATCAAAGCGAAGATTGGAGGCGAAAAGAAGTGGCAGTGCATGCAGTGCATGTCACAAGTCAATTGACAGTCGACTGCCACTTTGGGCAGTTGGCTGTCTTGGCTCTCTATTTTGGGTTCGACTCATTGCAGTCAACCGTTAGCGGTGCAGCAGATTATTGAGTCGGGTTCAAGTTGAGTCTGTTTGAGCCCATTTTTCTCCAAGTACAATCGCACGAATCTTATTGTATGATTTTCTCTTCAAAAATATCGGACGACTATTGTATCAATAATACAATCTAGGGTTTCTCTAGATATCTATATATACACTGTAACAACCTCCTTTGAGAGGTAAGAGTGAGTACTTCATTGAAAAGATTTTGAGAGGTTTTCCTATTGTAAATAACAAGTATCTTCTATTAAGTCTTGAGAGATAGATAGGTTGTTGGTGAGTGGTTGTAACTCTTTTATCCTATTTAGTTGAATATCATCTCAGTTAATTCTCCACTGTATTGGGGTTCTTCCCAATTGGGACAAAATTGTGTGCTTTGGTGTATATGGTTTGATCTATTATTTGGCTTGGTGGTTTGTAGTGATCGTGTCGCATAAACTCGAGAAAAATTCCTAACAATTGGTATCAGAGATTTCACACATCCTAACAATTGGTATCAAAGTCAGGTTTTAAATTTCCGTAGTTCAGAAGTTGCTCGAGTTCCTTGGAGATGGAAGATTAATTCACTAGATCAAGCTGTTCGACAGTAAGATCAAATTTGATCTCTGGAAGGTGGACTTGTATGAAGCATTGGTTCAAAGGGATTGGATTTAGTCCTAGAACGAGATAAAGAGATACCAATCGACACAAAGCAGGAGAATTGGAAGGATATTTATTCAGAAGCCTTGGTTCTAATCCGGTTGTCATTGACAAGCGTCATCACTTGTGAACCCGTTGAGGAGAGACGTGCAGCGAGTCTTTGGGAGAAACTCCGAACTGACTACACAGAATCGTCATCACATGATCGGATGCATTGGAAGAGAAAGCTGCGGGGTTTCTCAATGAAGGAATAGAACATGCAGTAGAGTTCAATGCGGAGTTATCTGAACATAGGGTGATTAATGCAGATGATTTAAAAGCATCAGACTTGATATGTTCACTACCAAATTTATCCAACTTGATAACCAAGCTAGACGAAAAATCTACCAAGAAAAAGTTTTCGGTAGCAGGTGAGAATGAAGGTTTGGAGGATGATCCTTTAAGAAGGAGAATCAGAAATCAGTGTGTTCCTCTGTCAATTACTCGGCGGTGGATGATACTTCAATTGGAAGGAAAAGTGCACATGTGGGTGGGGTCTGTTGCCATTGGTGCAAAGGGACTGGGCATTATAAGGGAGACTGTTGCAAGTAGTTGAGTGAGAGGGGTATCAACGTGGTCAACACCGCTGAATCATGTCATAACTTAGACTATCTTATGGTTTTTAAGTTATTTAGATGTGGATTCTAGCTTGATTCTTTATTTGGGTAGTTCTTCTCATATTTGTTCCGAGAGGGAGATAATTTATACTTACAAGTCTATATCATGTTGTTGTGTGAGAATGGGGATTTGTGAGATTTGTCAAGTAATATTTGAGAGAACAGTTGAGTTGGAGATGTCAGGCGGAAAGGGATACACACTAGAGAAGGTCATGCATATTCTTTTATTGAAACAGAGTCTGATACCTGGAAAAACTCTAGAAACACGGGACTGCAGATACACAGTTAGAGATGGAGTTCTATTAGTTTGGGAAAGTTGTTGTAAGGTGATGAAAGGTAAGAGGGGGATTGGGCAGAGTCGGTACAACCTCTACCAGCTTCGGGAGAATAGGAAAACTCAGCTGAATGTTTGGAAGCTCATTGTTCCTAAAGCATTATCTAGTTTGCCACCACCAGAATCATCTAAGCGAGACTGCGATATTTGAATATCGTCGAGAGGTGAGAGTTCCTTGGGGTAGGTGGAGTTCATGTTGATTGTGGCACATTTGTGTTAACGCCTACTAGGGTGTGTTTTTAAGGGGCATATCAAATGGAGAAAAACAGATGGAGGTACATTCAACTAGCAGAAGAAGCCACTGAACCAGGTTGTTTGCAGGAATAAAATTAAAGAGTCTATAAGAGTTTAAATCACACAAGTGTGGAAGTATGAGTATGCAATCCAATGTGAAAATTGTTGGGTTTATGTCTTGTATACTATGTTCGATGAGAAAAGAAAACAGTGAAGCGAGAAGATGAATCGAAGAGAAAATTGGAGACAAAAAGGAGCGGTAGTGCAGGATGTGCATGTCATACGTCATATGACAGTCAACTGCCATTTTGGGCAGTCGACTATCTTGGCTCTCTGTTTTGGGTTCGACTCATTGCGGTCGAATGCCCCCTTAGGGGCGCAAAAACTTATTGGGCATGATTCAAGGTAAGTCTGTTTGAGCCCAGTTTCTACTCCAATTATGATCATACGGATCTTATTGTATGGCTATCTTTTCATGAATATTTGATGACTATTGTATTAAGAATACAACCTAGGGCTTCTCTAGATCTCTATATATACATTGAATGGCCTCATTTGAGAGGTAAGAGTGAGTACTTCCTTGAAGATAGTTTGAGAGTTTTCCAATTGTAAACAAGAAGTATCTTCTAGTGAAGCTTGAGAGATAAATCTGTTCTTGGTGAGAATGATTGTAACTCTTGTATCTTCTTCAGTTGAATATCATCTTGGTTCTTTCTCTCCCGGATTAGGGTTCGCCCTAATTGGGACAAAATTGTGTGCTTTGATGTGTTTTTTTGATCTATTATTTGGCTTGGTGGTTTGTAGTGACCGTGTTGCATAAAATCGATTGAAATTCTTAATAATTTCTATCCTTGAAGATAGGAGAGGATTACATAAAGAGCAACTAGAAAAATAACCAAAAAAAGTATTTCTTAGTGGGGTCGTTTGTGACTAGTGAGATGTGCGATAATGCCTCCGACGAGTAGTGATGCCTATGAGTGGAGTCGTTGATGAATATGGTGTCATTAACGAATAATGATGTTCGACCATTGGTGAATGATGAAGCCAGAAAGAGAGCGTAATAGTTAGGATTATAGTTAGTCAGCTTCTTGGAAATTAGTAGGTTTCTAAGGAGTTTGGTCTATGGGCCTTCTACCCTAAATGTTTGTGGCTTCCTAGAATATTAGTGTATTCTTAATAAGTTGTCTTAGATGCACAACCAGAACGAGCGGAGACGATTTATCACCTCTGAACAACAACGAAAGATAGGAAATCAAACAATAATAGATCTAACACAATATTTGGAAGACAACCATAGGAAATTCACTATCAAGGAGAAGAGTATAAATTAGAGAATAATCGTTCCCTCTAACTATGGAGAATAACAATTTCCTCAACCCAAGACCCACTGATCTTTCCCCACAAGGCCACAAAGTGGTTTCCTTATTTACAAAATCTCTCTCTCAAAACCCTATAAATCCCTAAACAATCTTACTCTAGTTCATTACCCTAAAGAATCCCGAAATCTCTATTTATAGCTCAAAAACCGACCTATATCAATTAGAGTTGAGTATGGGCTTTTTGGCCCAAACCCGCAACCACATCAATTTGGATCTGATCGGGACTTCTGTTCCAAATCAATTTGGATCTGTCCATGAATCATCTTCCACATTAATTTGGATATAATCAGGACTCATTTTCAAGTTTGAATTCAAAGGCATATTTCAACAAGCATATTTTCCTTGCTTGAGATAGCAAATAGTTTATTCCCCATTAATGTTATATGTACTTCTCTGTACACTCCCAAATGAACACACCCTAATGTGCAGCTGCATCATAATCAGCATTACAACTTCATCAGAACTAATGAAATGAATTCCACTGTAGACCCTAAACCTGATGAAATTAAATTCATTTAATTAAAAATTAAAAAAGAATTTATTAAATAGTTGTTAAGGTTTTATACTCTTATCTGGCTGATAAGTTGAAATAGATGTACTAGTATTGATTACATAAAGGTAATATTCAATTCGCATTATATTAATTAGGAGTAAAACACTACTTTTTATTCCCATAATTAATGGATATGCGAGAAACATGGAAGGTATATATAGTAAAGTCGAGAAGCATAAAGCACCAACACAAGCTAGTGATTTAGAGAATGATTTACCCCTATTGTGAGGTCGTGGAGGACCCAAAAGAGAGGGGGACTAAGGATGTAGACCATCATATTGATAAAATGTAAGGTATTTTGTGGACTGGCATGTATGGGCATAAAATGATTGATGATCATAGCACGCATCACATGCAAAGCCAGGAAATTCAAATTTGAAAATTCAAATCAAAATGAGAGAGCATTGTTGGGGTTCATGATATTTGGTGATATCTTTGACCAAATGTGAGAATGAGAAATTTGTTGGCTCACTCGTTTATATTTATTGGACTGTGTGGGCACTCTCATCTTGTAAGGGTTAGTGTGATCTACTATATATTCGGAGTAAAGTGTAGATGTATGAGACTACGGCCTTATTTTTCAAATAGAAAAGTGTTAATGGTTTTCTTTGGGTGTTTATTGTGTTTGAGATCACTTTCTTTCTTGGCGGTTTTTGAAGCCTCTCCAAGATGCCAAGATTGGGTGAGACTTAATAAAGGAACATAGATGAGAAAGCAATCGTTTTAAGAGTAATTGACAATAGGACATGGAGGCGGATTTAATGGTTTTCTCCAATTGTAAAACATAAACATATAGAAGAAAACTAAAAAACTTGACAAACTTGTTCAATTCATGCGCTCTATCTTTGCGACACTTCTTAAGATATATAGTTGGATCTCTGTAATCTTTTCTAACTATTTTTTTTTTTGAAAATTTGAAAAACACACCTCTTACACCCGTCCCCTCTTTTCCCATCGTATGCACTTCTTTGCTTCACTATTCATACAACATGTTCATTTATTTTATCAAATAGTTTATAAAAATATTATGTAGAGAATAAATAAATTGTGCCACATGAGTAATTGGATAAGATGAAAGGAGTTTGGTGTTATTAAAAAAAAGTTGTTATCAAAGAAAAAAAAAAGGTAAGGAGCCTGGTTCCATTTTCAAGGAGATCCAAAGGTCACTATTTCATATGAATCATATGGCGAAAGTGGCATATGATTTTTTTTTGGGGGAAAAACCAAAGTACTTCCCAACATTTGGCCTGAGTACAAAATACCAATTTAACGTTTCAAAAATTACATTATAAATATTCCTCCGTTAACTTAACTCATTCTATTTAATATAAATTATTAAATTACAGTTTTACCCGTACTCTTTCACAATCAATTCCTTCTTCTTTCTCCCCCTTCTTCATTCTCTCTTGTCTATCCTCTGAAACATAATGGAGGAAGCAGTTGGATGACGAAAGTAGTCGGCGATGCGTAGATCAGTGCAGTCGCGGCCAAGGTCGGCCTGACTAACAACCGATCCGCCGTTCAAGAAAAGGTAAGCAACAAGCTCATTCGATCTACTCATGTATAGGGATGTGTGCTTTAAAATTTGTGCATTCCAAGAAGAATTGAGGTGGTTTGGTTAGATCTAGGGTTAATTTGTGCATTTCCCTTGTCTTCTTTGAATGCCTAATCTCAATTTTTGAATAGTTTGAATAAAGTCTCTTTCCCATTGGATATGTTCAATTATTATGATTTAGATTTTAGCTTGATTTATGATAGTTTGGGGGTATGTATACTCTAGAAAGTAGTGATTTATTGATGTATGTAAAAATGGATTAATGTATGTAAAATGGATTGATGTATGTAAAAATTGCTTGACTTCTTATGTTTCTTCAATTTTAACTTGATTTCTTATATTTCTTGTCTCATGGATTAGATTTGGTGTATGTAAAAATGGCTACATTAGTGATGTATTGACGTATTATGATTTAGGTTTTAGCATGATTCAATGAGTCTCAACAGTCAAAACTTTTCCTTCTTGACTTCAAGCACGACTGCTAAATTAGGGTTGAAAGTCATTTGTGGCGAGAAGATTCCACCCCCGAAGTGCGGTTGTGGCAAGGAGGCAGCATTTTACACCTCATGGACACCTTCGAATCCATCGTGTCGTTTCTTCAGTTGTAGGCAAAACAAGTGGTCTTTGAAATGGTATGATCTTGAGGCAACAAATTGGGAGCGTTGTGCCTTCATTTATTTGCAAGGGAGTTCTAACATTTCTCATTCATGTTTAATTTTTACACTTTACTTCAGATATCAATATTACGAACTCCTCATCCTCAAACCCATCTCCGGCTCCATTCCCCGTCCAGATCCGCTTCCTACTCAACTCAAACCCCTTCTTCCCCTTTTAAAATTACTTATCCTCTCTTCCTTTACAAACTCATATCCTTTTTTCCCCTCATCTCCTCCTTATCTCCTCACTGTGCCACCCTACCTCTTGAGATCTGGATCTTCTTCGAGGTTTCAACTGCTCCTCTCTTGAGCAGTATTTTGGCATTTTTGCTCCCTCTTTCTTGAGGGTTCCAGGCTCCGGCCTGCTCTTTGATATCGAACTCTTCATCTGGACTTGCGGGGGACTTGGGCTTTCTAGATCTTAGTCGGTTCTTCCTGGCTCCGTTGTGAAAATTTCGCGCTAGTCTGCTTTCTTTCATATTCCACCTCTTATCACTGTCTTCTCCAACGGCGCTTGCTTTTTGCTACCTGGTTCGTTGGTGGTGTCTCCGTGTGATTTGTGAGTTCTTTTCCACACTACTCTATAGACTTATCCTCAGACCTCCACTTTACTTCATCCTTCCCCTCATCGCTGTAAGTTCTCCTCTCTTTATTTGCTCTTTTTTCGTTTCACTGCTCCCTTATCTTTTAGGGGGCTCTTATTATTTTCTGCTTGTTGTTGCTAATTTTGGTGTGGGAGCAAACAGATGAATTTATGGATTCTTTTTGAAAACAATAAAACAAACCTATTGACCTTCACCGACGTTTGACTGGTTTCTTGCCGCAGCCATTGACCTGCAAAAAAGTTCGATACACCGGGATGGATCCTGCGAAGAACCCTCCGACGCTCTTGTTAGTAATCAGGAAGATTATGAAAGAGCTTTATGTGAAAAAAGATTGATTACCTTGTTATGGTGGGGGGAGCTGGGTATTTATAGTTACCTTAGGGACCCATTTCGAGATAAGGATGTATCTCTACTTCCAGGTGTTTTTGGATAAGATGTAGAGTTTAAATCGTTTCATAGAGATAGCCATGAATTTGAATTACTCTTTAAATATCCTGGGCTGGTTTGTAGCGGGCAGCCACCCATACACAATAGGACAAATTCGTTTATGGGTTATTGGGCTTTGCAGAAAGACCCAGTTCCCATTTCAGACTCGTTTGTAGGTGAAATTGTCGTTTACCCCTGAGAGCTTTAAGATTCGTGCCCGATCTGAACAGTCCCGATTTAATTCTATTTTTAGCCATTTCACGAGCCTCCTACTCCCAAAGACTGAGTTTAACAGCCTTTGAGGAGTAGTTTTGTTGTTCTAATGGCGTACGAGATTTTATCGGAGTTCTTAAGGGAGTTTGGATCTTGCTCGCGGTGTACCGATGTCAATCTGAGCTTGTAAAATGCCCAAAATTATTCTCAAATTTTTTTGGATTTGTTGTGAGTATTCCAGATTTTTTCCAATTTTTAATCATTTTTTGAATTTTTTATTCAATTTCCGAATTTAAATAATTAATTATCAAAAATTTTAATTAATTATTCGAATTTAATAATTATTATTTTCAAAATTTTAAAATTATTTTCCGAATTATAATTATTTTTAGAAATTTTAAATTATTTTTTCTATTTTTAATTAATTTTTTAAGATTTTTTAGATAATTAATTCAATTAAATTAATTAATTAATTAATTAAATTTTACCTGTACATGTGGCGTAATCTTGTGCGTTGATCGCAATCAAAGGGCGTGCATCGCAAAGCGGGGTGGTTTCCCCAATTTCACGTTCGGAACACCTTTTGTTCGGAGTCTTGTCGCCGACCTACGTGGCGCCTCGGATCGCTGCCACATGGTGGTTTTTTTTCCACCTTCTTCTCTCGCCTTCTTCTTCACCTTCAACTTCTTCGTCCCAGTGCTTTTTCCTCGACCGCACTTCAACTCCCCCCTTCGCCTGTCTCCGAGGGCAACGTTGGAGCTCGAAGGGAAGTGCTCGGCACGGGCCTTGTCGACGAGAGCTAGAGCTCATGAGGCCGAGCTTCAGCGAGGGGAGCTCGGTGAGGAGGGAGAGCTCAGAGTTGGGCGGAGCTTCGTTGAAAAAGCTCGAAACGGAGGACAGCCCGTCGAGGAGATGGAGAAGGTCGGAGAGGGAGCTCGTCGAGGAGATGGAGAAGGTCGGTGATGGAGCTCATCGTCGGAGGTCAACGAGGTGAGGAGCTCGACAAGGAATGAGCTCGATAGTCGGTTCGGTTGCAGCTTGAGTTTGGCGACGATGGAGGAGGGCTCGACAGTGGTCTCGAGCTCAGGGTTTGAAGATCAGTGAGGGTGAGGATGAGGAAGGCAAGCTCGGAGCTTGGAGCTTCAGAGGAAGTTGAGCTCGGCGACGAGAAGAGCTTGAGCTCGTGAAGGGGAGCTTGTCGACAGAGCTTAAAGAGGAGCTCGACGTTGTGAGGTTGAGCCCTGCATTGGAGTTCAGCATAGGAGATGGAGGTCTTTATTGGAGCTCAATGAAGGTGGGGTTTGACAGTGGAGATGAGAGGAGGGAGCTCGAGCTCGGAGTGGTGCTTGGCGGCGGAGGCTTTGAGCTCGGCGAGTCGGGGTCGAAGTTCAGAGTTGGGTTGGAGGTGAGCTCGATGTTGAAGAAGGAGATGTTGGGTTTTTTTGGCGGGAAATACTCTTTCGCAGGAGGAATAAGATAGAGTGAGTTGCGGGTGTGGGTTTCTAACGGGTTCAAACCCGACCCGTTAACCCATCATTTTTTTTTGGATTTGTGGTCGTTGATCTTGATTGAGCACAAATCGCGAGGAGATGGTTTTTTCCCGTTTTCACACTCGGAGCCGTGTTTGCTCGAATTTGACTCTGAGGGAAGTGGCTCAATCTGAGCCGTTGGGTCTTGATCGAGTGCGCTTTTTGAGGCAATGTTTTTTCCAATTTCACGCTCGGAACCATGTTTGCTCGGATTTGACTCCGAGGGACGTGGCTCTATCTGAGTCGTTGGATCTTGATTGAGCGCGCTTTTTGAGGCAACATTTTCACCAATCTCACGCTCGGGGCAGCTGCAATGTAATCAACTTTCCCGGTGCTACAGAGGTCGAATTGGAGCGCGTGACCCCTTGTTTCGAAGCTGACTCGAAGATATATAATTTCTCTTTGGAAGTCGGTTGAAGAATTATCCTTCTTCATGGTCAAATAGTTCGGCAGTATCTTTGTCCTCATGAAGTTGAGGAGTGCTTTGGTCTTCAGAATCTTTGAAGAGGAGCTCCACTTCTATGAGCTAAGAAGATGAGCTAGGAAGATCCTCTTAAGACCCACGGGAAGATCAGTTCTTGGAGGCAAGTGCGAGGAGCAACTCTATGAGATAGTTTTGGCTACGAACTTGTTTGGAAGAAGGCCACTCGGGAGGTGAGCTGAGCGGAGAGCTTCACCGGGCTCTAGGAGAGAGCCGTTCGGGAGATGAGTTTGAGGAGCAACTCTAGGGGAGAGTTGTGCTCCGAACTCGTTGAGAAAAGGTTCGCTCTGGAGGCGAGCGGAGCGAAGGGCTTCATCAGGCTCTAGGAGAGAGCCATTTGGGAGACAAGTTTGAGGACCAACTCTATGGAATAGTTGAGCTCCGGACTCATTGAGAAGAGGTCCTCTCTGGAGGTGAGCGAAGCGAAGAGCATCACCAGGCTCTAGAAAATAGCCGTTTGTGAGACAAATTTGAGGAGCAATTCTAGGGGAGCGTTGAGCACCGAACTCGTTGAGAAGAGGTCCGTTCTGGAGGCAAGCGGAGCGAAGAGCTTCCCCAGGCTCTAGAAGAGAGCCGTTTGGGAGAAAAGTTTGAGGAGCAACTCTAGGTGAGAGTTGAGCTCCGAACTCGTTGAGAAGAGGTCCGCTCAAGCGGCGAGCAGAGAGAAGAGCTTCACCAGGCTCTAGGAGAGAGCCATTTGGGAGACAAGTTTGAGGAGCAGCTCTATGGAAGAGTTGAGCTTCGAACTCGTTGAGAAGAGGTCCGCTCTAGAGGCGAGCGAAGTGAAGAGCATCACCTGGCTCTAGGAGAGAGCCGTTTGGGAGACAAGTTTGAAGAGAAACTCTAGGAGAGAGTTGTGCTCCGAACTCGTTGAGAAGAAGTCCGCTCTGCAGACGAGCTGAGCGAAGATCTTCACCAGGCTTTAGGAGAGAGCCATTTGGGAGACAAGTTTGAGGAGAAACTCTAAGGGAAAGTTGTGCTCCGAACTCGTTGAGAAGAAGGTCGGTCGGGAGGCGAGCGGAGTGAAGAGCATCACCAGGCTCTAGGAGATAGCTGTTTGGGAGACAAGCTTGAGGAGAAACTCTAGGGGAGAGTTGTGCTCCGAACTTGTTGCTTAAGAGAGTTTCAATAGTTGTGGGAGCAATTTCGAATGGTGGGCTACTTCGTACTCGCTCGTTCGCAAGTAGCTAAAGCGGCATCGAACCAAGTGTTGAACGCCAAACTTGTTGTTTAATAGAATTTCAACAGTGGTGGGAGCAATTCCGAATAGTGAGCCACTTTGTACATTGCTCGTTCGCAAGTAGCAAAAGTAACATTGAACCAAGTGTTGGACTCCGAACTTGTTGTTTGAGGAGGTTAACGAGTTGTAGGAGCAATTCCGAATGGTGAGCTTCCCTGCACTTGCTTGTTTGCAAGTGACTAAAGCAACGTCGAACCAAGTGTTGGACTCCGAACTCGTTTTTTGAGCTTAGTAAGTTATGGGAGCAGCCCTGTAGGACAAGATGGACTCCGAACTTACCATTTAACGAGTCGTAGATGTGACTCAGAGAGATAGAAAAGAGGAAAACGCAATAATTTTCAATCGAAAAAAGCTAACTTTTATTGAAACAAACTAAGTGGCCGCTTCAATGGAGCGAGCCATTATTGCATGCTTTTCGCCGGGTTACAAGCATTGCCTTATTGAAAACTGAGATCCTACTTCTACGATAGGGTGAAGGCCTCTTGGGAGGAGTTTGGTTCTCCCCACATTGGACCTCCATTGATAAGGTGGAGGACGGCCCCAGGTTCAGAATCTTGGAACTCGTCGTGTAATACCCCGGATAAGATAATATTCTGTGTGTGTGTGTGTGTGTGTGTGTGTGTGTGTGTGTATATATATATATATATATGGGAAATACTCCATTGAAAATGCAAATGTTGTGAATACACGTGAAAACTACCTAGGCCATTGTTGGAAATAATAGCCTAGGTTATAATGCATTATAAAACGGCCTAGGTGGTTTTCCACGTTTTTATCGCTACAGTACGTTTTCAATGGAGCATTCCCCCCCCCCCCCTCTCTCTCTCTCTCTCTCTCTCTCTCTCTCTCTCTCTCTATATATATATATATATATATATATATATATATATATATATGCAGTGTTTGCTTGATTATATATGTATGAATGGTGAAGTGCGTTTAAATTTACTAGGCAGTTCGTGTGGATGGTTGTGTTCTAGATGATGCACAAGAATGAGAAGGACCGATACTAGTACATGCACTAGTTTTAAGTGTGATGCATATGCAAATATATAATTGTATGGTACTACAATGGATATTCTTTGCATGCACTCAAATCTAACCTCTCATCTCATCTAAAACTTGATCAAGGGCTAAAAATTTCAGCCATGCAAATATCTCCAAAACAATGGGCTAAAACCTTTGTTATGAAGAAAACCACTTGCCACATCACCCCCTCCTACCCTATTGGCCGGCCTACCCCCCTCACACCTTCACTCCTTCTCATTTCTTAAAAACCCCTCCTTCTCACCCTCATTTCAGTTCTGAAATTTCAGAATGAAAAAGGAGAAGGAGAGAGTGAAAGAAGTCCAGTGAAGGGAGTGTTCCAAGCTCTTGAAGAAGGAAAGTGGAGGAGGAAGCCAAAGCCAATCTCATCTTCTCAAGCCACACCAAGGGTGGTGAGTTCTCTGAACTTTATTCTTGTTTCTCATGTTTGATTTTCTTGCATGAATCAAGTATTAATAGCTATGAGAATGATTGATTAGGAATAGATTGTTAGAATCTGAAAATGGAAACATAAAACATGATCTCCATGCTAAGTTCCCAAATTTCCAGAGAACAAAATAAATGGAATTTGACCACGAAATGTTCACATAATGATCTCATGTATGTCTAGAACCTACATGATTTATTTCGGATTTTTCTGATGTTATTTGATATTTTAATAAAATCCATTTTGAGGACTGAGTCGTAAGGCAGAGACTGGGTCTGTCTATTGTAACAACTGAACTTGTGGGAATTCTTAGAATTAATTGACTCATGATCTACTTCTGAACTTTTTACCATGTTATATTGCATGCATCTGGACTCTACAGAAAAATAATAAAACTATTTGGACGAAATTTGACGCATGTTCAAAATTAATTAATCAAGAGTAGTTAAGACAGTGACTGAAAAACAGCAGAACTTTTATGCATGTTTACAATAGGTAGAACTCCTTGAATACTTGGAATTTGGATGTGAAACTTTTTGCATGTTATACATGATGATGTCTAGTATCTGGAAATGCAAATTTTATGACCATTGGTTATGCATGTGATTTATTATGAATATTTTAGCATGCACTGTGCAGAACCTAGTCAGGATTGATACTTTGATAAGATGGTACCCTAATAGCTCTGTATGAGCAGAATTTGAGAAAGTATACAACTAGGAAATTGTAGTAGAAATCTAGAGCTTTCCAAAAAGCCCTATTTCAAGAATTTCCTGTCAGTAGATTAATAGATATGATTTTTGCAAGTTGAGACAGAAACCAGATTTTGAGCTGTAGGCTTTGTTTGAGTAATGCTTTATGTGTGGTTCTGTATACCTGAGGAAAATGACTGTTTTAGGGTAATCAAATGAAACAATTGGGATTGGTTGTCAACTAGAAAGTTGTAGAGGACATTCACACCTTTCCAAAGAACTTGTATTTGTATCATTCCGATGAGCGGGTAGAGTTTTATGCTATGGGTAAGGTGCAGCCAGTGTACAAGAAGTACACAAACTGAGGTTTGTAAGGTTGTTTTGAGGAATTAGATGACTGAATCTGAGGTGATGATCAACTAGAGAGTTTTATCCTAGGTCTTTATCTTTCCAGATTGGGCTAGAACACCCAAATCTGAGTTGTATTGTGGGAGTTATGACCTTTTTAAGTTTCAGACAGAAACACCATAGTTTGTTTAGTCATGGTTTTGATTAAGTGTTGGAAGAAATTTTCCCCTTGTGTACCTAAGAGTTGATGACTTGTTGTTTGGGGATGAATGATGTCTATTGCTGGTCTTGTTGGTGTTTGACTCCTGTTGAGTATGTTGTGACTCGAGTTAGTCACTAGGGTAGGGTAATACCCTACGTCTATCGACCCTAAGATGTAAACTTCCGCCGAGGCATTGGACGTTCAAATTGGTGTCGTCGAGTTGTATTCATGCCGGTTAAAGATGAACACGGGCCATGGTGAGGGACGAATTCCAAACTAGGGGAAGTGGCGAGCGGAACTTGTGTCACCGGGGCCAGTGGTCGATGGGCAGAGTTTTGGAAGCAATCTTTTTACCTGAAGGATTAGAGTGATTTCGAGATAGAGTGATGTATTAGGGGTATGTACATTGCATTAGTACTAGCAGACCATAGTCGGGTATTGTAGTTTTCCTGTAGTAGGGATACGGATTTGGTTCTCAGGTTTTGAGTTCGCAGGTCGCGTATCTCGATCTATTAAATCCCAAAGAGTCGGGGTAAGGAACGGGAAAGGAGCTCCTGTCGGATAGGGGGATTTGACCCTCGAGGCTGTCACGTTCCTATGCGCGTGGGTTTTTTTTTGAATCATTGACGTCATGGGTACACAGTTTTGTACCGGGAGGTTTGACACGGCTTTTTGAGTGAGGTCCGTGCGTGGGTACTAAGTGGAAAACACGACCACTACTTTAGGGAATGCAGTACGGGACTAGACCGAATGACTGCAACCTTCTCAGATACGAAAATCTATTGGGAATAGGGTGAGTACAAGAGTAGGATGCATGGCGAGGGTTCAAATCCCTAAAATTTGGAGAATGATAGCTAGATTTGGGGGCGTATGTAGTATGGGATGCATGCATTCTCCAAAGTCTTGCTTGTATTAGAATTAGGCATGTGATTGATGCATCTAGTTGTAGAATCAAGGCATACAACAACACTATAACCCAAATCCATTAACCCCTAGTTTTCACATCATTTTTCTCTTTTGCATAAATCAAAGTTGTGATTGTTAGTTTGGAGATCGCTGTTATTATCAGTATTGCGTCAGTCGAAGTACTGACGTTTCCCACCTTGTGGGTATCCAGAGTCGATTCACAGGTACAACAGAGCTCGAGTTGGTCCAAGCATCCAATGGGCATATTCAAGTGTTAATATATTATTTGTAAATCTTGTAATTTTTATTTAGATATTGTAACACTTGTAAATGTAACAGTTATATGGAATAAAAGTTTTAATTTTCCTGTACTTTTCTGTGATTGTGACTATTTTGAAGTTCGACTCCTGGAATAGGGTCTCAAATTTTAAGTATGGGGATTTGAGGCGCTACATGGCGGACCTCTATGTTCACTTGTAGGCTCCTCGGGATGGAAGATCGGCCCCGTCTTTTTGGACGAACTTGGCCAGGTATCCTCGCTGTATGAGTTCTTTGATCTCCTCTTTAAGAGCCCGACAATCATCCGTGTCGTGGCCGTGGTCCCTATGAAAGCAGCACCACTTATCCCTGTTTTTTTTCTTGCCAGGGATATTCATTCTAGGGAGAGCGCGGAGTAGCCCTTCCTTTTCCACCTCCATAAGAACTGCTGATATACTAGCATTGAGGGGGGTGAACTTCTCAAAACGAGGACCTGGGCGGCATTGGCCATTGTGTCCCTCTGGAATTTCTAGGACCCTTCTTCGCTCGTATTCTTCCGTTTGATCCCGGAAGACGATTCCTTGAGAGTGGGGGGTTGAGAGCCTCTTCCACTCGGATGTACTTTCTCACTCCTAAGCATGAGTTCTGAGAAGTCCCGAGGAGGCTTCTTAGCAAGGGACGCCTTGAGGTCGGCATTAGTGATGTTGTGCCCGAATGCCGCCGAGGCTACTGGTTGGTTGAGGGAGGCAATAGACCGGGCTTCGAAGGTGAAGCGCCGAACGTAATCTCTTAGGCGTTCACTCTTTCTTTGGCTGAGGGTCACCAAAGATGCACTTGTTTTCTTGGCCCAGCTGCTACTCACGAAATGAGTAAGGAAGAGCCCTTCGAACTGATCGAAGGAGAAGATGGAGGCCGGGGCGAGTCGCGAGTACTATTCTCTCGCAGGCCCCTTCAGCGTGGTAGGGAAGGTTTTGCAAATGAGCGCATCCGAAGCCTGGTGGATCATCATGAAAGTTTTAAAACTCTCGATGTGGTTGGTGGGGTCCGACTCCTCGTTGTATGACTCAAAGTTAGGGGGCTTGAAGTTTTCCGGGACCGGGGCTTCCATGATGGTCTGGGAGAATGGAGGCTTGCTCGGGCGGAAATTCCTCGCCCGTTGTTCCTCTTCTCTGTCAAGTCAGCCAAGGTGCCTCTCCATCTCATGAAGACAGCAGTAGACCGAGTTTTCCCTTCGGTCATATATTGCCGAGCCCCGAGACTCTTTCTTATGTGGAAGGGGACTGGGAGTGTGGTGGTAATGGCTTGGGGCAGGTTGAGGACTAGGCGCCCGTTGCTCATGGTTGGGAGCGATATTGAGGGCCCGCAGAACGGCTTCTTGAACATCCAGGAACTCTGCCCTTGTGACTGGTGCCCCTCCAGCTTGGCGGTCCCTAGGTGTGGCTCGGCTTACTGGAGAATGACTTCTCCGCCGACGACGTGGAGGGGACTCTCTTCGCCTCCTCAGGGGAGGAGATCTTCTGGTCCACAGTCTGCGGGGGTCCGGACCCTCGAGATCCCTGGGTGCTCAGGTTGATGAACTCCCTCAAGGGCTCGCCATCCATTCAAGCGAGTTCGGAGGTAAACCCCTTACTGGAGGTTAACAATCACTTGATGGAGATCCTGCTCGGGAGGGCTTTGAGAAGCCATAGAGTCAACTGAAGAATTGTGGACCGAGACATGGTCATGAACAGGATGTTGCTTTGGACGACTCCGACGAGAGCCCCCCTGGGCAGCCCCCCGAGATCCTAGAGGGGCCTGTTGAGGAGGAGGCTGCTGAGGAAGAACATCTTGGACTGGAGGAGGAGGAAGAGGAGTGGCTCTTCGGCTGGAAGCCGCTGCCTTCCACTTCTCTTTTGGAGGCATGGTTTGAAACTACTTTCGCTGATGAAGTAAGGTTGGATTACTTTTTCGGTTCCCACAGACGGTGCTAATCTGTTGCTGCTAATTTTGGTGTGGGAGCAAACAGATGAATTTGTGGATTCTTTTTGGAAACAATAAAGCAAATATGTTGACCTTCACCGACGTTTAACTGGTTTCTTACCGCTGTTGTTGACCTGCAAAAAAGTTCGATATACCGGGATGGATTCCGGCGATGAACCCTCCGATGCTCTTGTTAGTAATCAGGAAGATTATGAAAGAGCTCTATGTGGAAAAAGATTGATTACCTTGTTATGGTGGGGGGAGAGGGGTATTTATAGTCGCCTTAGGGACCCGTTTCGAGATAAGGATGTATCTCTACTTCCTGGTGTTTTTGGATAGATGTAGCGTTTAAATCGTTTCATATAGATAATCATGAATTTGAATTACTCTTTAAATATCCTCGGCTGGTTTGTAGCAGGCTGCACTACAGATTCGTTTATGGGTTATTGGGCTTTGCAGAAAGACCTAGTTTCCATTTCAGATCCGTTTGTAGGTGAAATTATCATTTTACCCCTGAGAGCTTTAAGATTCGTGCCCAATTTGAACAGTCCCGATTTAATCCTATTTTTAGCCATATCACTGCTTATACTTTATTGTTCTCATTTTTACATAATATCGTTCTAGTTTCATTAGCTCTCTATTTCTCTTATTAGCTCTTCTACATTTTCTTCATTCCCTCCACCTATCGGATCTTAGTTAATTTTCCTTTTTTGGGGTATTTATTTACCTCTTCTTTGCTTATTTTCGCTGTTTTCTCTTCTCTGCTATAATTTCTACAGTAACGGTTCATTGTCGACTTTGTCAATGACTCTTTTTTTGCCTTTCTCTTCGTTCTTATTTGTGGGCCTTTTCCCTTTTATGGGCCGTGCTCACTATGACAGACTCTTGGGTTCAGGTTGTAAAAAGAAACAGAAATAAAAAAGTTTCTCCTCTCATTCACTCCAAGCCCATACTTCCCTCTGGGCCCAGTTTTTCTTCTAAACCCTCATTCGAGAAGGTGCGAGAGACTGCTTCCAGAGCCTTTTCCCGCTCTCAAGCGTCTTCCCAGTTGGTCTCTTCACTTCCCCCCGCCTCCTTATCTTCCTCCCTCAACCCTCACTCCAATCTTTACTGCTTTTGTTGTCTTCAAATCAGCCACTTCAAACTTTTCTGTTCCAACAAAATGAAGTGCCTATTTTGGGATAAAAACGGCCACTCCAGGAATAGGTGTTTCTCCCTTCAACACTTTCTCGGTCTCCCTATGGGATCACCTATCTCTAATCAAGTGCTTATTGCGCTTGACTTCCCTGCCCTTCGTACTAAATTGGCTGACGTCCAAGCTTCCAAATCCAAAAGGATTAAGCTTACTGACACTTCTCTTACTCTTCCGACACCTCCTGCCTCGCTTCTCCTACCGACTAAGCCCAGCTCCAAACCTTCTGCGCCTACCATCCCCAAACACTCTGTCCTTTTACTGATAGTTTACTGTGAGTTGTCTCTGGAATTATCCACTAATATTGACAACCTCGAGTGTTTCGGGGTCATTTCTCTGGCTGGTATCTCTAATAAAACTTTAGATTCTTTCTTCTGCAATACTTGCAACGTCAAGGATTGGACTTGGTCAGTCAATGCTTGCTCAAACGGCGACATCTTCATTAAATGTCCTACTCTTAAGCTTTTGTATGATTTGGTTGCCAAAAAATATTTTGCTATCAGGTCGGTTAATTTCACCATCCGAAAATGGGCATCTACTGGCTTTCCTTTCCCCGTTCTCGAGTCGCAGCCAACCAAAGTAACCATTTTGGGTCTCCCCCCATTATGTGATTCCCCTCGGCTCATTGCTGCCATGACTAAATGCATTGGTGATCTTACGTGCACCTCATCCACTTCCCTCCTTGCTTCAAGTTGTTTGCATGTTGATGTTGAATTCCTGTTCGCTTCTTTTATTGAGAGAGTTGACGCTATAGCCTGAGAATCGGAGGGGCATCTTTTTGTATCTCGATTTCTTATCATGATTCTCCGCCCACTGTTTCCTCATCTCTCCCGATATCCATCACCTCCTCTTCTCAAGTTGTTGCTCCCCTTGTGACTGGCTCCTTCAATGAAGGCTCGTATACTAAGCATCACTCTGATACACACCAGTTGATGAAATTGTATAGATTAGATTGTAACCATGTTGTAACTAACTCAACAACCTGTCCGATTACGTGCTTTGCACGTAATCTTTGCCTATAAATAAATAAGAGCAGATCAGAGCTTGGTCTGGTGATTTTGCAGCTCAATACTTCTTGTCTTCTTGAATCCTTCTTCCTCCAATCCTCCATTACTTTCTTTACTTCAACTCAGTCTTCTTCTTCTTGATTGATTCTTTCTCTAATCCTCCATTAATTCTCCTCATCAAACCATTCTCACCTTCCCTCCACACAAATGGCTAAAAACAGAGGAAAAGTTGTATCAATGGTATCAGAGCCGATCGATTCTGTGGCTGCAGTTGAAGAAGAAGTCCCTCAAGATCCTATTGATGATGGGATCCTTGGCTTTGCACCAGATCTTGAATGGCAAAGGAGTTATCAATTCTTGAATAGAAGAATAACCAGCATGGAGAGTCAGATGAAGGAGGTGACCACACAAGTCTCTCAAATACCACTGATCTTGACTCAGTTGCAGCTTTTGACGCAGAGAATGGGAGAAAGTCGAGCTAATCAAGAGACAATTGAGCAAATTTCGAATCAAGTGGAGTGGTTAACTGAGGCAAGGAAGTCCAGCCAGTCAATTCTTGATCCAAAGGAGTCAATTCTGCCATTCAAATCTATGACAGGAGCAAGTTCTATGGTGAAATCGGGTGCATACCTTGAGACTGATATAACTATAACTCCATCACTGCAAAGCGTTCCTACCTGCAGCAGTTCAAAGGTTTCCCTTCACAGCCGTGGGATCCTGAGTGTCAGTCAACAAATAAGTTGAAGACACTGAAGGCCTCATCCACCAACTATGCATCAGATTCAAGTTTTGATGCCAGCAGTAACAAAAATTTATTCCCTAGGTTAAATGTCAGCCCTCTAAGGAAGATCCACTTGCTCGACTCAGATTCAGATGATGATCACTCTCTTCGAAAAGGAAATATTAAGATTCAAGAAGTTGACGCTACTGATAAAAGGAAAGCATCTCAGTCCCAGAAGCATCAGAATGCCTTTTGGAAGGATTTCATCCCAAAGAAAAGCAATAATCTGGCAACCCCTGCTCTAGACGAGTTTTGTGAAGAGTATTTCGGTTCAATGAAAGATCGGAATGTTAGTCAGCATAAGGAAGATGGTAGGAGATTTTGTAGCTCCAAAGCATTTGATCCCGATTTTGAAGATTTTCTCCATGAAAGCAGCAGCTCTCGAAATTCCAGTCACAGTTGGAACTATTCTTATCCCCAGCCTCCTGCCTATCGATATTTCTTCCACGAGGATGCAAGGGTCACATCAATTCTTGATAAGAAGTTGAACAAAGAAAAGAGCATGGAAGAAGAGGCTGGAATTGTATGTTGGTTACTTTTCAAAGATGTGGGTTACTCTTCAAAGTTCTTCATTTTTGATCCAGGAGGAAGAAGCTGGTGTCCGAAGCTGAGAAGCTTGTTGTGCTGTTCCTTCGAGTTGGGTCTTGAATTGAAAGAATTGCCCGAATTTCACCATTCATCTGTGACCCTGCATTTTCTTGAAGTCACTGATTCTCGGAACAATTCCACTGATTGGAGTTGCTTTGTGAGTCACCGCCTGTCTGTAGTGAATCAGAAAATGGAGGAGAAATCAGTTTCAAAGGAATCACAGAACCGTTACTCCAAGGCTGCAAAGGATTGGGGTTGGCGTGAATTTGTGACTCTGACAAGCCTGTTTGATCAAGACTCTGGATTTCTTGTTCAAGACACTGATTGTTTTCTCTGCAGAGGTTCTTATACTGAAGGAAACTTCAATAATGCAAGAATTGAGTGACCAAGACTCAGATTCATCTGTCGCTACTTCAAATTCACAAATAGATGCTATTTGGAAGAGAGGGTGATATTAGAAACAAGATCGGTTCATTCTTAAGGGAGAGCGTGACACTGTAAACAAGTAAACCCTGGTATGGTGATCTTTATGAATTTAGTTCTGATTACAAAAGCGATAGCCGAGGGAAGAATGGATTGACTGAAGTTTTGGCCTTGAGGATGTGGACCCATGGGATGATTTTCATTGCAGAATTCAACTGAGGCTATAACGTTCAGAATCTTGTTGTTGGTCATGCTGAGAAGGAAGGGATCTCTCGGATTACTACAGTGTTTTTGGAACTGATGAGTCTACTGCTAAGTTCGGGCAGCAACTGTACAAACTTGTTGATGTTCATGAGGTTCAGAATTGGATGCACATACCTTTTGTTGTTCAAGTACTTTCCTCGTTAGACCTTGAGGCAAGGTCTTATTGAAGGGGGGAGGAATTGATACACAGCAGTTGATGAAATTGTATAGATTAGATTGTAACCATGTTGTAACTAACTCAACAACCTGTCCGATTACGTGCTTTGCACGTAATCTTTGCCTATAAATAAATAAGAGCAGATCAGAGCTTGGTCTGGTGATTTTGCAGCTCAATACTTCTTGTCTTCTTGAATCCTTCTTCCTCCAATCCTCCATTACTTTCTTTACTTCAACTCAGTCTTCTTCTTGATTGATTCTTTCTCTAATCCTCCATTAATTCTCCTCATCAAACCATTCTCACCTTTCCTCCACACAAATGGCTAAAAACAGAGGAAAAGTTGTATCACACTCCGCCCACAAAACCGCCATTCACCACAAGAGTTCTATTCGTGGAGTATATTGAGGCAAGAAAATGCTTCCGTTAGCCTTTCAGTCAGGAACTCTCCTCTCGGGGCCTGCTATATCCCCTAAGAAGCCCCCAAACCTTGTCTGGATTAACCCTACTCTCGCTGCGCCTAAACCTCCCACCCCTCCTGCTACGGGTCATACTTCTCTTCCCATCGTTCATGTGGCCTCTAATCCGATAGGTGTTACTACTCCTTCTGTCATTACCTCATCTTCTCTGCAGAGCATTCCTTCCTCTTCTGATGTGGCTGTTATCCCCTCCTCAACTACCAATGTTACCAAATGGCCCGATTGGAACATCAACCCCCACTTCTCTTCAGATTGGGATTCCTTTAAAAAATCCGTCCAGATTTCTTCACCCCCCTATTACTAAGAATGTTTCCATTTCCTCCAAATCAGATGTTGATGATAAGCAACTCATCGCTGCTTGGGTGGAATCTGACAATCTGCTCTCAAATGAAGAGATTGATCTCTCCAACCCTTCCTCCAGGTGGAAGGTATATTTCCTTTCCAAATTTCAACAGTTTATTTTCTTTACTTTTGTTAAGAATGTTTATATATATGTTGTTGCTTTCCACTACTACCCTTTCTCCATGTTACAATCCTACAACTCTTTTCTTTTCTTTTATTGATCCCCTTTTTTCTCTTGCGCTTCTGGCCAGTTCTCTGTAATTGGCCTTGGTTGTGGATCAGCCATGATCGTTACCCCCATGTTTAAGTATTACTCTTTATTTATCACTACTTCTCTAATTGTGCCTCCTTTTGTTACTCCTCTTAACAATCAGTTTCCTCCTTATTCCCCTTAACCGCTGCTGATTACTGATGGCGATTCTTCTATAGTCACTACTAGTTACCTTCCATCCAACTCCCACTCACCTCCTTCTCCCGTTACTAACGCTTATTCTTTGGCGCTCCCTAAAAGGAAGTATTCCTAAAAGAATTATACGACGTCCCATTTCCGTTCTTGCGCTCGTATTCGTTCCAAGAAAGGTGTTGATCTCTCTTCCTCTTCTAAAGCCTCATTAGCTGCTCAAATTAGAAATCTTGATATCCCTCCGATTCCCAAGGTTTTCGATCCTAAACCACCGTTGGGATCGATTTACCAAATCCAATTTGATTCGCTTTCCAACCATGAGATTTTAGATCGTGCTACTCAAATGGGTTTTTTGTTCGACCCTTTCCATTCTGATTGCATTCTTTCCATTAGAAAACTTGAATGCTCAAGAGCTGGTGTAGACTACTGTGATAAATAATTAACATCTCTAGGAATATTCATGGTCTTTGTAGCACCTATAAAAGAGAAGCTATCTACAATCTCCTTACAACCATTCAGTGCAACATTATCTCCATCCAGGAGTCCAAATTAGATTCTATTTCTCCTTCTATTACTCGCTCAATCGGTGGCAGTATTATTAATCAATTGATTCCCCTGCATGCTTCCCATTCTTGCAGTGGCATTCTCTTAGGTTTCAAAGGTTCTATTGTTAACCTGATCTCAGTCGAACGCCTCAAATTATTTCTAGTTGTTCACCTTCAATGGTTTGAATTTAACTGCAACCTTACAATCATCTCTGTCTATGGACCAACGACCCTTGATCTTCGTCAGGAATTCTGGGACGAATTCCTTTCTTTTAATGGTATAATTCATGGTTTTTGGATTTTCTGTGGTGACTTCAATGTCACCATGTTTTCTCATGAAAGGTTGGGAAATTCGTCCAGACAACGAGATTCCCAGGATTTCAATAATTGTATCTGTTCCCTCCAGCTGGTTGACCTACCTATCAACGGTCGGTCCTTTACTTGGTCGAATATGCGGTTGTTACCTTCGATGGCTAAGTTGGAGCATTGTCTGGTTTCCAATGATTGAATTTAATTCTTCTACAACTCCTTTATCCAGGCCTTCCTAAATTCATGTTCTGATCATGTTCCTATTGGTCTTCACTCGAATTTCTATTTTTCTAAACCTTTCAAATTTCGTTTTGATAAATTTTGGTTAGAAGATCAAATTTTCATTAATCTTATTTCGACTTGCCCTTCTTCGGTGGTTAGTTCTCATGGCCTTGGCCACATTCTACTTAAACTGCACGCGGTTAAGCATGGTTGCAAAATTTGACACAAAGAGAGATTTTGCAACTCCCGTGCTTTGCATAATTTCTTTCTTTCCTCTATTCACCACATTGATCAAATGGAAGAATCTGGCCCCATTTCGGACCATGATAAGGATTTTAGGATTGAGTGTAAAAAATAATTTCAATCTTTACTTCACTTGGAACACATCAAATGGGCCCAACGAGCCAAAGTCAAATGGCTTAAGGCTGGGGACTGTAACACTTCTTCCAAAATTTCGCTTATCATCGTCAACGATGTAATAGGATTTCTTCCATTATGAAGGATGGTTCCGAATTACGGTCCAATGACAATATTCATAAGGCATTCTTTTCTTTCTTCAAAAACCTGATGGGATCCTCCTTTCCCTCCCCCATTTATTTAGATTGGCATTCTCTTTATTGTAGTCATATGCATGACCTATCTAGTACCGAAGCGCCATTCTCCATAGATGAAATTAAAGCCCATGTCTTTTCTATGTGCAGCGACTCTGCTCCCGAACCTGATGGCTTTCCATCATTTTTCTTCCAAAAATTCTGGGATCTTCTTAAAGAAGATCTTCTCGTTATGTTTTCTGACCTTCACCAGGGTCTATTTTCCTTCGAGAGGATTAACTACGCATATATAGTGCTTATCCCGAAAATGTTGGGAGCTAATAAGGTTTCCGCTTTTAGACCTATTAGTCTTTGAACGCCCTCTTTAAAATTGTGACGAAAGTGCTCGCCAATCGACTCAATTCTGTTATTTCTTCTTTGATCGATCGTGCGCAATCCGGTTTCATCAAAAATAGATTTATTCTTAATAGCATTGCTTGCGCTCAAGAGATTATTTCTAGCTGCCATCACTCTAATTTTGAAGGCATTCTGTTAAAATTGGATTTCGAAAAAGCCTATGACAAGGTGAATTGGGATTTCCTCTTTCAGATTCTTTTTCATCGTGGATTCGGTCCCAAGTGGATTTCATGGATCGAATTCAGTCTTTTTGCTGGCACTTCTTCCGTTTTAGTTAACATAATCGAAGGCCAGAAATTTGTTTACAAACGTGGTCTTAAACAAGGAGATCCCATTTATTCTGTCTGTTTCTCTCTTGTCATTGATGTATTCAGCAAACTTCTACTTAAAGCTTGGGTTGCTAGCATTATCGAAGGGTTAGGCGGTTTTATTGGTTTTCGCGGTGTCTTTAATCTTCAATATGCAGATGACACTATTCTTTTTGCTAAACCAAATGGTCATTCTCATCGAAATCTTAAGCTCCTCCTGTATCTTTTCGAACAAGCTTTGGGGTTATCTATTAACTTTAATAAAACTTCGCTGGTTTGGCTAGAGGGTACCGATAATCGCCAAGTTGATATTGCCAATTTTTTCAATTTTGATTGTGCTCAGTTCCCGATCTCTTACCTCAGGATCCCGTTGAGGTGGGGCAAACTACAGAAAAATGATTGGTCTCCTATGATCGACAAGGTCTAATCTAGACTCAACGCTTGGTCTGGTCGCCACCTCTCTAGAGGTGGTAGACTTATTTTTTGGTGTATGCTCTAGAGACCACTTGTGAATTGACATTACTAGTTTACATTGCATTATGACATTTATTTCATATATGAGGCGTTTCATTTATTGTGTTATTTATTGTGATTAAATAATCATAATAAAGTCCTTAGAATAGTAGGTTCAATACCATGGGATATCAAGTGCATGACTTGATTGTGAGATCTTATTGGTTGTTATTAGAACACTATTCTTAAATGTCCCAAATCAAGTATTATTGTAAATTAGAACAACAATAATACATAAAGACTAGTATGTGCATAGAATGATGACCATATCTCACGAGTCATGGATATAAGATATCAAGTCTTCACATGGGTACATGTTAGAGTAATAATGTACTGGACTGACCCACCATGAGAACGCTGCATGGATCGTTACGTGAGTGTCATAAGCAGTTCTCACAGTGACCATGGTGTATGTAGTCCTTTAACTTGAAGTCACTACGGTTCCCTACATAAGAAGTTATATGTTTAATGCCATCAAACGTTGCCTGTAATAAGGTGATTATAAAGTCGACTATTGTATATACTACAAATCATGCGGAGGGATGTGAGTGACTTAGATAGGATTTGTCCCTCTTACATAACAAGAGCGATATCTACGGGCCCATTGATTGAGTGAGACTGCAAAATGCATGGTCGTGCTCAAATGAGTCAATGTGAGATATTGAGCTCATTTGTTTTAGTAATTCTACTCGGACATTAAGAAACCAAGGATTGAACTATATAAGGATGACATACGCTATGCCTTGTGGTCAATTAAGATATCTGGACATAGGAACTAGACTACATGGTAACATTGGTCCCGAATAGGTTATGTCTAATCACTGACATTCTCGTTACTTAAGTAGCAGTGATGTATTGCTAGATACCGCTCACTGTTTGTAATACTAGAATATGATTTTAGTATTACTGTCAACGTAAGGAGAACCTACAGGATCACATACTTAGAATGGATCGAAATTGTGATTTAAATTCATAAGGTGAATTTAATTAGGAATTCAAGTAAGACTCGGACTTTTGACATTGGTTGGACATTTAATTAGATTAAATGGGCTGACTAAAGTTTAGAGATCCACACACGAATTTGACCCAGGTCGGATTGTTAGCCCAACGAACTCATTACTCTCTTAGGGTTAATTTTCTGCAGCTATGTATATGATACATATCTGTGGAAAAGATACACATAAGAAAACCCTAGTCGTCACAAAAATTGTGAGAGAGAGATCGAGAGGAACAACCCCATCCCGCAGCTAGCACCGCGGCGTGAGGAAAGTTGGTTTGATCCGATCGTGTGGATGCCTTAGAGGCACCGCAACATTGCAGTGCTGTGATCGACATATCTTGGAGATAGCATATCCATCCATAAGGTATAATTCCTAAACACGATTTATGGTTTTCGCATGGATCCATGGCTATGTTTCAATATTTTTTGTAATTTTTCTGCTGTGTATTCAATTTGTGTTTGCCATTGAAACCTAACATTATTCTTATCAATTTTATACTTACTTCCGTCCCCCTTTATATGATGTCCTTCTTTTATGTTCCTATGTGGGTCATCAAAAGGATCGATCTTATTAGGCATAATTTCTTTTGGTCTGGCTCTTCTGTTTGAAGGTTGGCAAACATCTGTGTAATTGGAAAGTTTTATGCAAATCTAAGAGCGAAGGTGGTCTAGGCATTATTAATATTCGTCATCAAAATTTAGCCCTTTTAGGGAAATGGTTATGGAAGATCCTCAAAAAAGATAATTTATCTTGGTGCCACCTCGTCTCCCATAATTATCACAGACGTCATAAAGTCGGGGAAATTACATCCCTCTCTCTCATCCCTAGCGTCTCCCTTTTGGAAAGGGGTCTGGAAATGTATCGAGCCATTCAAATGTGGGCTCTTTATGCTATGTGGTGATGGCTCTTCCATCGAATTTTGGACCGACCTCTGGATCGGTAATGTCAGTATTGCTTCTAACTTCCCTGCTCTATTCCATCTCACTACCAATCGCTCTGCCTTGGTTGTCGAGTACTACGTGCTCCATAATAACATTTGGAATTGGTCCATCCCATTCCGTAGAGCGCTCCCTGCTATTCTTTTTCCTCAATTCTTTAGGTTGCTCTCTCTCTTCTTAGATCATACACCTGGCATCCCAAAGATGATATTATATGGCGTTGGACCCCTTCCGGTATTTACTCGGTTAAGTCCTCTTATGATTTTCTCAATACTGGAAGGGTATCTTTCCCGTTATCCAACATTGTGTGGAAATGCTTAGCACCTCTTAAGGTTCGCATTCTGACATGGTTAACTATTCATAATAAACTTCTCACTGTCGAAATCCTTAACAAAAAAATTCTCGCTATTGGTCAGAAATGTGTTTTCTGTCATATCCATTCCGAGAATGGTAGACATTTATTCATCAACTGTCATGTTATTCTTCCCTTATGGTCCATTTGCAAGCATGCCGGGCATGTTCAAGATAGACCCGGATCTGTTACCTCTTTGTGGGGTAAATGGAGATCTCAATGCATTAAGCTTTATCTTCTTAAATCTTGGGACGTGTCCTTGATGGCTTTGATTTGGATTATATGGAAAGAGAGAAATAATCGTTTGTGCTAATTCATGTTGATCCATTATTTGTTTGATCGGATACCATCTTTTCTATATTAATTTCTGGACTAGTACCCGACCCCATTCTAAAGTTGTGAACTTACGTTTATCACAACTCCATGATGCTGTTACTTCTCATCTTCATGCCTCTCATCTCCCACCTGTGTCTGCTAACTAGTTTACTTCATGTAATCTATTTACTTTTCATTATCTATTCTCATTTTATTTTTCTTCTGTTTATTATCGCAGGCTTGAATCTTGAGGACCCTCACGGTCTCCCCCCAGCTATTGCTTCTTTTATTCCCTTTTTGGCTTTGAGCATGTTTTGGCTCTTTTGGTGGTTGTGAGCTGATTTTGAGTTCTTCCTCTGTCCACTCTCTCTGTTGTACCTCTTCTTCGGGAGGTTTAGTTTTAGTTTTTTTTCCTTTTCTTATCTATTTTAGCATTCACAGTTACCTTGCCTCTTACTTCTCCATTCCCTGCAGTGTTGTACCTTCCTCTACTTCCCATTAGGGAAGTGTTCTATTATCTGTCACGACTAGTCATGCTTTTTGATATATTTGTTCTCTTGTCTTTTTGTTCTTTGACTTTGGCTTTATGTGCTTCTGTTCCTTAAGGTTTTGGGTAATTTAGTTGCTTGGTGCTTCACTGCATCTGTGATTTTTGAACTCTCGCTGCCTTCCCTTACGACACATCTATTCTTGTGTACTTCTCTCTCGGTTGTGTTGGCCGATATTCCCCTTTGCCTTCGGGTAGTTCTGGCATCGGTTTGGACCTTCTTGCAGGTTTGGCGGTGACTTTTATTACCTCGCTGATGATTTCAGGTTTTTCGCGTTTTGAGTTAGTAGTGGCGTGTGTTTCTTTGTTGTGTGCTACTGTTTTTATGCCTGGGCTACTATTATCTTTTCCATACATGCTGATGTTTTGACATTGCTCTCGGTCGGAGCTTATGGTGGCGTTTGATGCTCCTTTCTAGTTGCTTCCGTGCGTTGCAGGATTAGGCAGATTTCTGATTTGCTTATCTATCTTCTGTTTTGTTTCTCTTTTTTCTTTCTAGTTGTTGCTGTAGTTCAGTTTCATTTCTTGTAAACTGGCTGGCTGTCTGTTATTGTTTTGTACATTATTATGTATCCCTACTGTTTACCTTTTTATTTAATCATATTGGATGGTTGGAGCCATTTTGGCTCTATCCGTAATATCAAAAAAAAAAAAAAAATATTTGCCTGATAAGGTGAAAGAACACAACAATGATATGGCAACAGCTAAACAAATCAGTTTGCAAGGAGATGGAGAGTGTGAGGGTTGAAGCTAGCTGCTTGGCTGTTGAATTGGAACACATGAAGGAACAAGTACAAGGAAAAGTGGACGAGAATAACAATCTTAAAGTTGAACTTCAAATAAGCAGGGAGAAAACCAGTGGAGCGCAATCAATGATTTACACTTTGAATTTCATTGTATTGGGTCAGTTTTTTATAATGTTCTTGATGCATCATTGAAGGGTATGAGAATGTTCGTTGTAATGAATTTGGTGGTTCCAGACTACTAATGTTTTGTGATAACTGTTGTACATATTGCATCTGGAAATGGTGGATATGTTTAGATGTTGATGAATCACTATTGTAACCGTTCTACTGTGCAATTGAAGTTATTTGAGTTGAACTTCATGTGTACTAATATAGATTTGCAAGAGGATGTTGTTCATTGTTTTTGTTTGGCTGGATTTCACGTATGTCTCATTGTATGCTAAGCATAACGAGATTCAATGCTATTTGTTCTGCAGCTAAGCATGCTGTGATATATTTCTCAAATAAATGACTATGCAGAACCTGACTCTCATTAACACTAAAATTGTGAGGGTATTTTGCTACAAGAATCTAAATGTGTTGTGATTTTCTTGGTCACAAAACTCTCAACTCACAAGTTTCACAATGCATGGGAGTCTTTAGCTGCTGTATGATTGAAATTTTGTCTGCTTCAACATCTCCAACATGTAAGCTAGTTTGAGTGACTACTGTTTGTTAGACATTATGAGAGATAATAATAAGAGAAATTAGGATTAGGGTTAATATCTCTACTGCTTGAGATATTATACCCTGATTTTTAAAATTGGAATGGCACTACCGCAAGACCAGTATATATGAGATTAAACTAGATTTAGGGTACTCGGCTTCATGCCCAGTCAACCCAGTCCAACAATTAATAGATAACACGTGAAAGCATGTGTTGCCCATAGAACATTACACAATAATATTATATTATATTGAGAATATATCTATATATCCAACAATCTCCTTCTATATTCTCAATATATTAGGCAATGACCTGTTATACATTGGATTACAAAAGAATATAGTTCATAGACTAAATCAATTATAACTTGAATAGTTCAAATGAGACTAAACCAAAATAATCAAATAGTTTAAAGGCCATATCAGAACAGATGAGTTCACAATGACTAACCAACTGGAGAAATCTGTTATAGTTTCAAAATCAATCAAAGCAAATAAACTTCAAAAACAAAATATGAGTTTTAAGCTCATGAACACAAGAGTCTTAAACTCAATAGAAGTTTTACCAAGCAAGTGGCAAATTTATTCTCGTGAGAAATAAACCGAACTTTATCATTGCAAATTGCTTTATGTTACTCCTCTATTTTGAGCAAATCATTATTTTGAAATCTATAATGACATAATCAAATCCTCCATCTTTGCTAGCTTATTGAAAACAAGAACATCAAGAGACACGTCTCTAAGAATTCCAACGTATTTCACAAAGTATCTAGTTCCACAAAAGAACTTAGTACAATTCATAATTAGCTTAGCAAACATATAGCGCAAGCATCACGATCAAGTTTCTTTAACAAAATAAAGAACAAGAACTATTATAGTTTCTACACAAGAACTATACAATGTTTCATATTGGAATGATAGAACAGTCAAATCAATTATGGCTAATTCTGAATCATTAAAATTGGAATGAAACATGAATCCATAAAAGAGATATATCATCAAAATTGGAATGATATAACGACAGTCTAAACATCAGAAGCACATCGACAAGTTTTCACACTTTCTTTTGGAATAATAAGATGATTCTAAGTAAATTATGAAAATATATAGCATCATCAAAATTGGAATGAAATTTATTAACAAAATTTACTTAGAACTTTTCAAATTATCTAAAGCATGCCAACTGCCTAAAATCGATGCTTAAGTTTGAACTTCTCTATGGCTCCAATTGGATTCTAATTTTAAACAAGTAGGATGTTAAAACTTTTGGCTCAATAGCTTTTAACTCCATTTTCCCCACAGTTTTGATAATTAGATCAATTTCAAGTCTCTTAGTGAGAGCAGTAGCCATCTTCTATCTCAATTGCACATTATATATGAGAATGTTCAACTACGGTTCTTTCAGTTTTGATATACTCCTCTAACTATTATAGAGTGAGTTATGAGTTACAGTGCATTGTAGCTTGATAGTCGGCGAATAGAATTAGAGAGTTACTTAAACTTCTTAATGGATCACTAGCAACAAGTTCTTCAATCCACTCAACCTCTTCCTCTACAGAGGATAACACATAGAGCTAGGTGTGATTTTATGGATGGTATCACAGTGCATGCTTTTCTTTTAATTTTCATAACATTTCTGTTCCTCCTAGTGTAAACACATATCCGCTAGTTATCGACTTTCACTAAATTCTGAGCATTATAATGCATCAAATCATCCATTCATTCTTGAAGGATGACTAGAGTAGCATAAAGCAAACTCTTAAGTACCTCTCAAGTATCTCATTAGCCTCTTAGGACTCTCCAATGTGTATTATTAGAACTACTACTGAATCTGCAGATCATACATACCTCAAAGGCTATGTCTGATAGTGCAGATCTTTATCTATGAGGCTTTCAATAAGTTTAGAATGATCTAACTGTTTCATAGTTGCACTATCATTAGGCGTCAACATTTTTCATATTCATAAGGTATTTCAAAACACACTTTTAATCACTATATCGCCACTTTTTGAACACATTATTGATTTGATGAGTTTGGCTAAGGGTTATCCATTGTCAACCGAAACTCACCCTTATACCTAATTTGGTGCCCACAACACCTAGGTGTTTCATACTGAATTCTTTGGATATCACAGTTTTAACATCATTTATAGTAGAGGGGTCACTTCAAATCAACAAGCATGTCAACAATATACAAATAAATGAAGGCAATTATATTTGACTCACCACATAATTAAAGACATTTATCGGAATTACTTGATTCAAATCTAAGCTCTTTAAATTTTTGTCAAATTATTTGTGCCTCAATTTTAACACTTTTTAAAAAAAAAACATACAATGATTTTACTAATTTGTAAATCTTGTTAACTAAACATATTAGTGCAAACTTTTCAGTACAAAACTGTTTAGTACAAAACTTTTCAATGCAAAACATCAAGTATTAGTACAAAAAATGTGTAAACATCTTTCATGAATAACAGAATTTTCAATAGATGTAAGAGCAAGAAGA
The DNA here is from genome assembly GCA_017893485.1 of Hemerocallis citrina. Taxonomy (NCBI): domain Eukaryota; kingdom Viridiplantae; phylum Streptophyta; class Magnoliopsida; order Asparagales; family Asphodelaceae; genus Hemerocallis; species Hemerocallis citrina. Next base: position 205,265,528 of record CM030363.1, on the reverse strand, counting down.
ATACTTATTGTAGCAATATGACAGACATGTAAGTACACTTCAAACAAATCTTTCCCACTTATCTCAGTCAATCCTTTAGCTGCTAAAATTTCTTTAAAATTGTTGTTGAACATTTCAAAGCTAGGTTTCTTCTACAAAACCCCACTTACTTACTATAGTTTTAGCCCATTTCGGCAAATCAACTAAATTAAAGTATTATTGTATAACAACAAATTCATTTCATTATCTACTAAAGACTCTTCTTGACTTATTTTTCATTGAAGTTTTAAGTATTAGTAAGGCTGGTTCTTGATTCAAATTGTCAATCATTTACCGTGTCTGTAGGACCAGATAATTTCATAAATTTATCTTTGATGAATACATATTCAAAGAACTCTGCAAGTTCAGATTCTACTAACACAAATTAGGTAGATCCAAAACTGTCCATAGAACCACATTATGGCACTTTCTAAGTACACACAAATATTTGTTATATATCCTATTTTAGGCCTTCTAGGGTTATGTACTCTAACAAATGTATCACAACAAATATTTACATTTCAACAAAATTACTTGTGTTTTTATGTCATAATCTACAAGGTGTATTCAATTTAGAGTGTAATAGCATATTAGGAATATGATTAAAAATATACCATCACTCATAATTACACAAAGTCAAACAACGACCAATAATATAGAATTCAACATTTCACTAAGTGTTTTGACTGTTGTAAATAGAGTGCACTAGAGATTATGCCAAATGCAAACTTCTCTAAAATTATTAAAACATTTTCACCACCTCTATCAAATCTGAACTCAAAAAGTTGTGTACTCCTGGAGGCCATACCGAATGGTTTTCTTGTGATCATAATCTGAGCACAAATTCCACATTTGTCTTAATTTAATGAATTGTCATTTAGCAGAGTCATGAGTTTTAACAAGAGCAAACAATTTAATATATAGTTCACATGTCCTAGCTTATTATGTCATGTTCAAGGACTAAACAAATTAGAACGACTATTATCAATTGCTTCGTTTGTTAAATTCAACTTACACATACCATTGACTATGATCTGCACATTATAAAATAATAACAGTATGAGTTAATTCAAAATTACTATACCACATTTCACAAAACTATTTGCTTTCTCTTGTGGGTATGACAATGTCCATATGCTCAAACACATTGAGCGAAGAGTTCTTTCCTTTATTCGTTCTTTATCATCTTCATAATGCAAAAGAAATGATTAAAAATTTTATAATTCAACTTCGCACACAAAGTAAAATGAATGAGAAAGAACAAAGCGTAACTAATGGAATCATATCCTGCATTAAAATGATGCTCTCTCCTAGGTTACAGACATTTGTTATACAACTTATACATCAATCTTTATTAGAGAACCAAACATACAATCTCACACAAACTGCAAATGATGGATTTAGCCAATATGTCTATACACATAGTATGACAAAACACACTAAACAGTTTAAAACATGCTAGTTTCAAAATGAGAATAATTATGATCTAAAACTCCCAATCATATGATCAAACGCACAAAACGTTAACACATTCATCACATGAAAACACTAAGAAATATTAGAATAGATCATACCGACACTTCAAGTTAGAAGTGTTTTTCAAATTTGATGGAGAAGCCTGCGTAGAGCAGACTTATCCTGCCGTGACGCAAATCCATCGTCTCCAATACACACAATTTGTAAGTAACTTAGAAGTTCCTACATTCATCAAATTGTTAAATACTAGCCAATTAAACGTATTATTAGCACTATTTAATTCTAACAATAATTTAATTGGAGATATAAATTTATATTTAAAATATATAATTTAACTTATCAAAATAAATATTTGATCCTTAGCACATAGCCAAAACAGTTATTCAAACTTGTATTTAAATAAAAAATGGTTAACACTTGTCAACAATAAACAATATGATGTATATGCAGGTAAAAAAAACTTATCTTTAATTTATATCTGAATCAGTCCAATCATAGTTGGATCTAGTCAAAACAACATCCTCCAAAAAATTTATCCACATCTTGTATTGTGCTTTCTTCTTCAAATTGTTAAATTCAGAAATATCGAACGTCTCTAGTTTCGAAATCTTGTATGCTCGATTCAGTTTTTCCATCTTAAGGAATAAATAGTAATTTCCAAAATCTAGATGATTTATTCTTAATAATTAGTACTAGCGTTATTTTAGTAAAAGGAAGGGTTTTTCTGCAAAACTATGTAATAAACACTCAACACAGAAAATAACATTAATGAATAAGAAAAAATCTTAAAGTTTAGAGTGAACCGTATCTTGATGAAGATCAAGAAGTAGTGGAGGGCTAGAACTGAATCGGAAGTGTATACTGCATTAGATCACGTCTTCTCCCCAAACACCGAACAGCAAATGAAGACCCAATCAAAAGTCGCAGTCAGATGTCGACTCTGAGTTCAACCCGACCACAGCAAGGATCGGATCCCAAGCTCGAACACGCACCAACAAGGTCTGCTAATGAGATCACATGCTTGGTCGGGTCTGAGTCAAAGTAGCACCATAGCAAGATCCTCTATTTGATCCGAACACGAAACACCAGAAACCGTCCAATCGAAAAGCGGATCTGAACCAAGATGGCGGTGGCAGCGATCTGCTTCTATCCCCGATCACGAAACACCGAAGTACACCACTAGAAAAATCAGATATGAGTAAAATAGATCCTGATCAGTTTGTGCAATGGGAAAGAGGAGAAGGAGGTCGCGGTGTATGCGACGACTGGTGGTGGCTGTGGCAATGGCTTGCACCGACGTCGGTGACAGTGGAGGCAACGACGGCTACTGGCGACGAAACAGATCCCGAAAAACGGTCAACTTCACCGATCTCTATTAATCTAAAAATTAATTTATATAATATCTCAAGACTAGATTTGCCCGTGGGCACGTGCCTACGGCACGTCTTCAGAACAATACAGCATATGAAAAGTCTTGTAAACAGCAAATCAACAATTATGTAGCTTAAGTTTGAATAGTATGACAATAATTAGTTGTAAATATAAGTCCATATTTCCATAAGTATATATATATATATATATATATATAGAGAGAGAGAGAGAGAGAGAGAGAGAGAGAGAGAGAGAGAGAGAGAGTTAAATAAATAAAGGAGTTGTTTTGGAGGGTTTAAATTTGAGTTTGGGGGGGAGGGAATGTGTTTTGTGAGGCTAGATCTGGGCCTTTGATTTTGGGGGATTGAAGGAGAGCCACTTGATAGCTTTCTTTGTGTTTTATCATATAGATTATTAAAGATTATGAGAGATAATAATAAGAGAAATTAGGGCTAGGGTTAATATCCCTACTGCTTAAGATATTACACCCTGATTATCAAAATTGGAATAATCCCAGGCACTACCACAAGACCAGTATATATGGGATTAAACTGGGTTTAGGGTACTGGGCTTCATGCCCATTCAACCCGGTCCAACAATTAACAGATAACATGTGAAAGCACGTGTTGCCCGATAGAACATTATACACAATAATATTATATTATATTGAGAATATACCTATATATCCAACATTGTTCAATGTACAACACTGCAGATATTGAAGAATGCACATGACTACGCATATGAATTAATTTTCTCATAAGACCAACAGTTTACTTAGCAAGGGAAGCAGATAAGCACCTAAATGCAGAGTAGAAAGCTCTTAATGCCTTTTGAGAAAAGAGATTAGGATTAGGTTCATATCACAAATACTGAACATTGTTGAAGACATCAATTTGCTTCTCACCCAAAAAAAATACAACAATCAAACTGAACACAACTCAAACATCATGATTATGTTGTAAGAAGAATCATGATTCTTTTGTAGAACTAAACACAACTCAAACTGAACACAACTCATACATGATTCTATTGTAGGGATGTCAGAGTTGATTCATTCTCGCAAATACACTGTCCATATATGCTGAAGTCCTTGAGTATGGAGCATGAAAGCAAAATGAAGCTCTTGAATAGTTTAATGCTCAAACAATTTTGTATAAGAACATCACAGAAGACTTGATGATTATTACATGTACAAAATGACCAAAATTTAAGGGAATTAGCAGGAGATGTTTGAAATTATTAACTTGGCACTTAGCTTAAGCTAAAATAGAGATGTTTTTGAAGTGATTAGCTATCTTTAATTAAATTACACAAAATTGCTAGATTAGCTTAAAAGTCTATAACTATTACAAAAAAAAAAGGTGTACTACCCAAAGCATGCTACATTCCATGACAGCTTCACATGCCTTGTCCTCCAAAGCACCTACACCATTGAGAAAACATAAAAATGCATGTTAGCAAAGTTTGAATAAAGATATTGGCTATACAAAAAATAATTCAAATGTATGATGCTTTTACCTTGTTTGAATAAAGATATCGGGCTTCATCTTCATCTTGACTTACTCTTCCACTAGCTCATCCAACTCTACCATTAACTCCTGTGCTCCTTCCACCCACTCCCCTGCCTCTTCCCCTTGTTTCGAGTTGTCGAGTAGAAGGTGGCCTTTGAGGCCTTACAACTTGTTCTCTAGGCTTGTCAATCTTGGGGTTCTTGCAGCTCCTCTCATTAAAATTGAACTCCCAACACTTGTTGCATCTTTAAGGTTTGCTTTTGACTGTCATAACATCCTATCACCTCTCTTTACAAATTTTGCTTGCATTATTTCAAGTTTCTCATCTTCACCTCTCTTTCTTTTCAAACTTGGCCTACCAAGTTTCATTCTCTATGTAGGTGGTTCTAACAAATAATGTAACGCCCCGAATTTTAAAATACGGTAATTCGTAGCACAATAGGATCTTTACTTCATTTCGTACAATTTTATAAGGAATTTAAAAATTTTTATTTGTATAACCCTTTTTTTTACATCAACGCAGCGGAAAAATAAAGATTACAATATAACACATGTACAAGTTAAACATCAACAATAAAGCATTCTATAGCTTCAAATTCATCTTTAAGTCTTTGCCAATCCATGCCCTGCATTGAACACTGTGGGCACGTCAGTTACATACAACTGACGCAATACTATACATGGTGATCCTCGCTATGCCATAATATAACAACTCACTTGCTTCAACAACCACAAACTTGAATGCATATTTAAGTGTACAAGAGTGACTATCCTAAACATGCCGGTGTATGAAATGACTTAATGCCTAATGCAGATGTTTACACCAAGATGATACTAATGCATACTTGTTTGGATTCTATGCATCCCATACTACATAGGTCCGAGGGCAAGCACCTACGTACTCTACATAAAAGGGTTTAATCCATCGTCATGACAACTACTCGGTAACAGAAACAAGTTTTAGACATCCCACGAGTACGGACCCCAGCCCTAGAATCCACCGTCAAGCTATGTGGAAGTCCTCGTCGTGCGAACATCCCGTAAGTGCCACTCCAGCCCCGGTATATGCATATATAATGGTGAACTACCTTCCATCCGCCCGACTATTCATGGTCCTGGAATTCACCGTAAAACCAATCATAGTCCCGGATTTAATTGAGGATCGTCTCACCCTGCAAGCAACCACAGTCCAGGAATCCACCGTCTGACTAGGTCTATAATCCAGAAATTCACCGTCAGACTATACAGAGACCCCACTTACGTTTGCCCAAGTTCAATTTCATCTCCACTTAGTTCCTAATCCTTATACTTAAAATATGAATAAATTACACCACCTAGAGTTAGCTTCCCCTCCTACCGGACTTAAACAAAATACTGAGATAGCCCATATAGCCAATTCACAAATCAATTAATCCTTTCAATATTTGCCGGTACCCGGGTCTCACTAAACCAGATCACATTCTTTCATGTTCCATAATCATGGGTAGTCATTCCCTTATAATTCATATTTCAAATTCACATCTTATTCAATTCTTTCATCTTGTTCTTGTATTTATTAAACATGAATAACAATCTCAAACTATTCTTTTTCACAAAGCTCTTTTTTTCATAATCATCTAAAATTTTCCAATCCGAAGTTTATTAAGAATTAAACACCAACTCTTTGAGACTCATCATTAGAAACTTTCTATCAAAATTCATCATTACCTTCCTTTTATCACAATTCAACTTTCATTATCTTAATTTTATACTTTCTTCTTAAATATCAATCTCATTTATCACCATAATATACCTCTTAAATCTGACTTTTTTTAAAAAATATTTTCTCCCCACAAACGGCAGACTCGCGGCTCGAACCAGCACCAACAGAGAGGCGACCAAGCGCCTGCCCACTGAGCCGAAGCTCAGATCAAACACTATAGGGCTTTGATTCATTAAGTACTTGGTTCCCATTAAATCTCATTTTCTATATTTTCAACATTTTTGATTTTCATTCTTTTCCCAAAATTTATTTTTATAAAAATAGTTTTAGACTCCAGAATTTCTTCTTTACTGACTTTAATTGTATTTAAGAGGATTTATACCCATTTTATGTACATAATCACTTTTGGAAACATATAAACATACGACTTGAATTTTTTTTTGCAAACTAACTATTTTCTTCAAAATGCTACTATTTTATATCACTAAAACTCCAAAATTGTTATCCTACTAACTTTATTCATATTAATGAAAATTTACTTCAATTTTCCCAAATTAATCAGTTCTTTCTCTTGTATGAATTATAATACAAAATGCAACTAGTTAATCTCTTTCTACTAACTTAATGCAATATTTCTTTTGTCCCACTACAACTATTCCTTCCCCCAAAATTGTTTCTATTTTTTCATTTCTATTAGTTTACATTTCATACACATATTTTAGACAACTCTTAAAAATCACAATATTTCTTGCAATAATCAAGTTGTTCATTTGTGTCTAGCAACTATACATATGCCTTTAATTAAAATTTCTCCATTCTGCTCTACTAATTAATTCATTTACTCCACATCAACATACAATGCAATCTATGATTTTCTACAAATAGCAATCTTTTCATCACAACATGCATCAAATTTTACTAATAAGAACCATTAAACTAACAAGAATCAACCATAACACCGAGGCATGATTTCTATACTATTTAGAAAATAAGAAGAGCCACCGATCTCTCAAATTGCAAAAAGTAGAAAATCTCCTAGAAATAAAGCTCCTAGTTCCACACAATGCTCTTATTTTCTCCTCCTTGCACACAAGCCACAAGCTCCAAGAACTCCAAAATTCGGCCTCTCTCTCTCTTTCTCTCTCTCTTTTTGATCTTTTGATTTGATAAGAATTTGTTCATTTATTCATGAGAAGGTATAGGTATTTATAGGGCTTTTTGGTGGTGGAGAATGATCCCCACTACTCAAGTAACCCCCCCACTAACACACACTCCTCCACTCTCCCTCTCTCCCTTAATAGGCCGACCACTTCTCTTTCATGCACACAAACACGTGCATGTGTTGCACACATGCACACTACTCATTTTATTAATTAATTGTTTTAAGTTATACCCTAGGTGTTTGTTACAAGACAAGTGTAGAAAAATAAATGTAGGATTTTTATTTGTGGGCTTCTTATTGGAATTTTATTATTTTTTATTTATTTCTAATTGGTTTAAATTCATCTTTTAGGCCTATGGACTTTAATTAAGAAAGAACAACAAAATGAGACAAAAATAAATAAAAGAAAACTTATGCATAACTTAGGAAACAATTTAGAACTAAAATGAGATAAAACTGCACGTGCATTGCACGTGCAAAAAGAAAAATGTATTTCATTCTAAAATTACTACGGGATGATACAAATAACCTTGCACCTGAGTTTTTGGCCAAAATCTTGCATCTCTAATTGCAGAAAGACTTCATTTGTATGCCCTCCTATATGTCCCCTTCTTGTACATGTTATCAACGTAAGCTTCTATCTTTCCACCCTTTTTCAGTATTGATGTTATGCCCATGTCTACCATAAGTAACAGGTACATGTTACACAGCCATACTCTCTTTTACTATAACCTCATACTTTCCATCCACAAAATGTAAGACACCAAAACTGAAGGCTCTTTTCCTTCTTTTAGCAATTTTTTTTTTGAATCGTTGGGCATATTTATTGCTTCCACTTCAAGAAATTTTCTTTCTTAGAAGACAACCTTCTAGTGATTTGTCTTCTGATCACATTCATCAAATTAATTATAGTTTTATCTCTAGCCTTCAAAAGTCCAGCAATTAAAGGGCTCATAGATGTTGTTTGAAACTATATTACTTTTACTCCTAAGTGGAAATCTATGCCTGCACCAATGATCCCTATTGCTTGTAGTCTCTAAATACCCCCCTGCTCAAAAATTTATACCCTTGACTTATTCCATGAACTCCAAGAATTCCTGCTCGATGCTTGCTTTTGCTGTTGCCTGCACTTTCTCTTGCAACTTAGGCCCTCTAAGTCCTGCTATAATCATGTTCTTGAACAAGTGTCTTATACAGAACATATATTCCACATGTGGAAGCACTTGTTCAAAAGTTTGAACTAAGCCCTACAACAATATAAACATGACTATTTTACTTACATACATATCACAATATAATTATAACTTAAAATAATAATTGGTGGAGTTGGAAAGTAATTTATACATTTTGTCTATCAAATATAAAAGTGATGCCTCTGTCACCGAGACCTCCCATGGCCAATTGTAGATGTTCCATAAACCAAGTCCAACCATCTTATTCTCATTCTCCACAATAGTGTATGCAACTGGGAACATACCACCATTTGCATCCACACATACTGCGCTTAAGATCACACCTAGTAGTTCATTTGTTATATGAAAACATCAAGTCCCAAAAAAGGCCTACACCCATCATAGAACCCCTCCACACAAGCATCAGAGCATATGAAAAGTCTTTTGAAATACAAAGGCTCATTCTCCGAATTCCTTTCTTCTGTAAGGATGTTAACATATGTACCTGGATTTCTTTGCCCTACTTCAGTGACATAATCTCTTAGTCTATGATACTACTCTCTCTCCATGCCTTTAACTTAATTGCCTTCCTTCTTGATCTGTTTATCTTATGATCACTTACAATGACATCCAACCCTTCAGATAAAATAGACTTCATTGTCTCATTCTTTACACTTGGATCGGCCCTAATAATCTTCACAAACCTGTGTGCTATCTGTTGCTGCTTATTTCAGTGTAGGAGCAAACAGATAGTGAGTTAAAATAATTGATGGGAACTACTACGATTCTGACCTGTGACCTTGGCCGTTAAAAGACGCTTAGAGCTCCTGAGAATGAATTTGGATCGTTGATTGACCACCGTGATCTGAATTTGATGGTTGTTGATGCGGCAGATGAACCTGCAAAAAGCCTAAAAATCTAGGGGATGGCCCCGACGGCAGACCTTCCGACACTCAAGTCAGAACCAGAAAGAGAGAAAGAGAGTATGAGAGTGAAACTAGAAAATTGTTGATTACCTTCTGGCTGTAGAGGGGGAAGGGTATTTATAGGCCTGAGAGATATTTCAAATATAGGGTTGTAAATCGGACCGAACAGCCATATGTTCAAGCTCGAACTAAAATTATACTCGGACGGACTTATGTCTGGCTCGGTCCAGGTCGGACAAAATTTTTATAGTTCGGACTCGGTTCGGTAAAGCATCGGACCACAATAATATTCGGATGGACTTATGTCTGACTCGAGCTCGGTAAAACATCGGACCTAATAATTTTTTTCGAGCTCGGTTCGTACAACAGTTCGGACGGTCCACGGTCGGGCCATTTCTCGAGCCGGACTCGGACGGACGACGGACTGTCCTGTTCATTTTACACCTCTATTCAAGAGATTGATTTATGTCTGTTGGATCAATTTAAATTCCTTATCTTTTTTATGTTTCTCCCCCTTAAGAGATAAGATATCCTTATTAGGGGATAAGAGATTTGACTTATAGCCTGCATGGGCTGGGTGTCTCTCCTAGTGGGCCTAGTCTGTCACTTTTTATGAGCTTGGAAGAAGACCATATCTTGAAGTGGGCCCAGGCTTGTAAAAGAGACCTTAAGAGATAAGATATCCTTATTAGGGGATAAAAGATTTGACTTATAGCCTGCATGGGCTGGGTGTCTCTCCTAGTGGGCCTAGTCTGTCACTTTTTATGGGCTTGGAAGAAGACCATATCTTGAAGTGGGCCGAGGCTTGTAAAAGAGACCTGTAATGGCAATCTGCCTGTAGATGCTTTGAGATCTGTGCAGCAATCGTACGGATCTGATCTGCTGCAATTTTTACCATCATCATAAGCCCCCCACTTCTGGAAGGCAATTTTCTTTACTTTCGGCGAGTAGTACGTTTTATTTTTGGAATCTGGCGTATAATCTTAGCAATCGGAGTATTCAGAGATACTCGGAACTGATCTGTGGCTTCTGAAGGCAGTGAATATTTTCCTGGATTTTTCCATATTTCTTCCAATTTTTTCGAATTTTCTGGATTTTTTTTCCCAATTTTAAAATCACTTTTTCAAATTTTAATATTAATAAATTGAATTTTTATTATTTTTTGGAATTTTAAATTAAGTTTCCAAATTTAAATAATTATTTTTGAATTTTTTTATTACTTTTTCAAATTTAAAATGAGTTCAGGGTATTTTTTGCAAAATAACCGACCCCGACGCGAATCTTGACGCGATCTGGATCGCTGATTAGAGAGATCTCACGCATTGAGGGAGATCTAATGGTGGAGATTCCTCCGTTGTGATAGAGGGCGACGTGGACGAATCAGGGACATCCATCATGCCCTGGCTCGCCCGCTGAGTGAATCAAACGGTGGAGGAGCGAGCGAAGCACCGATCTGATCATTTTGATGGAGGGCAACGTGGCGTGATCAGGGATGCCCATCAGGTCCCAACTCGTCCATTGAGTGAATCAAATGGTGGAGGAGCGAGAAGAGCGCTGAGGACGAAGGCAGGCGATGTGGCCTAATCTCGTGCATTCCTTACACTTGAGCTCGAATATATAAGCGATCTGAGGGTCGACAGCGGCTGTGAGCGACCCCTTAGCTCAGTCGACCGTTTGGTCGAGCTACAGCTAATTTTTTTGACTTCTAAGGGTCTCATCGTGCTACGGAGCTATAGAACTGCCATCGAGCAATGGTGAGAGGTCGTCATCGAGCCATTTGGTTGAGCTATGGGATTGAGCTTCGCTCGAGCTCTCAACCTGTCAAGATATGGCCAATTCCTTCAGTCGAGCTATGGAGGAAGGCAGCCGTTGACCTATGGAGCTCCCCTCGTCGTGCTATTTTGGTCGAGCCCGTCGAGCTCTACTTTGGATGACTTTGAGCTACGGAGTTACGGTCGAGCTATGAGCTGTTGCTTTCTCATCGACCTATGGAGCTACAAGGTAAGGGCGAGCGATCGAGCTATGGACGAACAGTCGAGCGATGACATTTGAGCTTCGGTCGAACTCCTAATCTTTCGAGTTGTCGAGCTATAGGCTACTCGTTCGATCGAGGTACGAGTGCTCTGTTTTTAGCTTGGTTGTGGGCAAGCTATGGCAAAGTTATCGACCGGGAGTTTCGACGGCACTCTTGACGAAGCAGAGCTTGGAGCTAGAGCCGTGGTGCTCGGAGTTGGAGCTGTGAAGGGCGAGCTCATTTGGAGAAGGTTTGGTGCCCAAATTCTAAAGAAGAAGACGGAGAAGAGGACGGAGGAGAAGAAGCGGAGCAGGTTTGGGTCTGTAGCCTCAAATCCGACCCGTTTATACCCCTTCGTTGATTCCCCCTGGTTTTGCTTGCGAGTTTGGGTCGTAGATCCGACCCGATCTGAAGCCACTTATACCCTAGCTCCTCTTTCATAATCTTGAGTACATTTGTTTGGAGATTTTTTCATTTTTTGCAACTCTTTGGAGCTTTTGTGGAGATTTTTGAAGTCTTGATCTCGCTAAATGCTTGCCTCGTTTGGAGTTGAGTCGTCTTCGGCGAAGTTCTTTCTCATATTGAGGTAGGAACACTAGTGTGCTTAGGTTTTTGGAGTTTGTCATCTCTTAGAAATCTTGGTTGATTTTGGGCGAGGGAGTTTGGACGAGCTTGGTGACTCTGTGGGGTTAGTAGGCTTTGTCACAAAGAAGCTTGATTAGTGATGGGTTTTCTTCTATTGGTGGTGAATATGATGCCCACCAAGTGTTTGTGAAATTTCTCATCCCATCACGTTCATCAAGTGTTTGTGAAATTGCTCATCCCACGACATCCACCAAGTGTTTGTAAAATTGCTCATCCCACGACATCCACCAAGTGTTTGTGAGATTGTTCACTTCTTTATATTATTTCTTTTGTCGACCGAATGTTGTGGCAATCGTTCGTGTTACTGATTGACTGTCTTGTTGCTAAGTTACTGCTCTTATTGGACTCGAGGTGGTGTCATCTGACCGTTGAATCTTATGGAGGGTTCAAATCCTGCTATGTGGCAATTTAATCTCTAGGGTTTCTATAAATAGGGATTGATTTTACCTCATCCTTCATTTACCACCTTCACTTTCTCTCTCCTAAAAATTTGATAGTTTCTCTCTTTAGAAATCTTGGTGTTTCACCAGGTGGTGCTTGGTGGCTTGCCTGGTGTTCGACGGAGGTGCTAGCTTTAGCTGTTGGTTCGGAGTTTCTACCACTTTGGCTAGGTAACATTCTTGTGACCACTGTTTATCATGTCTAGCATTCTGTCAGTCTATGCTTCTACTATATCAGTGGGTCTAGATGGAGAAGAGGGTGTTGTGTTCGACCACTTTCCCGGAGAGAAAAGTGTGCACGGTGAGGCTGATCGTTCCACCGTTGTGGAAACGATCGTCGAACCTGAGAGAGATAAGAGGTGTATGTTCAAGACCCCGTCGTTCCTTGTTCCAGAATTGATTAGAGAGTATTCGGTAGTAGATCAATAGTTCCTTAAGAGCGGCATGGAATACGACGAGCCAGAGCCCGTCCATACTACTGAGGCTAATCATACCACCACCATTCTTACACGAGATGAGCTCGTCGTGATTAGAACAGGCTTTGGCATTCCTATCGAGTACAGCCTACTCCTGCCAGGTCCTAGAGTTACGGTGTGTTATGCCATGTCGGAGGAATAATGTTTCTTTCCGTGCGATGCTTTCTTCGCGGGGCTTCGCTTTCCCCTCCACCCCTTCGTTAAAGAGGTTCTCAACTGGTATCAGTTGTGTTCGATGCAGCTGATGTCGAACACGTGGAGGCACATTATCGGTTTTGTCTTGCAGTGCCGCCAGCTCGGAGCTGAGCCGAGTATCGCGGTGTTCAGACATCATTTTAAGCTTATCCAACCCAGCCAAGTGGAGGAGCATTGGTATCTTAGCCCTCGCAAGAATAAGGGGCTAGTCGAAGCTCCTCGATCGATAAAATGCTGGAAGCAGAAATTTCTTGTCGTTCGCAGTGCCGAGCCATGGGGGATTCCCACTACTTGGAGGGGGACGGTTCCCTCGGCGATGCGAGCGGAGCCGGTGATGACCTTAGAAGAGAAAAGTGTTAGTGATGCGCTTCTTGGACTAATTGTGTTGGCATCACTAACGAAGCGCTCTTTGAAGGGGGTCTTGGACCAGTTGTTCCTAGTACGATTTTACTGTTATTGCTTTCATGCCATGTGATCCATGCTTTTGTTGCTTTCTGGTTATTTTATCCATGTCTTTGTTCTTTTCATTTGATCTTCTCCTCTGTGCTTCATCTTGCAGGAAGGATGGACATGGATTTCGAAGATATTTTGGCAGACCTGGATGCGCTACGGAACAAAAGGGAGGAAGAGCCGAAGAAGCGAAAGAGGTCGGCTGTGCATCCTTCTCCTTCCCCAGACCTGCCGTTACATGGATTGAGCCCCTTGCAGGGGTACCGCCTGTTGTTGAGGCATGTTCTTCCTTCGCTACGGTCGTGGTGAGTGCCGCGTCAGCCCCACTGACTGCTATGGCTGTCGCAGTGCTTGCTAATCGGGGGGGCATGGTCTACACTCTCGAATGGAACGTAAAACCCCACGAGAACTTTTTGGGGAATTCCACTGCTTGCCTTGAGGCCTGGCACCACATTCCTACTTCTATTGACAGAGAGCGGTTGAAGATGGAGCCCCCCGAGAGATCGGTCTTGGAGATTGTGAGGGCACACGTGACGGTATGATCTAGTCTCCTTAGTTGCTTAGCTTGTGCTTTCCTTGTACCGTTATGTTTTTAACCGTTTTCTCCTTGTTTCAGGCGATGAGCCACTTCAGGCACTTGGTGGACTTTTACGCGGCAGAGGAGAAAATCATGAGGGCTCGTATTTCTCGCACCGAGAAGGATAAGAAAAAGGATGTCAAGGAGTCCAAGGCGGAGTTGGAAGGGCTGAAGAAGAAAGAAAAGGAGGCGCACCTTGAGTTGGAGGCATTGGCAGCAAGTAAGGAGGAAATGCACCTCGAGTTGGAGGCATTGACAGTGGGTAAGAAGGAGATGCGCCTTGAGCTGGAGGCGTCCAAGGAGAGAGAGAAGGCGTTAGAGAAGAAGAACGTCAATCTCTTATTGGAGTTGGAGAAGGCTCGCACTGATGCAGCCTCGGAGCTGAAGGTCGAGGTGGCCAAGGTTCACCCTGAGTGAAAATCCATGCTGCAAGGGGTGATGTTGAAGTCTTATGCCACAACGATTTCACATGTGGTGGAGCGTGTTCCCGGTTTCAATGGGAAGGGCTACCACGTGACCCTTCGACCTGGTGAGCCCCTGGATACAAGCAGGAAGGACAATGGTGGAACCGACACTCCTATGGATGGCGCGAGGAGTGGCTCTAGAAAGAAGGACAAGGGAAAGGGTGCAGCTGGGGGTTCCTTGTCCGTGGTGGCACCGAAGCAGGTGGATGCTTGATTCACCTTGATACGTCATTTATATTTCAGGCTATTCTTGCTTTGTTTTGTTCGGAACTTGTAGTTTACTTTCAGTGGTGCCTAATTGCGGTCTGGCCACCGCATTCATTTATCTTCATTTTAGTGTTTGAAAAATTGCCTTTCAGATTTGCTATCACTTGTCATATTGTGTTGAGTGCTTTAAAAAGATGCTTGTCCGTGACCCCTAGTAGTTTGTTCCTTTGTTTGACCATGCTTTTGGGATTGTTGACAGACAATTGCGGGATCCGGTGAAAAACCCTGTAGTGACAAGGTAGAGCACCTTCGCAAGCGACTGCGCATAACGGAGTTGACAGTCGACCGTTTGTGTGTTCAGTTAGATAAGGAATGGTTGGAATCTGTTCGCCTTAAGTCGGCGCTCGTTGAGAGGGATTGCGAGTTAGCACTTTTGTATTCCGATCGTCTGATCAACTTGCCACTGCCTCCAAAAGTGACAAAAGATAGTATTGGAGAGTGTGCACTACTCAGAGAAATAGTCGTCGAGAAGGACTTGGAGTTGTACCGCCTTCAAGCGAGACTTGGTGGGTTACGGACGACAAGTACCTCGCACGTCATCGATGCAAAAAAGGAACCAATGGTTGGAGCGAAAGAAGGCACCACGACTAATGCAAAAGAGAGTGCAACGGTTGTAGGAGTCGGGTCGGTTGCTTGGGAACGGTGCCAATAGCGCGGGTGCCCCCTCGACATCCTGGTGGCCCCAAAGTGGCGCGTCGGCTTTATTGAGTTTGACTTTGGTTGGTGGAGAGTCACGCGCCTCATGTGCCGACCAGCAATCTCAATTTATGGGATCGACGTTTTTTGTCAAAGATGCTGGCTGTCAAGGAATGGAGGTGAATGTCAGGCGATCCACAAGGAGGCTTGTGTCTCTCAGTAACAATGTTCCTCGCTTACTAAGTCGCAAGGACGGCTTGTAGATCGAGTTGTATGATGGATGATTTTGTACTTGTAAATATCTGTAGTACTACTGACTATGAACATGTGGGTTTGTGATAATTATGTGATTTGAGGAACTCTTTTCATATGCTTGGTCCTTGCTATCATGGTTGAGGTGCCATCGACTGGGTTCTTTGTAGCTAAATAACAGGGCCTCAAGTCTATTGCATATAGCTAAAGTAGTAGTGCCCCGAATTTTTAATATGATATCTCAGAAATACTTGGCACAATTCCCAGCGTCAACTTAAATTGCAATAGTAAACATAGCCAAAAACACAGATAATTTTTATTTCAACCTTTATTACATTAGTTCCTTACAAAACACAACGGAAAGACAATACCTTGAATTACAATCTTTCCCTTACAACACTTTCTTTTACAAATTTACATAAGCCATAACATCAATTTAGCACAAGCATCCAAATCCCAAGCTATAAGCACCTACCTGTAAAACATGAGGCTAGAGATAACCATAATCCCCAAAACTACAGGGGTCAGCCATAACGCTGTGAGTGACATAAAAAGAAAACAACATAAATAAATCATAAAACATAGAGTCATCAACAACATGTATTAACAGCAAGAATAAATGAAATGAGAAATAACAATAAGTAAAACATGAAATCATCAGGGAATATAAGATAGTATTAAGTAATACATAAAAACATCAAGTGAATCTAGCCTAAGTGTCAAATGTAGGAAAACAGAAAACAACAAGCATAAAACCAAGTCAAGAAACATCAATACTATATGTTGACTCTCTAATGCATACTTGTTAGATTCTATGCATTCCATACAACATAGGTCCGGTGCAAGCCCTTAATGATCTCCACTTTATAGGGTTAGATCCCTCGTTATGAAACTAATTCGACTATCAAAATACTCCGCGAATAAGAACCACATCCCTTACTGCACAAGCATCATGGAAGAGCAGCTCAAAAAATCGGAGAATCACCTCCCAGCCGTGTACCCCACGAATAGGCGTGCAAGGCCCTCAACATGCAGATACACCAGGTACATTCCGTGAATATGCTTGCCGACCCTCGACACGCGAATGCACCCTGCATGCTCCGTGAATAGGCCTGCAGACCCTCGACACGCGAACATACAAATGTCCTCTCGAGACAGAACAACAAACAGTCTTGGGACGCATCCGTTGGACTAACAGACCAGAGCATATACTTACTTATCCCAAGTTCCATCACATCTCCACTAGTTCATATCCTTAGATTGGTTATTATTAAAACACAAATCTCCTCATCTTTAGAGTTAGTGTATCCAGCCGGACTTAATTCCACAAAACAATCCCAAGGCCCCGCAGGTCTAAATCCGCAAATCTCATATGTCGGTTCACATGACTCCCACTCAACTCCTAAATAAATCACAACTCATCCATCAAGACCAAAACTTTCAATAAAACTCACAAATCCATCGTCGGAACGATTATATGAAGAAACCTCTTAAATAAACAAAAATCCAAATCTTATATAAAATTCCAAAATCCAAATAAATATTAGATTTATTAAATAACTGAAAACCATATTTTTAAGTTGTAGAATATCACAAAACATCAGTTCCTTGGAAAGCACGTGTAACTCAAATAAGGTCCAAAAGAATACATTTAAAACTCCATCGTAAATAACATATAATTCTCTGTAAACATTGCAAAACATCTTTTAAAATAATATAATATTGAAAGAACAATTGTTCAAAAGAAGCATCAGAAACTCAAGAAAACATCAGTCAGCACAGTATTAGTCGAATTCATGAAGTAGTCAATTGACTGTCCCGTGTGAAACCCAAACTCAAGAAAACATTAAGCAGCATAGTGACAGTCGACTGCATACTGTAGCTAGTCGACTGTCCCGCGAAAAAGTCCGAAGACTCAAGAAAACCACAATCAGAGCAGTAGTAGTCGACTGTGTAATCTGGACAGTCGACTGTCCCGCAGAAAATCCAACACTTAAAGAAAACATTAATTCAGAGCAGAGACAGTTGACTGTATAAGGTAGTCAGTCGACTGTCCTGCAGAAAAATTCGAGACTCAAGAAAATACTTCAGCCAGGACCCCGACAGTCGACTGTCAACATTGGTCGGTCGATAGTTAGACCTCCAGACTGCAGTTTAAAGGTTGTGCATGTTTTAACTGATACACGATTCCACTTGGTAAAAATCACAAATTTGAAGAAATAATTTCCTGAGATAATAAATTATAACTTGTTTAACATATAGGAGTTATTAAAACACATCAAAACATATCAAGATCTCGAAATAGGAGTTTACCCAAAAAACTTTCAAAACAACATCTTATATACATATATATTCGAATACGAATTTTAATATTAGTTTAGACTTCAAAAATTCATCAATAAGAGTATTAAAGAGTTTAAAACTATCTCAGAACTAAAATAATTGAAATCCAATCAAAACTCCATCCAAACACATGAAAACCCAATTTCTTCGAAAACTACGAAATAAGATATATGTACATATGTTTGTGCGCCAAGAAAACTTCAAAACTCATCAATTTTAGAAATAGTGAAATATTTAGATTTAATATCATCACTAAAACCAATCATATCCAATTGAAAACTTCTCAAAACTTCTCAAAACTTCACAAAATCACGAAATTCCCAAATTGATCATAATGCATAGATCCAAATCTAAACCCCCTTTTCTTAAAACTCCAAGACTTAATTCTTAGATCCAATAGCCATTAAATTCATCCACAATCATTCACAATAGTTTATCCATGCATATGTGCAATTATATCAATCACTAATTATTACCGCTGATTTCGGTGTGGGGGTAAACAGATAGAATTTGTGAGTCCGGGAACAACCTGAACAGTTGACTCAAGCCTTCTTGCTCCTGGCGCAACCTGCAAGGAAGTGCGAAACACCGGGGTTGATTCCGGCGATGCACCCTTCGACGCTCTTGTCAGTAATCAGAAGAGATTAAGAAAGAGCTTAAAAGTGGTGAAAAAGTGATTAACCTCGTCATGGTGGTAGAGGGGTGGTATTTATAGTCGCCCGGGGAGCCGTTTAAGGGTCTGATTTCCTGTGTAACAGCCGGGAGCAAAATCCTCAGTCTGTTTAGGAAATCTTTCCTTGATTCCCGGTGAGAGCAAATCAGGCCCGTTGATTGGGTCAAATCAGTGGCCCTGATTTGTCTCTTGCTAGTCTGGGCTCACTTCGGGTCGGGACCCGTGCCCAATTGGAGCGGACCCATTGGTGGGTTATTGGATCTGTGAGAAGGAGATTCAGAACCCGCTTTGGACCCGCTTGTGTGTGAAATTACCCTTTTACCCCCGAGCTTCGAGATTCGTGACCAATCTGGACGGTTCCGATTTAACCCCATTTTTAGCCATATCACGAGCCCCCCACTCCTAAAGACTGAGCGTGATCAGCCTTTGAGTTGTAGTTTGACTGTTTTGGTGGCTAGCGGAGTTGTATCGGAGTCCATGTGGAGGACTTAGGATCTTGAAGGGGGTAGTGAGGTAACTTTTTGATGCCATGTGCTGTTTCCTACCCATATCGAGTATTTGGCGTCTTTCATCTATTTTTTTCGGGTTACTTATTTAATTTTGCGATGTGTTTACTAATCGTTCGGGGGGCCTTAACAATGCATTTTGGGCAATAATTGTTCGTTCAGGGGCCCAAAAATATACCCCCGAATTTTCAATTATTTTCTAGAATTTTTAGTTAAATTTCCCGAATTTTTAGCAATTTTTTGCAATTTTTAAATAAATAAAGCGATTTAAATAAATAAAAAATGATTTTTAATACTGATTTATGGCGTGGCACAATCTGGACCTCTGATCGTCGTCGAGCGTGATTTTCTGAGAGATCTGACGGTCTCCATCGCTCGGCAGATTTTTCCTCCGTTTGCGAGCTCGGAATGGCACTTGCTCAGCTGCCGACCGGAGACTAGGGGGTTCGGCATTCCGAGCGACGTGGCACAATCTGAGCCATCGGATGGTGGCGCGTTTCCCAAGAAAATGCTATCTTGTCTTTTAGCGCACGTGGCGCAATCTGGACCGTTCATCATTAGAAGCACGAATTTCTGAGAGATCCAACGGTCGTAGTAGCACGGTGTCTTTTTTCTCCGTTTATGAGCTCGGAATGGCACTTGCTTGGCTGCCGACCGGAGGTATGGGGTTTTGGCAGTCCGAGCGATGTGGCGCAATCTGAACCGTTGGATGACGACGCGCATCTCGAGACGGGCACAGTTCTCAAGAAAACACTATCTTGTCGTTTAGTGTCCTCGGCGAGATCTGGGCCGTCTGATTGAGATCATGCGCGAAAGTTGAGGAGAAAGTGTGTTTTCTCCGTTTGCGAGCTCGGAAAGGCACTTGCTCGGAATCCGACCGGAGACAGGGGGTTTCGGCAGGACGAGCGACGTGGCGTAGTCTGAGCCATTGGATGACGACGCGCATCTCAAGACGGGCACATTTCTCAAGAAAACACTATCTTGTCGTTTAGTGTCCTCGGCGAGATCTGGGCCGTCTGATTGAGATCATGCGCGAAAGTTGAGGAGAAAGTGTGTTTTCTCCGTTTGCGAGCTCGGAAGGGCACTTGCTCGGAATCCGACCAGAGACAGGGGGTTTCGGCAGGACGAGCGACGTGGCGCAGTCTGAGCCATTGGATGACGACGCGCATCTCAAGACGGGCACATTTCTCAAGAAAACACTATCTTGTCGTTTAGTGTCCTCGGCGAGATCTGGGCCGTCTGATTGAGATCATGCGCGAAAGTTGAGGAGAAAGTGTGTTTTCTCCGTTTGCGAGCTCGGAAGGGCACTTGCTCGGAATCCGACCGGAGACAGGGGTTTCGGCAGGACGAGTGACGCGGCGCAATCCGTCTCGAGACGATCCTGTTCCCAAGGACATTAATGGTGCTCCGGGGTTTGTACGGCGTTCCACCTTTCCCAGGTCATTAAGGTTAACTCCTTCAATTAATGCGTGGCGTTTCAACTTCCGAGGGTCATAATGGCTGGTTCTTGGAGGTTAAGCTATAAGTACTCCATTCCCCTTGTCATTTCAGTCGCAGTAATGTTGAGTTTTAGACCTCGGTGGTGTCTGCCTCTGGCGGACGCCAGTCTTGTGGGGTCTTGACCTTGATAGGTTCGGAGGGGTGGTCACTCTACTATCTTTTTCTTCTCCCGTTCCTGACGGTCCTCATTGTGGGTGTCAGGGTCGGGGGAGAACGAGGCAGGAGTAGTGACGACTGTGATCCGAACCCGAGGTAAGAGTCGCTCCGGGATGATGGGTGGTCGTTCTTCCACCAAGGTCTTCTGCCGACTCCGGCTATCCCGAGGTGGGTGGCGGGGTCGGAAGAGATCATGGTGGAAGAGGTGACGATCCAAATTCGGAACCGGGGGCCAAGTTGCTTCGGAAGGACGAGCAGTCGTTCTTTCGCCATGATCTTCGGTGTTCCGAGCTTGTTTGTTTGCAACTGTGAAGGCTATGTTGCCAGAGTCCTCCATCAGGCCGAACCTTCACAGTTACAACCAACTAGCTCGGAATGGTGCGTTCCTCCTGATCTCTGAGTGTTGATTTGCTTTCGACCGGGGCCCGTGGGTCGGCGGAATACCGACCGAGACCCGGGGCCCGGGGGGGCGCTCGCCGAGGGCGGTGCCTTAAAACTTTGAATCGAAACTTTCTCTGCTTTCTCTAGTCATAGGTGGGGTGCGGAGCAGGTATAGGCAATCCGAGCGAGTTGGCGCAATTTGAACCGTTGGAAGACGGCTCGCCTCTCGAGACGGGCGCATTTCTCGAGAAAACACTATCTTGTCGTTTAGCGTCCTCGGCAAGATCTGGGCTGTCTGATTGAGATAATGCGCGAAAGTTGAGGAGAAAGTGCGTTTTCTCCGTTTGCAGGCTCGGAAAGGCACTTGCTCGGAGCCGACCGGAGGCTCTGCAATCTGGCTCGGATTGCGTGTAGCTCGGATTCAGATCCCATTGCGCCGAGCTAGTTGACTTGGTAAGGAAGGCAGTTGTGTTGGGCCTTCGCAACGTTTCGAGAGCAGCCCAAAAGTTGCGCTCTTTCGTTTGGAAGTCTAAAGGACGTTCCATTTTACTATAAATCTTCACCCCCCCTTAGACCAAGTATCATTTTTCACTTTTACTCTCTCTCTTCAGTTTTTACTTTGCCTTCGAAGTTTTCAGCTCTCTGGTGGCGTTGCTAGCTGTCGCGGTAGCGTTCCTTGTCTCCGACGAACTTTCTGACCGTACCTATCACTTCAAGGTCAGTCTCTTTCCCTTCTCTTTTAGAAAAAATGGTTAAGATCACAGATGAGACCCCCGCCTCGGAGCAAGCCGTTGGCCGAGGGGATAAAGGGAAGGAGGTAGTGAAGCCGAGCGATCAGAATGTCGTTCGTCCGGACAGAGAGGGCGAAGTGGCCGAGCTGCCTAAAGAGGTTGCGGCGGTGTCCCGGGAGGGGAAGGCCGTGGTCACGATCGTGGAAACGCCGAAGACGGCGGGAGCGTTCGGTCGGCAGCCCATTTCTCTGTCGAGCGTGGGAGGCGTACGGGACTACGCCGACGACACCTTGGAGAGAGTAACCCAAGGCACGGCTAAGTTGGTGGAGGAGAACGAGCCGAGGGAGCTGTTCGAGGTGGATCATACCATCTCGTCTCTCACCGAGGGTGACCTTCACCTGATCCGAGAGGGCTTCCGGATCCCTGCCGACTATGGACTGCTCCTCCCCGGGCCGGGTTTCCGAGCCAACACAAAATCCTCGTCGGACGTGTGCGTCTTTCCGGTCGACTCCCTTATTGCCGGACTCCGCTTTCCCCTCCACCCGTTCGTGGTTGATGTTCTGACATGGTACGGTTTGAGCCCTGCCCAGCTGATGCCGAACACATGGAGGCACGTCATGGCTTTCGTCCTCCGATGCCAAGAGGTCGGCGGTAAGCCGAGTATGTTCCTCTTTCGGAGTCTCTATCGACCCTGTCAGCCGAGGAGGGATGAACAGAGGTTCTATCTTTCGCCCCGGGTGGGCGTGAAGCTGATCGAGAATCCGGACTCGATCAAACATTGGAAGGAGAAGTACTTCCCATCCGAGCTCCGGCGCCATGGGTGATACCGACGGTTTGGGCAAAGGAGGGTCTGCCCAAGCGGACCAAGAAGGAGGCGGCGCTGAGTGATGCGGAGGCGGAGGTCCAGAGGAAGCTCCTCGCCCTGCCAGCGCTAAGCTGGAAAGATATTACCGAGGAGGATCTGTTCCGTGGGGGTCTCAGTCCGATCGACCCTAGTATGCTTCTGGTATTTATACTCTTTGTTTAAAGTTCATGAAAATTTTTCTAAGTTTTTTCATTCGGCTTTTGCAGAGACGATGAAGCTGGATTACAAAGCTCTGGTGGCGAAGGGTCGGTCGGAGCAGGAGGCGAAGAAGAAGAGGCCTTCGGTAGGGCCTCAGGACAGCCGAGCCTCGAAGAAGCCTTCGGTCGAGAAGACCGCCGACCAACCGAAGGTTGCGGTCCTCGAGCAGGGGGAGATCAGGGTTCTCGACCCCCTGCTTCGGAGGTGCCGACTCCGACCCCGAAGGTGGATGCTCCCGGTTCGTCGAGCGGTACGTTCGGCGTGAAGGAGGTGCTGTCCCTCCAAGTTCCACCCCTTACTGCCGATGCGGAGAAGATCTTAACTGAGCGCCACAAGCAGATATTCGTCCCTGACTGGCAGGTGATGAATGTCGACGGCTTCTTGGGCGACGGTAACATTTGCATGGAGGCGGTGAGGCACCTGCCGACCCCGAAGGACCGAGCGACCCTGAAGGCCGGGCTAGCAGGGGACGCCGCGATGCAGATTGCTCGGAATACTATGTCGGTAAGTAGGCCGAGCTCTTCCTCATCGAAAGTTCTTTCTTAGAATTTTTTCTAAGTCTTTGGGTTCGGATTTTAATCTGCTATTCTTTTTCAGACCCTCTGCCACTTCAATTTCCTGCTCGAGGAGTTTGCGAACAAGGAGCAGGAGCAGGGTCGGGAGAGGGCGGAGCGCGTCAAGGCCACGCAGCGGCTTGATGCCGAGCAGCTCCTCTCGACGAAGAGGGCTGCCGAAGTGGCGGGGTTGGAGAAGCAGCTGGCCGACCCCATTCAGCTGTCGAAGGACACGGCGGCCAAGCTTAAGGCGTCGGAGAAGGAGGCAGCCGAGTTGAAGGAGGAGCTGGCCAACGCCCGGTCGGAAGCGGAAAAGGCTCGGAAGAGGGCCGAGAGGATCATGGCCAAGCACCAGAAGAAGGTGAAGAAGGTGAGGAAGGCCGTGCAGGAGGAGGCCGCGCAGCACATGCTCCAGAACATGGAGGAAGCCTACGGTCGAGCCCTGCTCCACATTGCCGCCAAGAACCCGGGCTTCGACACGTCCTCCTACCACTTTTACGACCTCGTGGAAGGGGAGGAGGGTGTTCCCGAGGGGTTGCTCGGCCCCGAGGGAGAGACGGAATGCGTCGAAGGCCCAGGGGAGACCGAAGCCGAGGACGAGGAGGAGGACGACTCCGAGGAGGAGAGCGGGAGCGAGGACGGAGGCGAGGGCGGTGGCGAGGACAAGGCCCGGGGGTCGACGGACCCTAACGACAAAAAGGTCGACCCCTGACTCGGTTGTCTTTTTTAGTCTTTTTTTTTTCTTTTGTAAGCCTAATTGCAGACTGGCCACCGCTTGTGTAAAACTTTCACCTAGATTTTGAATGAAAATATTTTGTTTGGCAAAAATTTATCCAAGTGTTGAGCCTCGGATTTGCGTATGACTAGTTGTAGATGTTTCCGTGTATTGTCCCATCGGATTTATCTCTGCTTTTCAGGTGAAGTTCGGTCCGATCACGGAGGTTGTATACCTTCGGAAGGAGCTGGCGAAAACAAAGGGCGAGCTCTGGGAGAGCCGACAGAATAGGTTTCTCCTGCTCGGCAAGCTGGAGGAGACGAAGGCAGCTGTACGGAGGTACTGTCGTGAGCTGTGGCAACTGCGGAAGTACCCCCAAGCTCCTTGTCCCGAAGGGGAAGTCGAGCGGCTCCGTGGAGAGCTTACTGTCGCCGAGCAGAAGAATGACGACCTTTTGGTTGAGGTTCAACACTTGGAATTAGCGGAGAAAGAACGCTCGGCGGAGGAAGAGAAGCTGACATCCGAGCTGGAGAAGGCGTCGGCCGAGCGCAAGAGGTTATTGGCCGAAGTCGACAGGCTCAGAAGGATCACGATAGATAGGGGAATCGAGGTCACCCACTTCCGCCGGCTCGCGGCCGATGGTGCCAATGCCTCTGGCTCGTCAAGGCCTTCTCGTCCGAAGAAGTCGGCGAAGGATGACGCTCTGAGAGACAGAATCATTGAACTGGAGGAAGAGACGCGTCGCTCAAGCCTGTGCCGGAGAGGGCTAACGTTCGCAGTACGTCGTGCACTCGCGAAGAGAGCGAGAGGGGGATTACGTTTTACGAACTTGCGACACGCTCGCCTATGACCAGGCGGAGTCCAGCCGACGCTCAGAGCAGTGCGGCCGTCTCGTCGAGCAGGGCCTCGGCCGGCGCCGCAGTTAGAGCTAGCAGCGAAGGGGGGTCGCGCTTCGTTGGTTTAGGATCGAGCTCGGAGGGCAGGCCTCATCGTCCTCGCGTTTCCCTAAACCGAAGCATTCCCCTTCCGAAGAGGCCCTGATCATGTCGTTTTTCATCCCCTTTGACTTGTTGTAAAACGTTGTAGTAAAGTCGGTCTTGATGTATGTGAAGCCACTATATATATATGAAATGCAAATTTGAAAGTTTCTTCAGAGAATTTCCAAGTGTTGGACTTCGGCAGTGCATTGAAATTTTGTTTTTGCTTTCCCCTATTTTCAGCTCGAGGCGGCCGATTCGTATGCTGATCTCCACGGCTCGGATGATGACTCTGAATCCGAAGCCACTTCTGGGACGGCGGCTCTGAGTCCTAGAAGCGTTGAGCTGGAGTTACGCCGAACTGAGGGTGAGCGGGCTCACCTTTTGTCCGTCCTCGACCTACGGAAAGCCGAGATCCAACGTCTAGAGAATAGGATCGCCGAGTTGAGCCCTGCAAAAGGGGACGAGGATTCGCAAACCGCGTTCAGCAACGCTCTTCGGGTCAAGTGTATTCGGCACAACCAGTCGAAGATCATAACCGAGCAGGATGATTTGCTCTCGGAGATTCGACACTTGCAGACTGTGGTAGCGAAGCTCCGGAACGATGCAGGGGAGCTACCAACCGAGGAGGACGAACAGTCGGCCGAACAGTCTAGTGAGGATATTTCCATATGAGGGCCAAGTGTAGTGGGTCGGCATCGTGTATTTCATTTGCAAACACTTTGTAACCATGGAACAGATGCGCTTTGTATTACAGCCTGGTTGTTTAATAAAATATCTTTCATTGCTTTGCACATTTGTTTTGCTCATTACTGTGTTGGTCACGCCGAGGTCTTTGAACCGAGCGTGTTAGTTCCGTCGGCGAGAGCGTTGAACCGAACGGGTTCCTATATGTACGGTATTTTGTCGTTTAGTGACTCTGACAAGGTACGGCGCGAGTTCCTAGGCGGCTCTGTCCCCGAGAAAGCACCATCTTGTCGTTTAGCGCAGGCGGCAAGATCTGAGCCGTTGATCGTAGGCACGAATCTCGAGGCGGCTCAGTTCCCAAGAAAATGTTATCTTGTCGTTTAGCGCAGGTGGCAAGATCTGAGCCGTCTGATCGAGATCAGGCGCGAAAGTTGAGGAGAAAGTGACTTTTCTCCGTTTGCGAGCTCGGGAAGGCACTTGCTCGGTAGCCGACCGAAGGCGTAGGGCTTCGGGCCTCGGCTATTGGGTAGGAGAGCTCGGATTATGTGGCCGAACGTAGCTTCGGTGTCCCTCCACTGGCGGAGCAGAGGGGCGGACCATTCCCGGTTTGCCGCGAAGCAAGCTTGGGGGGACTGGGAGCTAAGTGTTGGACTCCGGGTCCATCGTTGCAGTCCAATGGTTGTGGGAGCAATTCCGAACGGCGATCTACCCCTGGCTCGCTCGGAGGCGAGCTGAGGAGGTAAAGTCGAGCCAAGTGTTGGACTCCGAACCATCGGTGTAGTGCAACGGTTGTGGGAGCAATTCCGAACGGCGATCTACCCCTGGCTTGCTCGGAGGCGAGCCGAGGAGGTAAAGTCGAGCCGAGTGTTGGACTCCGAACCATCGGTGTAGTTCAACGGTTATGGGAGCAATTCCGAACGGCGATCTACCCCTGGCCCGCTCGGAGGCGAGCCGAGGAGGTAAAGTCGAGCCGAGTGTTGGACTCCGAACCATCGGTGTAGTTCAACGGTTGTGGGAGCAATTCCGAACGGCGATCTACCCCTGGCTCGCTCGGAGGCGAGCCGAGGAGGTAAAGTCGAGCCGAGTGTTGGACTCCGAACCATCGGTGAAGTTCAACGGTTGTGGGAGCAATTCCGAACGGCGATCTACCCCTGGCTCGCTCAGAGGCGAGCCGAGGAGGTAAAGTCGAGCCGAGTGTTGGACTCCGAACCATCGGTGTAGTTCAACGGTTGTGAGAGCAGTTCCGAACGACGGTCTATCCCTGGTTCGTCCGGGGTCGAGCCGAGGAGGTGAGGTCGAGCCGAACGTGGACTCCGAATCGTTGGTTGAAATCTCAGTTTAAACAAGCAGTTGATAAGAGGGGAGAGAAGCATGCGAATTCAAAAACACGAAAAGAGCTTTCTTTATTAATAATCGACGGCGAACCGTTTTACATAGTACAATTTATGAAAATAGGTTACAAGTCGGAGGACTGGAATGGCTCGATATCCTATGATACTTAGAGTGGCGCCGGAGCGCTTTCTTGGTATTTTAGGAGGTGGTCGGCATTCCAGGTCCTCGGAAGCTCTCTGCCCTCTAGGTCTTCAAGACGATATGTTCCGGGCCGAACTACCCTCGTGATCCTGTACGGCCCTTCCCAGTTTGGAGCCAGCTTGCTCTTCTGACTGGGGAAGGATATGGCTAGCTTTCTCAAGACCAAATCTCCTTGCTTAAGGTTGGCGGGTCGGACCTTTTTGTTGTACGCTAGTTCAACCCTTCTTCGGTAAATCTGCTGCCGAATCGACGCCCTTTCCCTCAGCTCGTCTATCAGGTCCAAGTCTGCTCTGAGGTCCCTGGCATTCTGTGCTTCGTCATAGGCTGTGAGCCGAGGGGAAGGTATTCCGACCTCGAGAGGTATCACGGCCTCGGACCCATAGGTGAGGTTGAAAGGGGACTCGCCTGTGGGGGTCCGCTTGCTCGTGCGGTAGTTCCATAGGACGTTGGGGAGTTGGTCGACCCAAAAGCCCTTGGAACTTTTGTCTAGCCTTTTCTTGATGCCTGCGAGGATCTGCCGGTTAGCATTTTCTGCCTGTCCGTTCGACTGAGGGTGGGAGACGGACGAGAAGCGCTGCTGGATGGCCAGGTCGTCGCATAGGGCTCGGAATGCTGCGCCAGTGAACTGAGTCCCGTTGTCCGTCACGAGGACACGGGGGACGCCGAACCTACAAATGATACTCTTCCAGAAGAACTGTACCACCTTGTTCTCGGTTATTGTGGCGAGGGGCTCGGCCTCGACCCACTTTGAGAAGTAGTCGATGGCTACGACCAAGAACTTGAACTGACCCGGAGCCGGAGGGAAGGGCCCTAGTAAATCCATCCCCCACATTGCAAAGGGGATGGGACTTGATAGGGAGGCGAGGTTGGCCTGAGGGAGACGTCGGATGCTGGAGTGTCTCTGACAAGAGCTGCATTGCCGAACGTGTCGCTCGGCGTCTTGAAGGAGGGTCGGCCAGAAGTACCCATAATTCAAAGCTTTCCGGGCTAAGGACCTAAATCCTGAGTGTGCCCCTCCGATGCCTTCGTGGAGCTCTTGTAGGGCATATTCGGCCTGATCCGAAGAGAGGCACCTTTGGTACGGTCGGCCGTCTATTTGAGAGAAAGAGCGTTTGTATAGGATGCCCTCGATCAAGACATACCGCTCGGCCCGGGTTCTGACTCGGCGAGCCTCTTTGGGGTCTTCGGGTAGGAGCCCGTCCCTTAGGAATTCCACTAAAGGCTTCATCCAATTATCTTGCAACATGATCGGCAACGATTCCGCCGAGCCAGGTGTCTCGTCTTCGATGCTCGGCTTAGAGAGGACTTCGATCAGTATGGTCTGTTCGAGACCTTGCAGGGAGGACGAGGCCAATTTGGAGAGGGCATCGGCCTGTGAGTTCTCTTCACGAGGGACCCGCTGGATGAGCGCCTCCTCGAACCGGCCCATGAGGTCCCGGACCCTAGCAAGGTACTTCGCCATCCGCTCATCTCGAGCCTCGTACTCGCCCAAGATTTGGTTCACGATGAGCTGGGAATCGCTGTGGATTCGGAGGCACTGCGCCCCAGCACTTCGTGCAAGTCCGAGACCAGCGATGAGTGCTTCGTACTCCGCCTCGTTGTTCGAGGCCTTGAAGTTCATACGGATCGCGTACTGGAGGACGAAGTTGTCAGGGCCGTTCAGAATGATGCCAGTGCCGCTTCCTTCATTACAAGAGGATCCGTCCACGAAGACTGTCCAAATGGGGGGTCCATTCGAGACGTGGCCGACCTCAGGGATAGTGGACTCTACGATGAAGTCGGCGAGTGCCTGCGCCTTAATTGCTGTCCGAGGTTGGTAAGAGATGTCATGCTGGCTCAGCTCTATGGACCACTTCATCAGCCAGCCCAAGGTCTCAGGCTTGTAGAGGATCTGTTTTAGGGGTTGGTCGGTGAGGACGACGATCGAGTGGGACTGAAAGTATGGCCGAAGCTTCCTCGCCGCCGTGACTAGGGCGTAGGCCATCTTCTCTATCTTCGGATAGCGGAGCTCGGCGTTCCGAAGCACCTTGCTCACGTAGTAGATAGGCCTTTGGGTTCGATCCTCCTCTCTCACCAGGACAGCGCTCAAGGTCTGCTCGGAAGCAGCCAAGTAGACGAAGAGGGTCTCGCCCGGGACCAGTTTGCTGAGCAGAGAGAGGTTCACCAAGTATGCCTTCAATTGGTCGAACGATTCCTGTTGTGGTTGGCCCCATTCAAAACCCTTAGCCCCCCTGAGTGCTTTGAAGAAGGGGAGGCACTTTTCGCCCGACTTCGAGAGGAACCGACCGATAGCAGCGAGCCGACCAGTGAGCTTCTGCACCTCCTTGATGTTCCGAGGCGGGGCCATGTCTAGTATGGCCTTAATCTTCTCGGGATTAGCTTTGATTCCTCGTTGGCTTACCATGAAGCCGAGGAACTTTCCCGAAGAGAACCCGAACGCGCACTTGTTCGGGTTCAGGCGCATGTTGTGCCTTCTCAACACGCCGAAGGCCTCCTGGAGGTCGGCTACATGGTTTGTGCCCCGGATGCTCTTGACGAGCATGTCGTCAACGTACACCTCCATGTTTTGGCCGATCTGGCTCTGGAAGACCTTGTTGACGAGGCGTTGGTAGGTGGCGCCCGCGTTCTTCAAACCGAACGGCATGACCCGGTAGCAGTAGCGGCCTTGGTCGGTGACGAAGGAGGTCTTCGGAATGTCCGGAGGGAACATTCGGATTTGATTGTACCCCGAGAAGGCGTCCATGAAGCTGAGGAGCTCATGGCCTGAGGTGGCGTCAATAAGGGTGTCGATGTTCGGGAGAGGGAATGGATCCTTCGGACACGCTTTGTTCAGGTCGGTGAAGTCAATGCATATCCTCCACGAGCCATTGGACTTCTTGACCATTACAACATTCGACAGCCACTCGGGGTAATTTACCTCTTGTATGAACTTGGCCTTCAGCAATTTATCCACCTCCTCCTTGATGGCCTGCTGTCGCTCGGGAGCGAACTTTCGCCTCTTCTGCTGAACTGGTTTGCACCCCGGTTCGACACTCAGGCGATGGACGAGCAGCTCCTCGGAAATGCCGGGCATGTCCGCGGCCGACCAAGTGAACAAGTCACGGTTATCCCGGATGCATTGAATCAGGTCCGAGCACAGTGCGGTCGGCAAGGACTTGTTGATGAGGAACTTTCGGCTCGGGTCCTCGTCCGAGAAGAGCACTTCTTCTAACTCGTCCGCCGGCTCGGACGTTGGCCGAGCTTTCGGCTTGGAGATTTCTAGTGTCTCGAGCGAGAGCACTGGTCCCCCGGTGGAAGTCATGTAGCACTTCCGGGCTGTTTCTTGGCTTCCCCTGACTTCCCCTACTCCCGACCGAGTGGGGAACTTCATTTTCAAATGGTACGCCGAGGGGACAGCTTCCACGGCGGCTAGGCCGGGTCGGCCTAGGATGACATTATACGCTGCCGGGACGTCGACGACCATGAAGTCCATCGGCTCGGTCCGGGTAGTAGGGGCGCTTCCCGCGGTTACGTCTAGGGTTATCACCCCCTCGACAGTTACCGGGACCCCCGTGAACCCGTGGAGTGTATAACCGGCCGGTTTGAGACGGTCCCAGGACAGCTGCAGGCCTCGAAAGGCCGAGAGGAAGAGAATATTGACCGAACTCCCATTGTCTACTAAAATCCTCTGCACCTTGAAGTTGGCCATGCGGAGGTCGATGACGAGGGCATCACAGTGTGGGGTTCGGATCCCTTCGAGGTCGGCATCGGAGAAAGACACAGGGACGCCGAGACCTTTGGGGGGAGGGGCACTGTGAACCGAGTTGACCTCTCGGACGAAGGCCTTCTGGGAGGAATTAGAGGAGCCCCCCATGGGGCCTCCGTGGATCAGGTGCAGAATCCGTTCCTCCTCGAACTCGGGTGTCTCTTCGCGTCGCTCGGAATGCTTGTTAGCCCCCCGAGGCGGAGGAGAATTGCGGTCCGCCCGATCGTTAGCCTTCACGAATTTGGCCAACTGCCCCCTCCGGATGAGGGCTTCGATCTCATCTCTCAAAGCCCGGCAGTCGTTCGTGTCGTGGCCGTGGTCCCGATGGTAACAGCACCATTTATCTTTGTTCCTCCTCTTTGCCGGGGTGTGCATCCTCGGAGCTGGAGGGATGACCCCCTCCTTCTCCACTTCCATTAGGATAGTAGAGACATTAGTGGTGAGGGGAGTGAACTTTTCGAACCTGGGGGGAGGGTGACGCTGACCGCCATTGTCCTTCTGAGCTTTCTTGGACCCCTCTTCCCCCGTCGCCTTCCTCTTCGACCCTGAGGAGGGCCCCCCGAAGCTCGGAAGGGCTTCAGCCTCCTCTGCCTGGATGTACTTCTCGCACCTCAGGAGGAGGTCGGCAAAGTCATGCGGGGGCTTCTTGGCCAGGGACGATCGGAGGTTGGCGTTGAGAACGTTCGACTGGAACGCCACAGTCGCCACTGACTGGTCTAAGGAGGCGATAGACCTAACCTTTGCGGTGAATCTCTTCACATAGTCCCGCAGCTTCTCTTCCCTTTCCTGCCGCAGGTTCAGTAGGGAGAGGCTTGTCTTCTCAGCTCGCCTGCTACTCACGAAGTGAGTTATGAACAGTGTCTCAAACTGCTCGAACGAGAAGATGGAGGAGGGGGCGAGTCTGGAATACCATTCCCGAGCCGACCCTCTGAGGGTGGCAGGGAAGGTCCTGCAGAGCACGGCGTCGGAAGCTTGATGGATCAGCATCAGGGTCTTGAAGCTTTCAACGTGATCGACCGGGTCGGATTCTCCTGAGTACGTTTCAAACTGCGGAGGTTTGAAACCCCTCGGTATGTGGGCCTCCATGATCGACCGCGAGAAAAGGGGTCGGCTGGGACGGACGGTTCCTGCTCGGGACTCCTCCTCCCTGTCCATGCGGCCGATACGCCTTTCCACCTCATGGAGACGGCGGATGAGGGCGTCGTCCCTCCGCTGGTAATCGTATGACCCCCCGGACTCCTCTTCATAGGAGGGGGAGCGCGGACTGCGGCGCCGGTAGTCCTGGGATCGGCGAGGACTGTATTGCTACCACTGGCGGCTGGGAGCTGGGGAAGGACTTCGGGTTCGGCGGCGAGGACTGGGGTCCCTCGGGGGCGTCGGAGCCCTCTGAGCATTTTGGACGTTCTGCCGAAGGTTGAGGGCCTGTAGCACAGTGTCCTGAAATTGCAGGAACTCGGCACGAGTGATCGGTGCGTCATTGTTCCTCCGAGGATGCCGATCCGCGGGGGGAATGCGGCCTCCTCCTCCTGCGTTCGGGAGACATTGCCCGGCCCCTGCGGTCCGGGGACCTCCTACCATCTCGGCGACGAGGAGACCGCTCACCCTGACGCTGGCGGGAGGCTCCCTCTCGGGCCCGCCTCTCGTCAAGGTGGGTGCGGAGGTCGTCATCCTTCTGGCAGTTCAGGAGCGTGTTGCGGAGGTCGGGATGATGAGAAGCCATCGAGTCCGAGGACCCATTATGGACCGAGACATGGTCCGGGTTGAGGGGCTGCTTCTGCTTCCGACCGTTATGGCCGGAAGGGCCATTGTTGGGTTGCTGCTTGGGAAGAGGAGGTTGGCCCTGCTGGGCCGGAGGAGGAAGGTCGGGCTGAGGAATAGGATTGAAGGGGGCTTCCTCTGTAGGGTCGGCGGGATTAGCTCCATGGTTTGACCCTCGGGATCTGACCTTCTTTGGAGGCATGGTTGGAGAGGACGACAGAGAAGGGGTTGAGGCTGTTCGTGTGGTTGTTTCCCACAGACGGCGCCAATCTGTTACCGCTGATTTCGGTGTGGGGGTAAACAGATAGAATTTGTGAGTCCAGGAACAACCTGAACAGTTGACTCAAGCCTTCTTGCTCCTGGCGCAACCTGCAAGGAAGTGCGAAACACCGGGGTTGATTCCGGCGACGCACCCTCCGACGCTCTTGTTAGTAATCAGAAGAGATTAAGAAAGAGCTTAAAAGTGGTGAAAAGTGATTAACCTCGTCATGGTGGTAGAGGGGTGGTATTTATAGTCGCCCGGGGAGCCGTTTAAGGGTCTGATTTCCTGTGTAACAGCCGGCAGCAAAATCCTCAGTCTGTTTAGGAAATCTTTCCTTGATTCCCGGTGAGAGCAAATTAGGCCCGTTGATTGGGTCAAATCAGTGGCCCTGATTTGTCTCTTGCTAGTCTGGGCTCACTTCGGGTCGGGACCCGTGCCCAATTGGAGCGGACCCATTGGTGGGTTATTGGATCTGTGAGAAGGAGATTCAGAACCCGCTTTGGACCCGCTTGTGTGTGAAATTACCCTTTTACCCCCGAGCTTCGAGATTCGTGACCAATCTGGACGGTTCCGATTTAACCCCATTTTTAGCCATATCACTAATCAAGTTTCTACTCAACAAAAAGCCCCCAAATAGAGTTATGCATTTATACCCAAGTAAAGGTAATCTTTTTATCCACTTTTATGTAATATCAACATAAAACACATCATGATAAGTTAAAACATCAAATATATGAAGGAAAGCATCCTACTCATGATTTTTATTCAGTTCTTTAACAGTCTCAAGTCAACAAATTAGGGTTTCAATCATCAATAATATAGTTTCATGAAAGGATTTACTTTTAATTCATCTACTCATCAAAACTTCATATATCATCATACAAACTCCTAGCGTGCTTTCTAATCGATAGATCATCACATACAACATACATACAACAAAACAAAACAAAACATGTCACTCACCTTATTAAAAAGATCAAACGAATATAATAAAGTAATACGAAAAATCCCTCCTTCGCAAGAAATCCAAGATCTTTTACTTTAAAACTCCAAGAAAATAAAATAATGAAATCCCTTGTTTTGTGTAGCAAACGATGGCTGCACTCCACCCTTAAATAGACCGGGATCCAAGGTTTTAGGGTTTTGAACACATTTGCAAAAATACTCCTTTTAAAACACATCTTTACATATATCGATCCATATACTTGGAAACTTGATAAAAACCAATTTATTTGAGATTTAAAAACAAAAAAAAACCATCATAAAGCTAGCCTGCACTGTTTAAAAGGCCCAGAAAATGAATTTGCACATTTACCCCTCAAAATGACAATTTTGCAAAAAGATCATCTTTTATCAAAACTTGTAAAATAAATCAAATTCATCAAAACAAAAAGTAAAATTTTTAACCCTGAGTTGACTAGGCATTATACCCAGTCCAAAAATCCAAAAATTTGGAGTTTTCACTCCAATTTGTAATTTTGCACAAAAGTCCTTCTTTTGTAATATTTGCAAATAGGTCCAATAATTATCGGAAAAATTTAGAAAAATCACAAATAATCTCAAATAATAAATAATGAGTTTTCCAAAAATAAATTTTGACTTCGAACTTTCCAAGAAAATATTTGCACGTGTAAAAAGATAAATTTTCAGAAAACTATTTATAAAATCTCCAAAAATCATTTTAATTCATTTATTAATCTAAAAAACATTATTTAAAAATCTGGGGTATTACACAAGAACTGTCAGTGGTGTATGACGAAGTTTAGAACTTCTCCGTCTTGAACTCAGCTAGTTGTAGGAGCAACTTTGAGGGAGAGTTTTTTTTTCCAAACTTGTTGTATGGGTCCTCCGACACATTGTGAGAGTCACGTCGAGTGGGGAGTTAAACTCTAAGTATTGCTTTTTACAAGTGTTTCTAGAGTAACTGCGATCCACAATTTTGGATCTCTTAATCTGTCTTTGAGAAATTTTAACTAGTTGCAGGAACAGATCGAATGGCGAGATGAACTCTGAACGTGTGTATTTACAAGTTGCGAGAGTAACTCTAAACCATGGGTATGGATTCCGAACTTGTTAGTTTAAGTATTAACAGGTTGCAGGAGCAGATCGAATGGTAAAGCACATTATGAACTTGCTTCTTGGCAAATTGACAAAGTCTCTTTTGACATGGGTATGGACTCCGAACCGTTCATCGAGGCGCTAACGGATTCCAGGAGTAAATCGAATGGTGAAGTGCACTGTTAACTTGCTTTATCGCAAATTGTTAGAGGCTCTTCGAGCCATGGGTATGGACTTCGTACCCATCTTACGGGAAGACTTGTAATGAGTTTTTGGTGCTGCTTATATGTATAAGTTTGGCGCTCAACTCGTTGTATAAGTCTCCAAGGAACTTTAACTAGTTTCTGGAATAGATCGATCGGTGAGTTGTGCTCTAAATGTGCAGGATTGCATGTTGCGAGAGTAACCCCGAGTCATAGATCTGGATTCCGAACTCGTGTTGTGGTAAGCTTATAACGAGTGTTTAGCGCCGCTCTAAGTATAAATTGAGCATTTTAGCTCATTGTTCGCTTTAATAAATTGATTGAGATGCAATGAAATAAACTGGCTGACTTTATTAAGAAATAAACTAAGGGTTGCTCTAATGGTTGACCCTTATTACATGCACGACCGTTAGTAAAAATGCTCTTTATTGAAAGGAAAAACTAAATGGCTGCTCTAGTGGCTGGTCTTTATTACAAAATGTTAAAAATTCTGTGGAAATTAGGAGAGCTCGTTTCAGACATTCTCGTTGTACTTCATAAGGCATCGCTCATTCAAAGTCCCTACTGACATATCCCTGCCCCCCCGGGTCTTCAAGTTGATGAGCTGTCAATCGAACAACTTGGTAGACCTTGTCCGGACTTGCCTGCTTCGGGGGGAGCCCCCCGTTGTTTTGCCTTGAGAAAGAGGAATCTTCTATGGACCAACGTGCTTATGCAAGATTATTTATTTCTGTTGAATGAGCGAAGTGGCTTCAGGTGAGGGAGTTGAGTGTATTGTTGGGTTCTGATCAGTACGTGCTCGGAACTGGGAGGAGATAACTTGATAAGTTTGAAAATTCTTGGTTTGACAGTCCAGTGTAGCAGCTTCGAACTCATTTGCAGGTTATGTGATACAACAATTGTTTTCCTGTGGTAGTTTTTCAGCATGGAGGGGGAGAACCGAACCCCCCATGGTAGCAGTGTAGCATGCCCGTGATGCATGTTGGCTTCCTACTACTTGGCCTACTCCTGCAGTTATTGGAAATTTCATTCTCATATGAAACGCGGAGGTGACAGCATGGAAAGCAGCTAGTCCGGTGCGGCCAAATATGGCACAGTACGCAGATTTAATATCAACTACCAAGAAGTCTAAAGATTATGTCCGAGTTGCTGGAGCTTTTCCTGTCATTACGTCGAGTGCAACAATTTCCTCGACTTGGACAGGGGCACCTGAAAAGCCGTGAAGTGTATAGCTGACTGGCTTGAGTCGATCTTAAGAGAGTTTTAGTGCATCAAATGCGGCCATAAAGAGAATGTTAACGGATCTGCCATCGTCTACGAAGATGCATCGCACCTCATGGTTTGCCATGCCTAGATTGATAACCAGTGCATCGTAATGAGGCATTTTGATGCCCTCGAGATCTTTATCAGAGAAAGATACAGAGAGGCACGAACCCTTTGGGGGTGGAGTGTTATGAACCGAATTAACCTCCCTTAGAAAGGCTTTGCGAGAGGAGTTAGAATTTCCCCCCATAGGTCCGCCATGGATGGTATGCAGAATGGCCATGTGTTCAGAGTCTCGTGATTCAGAAGGCCTTTTGGGACGCTGATTAGCCCCCCGTGGCGGAGGGTTTTCGGCGTTGTTGTTTCGTTGGAGAAACTGATAGTGGTAGCCCCGCTGAATCAGGTCTTTGCAATTGTCATTAGTATGTCCATGACCTCTGTGAAACGCGCACCATAAGCCCTTGTTTATTCTCTTGCCGGACGTTGTCATTCTAGTTGGAGGACGAACTATCCCATCGTTTTCAACCGCCATGAGAATGGTAGACACACTCGTGTTTAAAGGAGTAAATTTGTCGAAGTGGGGCGTAGGAGGAGGATGGCAATGACTTGCACCGTTTTTCTGAACTTCTTTGGTATTTCCTCGCTTGAGTTCTTCCATTTGTTCCCGGAAAGTGACTCTTTCTTAACTTGAGGGTTGAGAGCTTCCTCGACTTTGATGTACTTTTCACTCCTTTCTAAGAGCTCAGTAAAATCTCGAGGTGGCCTCTTGGCGAGGGATGCTTTCGGTTCTTTATGCATGACGTTGTGACGGAAGGTTGCAACCGCCACCGAAGAGTCCCAGGAGGAAATTGACCTTGCTTCTGCTGTAAAACGCTTGAGAAAG
This sequence comes from Hemerocallis citrina, assembly GCA_017893485.1. Taxonomy (NCBI): domain Eukaryota; kingdom Viridiplantae; phylum Streptophyta; class Magnoliopsida; order Asparagales; family Asphodelaceae; genus Hemerocallis; species Hemerocallis citrina. The sequence continues at coordinate 205,227,780 of CM030363.1, read as the reverse complement.
TCCTTTAGCAGTTTTCCATCTGTTTGTTTCAGTTCTAACAGGGAGACACTGGTCTTTTCAGCTCTCTGGCTAGTAACGAAGTGTGCAATGAAGAGTTGAGCTGATTGAAAGAAAATATGGATTCAGGAGTCAGACGTGAATACCATTCCCCTGCTGATCCTTTCAGTGTTGCAGGAAATATCCGACACATGAGCACGTCAGTGGCGTTATGGACCATCATGAGTGTTTTAAAGTTCTCGATATGGTCTGTCAGGTCTGATTCTCTATTGTAAGATTCGAATTGAGGAGCCTTGAAGCCGATTGGGATGAGTTCGTCGAGGATAGCTCTGCTGAAAGGAGGTCGGCTAGGGCGGTAGGCCCTGCTTGAGTGGTTTCTCTCACTCTTCATCTGTTCTAGACGTTTCTCTACCACTTGGATACGGCAAAGGACTTGGTCGTCCTTCTTTTGGGATCCAGTTGAGTCAGCGGTTCCTTTGTTAGGAGGCAGGCCCAGATCTTGACTCCCTTGGATAGCATGGAGGATGTGGAGCTTGAACTTATCCAATTCAGCCCTAGTGACTAGGGCATTTTACCCTCTGTTCTACACAGGAAGCCTTCAATTCTCATGAGTTGGACTCCTCATTGTTGGACACCCCCTGTGAGAGGAGGATTGCCTTTATCTTTGTCTAGAAAGATGGGTTCTCTGGTTCGCTTGATGTTCCGAACAGGGGGCCTCAGACCGGGCATGCCTCTCGTCCAACCTAATTCGTAGGTTGGTTTCTTGTTGCCTGTTACTGATGATCTGGCAGAGTTCTCTAGACCTCCGTGCTTTAAGATATGTGCAGGAATCATATGGCTCTGATCTGCTGCGATTTTTACCATCATCACTATCCAAGTCAAACCCACAGCGAAATTCTCTTTAACTCTTTCATATTCATGTACATTGTTGTAAGTCCTGACCACGATCATTTTTTCTACTACATCCCATGCTGCATATATACTCTAATCATAATTGAGACACTTGAACTGTACTTCATCTCCATCATTCCAGGAGTGATGACATCAAATCCACCATATCTTGCATTCTGCCATACAACATGCATGAAATCAATTGCACTACCAAACCCAATTCCAACAGCAAGCTCGGACACCTCCTTTGTGTCATGGTTTAAGTGTTCAACCTTGTATTGATTTTCTCTCCCTCACTGTCACTACAAACAGGGAGTGAATCATCCCTATCATAACACTCTGATTGTATACTCTCCACATACGACTCAAGTTGTTCCTCCTCATGTTGTATTTCTTCAACTTGCTCAACTCCACTTGCTTCAGTTCTATTGACAAAGTAGACACAATTTCTTACGAGATTCTTCTTAGCCTTGAGAGGCCTATCTTTAGCAGGTATTCTTCTACTTTTTACTGGCTTATTGACATGCTCACTGGCTCCCTCTCTCCGACTACAATAACTACATCAACATTTGAAGGTATCTCTACATTAACAGTTGCTTATTCACTTAACTGCATATGCATTCTCAACATGAGAGCTGTCACCGTTAAGATTATGATCATCGCTACCTTTATAAATAGTTGTATTGTATGCAATCCATCAAATACGGAAAATATATTAATCAAATATAACTAATTTTGTAGCTAAAAAACACTCAAAATGCAACCAATATCCCTTGGATAGCCAAAAAATACTTTAAAATCCTTAGAACCAATGTTCATAACACCTCTGACTATGCCAAAAAGTTCAGGTAAAGATGTTTTGCCAGCAACTATTTCATGATAATGGTTGAACATGCCATCCACATGTTCATTCATCCTTTTCCCTTTGCTCCAATTGCCACCATGATGAATTTCCAAAGTATAAGCTTTATTTGACATCTACATTAGATAGTAAGGCCAAGTTATACAAAGAACAACCACAACCTATAATTATTCATATCTAAATATCACTAACATCATTAAATCAAATCATACCACAAGTGTTAGTTTCACGAATCTTTCTTTTTCAAACCCCATAATTTAGTGATTAGCATGTCACAATGTTGCTTCAATTACTGTTGTATTTTTATAACTTATGCGTTAGGAAATTATTCTCTCTAAAAAATCTTATTGAGTCTTTGACACGATCAATACAAACCACCAAGCAAATACTAGATTACACTAATAACACAAAGCACACAAGAATTGTCCCGGTTGGGGCTTTTACCTTAATCCCGGGGAGAAAGAACCGAGATGTTATTTAACTAGAGAAGATGCAAGAATATTACAATTCTCATCACGGCCATCTCCCAAGCCTAACTGTAACTACTTGCTGTTTATAATAGAGAAATCTCTCACCTCTAAGATGAAGTACTCTCTTCTTCTATTCGGCTCTCAATAGAAGCATGCTCTCTCTGGAGTCATTACAATGAATATATAGAGATCTGGAGATACCTAGTTGGATATCTTGATACAATAGTCGTTGGAAATTTCTAAAGAGATAACCCTACGATAAGAGCCACATAATCTAACCTGAAGAGCAAGTTTGGGCTTCAATCGAATCCCCTAGACCCGTGCCAGAAATCTGCATCAGCCGCGCTCGGTCGACTGCCTACGACTTGCCGTCGACTGTCCCCTCTTGGGATTACCAGAAAGGTGGGCGGTTGACTGCAGGTCGACCGCAACCTTCTCTGTTCCTACTGCTGCTGCTGCGACTTGCTTTCACTCCCTCGCTTTGACCTCCTTCGTTTCATCATCTTCTTATCTAACATAGTATGCAAGACATAAACCCAACATTATGTTTACTTTTCAATGATTTTTTTTAGAACTGCAGGGGTTGAAAAGTTTGTAGTGAATGGCATACTTAGTAGTTACTGCCTAAGCGTCTATTCTAGTTTAGTTTAAATTAGAAACAGACATAACATGACTTAAAGTTCTATGAAGTGCCAAACTGAATTGTTATGGCATTTGGCTTATGTGTCTGTTAGAGAAGATGCAAGTAGTATTAGTATTCGATTCTAACTTCATGTATGCCAAAGCAGAGAGGTAATTTTTTGCCAGTTCATTCATTTGATTCTAACTTCGTTTCCTAGTTATGCATATTTTTAAGTTACACTAACTTAAATTTAATTGGTGTTCAGCTCGTGAGGAGGAACTGCATAAAGTGCAAGAGCAAGAATAATAGACGATACATTGCTTTTTTTGCTCCTCTCTAATTTAGGAAGAGATTTGATAAATACTGATAACTCTCGGATGGAGTATTAGAACGGAAAGAAACCCCCAATTTTCAAAAATATTTTCAAGAATAATATTACTACTGCAGCTATATAAAGAAGAAAAGAAATACTTAAATTTATAGGGTTGTGTGCTTTAAATCAAATCATTACCGAAGCTCACACATCCATTAACCCTATATCTAACCAAACCACCTCAATTCTTCTCGAAATGCACGAATTTTAAAGCACACAACCCTAAACATGAGTACATCGAGTGAGCTTGCTGCTTACCTTTTCTTGAAAGATGAATCTGTTTTCGGCTGACCCAATCTTGGTCGCGATTGTGATGATCGTTGGCACCGCCGGCTGCTTCTGCCATTACGTTTTAGAGTATAAGTAAGAGAGAATGAAGAAATGGGAGAAATAGGACGAAATTGATTACGAAAGGGCAGGGGCAAAACAATAATTTAATAATTCATGAATGTGTTAAGTTAATGAATGAATGTGTATAATGTACTTATTCAAAAGTTATATGAACATTTTGTACTTAGGCCAAACGTTGAGGGGGTATTTTAGTTTTGACCTTTTTTCGTCTCTCAGCCTACATTTGAAAAGAACCCTTTCAACTATCTGCATACTTGAAAAAAACACCCTTTAACTATAAGATTATGTAAAACACTCATTAATTTTGTTTTTTGAAAGAAAAAAAAACACCCCTCAAATTTTTTATATAGTAATTTGGTTGATTATTGTCTTTTTTTGTTTTTTTTATAGAAAAAGGTAACCTCGCCACTGCTTCATTAATAATAAATTAATGATACAAGTAGTACAGATACAACACATCTATCTGTTCCTAAACGGAACAGTGGAGAACAAATACAAAGCAAAACCTACACCCCTAACTAGTCCTTCCATAGCTAAACTTGTAGACACTGCCTCTGCTTCCAGTTCTCCAACCTATCTCTCCCAAATGTAATTTGAATTTCGCAAAAAGTTTAATTTGGAATTCAAAAACCTCCGAGATAACGCTCCACCCCTGAAACTCCCTCCACATTCCCCCAAACGTCCACATTGTCATCAACCACAACCACTATATCTTGTTGGCAAACTTGCTCCTCTCCCCACGACATTGCTACCGTGTATCCGCCAAACCAACCCCACCGTGACGCCGTCTTTCGATTCCGTCAAATCCAGCTCTCAACAGTAGCCGTTGTTCTCAACCGAAACTTGGACACTTGAACTCGTCGAACTCACCACAATATGTATTTTGAAATCCAAATTACACCAGACACCCTTCTCACACCCCTTACCTGAAATTTGAATTTCAAAAATCTATATTGAAATACAAAATTCAAGGAAACTCCCCCTCCTCACTTCCAATTCAAATTTGAATTTCGATACCCTAACTCAAAAATCAAATCTGAGCCTCAGAACCCTACAGCGAAATTCAAATTTTGAATTTCAAATCTGACTCCATATCCCCTCTCCGACTCCACGTCGCCCATTGTCGGATTCATGCACACCCCCACTCCTCCAAGAATTCTCGTCGTACGCATCCGTCACTCATCCGCCCCTCCTCTTCGCCATCAACTAATGGCACCACTCAAACGAACAACAAACCTTTCGTTAGCCCTGCCGCAGCCTCGATGATGCCACTCTGGTTATCACCAAATTGAACCTCCCGACACAGCGACGCTCTCTACGCCCTTCGTAGATCCTGGCCCGACTCCTCACCTAATCGAGCATAACTCTATTTGGGATATCAATAAGCTAAAGCACAACGACCTACTATCCATGAAATTGCACTACTTTGACGAACCCCAGTAAAAACCTTGATGCGCACTACCCTCACAATAACAGTGTAATTAATGCCCCGATTTCCATACACTGGAAAACCATGACATAAGCCACAATCTTTTCCTTCAATTAGCTACAATACACAGAAAAATAGAAAAATTTAAAAAATTTTATTCAGCACAAATGTATTTCAAGTCCGAACGTTATAAAACTGCAATACATCACATCAGTGTTACAATAATGCCATGCAAGCCCAAGTGTTACAAACTTTCAATAAAAATTACATCAGAGTGCAATGAATAATATATAACACTTGGTACTTTCACTTGGATGCTTCTCAACATAAATAAATTACAACATATATTACAATTGAAATAAAATCAACACTTTGCTTCTCTTGCCTTGAGTCTTCCTGAATCCTGTACCTATAGCTCTGCAATCCAGTACCTATTGAAGTGGGGACGTCAGTACATATACTGACGCTTCAAGGCTGATGATTAGTAGCGATTCTCAACTTTAAAAAAACAGATTGATGAAAAAAGAAACATGTATATATAATTGATGTGTTAGTGTGTGTTATGACTTAGAATCTAATACAGGATTAACCAATGCAATGATGCACTTATTCTAATGCAAACAAGACTCTGAAACAGTATGCAACCCATACTACATACACCCCATATCAAGCCGTTTCTTTATATATAGGGATTTGAACCTGCGTCATGAATTCTACTCTTGTACCCTTCCTGTTCCTGACAGATATGACGTAACTGGTGAGGTTGCAGATACGGTCTAGTTCTGCGACTGCTGTACAATAGTGGTGTCTATGTTTGCCACTATCTACCCGGCGAACCGGATCTTACTCAGAAGCCAACACAAATCCCAAGATACTAGACAACCTTGAGCTGTGCCCTCAACTCATCATGAGAAGGCATAGAACCTGACGGAATCGTAGGGTCTATTTTCCTAGGAAAACCTCCCGCTCTTATCGTGGCACTTCAAGAATTAACAACCGAGATACGGATCCCGTGATCCCAACTAATCATGAAATAGCACCGCCCGTATCCCTTTGATAGGGGGATACATCCCAATAACACCACCTAGTGTCGGCATATATGAGAAGTTGGATTTTAAGGTATCACCCCTAACACCAACTCTAACCTTTCAGTAATTCATAGATAAAAATGGTTAACAGTCACTAACCCTAACCAATCAAATGGGGCCGTGGGAGCTACAAGGTACTCTCAACCTAGAGTCATACTCTCAACTTGCCATGATATGGCACCAAAAGATTCATACAAGCAAGACATGCCACTGTGCTTCCAACTTATCATGAAAAAGCACCGCATGTGTCCCTCTTCAAAAGAGTGTAACAATTGTTGATACAATCTACCAAGTCTCAACCTGGACTTCACAAGATCTCCTCGGATCCACTCATCGCCGATCTATTCAAGATAATTACTATGTACGAGCCCAATGAGCTACGCATGAACAAACAACTACATACGAGCCTGGTGAGCTACGTATGAAATGGATCAATACTTATTACATGACTTATGAGCACAAGAAATACCTATTACTCATAATCAAGTGTATAATTCAAACTACTAACAATTCACGACAACTCTAGTTAACATGAACTAGAATTTCATGTATAAGCTTACTAACAAAACTTGATCTTTTATATCCAAAAGCAACATAAAAAACCTTCTAACAACCTAGAAGTAATTCAACATGCCACTCTTATCAGAATTCAACAAAATTAGAATTTTTAGAAAGGTGAGAACATCTACTAAAACTCTCTAGTTGACAACCATCTCAGATTCAGTCAATAAGAGGTATAAAACCTCGAACAACCTAAACAGCGAAGCTTCAGCCAAAAGGCTGGCCGTTGTGACTTGTAAAGGTCATAACTCCTACTCTGCTTATTGGAATCTAACCAAATAAGACATTTTTGAAAGGTGAGAAACTCTACTACAACTCTCTAGTTTATAAACTTCTCAGATTCAGTCATTAAAATACACAAAAACATCGAACAATCTAAATAGCGAGATTTCAGCCAAAAGCTGGCTGCTGTGATTTGTAAAAGCCATAACTCCTACTGCGCTTATCGGGATCTAACCAAATAGGACATTTTGGAAATTTGAGAATCTCTACTACAAATATATAGTTGATCACTTTTCCAAATTTATTAAGTAAGAGGTACAAAAACAACAAACAATCTAAACAGCGAGCTTTCAGCCAAAAGGCCAGCTGCTGTAATTTTGTAAGGGTCATAACTCTTGCTCTACTTATCGGAATCTAACCAAATAGAAAAATTTGGAAAGGTGAGAGACTCTACTACAACTCTCTAGTTGAACAATTTTCCAAATTCAGTAAGTAAGAGGTACAAAAACATCAAACAATCTAAACAGTGAGCTTTCAGCCCAATGCTGGCTGCTGTGATTTGTAAAAGCCATAACTCCTACTCCGCTTATCGGAATCTAATCAAATAGGATATTTTGGAAAGGTGAGAATCTATACTACAACTCTCTAGTTGAACATTTTTCCAAAGTCAGTAAGAGGTAAAAAACATCAAACAACCTAAACAGTGAGCTTTCATCCAAAAACTAGCTGCTGTGATTTGTAAAAGCTATAACTCTTACTCTGTTTATCAGAATCTAACCAAATAGGACATTTTAGAAAGGTGAGAATCTCTACTACAACTCTCTAGTAGAACAAATTTTCAAATTTCTTATAGAAATCAAAATACAACCACTTGAACACATGTCGATGTTAACCCCAAAACCGCAGTTGCTGTTTTTGCTTTGAAACTCACTGTTTCGGGGGAAACGTCTATTTAACATAGTAAATTAACCCAGAAAATTCTATAAAAATTAGAGCACGGTAACAACACATAGGAGAGCCTTTAAAATTCATTTGGGCTCAAGATTCCACCTTTAGCATATGTAATTAATTCTAACCCAAAAACTACAAAGATTGAATCTTTATGCTTTATTTTTGTGTTCTACCACTTCAATCTTGTATGCCTTTTATTCTAGTCTATAAACACTCATATGCACATGATGATAGTCCAATTTGTGAACAAAACAAGCAAATAACAATAATAATAACAATAAAAAAAGTTAAGAAACCCCCACCCAAACTTTGGTCGGAAGAACTAGCTTAGCCTTCTCCTCCTTGCTCCTTGTTCTTGCTCTTCTTCAAAGAGAACCCATGAAGAAGCCCACTCTTTTTCTTTGATTTGATCTCTCTTTATTTTCTATCTTTTTCTCATTTTTTTCTAAATAAAAACAAGTAAAAGAAGAAAGGGAATGAGATGAGAAAGAGATGGAGAACAAAATGAAGGGTTTCTTGCCCTTTGAAGAGGATGGCTGGCCAAGGGGCTTGGGGGGGGGGGGGGGGGGTTATAAGAGAAGGGAGGGTGTGTGTGGGGGTGCGGAGAAGCCAAGTGTCATACCCATTTGTGGCTTAACAAGTTTGAGATCAAATTGCAAATTTAAATTGCAATCAACACCCTACTCAAGTCTTAACCATTCATTTGATCATGATTGATAAAAAATAATAGGTATTTTCCCAAAATCATACACTACTTGATTTCGTACAAATGTACGAAATCGATACAGTACATATACGTACATATATCTGTCTATACCGATAATTTTTATTATTTAAAACGAATAATCTCTACCAAAAATATTTTAATTCATAAATAATAATAATAAAAATTTTATTACCGGCTCGAAAGATTTCAATACCAATTCGATACAATACAGATGTATACAGACTGGTATATATATACAGATAATGGTTATTAAAAAAACCGGGTAATATCCACCAAAAATATTTCAATTATGAAAATAAAAATAAAATAAAAATAAAATAATATTTTTTTTAATATCAGGCTATAGCGCCCCGAATTTTCAATATGATATCTCAGAAATACGTGGCACAATTCCCAGCATCAACTTCAAATATAATATTAAACACAGCCAAATACTAATAAATTTTTTTTTTCAACTTTCATTACATTAATCTTTACATAACACAGCGGAATACAATACACCTTGAATTACAAATTTCTTTCTTTACAACAATTTCTTTTACAACAATACATAACCCATTATACCACTTTAACTCAAGCATCCAAAATCCAAGCTACAAGTAATCACCTGTAAAACATGAGGCTAGAGATAACCTTAACCCCCAAAACTAAAGGGGTTAGCCATAATGGTGTGAGTGACATAAAAACAAACGATGTTGCCGCTAAATCTGGTGTGGGGGTAAACAGATAGTATTTGTAGATTCTTAGGAAAACTGAATAGCAGACCTGTTACCTATTCCGCCGGAGTTTGACGTTATCTCCCGCCGTACACCTGCAAGAAGAGCGAGACACCGGGGTTGTTCCTGGCGATGCACCCTCCGACGCTCAAGTCAGTAATCAGAAGTGATTATGGAAGAGCGCAAAAACTGGCAAAAGATTGATTACCTCTTAATGGAGATGGATGGAGGGTATTTATAGGCGCCGTTGGGGTCAAATTAGGAATGTAATCCCTAATCCCCAGTGAAAGGATAGATATGAATCAGGGCCGTTGATTAGGATTAATCAGAAACCCTAATTCTATCCTTTCTGGACCGGGTTTGCTACGGGTTGAAACCCGCACCCAGTTGAGGTGGATCCGTTCGCGGGTTATTGGGTTTTTGGGGAAAAGACCCAGGACCCGCTTCAGACCCATTGTCTGTGAAATTACCATTTTACCCCCAGGCTTTAAAATTCGCTTCCGATTTGGACGGTTCCGATTTAACCCCATTTTTTGCCATATCATGAGCCCCCCACTCCCGAAGACTGAGCTTGATCAGCCTTTGAGGAGTAATTTAATTGTTTCAATGGCTGGTGGAGTTGTATCGGAGTCCAAATGGAAGGTCTTGAATCTTTGAAGGAGGTAGTGCGGTGATTTTTCAAGTTGGTTGAACTCTAAGTTGTTCTTGAGCTACTCTGGATATTTGGTGATTTTTATCTATTTTTTCGGACTATTTATTTAATTTCGCGATGTGTTAACTAATCGTTCGGGGGTCTTAACAACACATTCTAGGCAATAATTGTTCGTTCAGGGGTTCAAAAATATACCCCTGACTTTATAATTATTTTCTAGAATTTGTTGTTAATTTTCCCGAATTTTTAGCAATTTTTTCGCAATTTTCAAATAAATAAATCGATTAAAATAAATAAATGTTATTTTTTAATACCGATTTGTGGCGTGGCGTGATCTGGGCCCTCCATCAGCACTGGGCGCGAGTTTCTGGGCGATCGGACGATCCACGTTCCTCAGTTGATAGTTTCTTCGTATGCAAGGGTCGGTTCCTCATCCCCTCGGATCGGCAGTTCGGCGCTTAGCTCTGAATCGCCGAACTATGTGGCATAATCCTAAGCGTCCATCTCAGCACGGATCCCCAAAAAATGCTATCTTGTCGTTTAGTGAACGTGGCAAGATCTGAGCCGTCCATCACGTCGAGCGCATTTTTTGACAAGATCCAACGGCTGAGGAGGGTCGGCATAATTTTTCTCCATATGTGAGGGTCGGTTCCTCATCCCCTCGGCTCGGCCACTGGGCACTTAGCTCAGATTCTGCCGAACTACGTGGCGTAATCCTGAGCGTCCATCTCAGCGCGGATCCCCAAAAAATGCTATCTTGTCGTTTAGTGAACATGGCAAGATCTGAGCCGTCCATCACGTCGAGCGCGTTTTTGACAAGATCCAACGGTTGAGGAGGGTCGGCAGAAGTTTTCTCCATATGTGAGGGTCGGTTCCTCGTCCCCTCGGTTCGGAAGCTCGGTGCTGTTAGCCGACGTATGGAGTTGGACGTTTTTGAAGGGTTCTGGCGTTGAAGCGTCGCCACCCTCCGGCTCAGTAGCTCGGCTGCTTACCCAGGCTATTCGGTAGCTCGGCTAGGCAGATTGGTGGCCAGAAGCTCGGAAGGTACACGTGGTCAGATCTGGAGCGTCCATCATTGTGTGAATCACGGGGACTGGGTTCAGATCACGAGAAAATGTTATTTTGTAGTTTTGTGAACGTGGCGCAATCTGAACCGTCCATCGAGTTTTGGCACGAATTTTGGAGAGATCAGACGGCGATTCAGCCTCGGGAGGATTTTACTCCATATGTGAGGGTCGGTTCCTCGTCCCCTCGGTTCGGAAGCTCGGTGCCGTTGGCCGAGGTATGGAGTTGGACGTTTTGAAGCATTCTGGCTTTGAAGCATGACCACCCTCCGGCTCAGTAGCTCGGCTGCTTAGCCAGGCTGTTCGGTAGCTCGGCTAGGCAGACCGGTGGCCAGAAGCTCGGAAGGTACACGTGGTCAGATCTGGAGCATCCATCATTGCGTGAATCACGAGGACTAGGTTCAGATCACAAGAAAACGTTATTTTGTCGTTTTGTGAGCGTGGCGCAATCTGAACCGTCCATCGAGTTTTGGCACGAATTTTGGAGGGATCAGACGGTGATTCAGCCTCGGGAGGATTTTTCTCCATATGTGAGGGTCGGTTCCTCGTCCCCTTGGTTTGGAAGCTCGGTGCCATTGGCCGAGGTATGGAGTTGGACATTTTGAAGCATTCTGGCTTTGAAGCGTCGCCACCCTCCGGCTCAGTAGCTCGGCTGCTTAGCCAGGCTGTTCGGTAGCTCGGCTAGGCAGACCAGTGGCCAGAAGCTCGGAAGGTACACGTGGTCAGATCTGGAGCATCCATCATTGCGTGAATCACGAGGACTGGGTTCAGATTACGAGAAAATGTTATTTTGTCATTTTGTGAGCGCAGCACAATCTGAACAGTCCATCGAGTTTTGGCACGAATTTTGGAGAGATTAGACGGCGATTCAGCCTCGGGAGGATTTTTCTCCATATGTGAGGGTCGGTTCCTCGTCCCCTCGGTTCGGAAGCTCGGTGCCATTGGCCAAGGTATGGAGTTGGACATTTTGAAGCATTCTGGCTTTGAAGCGTCGCCACCCTCCGACTCAGTAGCTCGGTTGCTTAGCCAGGCTGTTCGGTAGCTCGGCAAGGCACACCGGTGGTCGAGTCATGGACTTAAGCGACTTGAGGAGTCTTTGTTTTGAAACGTCACAACTTTCCGCTTTGGCGTTTTGGCGCTTTGGCTTCTTAGTGGGCTTTTAAATTCTCAAGGAAGCCCAATCGTCGTATTGTGGTTATAAGTTCTCACTCCCCCACCCCCAATCTCATTTCTCACTTTTTACTCCAAACTTTCACTTTTACTCTCTGCGTTCTCTGCTAGCGGCGATTTCTGCTCCAAGGCGGTTGCGTTAGCTGTCGCGTGGGCCAGGCGATTTCCGGTGAACTAGTTCCGACCGTGAACGTCACTTCACGTCACATCAAGGTCAGTTTATTTGGCTTAGCTTTTTTTAGAGATGTCAAGGGTTGACTCGGGGAGTGAGGCCTCGTCCTCAGGCGATAGTAGCACCGAGGAGAGGAGGCGAATGGAGATCCGAAGGAAGGGGAAGCAGGTGGCCGAGCCGTCGGTGGCCGAGGCGAAGAAGAAGAAGAAGAAGATGGTAGTGGCTCAATCTCCTGTAGTCGAGGAGATTGTGGAGACCCCGAGGCAAGCCCCTGAGTCAAGCCGGTACCCTTGTGTACTGTCCGGTCATGCCGGAGTCAGGCAGTACGAGGGTGACCTTATGAAGAAGGCGGTCATGGGTCGGTCAGAAGTTTACGAGGAGAACAACCCGGTTCTGACCACCGAGGTAGACGAGATCACATCAGTGTTATCCGAGAAGGACCTGCTCCGGATCAGAAAAGGGTTCGCCATCCCTCCGGAGTACAAGCTGATTCTCCCCGGCCCTGGGATGCGAGCGAACTCCAAACTATCCTCGTCGGATATGTGCATGTTTGACTACGACTCGCTGAACGCAGGATTGCGCTTTCCTCTGCACCCCTTCGTTCTTCAGGTCCTCGGGTGGTACTGCCTCGCGCCGACTCAGTTCATGCCGAACACCTGGCGCCATGTGAACGCCTTCTTGCTACAGTGCCGGAACGCTGAGGTCGAGCCAGACCTGACAATCTTTCGGAGCATGTATTGGGTTCACAGGATGCACAAGACCGAGCATCGCTACTATCTGGCACCGAGGAAAGGCGTCCGGATTATAGAGAACCCGGACTCGATCAAGGGTTGGAAGGAGAAATTCTTTTTGATAAGGGAGCCCTCGATGCTGAAGATTCCGACTCAGTGGAAAGCAAAGGTGCCAAAGTTTTCGAGGACCGACCCGGTACTGACTGCGGCCGAAGAGGAAATGGTGGGGAAGATCATGGCCCTCCCGATGTTGTGTAATACCCCGTATTTCTGAAATATATATATGATTTGAAAAATATATTTGAATTGGAATTTGCCTATAGAGATTTCTATAGGAAAGGATTTATATAAAAATGTGTTTGATTTGAAATGTAAAGGGATTGTTTGATCCGGTTTGAAAGGTTTGTGACTTTGGGGGCCCACCGAATTTAATGAGGAAACAGCATAGTGCTGGTTTGTTTGAGAAGTATTCTCTCACGGTGACGTGGAGAGAGATGGGTGGGGCCCGCCATGTATGTTTAAGTACTATTCGGATTGCCTTTGAGAAAAATGGTGTAGGGATTTAATCCCATACCGACGGTTTCAAATAAAATAATATAATATAAATATAATTGCCAAGGATCAAGAGTCACCAATTCGGTTAACCACCTTTTGAGAGGCAGCCTGTGGTGGGCAGTTGTACTACATAGTATCTAATTTGTCTATAAAATTGTATAAATTGTCCGGGCTCGGGGCAGGGGCGTTACATGTTGAGCTGGAAGGAGATGACCGAGGAAGTGCTACACGGGTCGGGCCTTAGTCTGATCGACACGAGTACGCTCCTGACATCTCGCATTATATATATATATTTTTTCTAAGTTTTTAGCTCGTTTCACTAATTCGCTGTTTGTTTGTTGTTTGAAACAGAAGCGCCGAAGATGGACTTTTTGGGAATGATGAACGAGTGGGGCAAAGTTGCTGATGGGAGGAAGAGGAAGAGGCCGAGCACGACTGCTTCGTCTGGTCGGCCCTCTAAGGTCGCTTCGGCAGTTGCTCCGCCTCCCCCCGTTGCCGAGGTCCCTACGCCAGCGGTAGTCGTTGTCGCCGACCCCTCGGCTCCTGCCACATCTGCCACGGCCGGTGAGGCCTTCGACGTCTCGGCGGCACTGTTGCTCTAGGCTCCGCCGCTGACCCCTCAGGCCGAGGTGATCTTGACCGAGCAGCATAAGAAACTGTTCGTCCCAGACTGGCGAGTCAAGAACCACGACGGCTTCCTCGGGAATTCGCAGATGAGCATGCAAGCCGTCAAGCACTTGGCGACCCCGAAGGATCGAGCCGCGCTGAAGGCGGGGACGGTTGGCGACGACACCTATGAAGTCGCTCGGTCGCTCGTATTGGTAAGTTTTGCTTACTCTTTCTCCAAAATTTCTCTAAGTTTGCCGCTCGGCTCTTACTTCGTTCTAATTCTCTCTTTTTATTTTGGCAGGCCACTTGTCACTTCGGCCATCTCCTTGAAGCGTTCGCCGAACAGGAGAAGGAGCTGAAGGCCTCCAGTGATAAGGACAGGGCGAACAGGGTGAGGGCGGTTCGGCAGCTCGAAGCAGAGCAGAGGCGAGCCGATGGCTTGGAGGTCCGGGTCGCCGACCTTGTGGCAGACCTGGAGCGAGTGAAGGGGCGACTTGCTGAGGAGGTTGCCAAAGCCGCCAAGGCTGCCGAGGAGCTGGCGGCGTCAGCGAAAGCCCTGGCAGAGGCGAAGATGGAGAAGGACGCTTTGGCGACGGCGATCCGGGCCGAAGTCGAGGCCGAGGCGAAGAAGCACATGGCCTCAAACATGGAGAAGTCCTACGAGAGAGCCCTCGACCATGTCCAGGATCGCGTCCCCGTCTTTCAGCAGGGGTCGGCTACAGGCTGTGGCCCAGAGCTACGGCAGATGGTGAAGAAGGGGAAGGCGAGGAGGAAGAAGGCGAAAAGGAGGAAGAGGTGGTCGCTCAGGACGGGGCGACGGGAAATGAGGGGCTGTCTGACGAGGCGCATGTGGTCGAGGCGACGACGCAGGTGGACCCCTGTTCTCCTCGTCTCTTGTACTTCAATTTCTTTTTCTTTTTCAAAAAATGTAACGCCTTTTTGCGGACTAGCCACCGCCCCTTCTTTTATGAATAAAATCATTTTTTAAAATTTATCTCAAGTGTTTGGCTCGGACTTTTAGTCTTTAAATGTAATGTACTCGTTTTTCAGATCCTTGTTCATGCTCCAGACAACGCAGCAGCTCGGCATTGTGCTGAACTGTTTAAGCGGTCTCGCGAGGCTCGCCTCGAGGGTGAGATCGAGCTGATCCGGAGAGTGTCGCTCAACATAGAGAAGAAGAACAGCGAGCTGCTGGCCGAGGTGCACCACCTACGGATAGTCGAGGAGGAGCTTTCGACGAAGGAGGAAGAGCTAGCCTCGGTGCGGGCCGAGCGAGACGAGCTCGCAAAGAAGGTCGAGTAGCTGCAGAGGGTCACGGTCGACAAGAGCATCGAGGTGACTAACTTGCGTCGCATTATATCCGATAGTGCCGAGTACCCCAGTTCGGCGAAACTCCCTCGATTCAAGATACTGGTTAAGGACGACACTCTGAAAGACAGGATCGTTGAGCTCGAGGAGGAGGTGGCGCATCTGAAGCCTCAACCCGTGAGGACTAACGTCCGCAGCACATCGTGCACTCGCAAGGAGAGAGAGCGAGGAATATCCTTTTACGAGCTCGCGACTCGTCCTCCCGTCATTGGTCGGACTGCAGCCGACGCACAGAGCGGCATAGCTGTTAGCTCGAGCGGAGCCTCGGTTGGAGCCACCGTTCGGGTTAGTGGTGAAGAGGAATCCCAATTCGTCGGCCTAGAGACGAGCTCGGAGGTGAAGAGACGAAAACCCCGAGTGTCTCTAAATCGGAATGTCCCTATTCCGAGGAGGTGCTGAACAAGTTGTATCGAGCTTTTTCGTTGTAATAACATGCCTTGTAAATTTATCGAGTTGCTTTTTCGCTGTAACTTCTTGCCTTGTAAATTTATCAAGTTGTTTCAATAAAATCGAAGTTCGTCTGGGCATTGTTGTGCCGTAGTTGCCTTACTCTTGAAACGAACTATAAGGACCCATAGTTAGCTTCTTCGAGTGTTTTAGCTGTAGAACCTCAGTTTTTTGCTCGGAGTATACCGAGGCAACTTTACACTTCGGTGGTGCGATAGCTTGGATTTCAGACTCAGTCCACATGGCTCACTCTGGATGGTCGATCACGATCGTGGCACGCATCACGAGGTGGGAGGCACGAGTTCTAAGAAAACACTATCTTGTCGTTTTGTGGATACGTGGCACGATCTGATCCGTTGATCACGCTCTAGTACGCATTTCGAGAAGATCTAACGTTGAAATTGGTTCGGCGGAATTTTTCTCCATTGTGGGGGTCGGTTCCTCGTCCGCTCGGCTCGGGATATTGAGTGAGCGCAGTCGAGCCGAACGTTGTACTCCGAACCACCGTTAGGGTTGCTCAACGGTTGTGGGAGCAGTTTCGGATGGTGATCTACTTCTAGCTCGCTTAAGAGCGAACTTGCGAAGTAGAATCGAGCCAAGTGTTGGACTCCGAACCATCGGTAGAGTTGTTCAATGGTTATGGGAGCAGTTCCGAATGGCGACCTACCTCTAGCTCGCTTAAGAGCGAACTTGCGAAGTAGAATCGAGCCAAGTGTTGGACTCCGAACCATCGGTAGAGTTGTTCAACGGTTGTGGGAGCAGTTCCGAATGGCGACCTACCTCTAGCTCGCTTAAGAGCGAACTTGCGAAGTAGAATCGAGCCAAGTGTTGGACTCCGAACCATCGGTAGAGTTGTTCAACGGTTGTGGGAGCAGTTCCGAATGGCGACCTACCTCTAGCTCGCTTAAGAGCGAACTTGCGAAGTAGAATCGAGCCAAGTGTTGGACTCCGAACCATCGGTAGAGTGAAGAGTAAAGGCAGAGTGATGTAAACAATTTTTACAAGTAAAATACGAAAAAGGCTTTCTTTATTGATGACTAATGGTAGGCTGCTTCTAAAGTTGCGAGCTGTTATTACAAGAGAGAAATAACAGAAAAAAAATACAAGTAAAAGGAGAGGAACGGTTCGACATCTCAGAATACTTAGGGAGGCGTTAGTGCTCTCTCCTGGTATTTCAAGAGATGGTCGGCATTCCAAGTCCTGGGGATCTCCCTGCCTTCGAGGTCTTCTAGTCTGTATGTCCCGGGCCGAACCACCTTGGCGATCTTATAGGGTCCCTCCCAATTTGGAGCCAGTTTGCTCTTCTGTCCGGGGAAAGAGATGGCTAGCTTTCTGAGGACAAAGTCCCCTTCTTTGTGGTCGGTCGGACGGACTCTTTTGTTGTATGCCAACTCGATCCTTCTTCGGTAGATTTGTTGACGAATGGCAGCTCTTTCTCGGATCTCATCAATTAGGTTTAGATTTGCTCGGAGCTCTCTGGCATTCTGTTCTTCTTCATAAGCCATTAGGCGGGGAGAGGGTATACCAACTTCTAGGGGGATCATAGCTTCGGACCCATAGGTGAGATTGAACGGAGACTCTCCTGTGGGGGTCCGTTTTGTGGTGCGGTAGTTCCACAGCACGTTAGGGAGCTGATCGACCCATAAGCCTTTAGAGCATTTATCCAACCTCTTCTTAATGCCGGAGAGGAATTAGTTAGCATTCTCGACTTGGCCATTCGACTGGGGATGGGAAACGGAAGAGAATCGGTGTTGGATGGCGAGGTCTTCACATAGAGCTCGGAAGGCAGCCCCGGTAAACTGAGTTCCGTTGTCTGTTATGAGGACCCGAGGGACGCTGAATCGGCAGATCACGCTCTTCCAAAAGAACTGAACTACCTTGTTCTCGGTGATTGTGGCCAAGAACTCGGCCTCTATCCATTTTGAGAAGTAGTCGATTGCCACGACTAAGAATTTGAACTGACCGGGAGCCGGTGGAAATGGCCCTAGTAAATCCATCCCCCACATTGCGAAAGGAATTGGAGTGGAGCTTGTGGGAGGCGTCAGATATCGGAGTACTTCTGGCAAGAGCTGCATTGCCGAACGTGTCGTTCGGCGTCTCGTAGGAGAGTGGGCCAGAAATATCCGTAATTCAACACCTTGCGGGCTAGAGATCTGGACCCCGAATGTGCCCCGCCGATGCCCTCGTGAAGTTCTTGAAGGGCGTAGTCGGCCTGCCCGGGGGAGAGGCATCTCAGGTACGGTCTGCCGTCTACCTGTGTGAAGGAGCGTTTGTATAGGATGTCTCCGATCAGTGTGTATCGCTCGGCTCGGGTTCTGACTCTTCGAGCTTCCTTAGGATCTTCGGGGAGGAGCCCGTCCCGTAAGAATTTGACGAGGGGTTTCATCCAGTTATCTTCAAGCAGGACAGGCAGCGACTCCATAGAGTCGGAAGTTTCATTCTCGATACTTGGCTTCAGGAGGACCTCTATCAAGACGGTCTGCTCGAGACCTTGGAGGGAGAAAGAGGCTAGCTTGGAGAGGGCATCGGCCTGGGCATTTTCTTCCCGGGGGATTCGTTGGATGGGGGCTTCTTCAAACAGTACCATGAGGCTCCTGACCTTGGCTAAGTATTTAACCATCCGGTCATCACGTGCCTCATACTCGCCGAGGATCTGATTTACGACTAGCTGAGAGTCGCTAAAGATCCGGAGGCGTTGCGCCCCTGCACTGCGAGCCATTCCAAGGCCAGCTATGAGTGCCTCGTATTCTGCTTCGTTGTTCGAGTTCTTGAAGTTGATACGGAGAGAGTATTGGAGGATGAAGTCATCTGGGCCTGCCAGAATGACCCCGGCTCCGCTTCCCTCGTTGCAGGAGGATCCGTCCACATAAACCGACCAGACAGGTGGTCCCTTCATTGCTTGGCTGAACTTGGTGATGGTACTTTTAACTATGAATTCTGCTAAGGCCTGAGCCTTGATCGCGGTCCGAGGCTGATAGGTTATATCATGCTGGCTCAGCTCGATAGACCACTTCATAAGACGACCGGAGGTCTCCGGCTTGTGGAGCACTTGCTTCAGCGGTTGGTCGGTAAGAACGACCACCGAATGGGACTGAAAATACGGGCGAAGCTTTCTCGCGGCCATCACCAGGGCATAAGCCATCTGTTCTATCCTCGGGTAGCGGAGCTCGGCATCCCGAAGCACTTTGCTCACATAGTAGATGGGCTTTTGAGCCCGGTCTTCTTCCCTTACTAAAATGGCACTGAGGGTCTGCTCGGAGGCTGCCAGGTAAAGGTAGAGGGGTTCACCAGGAATGGGTTTGCTAAGGAGAGGAGGGTTGACGAGGTAAGCCTTGAGCTGGTCGAACGATTCCTGTTGTTGCTGACCCCATTCGAAACCTTTAGCCCCCCTGAGGGCCTTGAAGAAGGGGAGGCATTTCTCCCCGGACTTCGAGAGAAAATACCCTATGGTGGCTAGGCGGCTTGTTAGCCTCTGAACTTCCTTAACATTCTTGGGAGGGGCCATGTCTAATATGGCCTTGATTTTCTCAGGGTTAGCTTCAATTCCTCGTTGGTTGACCATGAAGCCGAGGAACTTTCCTGATGAGACTCCGAATGCACACTTGTTCGGATTGAGTCTCATGTTGTGCTTTCTCAGAACATCGAACGCCTCCTGGAGGTTGGTTACATGATCGGCACCTCGGATGCTTTTTACAAGCATGTCGTCAACATATACCTCCATATTACGGCCGATTTGAGCTTGGAAAACCTTGTTGACGAGGCGTTGGTATGTGGCGCCTGCATTTTTCAAACCGAAGGGCATAACCCTGTAGCAGTAGAGGCCCTGGTCGGTCACAAATGAGGTCTTCGGGATATCTGGGGGGAACATCCGGATCTTATTGTAGCCTGAGAAGGCGTCCATGAAGCTGAGGAGTTCATGACCCGAGGTGGCATCAATCAAAGTGTCAATACTCGGAAGAGGGAAGGGATCCTTGGGGCAAGCCTTGTTAAGATCGGTAAAATCGATACAAATCCTCCAAGTCCCATTGGACTTCTTCACCATTACTACATTCGACAACCACTCGGGATAGTTCACCTCCTGTATGAACCGGGCCTTCAAGAGCTTGCCCACCTCTTCTTTTATAGCTAGTTGGCGCTCGGAGGCGAACTTGCACCTCTTCTGTTGCACCGATTTGGACCCCGGAGCAACGCTGAGGTGGTGGACCAAAAGCTCTTCGGAAATTTCTGGCATGTCTGCAGCTGACCAAGCAAAGAGGTCTCGGTTCCTTCGGATGCACTGGACTATGTCCGAGCATAGGGCGGATTGGAGGGTCTTGCTAACAAAGAACTTTCGGGTTGGATTCTGCTCAGAGAAGAGCACTTCCTCCAATTCATCCACCGGTTCGGACGTCGGTCGGGCAGCATCTTTGGGGATTTCCAGAGTTTCTAGGGAGAGGACCGGACCGAGGGTAGAGGTCATGTAGCACTTGCGAGCCGTTTCCTGATTGCCTTTTACTTTCCCTACTCCGGCCCGAGTGGGAAACTTCATCTTGAGGTGATAGGCGGAGGGGACGGCTTCAAGGGAAGCAAGGCCGAGCCGACCCAAAATGACGTTGTGGGCTGCAGGGACATCTACGACCATAAAATCCATCGACTCCGTCCGGGTAGTAGGAGTTTTGCCAGCGGTTATGTCGAGGGTGATCACCCCTTCAATAGTCACTGGCACTCCCGTGAACCCATGGAGCGTGTAGCCGGCGGGCTTGAGTCTGTCTCGGGAGAGCTTGAGGCCTTTGAAAGCGGTGAGGAAGAGGATGTTAACGGAGCTGCCATTGTCCACTAGGATCCTCTCCACTTTGAAGTTTGCCATGTGAAGGTGATGACGAGTGCGTCACAATGGGGGGTGCGGACACCTTCAAGACCTTCGTCCGAGAATGTGACGGGCACTCCGAGGCCTTTGGGAGGAGGGGTGGTGCGAACCAAATTGACTTCCCTAATGAATGCCTTTCGAGAGGAGTTTGAGGAGCCCCCCATTGGGCCCCCATGAATGAGGTGTAGGACACGCTCCTCTTCGAAGTCGGGCATTTCATCGCGTTCCGGACGCTTATTAGCCCCTCGAGGCGGGGGAGGAAGGTCGGCTCGGTCCTTTCTCATGAACCTGGTTAGCTGCCCCCTCTGGATGAGGGCTTCTATCTCATTCTTCAAGTCCCGACAAATCATTGGTGTCGTGCCCATGGTCCCGATGATACGGCACCACTTCTCTTTATCCCTCTTCTTGGCGGGGGTGTTCATCCTCGGAGCAGGAGGTATGATCCCTTCCTTCTCAACTTCCATTAGAATGGTAGAGACATTGGTGGTGAGAGGAGTAAATTTTTCGAATCTGGGGGGAGGTCGGCGCTGGCCGCCATTATCCTTCTGGAGCTTCTTGGCTCCTTCCTCTTCTGTTCCCTTTCTCTTAGACCCGAAGGAAGTCCCCTCCAAGTTGGGGCAGTGCTCAGCTTCTTCGGCCCGAATATACTTTTCGCTCCGGAGGAGGAGGTCAGAGAAGTTCTGTGGGGGCTTCTTGGTGAGGGAGGAGCGGAGGCTGGAGTTGAGGACATTGGATTGAAAAGCTGCTACAGTGATCGACTGGTCGAGGGACGCTATGGACCTGGCTTCAGCTGTGAACCTCTTCACATAGTCTCTCAACTTCTCCCCCTTCTTCTGGTTGAGGTACAGTAGCGAAATGCTGGTCTTCTCAGTTCGGCGGCTACTTACGAAGTGGGTGACGAAGAGGGTCTCAAATTGCTTGAAGGAGAATATTGAGGATGGGGCAAGGCGATAGTACCATTCTCGAGCCGGACCCTTGAGAGTTGCGGGGAAGGTCTTGCATAGCAGAGCATCGGAAGCTTGATGGATAAGCATGAGGGTCTTAAAGCTTTCGATGTGATCAACGGGGTCAGTCTCCCCGGAATAGGTCTTGAATTGAGGAGGCTTAAAGCCGATCGGTACGGGTGCATCCATTATGGTTCGGGAAAAAGGAGGTCTACTAGGACGGAGGGTCCTTCCTCTAAGCTCTTCTTCTCGGTCTAACTGACCCAAGCACCTCTCCATCTCATGGAGATGGCGATAGACGGCGTCGTCCCTTCGATGGTAATCAGGGGAGCCTCTAGACTCGTCTTCGTACGAGGGAGAGCGGGGGCTACGACGACGGTAGCTCCTGGAGCGGCGAGGACTGGGCATGTGCCGGGGGTTGCTAGGAGCTTGAGGAGGAGTTAGGGATCGTCGGCGAGGACTTCGGATCGGAGGAGGAGAGGGGATCCTTGGAGCATTGGTGTTGGGACGGAGATTAAGAGCCTGTAGGACGGTTGCTTGGAACTACTGGAACTCGGCACGAGTGATGGGTGCCTCATCGTTCCTAGGATGGTGCTGACCGGCAGGGGAATGGGGTCTTCTCCTGTGATGCTCAGGGGACTCTCTCCGCCCCCTTCGGATAGGGGACCTTCTGTTGTCTCGGCGGTGAGGAGATCGCTCATCCGGATGGTTTTGGCAGGAGGATCCCTCTCGGGCCCGCTTTTCATCCAGACGGCGGCGAAGATCCTCATCCTTCTGCCGATTGAGGACGGTGTTGCGGAGGTCGGAAGCTCGGGGATTATGGGAGGCCATAGAATCCGAAGAGGCGTTGTGGATGGAGACGTGGTCCGGATGGTGAGGTTGTTTCTGCGGGTTGGGACCCCTAGGAGGTTGTTGATTCTGAGGAGCAGGCAGGTCCTGTTGGAGCGGGTCCTCCGCTTGAGGAAGAAATTGCCCCTGCTGTTGAGCGGGCTGAAGGGGAACTTGCTGTTGCTGATCGGGGTTGGGTCCTCGGTTGGACCCTCTGGATCTGGCTTTCCTAGGAGGCATGGCTGGAGAAGATCTGACCAACGGGAAGAGGGGATGCTGCTACTCGTTTGTTTCCCACAGACGGCGCCAATCTGTTGCCGCTAAATCTGGTGTGGGGGCAAACAGATAGTATTAGTGGATTCTTAGGAAAACTGAATAGCAGACCTGTTACCTGTTCCGCCGGAGTTTGACGTTGTCTCCCACCGTACACCTGCAAGAAGTGCGAGACACCGGGGTTGTTCCCGGCGACGCACCCTCCGTCGCTCAAGTCAGTAATCAGAAGTGATTATGGAAGAGCGCAAAAACTGGCAAAAGATTAATTACCTCCTAATGGAGATGGATGGGGGGTATTTATAGGCGCCACTGGGGTCAGATTAGAAATGTAATCCCTAATCCCCGGTGAAAGGATAGATATGAATCAGGGCCGTTGATTAGGATTAATCAGAAACCCTAATTCTATCCTTTCTGGACCGGGTTTGCTACGGGTTGAAACCCGCACCCAGTTGAGGTGGATCCGTTCGCGGGTTATTGGGTTCTTTGGGGAAAAGTCCCAGGACCCGCCTCAGACCCATTGTCTGTGAAATTACCATTTTACCCCCAGGCTTTAAGATTCGTTCCCGATTTGGACGGTTCCGATTTAACCCCATTTTTAGCCATATCAAACGACATAAAAAGAACATGGAAACATAAATAACATGTAATAAGTAAGAACAATATAAGGTAAGATATAACAATAAGACATGAAAACATCAAGTGGAACTAGACTAAGTGTCAAGTGTAGAAAACCAGGAAAACACATGCTTAAACCAAATCAAGAAAACACAATACTATATGCTGACTCTCTAATGCGTACTTATCGGATTCTATGCATCCCACTCTACATAGGTCTGGTGCAAGCCCTTAACGTCTCCACATTGTAGGGTTTAATCCTCCGCTATGCAACTAATCCTAACACGATGACTACTACGAGATAAAGATAAACTATGAGTATTAGCCCATGCCCCGATAATTCCGGAGGTCAATCTCTATCCACAAATAATTTCGGAGACTATTTCACTCACACTTGGGAATCTTCGAGAATACCCCACACCGCAAGCGATGACACCTCATCATACGAATACCACATGTGCGTCGCCTCGACCCCGATAATTCCGGAGATCAATCCCACACCGCAGGTAATTCCGGAGACTATTTCACTCACACCTGAATAATTTCGGGGATTATCTCACATCGCAAGCCATACTGAGGTCCATAACTCATGTTCCCTTTACTCATATCATCACTAGTGCTTGTCCTTAACTTTTTGAGTTAATTAGTTTAATTACGAATTACCTAGAGTTGGTGTACCCCACCGGCCTTAACTCAACAACTGATCAACTAAAATGCCTCAACAGGCTCAAAACACAAATATCTCAACTGCTGGTATACTAGGGTCCCACACACCCTCTAAGGATTCACACTCAACCATCCAAACCAAACCTTCTAGTAACATACTTTAATAAAACAATTTGGAAACATATGTTCAATAGGAAATAAGGTTTAGAATAGTAAATTATAAATCCAAAACATTTAAAGAATAACTCATTTAAAATAGCATCAGACAGTAACAGTCGACTATATACAAGAGTCGGTCGACTGTCCAGAGTGAAAATCCAAGACTTCGAGAAAATAAATCTAAGTAATAGCAGTTGACTGTGAAAGCCATAGGTCGACTGTCTAGAACGACAACTTCAGAACTTGACATAAAATAATTCTAAGTACTAACAGTCGACTGTAAAAGGTCATCGGTCGACTGTCCAGAATGAAAACCCAAATCTCAGGAAAATATCAAAATAGAGCAGACTCAGTCGACTATAAACATGGTTCAGTTGACTGTTCCGCACGAAATTTCAAGAAAACAAGAAAAACACAGCAGCCAGGTAATGACGGTCGACTGTAATTTCTACCGGTCGACTGTCGACCTGCAGACTGCAGTTTTTAGTTGTACACTTTTTAACCGATACGGAGTTTTACTTAATAAAAACGAATTTTATAAAAAGCATATTTCTGATATGATTAAATACGACTTGTAAGATATATAAGAGTCAATAAAACCAATCAAAATCACTTGAATTAACAAAAATAGCAAATTGTTGATTTTCTTCAATAACAATGAAGTACGAAATTCATGTAAATCGTTTGTGCATGTTCGTGCACTAAAGAAAATTCCACAAGACCTTCGATTAGAAATAGCAACATATTTAGAATTTAATCTTAATATTCAAGGAATCCAATTTGAGTGATACCTTGCACAATCCCAAAAATCCCCAAATTAGTTGTATTGCATCAAATATCATTCAATTTCTCCCAAATCCAATTCTCAAGACAATAATTCATAATTCATTAATAATCCTTCTCAAAACTTCTCAAACCCTATCATCATTATTAACTCATAAACATACAAGGTTAATATTATCATAATCAAGTTGTGTTCACCAAACTCAAAATAATATGGATCTCAAACCATACACATGCAAATCCATTCGTGGATAACTAGGGTTCACAAAAGATCAATTTTTAATTCAACAATCCATCCAATCCATCATGTACAATTTCATACTCAACCCTAGCATGCTTTCTAAAGGATGAATCACCACATCCAATATTCAAAGAACAAAACAAAACAAATATATCACTCACATGTTGAAGGAATTGAACGAAGATGAAAAAATAATAAGAATAGCCCATCCTAGCAAGAAATCCAAGATCTTTCTTTAGAACTCCAAAATAATAAGAAATAATAAATCTCCTGTATTGTGCAGCTAATGACGGCTGCACAAACCCTATATAGTCCGGGATTTAAGATTCTAGGGTTTTAGAAAATATTTGCAAAATACTCCTTTTTAAATTGTCCATTTTCATAATTAGACCCTTTTATTGGAAATTAGTAAAAACCAGTTTTAATCAAGGTCAAAAATTGAACAGATCCCCTCCAGCATCAGCCGGCTCTGTAAAGAAACCCATACAACAAATTTTGCATTTTCATCCCTTTAAATAGCGATTTTGCAAAAAGATCATCTTTTATCAAAACTTGTGAAATAAGTCAAGTGTGTAGGAACTAGAGGTAAAATCTTTAATCCTGAATTAACTAGGGATTGTATTCGGTCCAAAAATCCGAAAATCTGGAGTTTTCACCCCCATTTGGTAATTTTGCATAAAAGTCTTTTTTGTAATAATTGCAAATAAGTCCAATAATTTTCAGAAAAATCTAGAAAAATTCCAAATAATCTCAAATAATAAATAATGAGTTTTCCAAAAATATTTTTTGGTTTTGAACTTCCCAAGTCAACATTTGCACGTATTTTGCACATGTAAAAAAGATGAATTTTTAGACAGACAGTTATTAAATCACAAAAAAAAATCATTTTAATTCACTTTCTAATCTCAAAATAGTATTTTAAAAATACGGGGTACTACACAGGCCCGGATATTTCGGACATATTTTCAAAAACGCATTTTACAGGATTTTGTACAAGTGCACAAAACCGATACAATACATATATGTACTTACTTGTATATATATACAGAAAAGTTTTTATTAGCAAAACCAAGTAATTTTCATAAAAATATGTTAATTTTAAAAATAATTATAATACAAATATAATATCCGACCGGGATATTACAAACAGCCCACCACTGCCCCCCCTAACACTCCCTCTCCTACTAGTCTTAGGAAATTTCAAAATCTAAGTAGAAATTATCCAAACACGATAATTTTCCCCTCCGAATCTCGAAACAATCTTGAACATCAAAATCAAAGACCATACAATCAAATCAAAAATATTTAAATCACAAATCAATTCACCTTCTCCTCCCGTTTGCTCTCTTTGGAGTTCCCTACTTCCTCGCTCCGGTCAACGTACACTAGCAGATCGCGCATGCTCCGCACGACCTCGACCAGCATCCATGACTTCGACTTGAAGAGCCTTTACATCCTCTTTTCTCTCCGAATCTTCTTCACTACCTCCTTCAACAACCCCAACCCGATGCTCTTCCCTGATGACGATGATGATAACGTCCGCGATGACGTTGATCGATTCGAGGTGGGATGTTGTTGACATCCCCCTGATGGACCACGCCGCCATCTCCTCTAAACCCTATGAAAGTATCCCAACGCCGTCAGCTGCCATCCACGCCGCCTCGACGCCGCATCTACTTCCCCCGACAACGCTCCACCTTCGCCACGCCAGCCACTTGGCGTCGCGAGCTTTGTCGCGCCGACCGCCTCTACTACATCTGACCCCACGAAATTCTAGATGGATCCCGACAGCCTCTACACCGCTTTGAAGCGGGAAAAGGGGGGGGGGGGGAGGAGGAAGAGGTGGCGAGGGACTCCTCCCCCCTCCCCGACAACACGGCGCCGCAGATTATTATTATTATTATTATTTTTGGTTGAATTTGGGAGTTTCTCTCTCTAGTTTTTTTTAGAGAGAGAAACTAAAATTTTAGGAGGTTATTGTATTTGGTTGATTATTGTCCAAAATCACTTTAGCCCATTCGATAAAAAAGTTGAGGGTTTTTTAATTTTTATTTTATTTTTATTTTTTATTTTTATACCTTTCCAGAAAACAAATTTGAGGTGCGGTTTTTCAGAATCCGATAGTTCAGGGGTTTTTCTTGGAGAAAGTGGAATATTTGTGGAGGGGTGTTTTTGCAATTTTGCAATTTATCATTTTTTCCAAAATAAAAAAAGAGAAGGCTAATCTACGCATTCCATCAAACAACTCGCATACATTCCGTTCCAAAAATTCAAAATTGGAAACCTAAAATACATTTATTTCTTCTTTTTTCGTTTTATTCGTCTTATTCGCTTCCTGACGTCACGCTTTCCGAGGCACTGGATCAATGGAATTCCGAATGCAAGAGTATGATCACTTTCTTGTTTTTAGTTTCATTCGTCTTTCCATTACAAATTAAAGATTAAATTTTTAGGGTTTTTTTCCCGTCTTTTTTCATCAGAGTTTCTTTAGATTACTTTTGATTGATTAAAGATTGGATTTTTAGGTTTTTTTTTTTGGTTAGATAGGAATTTTATTATTATTATCAGTTGATGTAAACTATAGTTCAAAGCATGTCTATATATATATATATATATATGCTTAATTGAGTTTATTCATATTCAAGCATGGAAGAAAGAGTCTATTTTGTTTCATCAAAATTGGAGTTTTGGGAAAAAGAGAGGTGGGATTAGGCTCTATTTTTAGTGGAGAAAACTGCATTTCTGTCATCGAAACATGTATGATGGGTTTAGGGTAAATTAAGTTTAGGAGGTCCCTTGTTGGCATTTGCGAGCATGAAGTTTTAACTTTTAACTAGTAAGGTTTGCCTATTGGTGTTCCTTTTCAGAAGACATGAACTGTAGATTACTTGCAAAATCTTTCACAAAGATCACTGAATTGAGACCCTAAAGAACCTGTATGCTGTCTCTTTGTTGGCTTGTTTGGTATTTCAACCAATGTTCGAATTGCTCTAGGTTAATATCGTTAAGAGGGCTAAGACCTTCATCACTGACGCTCACAAGGAACGGATGACCATGCTCTCCAAAGCCGGTGAAGATGGTTAACTCTTAATTGGTCTTGGCTTTCTTACCAACATACCATGGTTTTTATGTTCATTTTATTCGGGCCTTATCATAGTATTGAATTTTGCACGCCTGTAGGCTTTGCTAGGAGCTGGATTTTAAATTAGTTTTTGATCATGAAAGTAGGGCTGTAGGATCTCTCGGAGGTGACAGGTCTTTAACTACAACTAGTGTTATCCTGTGCAAATTGCAAAGACAAATAATTTTGACAGAATCTAACAAAAAATATTAACTATAAAACCCTAACTTGGAGAGGGAGAGAAAAAAAAGTGTGATAGGTACATGTGATGGTGCCGTGAGCTGCACTGGCATTCTTAAGTTCGATCGAGACCGTCTCATTGTTCAGCTTCTTCAAAAACCTAAAAGTGAACCCCAAAACTGAAAAAAGAACACAAAAATTAAAGAAACAAAACATAATAATTCTATTCAAAAATTAAGAAATTGAACGAAAAGAGGGAGGTACATGCCGTGAACAGCAGTGGCATTTTTGACTTTGATCAAGATCGTCTCGTTGTTCAGTATTGAACATGATGGAAACTGATTTGAAGCGGAGGCTGCCGCGTCGGAGGGAAGCATACGCGTCGAAGGGAGGCAGCGTGGGGCGGGATCTGACTGTAGCGGGGGCGGCGTGGGGCGGTATCAGACTGAAGCGGGCAAAGGCTGGGGGCGGGACCGGCTTGGGGGCCGACGGGGGTTTGTGAAAGTGGGAGGTGAAAAGTCGTGAGATTTTGAAAGAGGGAGGGGAAGAGACCATGTTGGAGGAATTGTTTTTTTTTTCCTTCCCTTTTTTTCTAATAAAATTGTGCATAGTGCACATGTTAGTTAAATAAAGAGTACTACTTTTACTCTCCTTTTTCTATTTCAAAATAGAGAAAGGATAGAGTTTGCAGACCTATTAGTATAATATATGGCTAGTGTTACCCTATGCAAATTGCATAGACTAAAATAATTCTGACAAACTCATAAGTCACTGGCTATTTACAGATTCTAACAAAAAATATTAACTATAAATCCCTAACTTAGAGAGAGAGAGAAAAAAAAGTGCGATAGGTACCTGTGATGGTGCCGTGAGCAGCAGTGGCGTTCTTGAGTTCGATCGAGACCGTCTCATTGTTCAGCTTCTTCAAAAACCTAAAACTCATCCCAAAACTGAAAAAGAACACGAAAATTAAAGAAACAAAACATAATAATGCTAATAAAAAATTAAGAAATCGAAAGAAGAGAGGGAGGTACATGTCGTGAATAGCATTGGCGGTCTTAAGTTCGATCGAGACCATCTCGTTGTTCAGCTTCATCAAAAACCTAAAACTCATCCCAAAAACTTAAAAACGAACATGAAAAATTAAAGAAATAATACATAATAATGCTAATAAAAATCAAGAAATAAAAAGAAGAGAGGGGATACCTACCGTGAACAGCAGTGGCATTATTGAGTTCGATCGAGATCTATCTCTACTACTATAATGGGAGAAGGCCTTTGTCCATAACCCAACCCGTGCAGCGCACGTGCAGGTAAAATTTTTTTTTGCCCTTTTCATTCCTCCCAATTTTCCCCCACGTGCACAGCACGTGTATAATCCTAGTTAGTATAATATATAATTACTAGATTTGCCCGTGGGCACGTGCCTACGACACGTCTTTAGAACGATACAACATATGAAAAGCCTTGTAAACAGTAAATCAACAATTATGTACCTCAAGTTTGAATAGTATGACAATAATTAGTAGTAAATAAAAGTCAATGTTTCCATAAGTATATATATATATATATATATAGAGAGAGAGAGAGAGAGAGAGAGAGAGAGAGAGAATTAAATAAATAAAGGAGTTGTGTATACTTTAAATGAGATGCAAAAATGTGAAGGGAAAATGTGATAGGCGACAAAATATTTCATATTTGAAATTGTAAAGAAAGCGTTAGATGATTGTGTATACTTTAAATGAGATGCAAAAAATTAGGAATACGAGGTGGATTCATCGAGGGTGGGAGTAACAACAACTAATAAATTCCCCAACCAATCTCTCCCCAATCCCCATATTCGAATGTTCTACAGATACTTCCTCAAGGAACCAAAATTCTACCTACACAAATTACAAAATGATACACACATAGGCTTCATATAATTGACATTCACTATTGCAAGAAGGGAAAAAAATCTCTTAAATAATTCATCTAGAATTCTAGAATGGTTGGAGGGATAACTGCCTTCTCCAACCAACAATCTATCCTTATATTTGAATACATATGCAGATATACCTACAATTATCTAAACTTTGATCTGTTTGGATTTTATTTTGGAGGTAAGTTACCTCCAGTTGTGTGAATCAAAGTCTGGATTAACTGTAGGTATCTAAAACATTAATCTAACCAAAACTTATGGGGGCCTTACTGCTTTTCACTCACTCATCAATTATTTTCCACTAACTTTCCAAATCTTGATATAAACTTCCAGATTTGCTCAACTCATCCAACCATACAAACCTGATCCCCAGTTAAAGTACAAACAAAACAATCATAAGAGATCAATAAATTCAACAGCACAATAATATACAACAACAACAAAGCCGTCTCCCCAACTAGTTAGGGTCGGCTACATCATGGTTTTCCATTCAGCTCGGTTTAGCGCAATATCTTTTGTAAGATCACAAGCTATCATATCTTTTCTCATTGTTTTCACCCAAGTTAGTTTAGTTCTTCCTCTATCCCTAACTCTACTTTCAATACTTATCAAATCACTATTTCTAACAGGGGCACTACTAGGTCTACGTGTGCCGTGTCCAAACCACCTGAGGCGATTCTCTCTAAACTTATCTTGGATTGAAGATACCTTTAACATGCCTCGTAAATGCTCATTTATTCTATTATTTTTTGTTTTACCACACATTCATCTTAGTATCCTCATTTCCGCTACACTCATTTTTTGGACATGTTTCTTTGTTGCCCAATACTCTGCTCCGTACATCATTGCTGGTCTAACAGCCGTTCTATAAAATTTTTTCTTCAACTTCAAAGGTATACGTTTGTCACACAAAACACCACTGATATATCTCCACTTAAGCCACCCTGCTTGGATCCTATGTAGAACATTTTCACAAATCTCCCCATCTCTTTGTATAATCGAGCTTAAATATCAGAAATGGTATCTCTTAGGTATCTTTTGACCATCATGCTTCACTACTTTCTCAGTTGTGTTCCGAATATCACTAAAATTACACTTCATATACTGTGTTTTAGTTCTGCTTATTCTAGTCTCTAGTTTCCAAAGTTTCTCTCAATAATTCTAATTTAGTATTGACTCTTGCTCTTGACTTGTCCACTAAGATGGCATCATCGGAAAAAAGCATATACCAAGGTATCTCATATTGTATTCCTTGCGTCAATTCATCCATAACCAAAGTAAATAGGTAGGGGCTTAAAGTCGAATCTTGGTATAAACCTACTCTAATAGGAAAATCACTGGTCTCTCTTGTAGTTGTTCCAATTGTGGTCGTTGCCCCTTCATACATATCCTTAATTACCTCAATATACCGAATAGTTACTCTTTTATTATTTACAACCCACCATACTATGTTTGTAGGGAATTTATTATATGCTTTTTCTAGATCTATAAAAATCATATGTAGATCTTTTTTATTCTCCCCATATTTTTTCATAGGTCACCTCAGTACATAAATTGCTTCTATTGTTGACCTCCCAGACATAAATGCAAACTGATTCTCAGACACTATAGTTTTTAGTCTCAGTCTATGTTTGGTCACTTTCTCCCAAATTTTCATCATATGAATCATTAATTTAATCCCTCGGTACTTGGAGCAACTTTGTATATCTTGTTTATTTTTATATATAGGTACTAAAATACTCTTTCTCCATTCATCGAGCTTCTTCTTAGTTCTAAAAAATTCCATTAAATAATTTTGTTAGCCAACTCACTCCTACATTCCCAAGAAACTTCCAAACTTCAATGGGTATATCTGTAGATTCTTGATTTTGATGACTACAACACAATACACAATTGTTCTATATTACATATCTTTTGCAGTGTGTATCAAAAGTGTTCAAGGTCAATACCATGATGAAGCATTCAAAACCAATACAATGTGATGAAGCTTTCAAAAGTATTTGCTCAAGCCACAAAGGCAAGATCAAGCCACAAAGACTCATGATTCAAGTTCAAGACTTTCAAAAGCTTTCAATTCAAGACTTTCAAGTGCTTTAAGTGATTAGCTACATTGAACAAATGTCTTGTAATATTGTTTGTATTATTTGTAAGTCTTAGAATCTTGTAAAAGCCTTGTCACACACACACTTACACATTCCCTACATAAAGAAAATGTTTTACAAAATCAAAATGTCAAAACAAAGTTTGTATAAGTTCAGCTAATTGAGTACCAGTCGACTTACTCTTGGAAGCAGTCGACTGTTAGAGTACGAAACTGACTGAACTCACTCAAGCTCTGACTAGTCGACTCTTATGCCAACCCAGTCGACTGTTCAAGCAGTTTTTGACAGTTTTTTGAATTTAAAACTTGTTTTTCAAATTCAAACTTTTACTGCCGTTGTATAGCAGTTGGGATACTATTTCTCAACGTCCAATAGAATCTAACTTTATAAAAAGAGTAGATTTCAATTGGAAAAGGTTACTAAACTTTTGATTCAAGTCTTTTGCTTTTGAGAAGAAAAAGAACAAGTTTAAAAAAGCATATACTTTCTTTTGAGCCTTGGTTCTCTGATTTTCAGTCTTGTATAACATTGAATTCGTTCCAGACCGAAGTCAGAAGTCGACCTATAGCCAATATACAAAAAACACTTCCACATACAAGGCTTTAGGTTGTTGTAAATCTCTTTTAGTTGTTGTTTCACTTTCGGGTTGTGAGAGTGGTCCTTTCGGTTGGAGAGTAGGACTCTTGGTTTAGAGTCGGTTTCACTCTAGGGTGTAGAGTGGGTTTTACTCTCTCTAGTGGTGAGAGAGGTCTACGGATTTGACATAGTTGTTGTCAAAGGCCGTAGAGTATTCTTGTATTTTTTTCAAGAATAGTGGAAAATTTCAAGTGGGTTGCTTGGGGACTGGATATAGGTCGGGAGGACCGAACCAGGATACATCGTGGTGTTTACTGTGTTGACTCTCTGTGGTTGTATTATCTAAACTTACATTTTTAATTTCTTTGAGTTTTTTGTGTAAATTGAGTCTGGTCAGTTGACTGCTTTACTTTCTAAGTCGACTTAAAGCAGTCGACTTAACAGACTTGTAACTCTTCAGTTAAATTACTCTTCTTATCTGACGCTTCAGTCGACTGCCATCTATTTTTAGTCGACTTAACAGTGCGAAAAGTTCAATTTATTGATTAATTTTTATACAACACTATTCACCCCCCCTCTAGTGTTATTTGCCTTGCATACAGGATCCAACAATATCATCCGGTCGTAAAGCTTTTTCTATTTTCATCATTCCTAGAGCATTTCGAACCTTCGATGTCCTAATTTTACGGAAAAACATATGCTCTCGACTCTCTCGAGTCCTCTATATTTAAGTTGTCCACAACCTTTTCATTTAATAACTTCTCAAAGTAATTTCGCCATCTTTCCTTAATTTCCTCATCTTTTACTAAGACTCTTGAATTCTCGCTCTTAATACACCTAATTGTATTCAGATCTTTTGTTTTTCTATCCCTTTATTTAGCAAACCTATAAATGTTATTTTCTCCTTCTTTTGTTCCTAATTTTGTGTATAAATCATCATAATCTTTTTTTTGCATCTCTTACCGCTTTCTTAACGTCTTTTCTAGCGGTCTTATATCTCTCCAAATCCTCTTCATTTTTACTCTTTTGCCATATGTTGAAGGTTGATCTTTTTTCTCTCCCAATGTTTTGAACTTCTTGCCACCACCATGTTGCTTTATTTAGCAACCCTCTACCCTTGGATTCTCCAAGTATCTCCTTTGAAATTTCTCTCATGTACGTAGCCATTTATTCGTTCACATCATAATTGTCAAATAATAATAATAATAATAATAATAATAATAATAATAATAATAATAATTCAAAAGTTTAATTAAACCTTTCTGCCGATGATGAGTCAGCAGTCCTTGGTGGCGTTGTGTTTCGCCACTTCTTGGAAGTGAAACACCTTCTTTCCCCCCGCTATTACTTTCTCTCGTTCCTAAACGAATAAAAAATCTTATCAAAATTTGTGCCGATAACAAATTCAAGAAAATCAAAGAGATTTTATTCTTACAATTGAAAAGTTGTTGAACTTTATTTTTCCTTCTTTCTTCTTGCCGCTTGGAAAGAGGGATGGAATGCTGCTGGCTTTGGGATTCCCCGCTGGGTCTTTTTGTTCATCTATACCAGAACCCACTTCGTTTCCATGGGGTTTGAGCTTTGAAGAGGTAATAACAAAAAATACCAAAAGATGAGAGACCAATTGTCGGAGGCGGTGTCAGGAGAGGCAGGGCTGCGGTGAGGTGTGTCAGAAGCGGCCTTGGGTAGCAGATGAGCGGGAACAACAACGCTGGTGGGTGGCAGTGTTGTCAGAGGCAAGGATGGGCGCGTGGGAGGTGGGAGGCACCGGCGGTGGTGGCGGCAGTGTGCGTTGGAGAAGGTGTCGGGAACACGGATGAGAAGATGATGGATTTTGAAAGTGGGGATGATAAGAAAGAAGATGAGGGGTTTTTGTCTTTTTGTTCCTTTTTTTGGTAAACTGAGTACACGGGGTTAGCACGTGTTAGTCCTTACTTTGACTCTCCTTTCTCTATTTCAAATGGAGAAAGGAGAGAGGGGGTAGGCCTATTTGTATAATATATAGTATAATATCAAGCTGAAACTGTTTGGATAAATTTTTAGTCTAGTCAAGTTTGGAGGAGACTGAAAGAAAGAACATTTCACAGTAAGTGATTGGATTAAGAGTTTTGTCCGTGACCTTTCTTTTTCATTCCTCAGTTGGAGTTGGAGAAAGTTAAATGCTGTTCATTTGAACTCCAACCACTCGAACAAGTTAAGAGCCTGGTCACGTCACCGAATGACTCCATTTTTTTAGTAAACTGCAATTTACTTCAACGCTTGATGAGACATTCATTTCATATCTCGTGTGCTGAACTGATCCTGTTATTAAGATGGGGGACTTGAGGTTAATTAAAATGTAGGTTTTTGAGTTTTGGATGTGACAAGTTTAATATGAGATTATGATCAGTACTTTTGTTAGATGAATTTAGTTGAATATCACCTAGAGATCTTATTGTTTGGTATCTTTATTTTGGGTTTGAGAAAAGATTGTTACCATAAAAAACATGCTCACTGTATACATCTTCCAAAAGTCATAGTCAGCTGGAAATAAAATTTATCATTATATATGAAATGTAGTACTGTAACATACTACATCAATATTCTCTGATGTGATGGTGTTTAATAAAAAAAGGATGTTTAAGATTTGTTCCGTGCTCCTTGTTGGAAGATTGGACCTAGTGGCAAACATTTGCACTTTTCTGTCCTGAGATATGAACTTTGATGAGGACATCAGGGCTAACCCATTCAGGGTTTACAACAACAACAACAACAACAACAACAACAAAGCCTTTTTCCCAACCCCATCCAGGGTTTACTATCGAAAGAAATTCAAGAAAAGGCTACATAATTCGTTCCTTTCTTTGTGGCTGGACTGAAGCTTTCCAGAAGCTTCCAGAATTCTCCTAGCAATGATTTGTGTCATTAGTGTCATTAATTTTAGTTAATTAGTTCATGTGTAGAGTTCCAAGACTTAATTAAGAGATGACTAGTATTTTTCACGTGCGATGCACGTTTTGATAAGAGTTGGAGGGTTGTCATGTGCGATCTACGTGTTAAGAAATAGTATTAGAGTTGGACGTGCATTGCACGTAATTGGTAAAAATATTTTGAAGGAAAAGCTACAATTTGTACGTGCAATGCACGTGTTTATAAGTAGAATTTGAATTGTACGTGCAACATATGTGTATGTTTAGTGTTAAAAAAATATTGTAAAATTGTTTTGCATGTACGTTGCACGTTTTCAATAGGTGGAATATTTTTATTTGTTTGTTTTTGTTGTAATTAATGGGAGAGTTGGAGTTACACGTGCAACGCACGGGTTTGTATGTCAACAACATTACAACTCCAACTCCCCCATTATAATATTAGAGATTAGAGATTTAATGTATCTAGAGTCTTCTAGGAGTTGAAAGGCCTTAGTAAGTGAAACTATAAATTGCGTGAGACCTTTAAGGCAAGGCAATGAAAATTTGGAATTATTCTGTGCAGAAAAAAGCTTTTTCTGGCTCATTCTGAAAGGAAACTTGGTGTGAAGCCAAATTTGGGTGTGAAGGTCCTGGAGTGATTCCAGTATCTTTATTTTCTTATTCTCTTAAACAGGTTCTATCTCCTCTTTTCTCAAGCCATTTTCACAGTCTTTATTATTGAATTAATTCTTACATTAAGGTTGAGCAATTATCCAAAGTAAGAGGGTTCAACCATATTCAACAGTTCACTCGTTTCTAGATTTTCTAAGGTTACTGGGCTATTAACTTGTGTCATGCCTTTCTCTTACTATGAACTTTCCCTAATCTGTGTTGAGTATTAGTGTTCTCTTGAAATTTCATTATTCAAGTCAATTCTACTCTTATTCTTGGCCCACTTAGTATCATGCTGCATCCATTTTTGGTATCAGAGTCAGTTTGGTTGATTTAGATTTTCACATAATCATTGCATGTTTCAATCTAAACAGTTGTCATTTATTAGTCTAGTAGAACCAGCATACCCGCATATTGTAGTAGCAGCTTTTATCCAACTATGGACCCAGCACAGATTACTCAAATCCTTGAACGTTTGTCAAATCAAATAACTCACTTGGAAACCAGAATTCAGGAACAATCAGCCAGCTCTGACCGCTGTTTAGCAGAATTAAAGGCAACAGTCCCTAATGATGATGAAAGTATTGAAAGTATTACTGGTGACCCAAAAAAGCAACCAATGAGAAACGTCAGACCACCAAATCATCAAAGGAACAATTATCAGGCAGACTTGGATGAAAGAATGTTGAATCAGTAAAAGTGGAGGCACCTTCTTTCGATGGACAACTGAATTTGAAGGCTTTTCTTGATTGGGAAGCTGATATGGATCATTTCTTTGAATTGTACGACATGTCAGAGGCTCGTCGAGTCGGATTCGCTAAAATGAAGTTGGTGGAACAAGCTAAGCTATTCTGGACAAATGTAGAAAGACAAATATAGAGGACTGGAGAAGAGCCAATTACATTGTGGGCAGAAATGATAGAACGACTTCGAGAGAGATATGTTTCATTGTCCTGCCGTCAACTACTACTAGACAAGTGGCAATCTCTTCGTCAAGGAAGCATGACCGTTTCAGAGTACATCTCCAAATATGAAGAATATATGCTGAGGTGTAATGTTTTTGAAGATGCTTTGGTTACTCTCTCCCATTTTCGAATAGGCCTTTGTCTGGAATTTCAAAGAGAGCTGATTCCTCGTGAGGTTAATTTGCTGGAGCAAGCATACCAGATAGTATTGGAACTTGAGCGGTACCTGAATTCGAAGACAACCAACCTGGTGAAGAAACTGGAGCCTCATGCTATGGAATCACGTGCTTCCGCGCTTGCATGAAAGCCCAGTTTGGTTGCTAAGGGTTTCAATGCTTCTACTTCCTTGCAGAAGAACAAGGGAAAAGGAGTGGCTAATGATACTTAGGGAGGTGGACTGCAGAAATGCTACAAGGGTCAGGGTTTTGGTCATTTTGCTGTCCAATGCCCAAGAAAAGAGCAATCCAAAAATTTGTTTGCAACCAACACTAAAGAAACCGAGGAACTAGGAGAGTATGAAGAAGAGGTGTATGAACCCGATCCTGAAACTAGTGATCGAGAATTTGACAATGGGGATGGTGAAGATGCCCATCTGAAATTGGGAGTGAAATTGGGAGTGGTCAGATGCACATTGGCTCAACCTACAAATAGTGATGATTGGTGCCGGAATTCCATCTTCCACACCTATATTAAAATTGGTGACAAGAACTGCAAGGTCATCATTGACAATGGGAGCTGTATTAATGTAGTGTCCACACACATCCTTTCGCTTCCAGGGTTGGTTGTTTTCAACCATCCTCAACCGTATAAGGTGGCTTGGATTGATACATCATCCATTCCTATTACTAATGCTGCAAGGTTCCTATTCAATTCTTATCCTATAAAGATGATGTTTGGTGTGACGTGGTGCCAATGAATGCAGGTCATATTCTTTTGGGCAGACCATGCATATATGATCACGATGTGACCATTTTTGGCAGATCTAACTCATGCTCGTTTATTCATAATGGGAAGAAGATTAAGCTGAATCCCAAGGTTGTAAACGGCGTCAGGCGGTGGCGGTTCGGCCAAGGACCGCCTACCGCCTAGGACGCCTAGGCGGCGCCTAGGCGTTTTGTTTTTATTTTTTAAATATTAATATATTAACCTTTTAAAAGTTACATTTCTCTATTTTTGCTTGTAGTCTAAATCTTTTTGTGAAGTTGGAACTTTGGTGCTTGTAATTTAAATCATTTTGTGAATTCTTTAATCTTTATCCTAATATGATTGAATGATTCTTAATCTTGACAATGGAGGTTGCAGGGATGAAACAAACAATTTATTGGAGTTATTGCGATCAAGGACAACTAATCTTCCTGAAAAAAATGGCCAGGCCATGGGATTAAATGCATCACAATTCACAAGTGATGCTAGGCCAGAATGATTTTAGAAGTTTAATAATGATTATGGTGTAAACTTTAGATTAATAATGACATGAACAATAATCAGTCATATAAAAATTCAAATATAACGTGAACTAGTAACACCTTAATGTAAAGATGAAGAGGCTTTTTCTGTTGAAGATGAAGAGGCTTTTTTCTGTTGAAGATGAAGAGACTATTTTAAAGAATTTGAAAAAAAAAATTACAAAAAAATCTGTCAGCCGCCTGATCCGCCTCAGCCGCCTCGGCCGCCTAGGCGCCGCCTGGTCCGCCTCGGCCGCCTAGGCGCCGCCATATCGACGCCTTGTACGCCTAACTGCCATCTCAACGCCTAGAGTACCGCCTATTGCATATGCGGTTCGTTCTCCTCTTTTTGAGCGCCTAGGCGCCGCCTAGGCGTCCGAGGCGGACGCCATTTAGAACACTGCTGAATCCTCCCCAACCCAAATCGAGGAAAGAGTATGCGGCAACCCAAGGGGATCAGAAAATAAGCCAAACTAAGTCACTACATATTCTTGGCTCAAAAGAATTTATGAGGAAGGCAAGAGGTGATTCGATCGTCCTTCTAGTGGAGGCAACGGAGTTTTATCTGATAGCTAATGATGAAATGCCTTTGGAGGTAAAATTTGTCATTGAAGAGTATGGTGAGGTGTTTCCTGAAGATCTTTCAAATGAACTTCCCTCTCTTCGTGATATTCAACATGCAATTGATCTTTTTCCTGGAGCAACCGGGCCCATCCTCCCACACTATAGGATGAATCCAAGGGAGCATGATGAATTGAAAAGAGAAGTTGTTGACCTTCTTGCCTAGGCAATTAAAATCGGTTTTTAGAACTAATCAGTCTAGAAGCGATTAGTGATTACTCGGTTAATCG
Source organism: Hemerocallis citrina (assembly GCA_017893485.1). Lineage (NCBI taxonomy): Eukaryota > Viridiplantae > Streptophyta > Magnoliopsida > Asparagales > Asphodelaceae > Hemerocallis > Hemerocallis citrina. The sequence goes on along the minus strand of CM030363.1, from coordinate 205,187,676 downwards.
AAAAATAATCGGAGATTAAATCGGAAAAATCATTATATATATAATTAAAAAAAGATATATCCTCATTATGTAGCAACCCTAAATTCTAACATAAAACTATTATGAGATTATCAAATAGGAACATATAGTTAAGGAGAAAAAGAAGAGAGTACTTGGTTTGAGCTGGGTTTGGATTCTAGATGTGGGTCGGGTCGGTTTGCTAGTCAGTTTCATCAAACAAAAATAATCGGGGAGGAGAAGCACTACGAGCAACAAGAGGTGTAGCAGATGCGGGCCGGGTCAAGTATCCGACGGTGTAGAGGGAGCGACGGCAGGGTCGGGTTTGGGTTTGCTCGGGGAAGAAGAGAATCAGTTTGGGTTTGGGTTTGCACGAGGAAGAAGAAGAGAGCGGCGATATGTCGGATTTGGGTTTGTGCGAGGACCAGAAGGAGTTTGGATTTTGGATTTGGGCCAGATTGAGCCCAAATAATGCAAACGAGCATAAAAATTAGAGAATGAGATTTAATCGGTTAATTGGCCACTTAGGTAGTGTTTGGCCCAGCTTAAAATTAGCTTAGCTTCTCCTTTAGAAGGAGAAGCTGGGCCAAACATATATTTTGAAAAACTCTACAAAAAGAGAAGTAGCTTTTTTTTATGTAGAAAAAGGAGCTCTAAAAGAAGCTACCAAGATCTACTTCTAGCTTCTAGCTTCTAGCTTCTAGATCAAAACCAACAAAAAAAAAACAAATCAAAACCCAAAAAAAAAAATTCCCGTTGTCTCCAAATGCCTAATCCGTTTTCTCCAAATGCCTAATCCCTAATTTTTTTCTCCAAATGCCTAAAATTAGAAAAGACCCAAAAAAAAAAAACTCGGAATCAGAAGGAGGATTTTTTTGAAGCAAAATTCCGGCTCAATCCCGTTGACTTGCTTTGATTTGCTTCTTGTGGTGATTGCTTATCAGAAGATTTTGCATCAGCCACTGTAGGTGAAGATTGCTTTTTAGCTTTCGAAGATTCTGAGTCAGTGTCTCCTCCAAATTTGGGTTTCTGCATAAACAGAAAAAAATAAGAAATTGATTTGCAGAGCTTAGATTTTATTTTTTTACTTTTATTTGGATAATCATAGATAAGATTCAATCTCAGAATCTAATATTAGGTGAAGATGACATCGGGATTAGGGATTTGGTGAAGATGGTGGAGATTAGGGATTAGGGATTAGGGATTTGGTGAAGATGGTGAAGATGATGTATAAAAGTAGCTTTTAATTGATATATGCCAAACAGCTTCTAGCTTAAAAGTAGCTTTAAAGTTAAAAAAAAAGCTGACTATCCAAACAGCTTCAGCTTTTAATTTCAAAGCTGTACTTTCTAGCTTCTCCTTCTGAAGTAGCTTTAAAGCTAAAAAAAGCTAGGCCAAACGCACCCTTAAAATCGGTCGATTAACCACTAATCGGCCAATTATTCCCGATTAAATCGCTAACTATTGAAATATTATAAATCGCTAAAAAAATAATCGCTTAGCCTCTGATTAGTGATTAATCGAAGATTAATTGGGCGTAATCGAAGATTTTAACTGCTTAGCTTCTTGCTAAGGGATTCATTCGAGAAAGTCTCGGTCCATGCACTGTACCAGCTCTCCTCACGCCAAAAAAAAGACGGGACATGGAGAATGTGTGTCGACAATAGAGCCATAAATAAGATCACAGTTAAGTATTGATTTCCAATACCACGACTTAATGACCTGCTAGATATGATGGCTAGTGCTACTGTATTTTCGAAGAATGATCTCAAAAGTGGTTATCACCTAATCAGGATTAGACCTTTAGATGAGTTGAAGACCGCTTTTAAGACTAAGGATGGACTTTATGAGTGGTTAGTCATGCCCTTTGGACAACAATTCCCAAAATTTTGACAGTTTATTTAGATTCCTGAAATCTGAAAGTTTTCAGACAACAATTCCTAAAATAAGAAACTTTTCATTTCAACCAACATTTTTATTTCAGCCAAGTTTTACCCAAATCTGAAAGTTCTAAAAAATTTATTTAGATTTAAACCAAGTTTTACCCAAATCTGAAAATTTTCTATCTTTACCCAAAAATCGAAATAAACTTCTATCATATTTGGAAAATTTAGATTTAACTCAGAAAGTTTATGTAGCTCAAGTTTATTTAACTTAGTGAAGCATAAAGAGAGAGAAAGAGAGGGAGAGAGAGGGAGAGAGAGAAAAAGAGAGAGTGATCCAGAAATCTAATCATATTAGATCAAGAGAGTTTATTTAAACCCAAAAATCTAATCAAAAGAAGTATAAAAATCTGAAATCCGGAGATTTACATACCTAGGTAATTTCTGGAGAGAGAGAGAGAGAGAGAGAGAGAGAGGAGAAAGTGAGCAATAAAGTGAGGAGTTTTTTTTTTTTTTTTGGTGGGGGGGGGCGACTTTAGGGAGCCATTGATTTTGTTGCAAATTTGCAATTGAAGGGGAGCCACTTGATAGTTTTTTTTCAAATTGTCTTGTGATTTATTATATAGATTACTTCAGCTTGCTTTTCCAAGTTGAACAGATTGTAGCTGAAAGACCATTTTCTACTATTACCATGGAATGAATGTTTTTGTTTGTTTTTGCATACAAGGTGTTCGATGAAATGTCTGAATGAAGTGTTATGCACACAAGGTGTTCAATGAAATGCTTGAATGAAAAAGTAGAAAGTAGTAGAAAATTTAGTCCCACATAGGTGGTAAAATAGGATAGAGTAATGCTTCATCCACTAACAATTCCACAACATTTCTCTTCATTATCTTAGGAGGCACACTCTTATTGGAGAGTTCCCCCACCTACTCTGTCTTCCCCTATCTATTGGAGTGTGCCACCTAAGGTAGTGAAGAGAAATGTGGTGAAACTGGTAGTGGGTGTAGCGTGACTCAATAGGATAATCATGTGTATATATTAGGTTGTCATGATCCAAGAGCACCAACAAAGCTATATCACTTTTGGTGAGGCAAATGCCTTGTGGTGGGGGCGTGTTTAAGCCAATATATGCAAGTGTTGAGTTGACCTAGGCTCGGGGGGGGGGGGGGGAATCAATTGAAGAGTGATAGTTTGATACTTTCATTGAGAAAGATATATGTTGTAGTATTGATAATGGTAAAATGATGCAGTATTTTCTAAACATAAAGGCCCATCAGTGCAAATTGCCGTCGTTCATTATCAATGTAATGTTGTGGATGTTCAAGCAAAGAAAATTATTATTTTACCTTCTACTTATTTTATTATTTTGTCTCCTCAAATGTAGAAATCCTTGTATTGGGAGATAAAAGAAAGTGTAATATTTGGCATATAGACAAGGTTTATTAACTCTGGTATAAAATATGTTTATACCTCCAGTATAATAACTTTGATTGATTGCAAACATTATGGTTTTTTCTTCTTGTGTAATATTGTAATACCCCTAAAATCCTTACTATATATACATTGTTATATATATATATATATATATGTATATATATATATGTATGCATTGACATTATTATTTTTTATGTATGCATTGACATTATTATTTTTCATACACTACACTTATTTATTTTATGTTAGTATAGTTATATTTTTAAAGAACCTAGTATGCTTCCTTTTAAAAAGCCCAATACTTTCTTTCTTAAACCCCAATCCAATAAGAATTAGGGCTTAAGTGCAATTTCATAAAGTATGAGGGGTTATGTGCAAAAAGTAGGGACACCTAAGCCTTCTACACCATTCCACACTACTCTCCTTCTCTTTTTTTCCTTCTTTCTGCAGGCAGCCAGCAGTAACATCAGTTTTTGTCCCTTCTTTTTCTATATATATACATGTGTATTATACTCTACCATTACTACCTACTACTACTTACTCTCCCACACTTTCTCCTTCTCTCTTCTTCTTTTTTTCACTGCCGACAGCAGCAGATAGGCAACAAACCAGCAGCAACTTCCTTTTCTTCTCTCTTTTTCTATAAAATTACTACTACTTACCACTACTTCAACTACTAGTACTTAATACTACAACTTCTACTACTACTATTCCTACTACTTAACTACAACTAACTCCTACTATTACTACTATACCACTCTACTACTACTTTTCAATTGGAGCAAGAAGTCAAGAAGACTAAAGGTGCAAGGAGGAGAAGTAGCAACTTGAAGCTTGCAAGCAATCAAAGTGGGTATTCTCCTCCTCCTTTTGATTTCCTTTATGACTTTATTATATAGAAGTTATGTTTGTTAAAGTTGTTGAATTGAAGTAGTGAGGTTATGTTAGAAGTTTTATTGTTAGGATGTTGTTGGTTGAGATTATTAAATACTTTAGTTTACATAGAGTAAACATAGCAAGAAAAATGTATGTTTACTCCAATCATGTTTTAACTCATTGTTTTGATTATGCATAATAGGTTGAAATGATTAGGTGAAATAAAAAGTTGTAATTAGGAATGAACACTAGTAGAAATTATATATGCTAGTAGGGTAGAATTGAAGAAGAAGTTGTATGCATGATTAATTATAGAGATTCTATATAGATATAAATTATATAGAATGATGATTGTATGTTAGTAGATATAAGTTATATAGAGTGATGTTGTATGATTGCAAGCTTAGCTAATAAAAAGCTCATGACAAGATTAAGTAGATTGTAGTAAAGAACTATTGGTGGTATAGAAGAGATTATAGGAATGAATATGGTGACTGATGGAATACCGTATACATGTGTATGCGGGTATGCATACTTGGATATTTGCATATGGTAATGTTTAGTGCACATTGAGTGCACTAGTGTTGTGCATGTTGGGCCAACTTCTTAGCATGATTGGAAGATAAAAAGTTGTAATTAGGAATGAACACTAGTAGAAATTATATATGCTAGTAGGGTAGAATTGAAGAAGAAGTTGTATGCATGATTAATTATAGAGATTCTATATAGATATAAATTATATAGAATGATGATTGTATGTTAGTAGATATAAGTTATATAGAGTGATGTTGTATGATTGCATGCTTAGCTAATAAAAAGCTCATGACAAGATTAAGTAGATTGTAGTAAAGAACTATTGGTGGTATAGAAGAGATTATAGGAATGAATATGGTGACTGATGGAATACCGTATACATGTGTATGCGGGTATGCATACTTGGATATTTGCATATGGTAATGTTTAGTGCACATTGAGTGCACTAGTGTTGTGCATGTTGGGCCAACTTCTTAGCATGATTGGAAGCTAAGTTGGACCCAATTAAATCTAGATGAGACTTGTTGAGTTGGTGAATTAAGAAATAAACTAGGATAATTGGTAAGGACATGCACTAGTTGGGCGTTGTACTCTCCTGTCAAGGGGACACGTGCGGCGTGGTCTCGTCTGGGACATGTGCGGCGTGGTCTCGTCTGTTAATTTTTGGGATTTAGTGATAAGGACTGTATGGTGAAAATTAGGGAATGGACCTTCCAAATCCACCTAAGGTTCTATGTTGTTTAATACGAACAAGGAGCAAGAGTGTAACTCTAAGTCTCCGGACGGAGTAGGGGTGGCCCTATCGATTCGCCTTATGTTCATAATAACTTTGGTAGGGACAGGAGTGGAGAAGGACCATAATTCCGGCAGAGCTGGTGATCACAGGCCTGACCGGGAATGGAGAGGGATCACGATCCTGTCGGAGTGGAGAAGGACCATGATCTGAACGAACAGGGTGATTACTGCCGTTCAGAGTGGAGAAGGACCACGATCCGACTGCAGGAGCGAAAATGGACCGCAGGTACTGCAGACTCTACCGGTCACTAAATAAATGTCAGGAACAGGAAGGAGTACAAGAGTAGGATGCATGGCAAGGGATTGAACCCTATTATCTGGAGAATACGAACTCGATTTGGGGAGTATGTAGTATGGGATGCATACGTTTCCAAATCAAGTTTGCATTAGATTAAGAGCACGGCGTGCATATGAATTGTGCGTTAGAATCTAGATCATGACATACACCGACATTTGTGGTTTGACTTTCACATTTTTTTTTTCTACATCAAATATTGATTGTTGAGGATTTTGGAGATTGTGGTTTTCATCCGCGTTGCGTCAGTTGTATTCAACTGACGTGCCCACAGTTTGCTAATACAGGATCGCTGATCGTGGAGCAGGAGACTTGAGCTGCGGAAAGCATCCAAGTGTAGGATAAAGTTTCCTTGCGCAATGTAAGTTTCTAATTTCCTGTAAATTTTTCTGTGTTGTGTACTCATTGAAGTAAAGATTCTGGGTAAGTGTCACGAGCTCCCAGTGTGTGGATCTCGGGGCGCTACAAAGTGGTATCAGAGCTGAACTTCAAATTGTAGTACCAACACAACATGAAATTAGATTTGGATACCCCAGTTAGAGTCAGGTTTAGTTTGGATAATAGGACGATCATGATTCATATTGTTGTACATCCAGCCTATGTTTATGATCTCGCTATATCCAGAACTAACCCTTATCTATGTTTTCTTATTTTGAAGGATGTCAGGAAGAAACGAAGATGGCACTAACGGAAGGATTGAGGGTGAAGGAAGAGTCTATCAAAGGAACAGAGGTGGCAACAGTAGGAGGACTGAAGATGAAGGTAGTGGAGTTGATAATGTCAACGTCAATATCGAAGCAGAGATTGCGCGGGTATATCGCATAATGGGGACTTTTATGGAGACCAATCGAAATATCGCACAACCACCAGGAACCCAAGAAAGGAATGCAGGCGACACCATTGCTAACCACGTCAAGATGGTGGAGTCTTTTAGAAGAATGAAACCACCAGTATTTGATGGCCACGCAGATCCAACGGCAGCCGACGATTGGATTCGTCAGGTGGAAACTGTGTTTGAAGTACTCAAAACGTCAGAAGAGAGCAAAGTTACATTGGCGACTATTCTTTTGGAAAAAGACGCAGGAATGTGGTGGCAATCAGTCAAACGGGGCATGGGTGATGGACCAATTGCATGGGAAGACTTTCTAGAAGAATTCAGACAACATTACTTCCCTCTAGACGTCCAAGAAGAAAAAGCTATGGAGTTTATCAATTTGAGGCAGGGCAGTATGACAGTACGAGAATATGAAACCAAGTTTACACAATTATCTCGATATGCCCCGGAAATGGTTCAGGATGAAGTTAAGAAGGCTAAAAGGTTCGAGCAGGGTCTTCGACCTGGACTGAGGTCAAGGATGGTGCCTTTATGCATTCGTAGGTTTGATAAGCTAGTTCGACGGGCTGCAGTAACGGAGATGGATGTGAACCAAAACAAGCAGTCCCATGAGAAAAACGGGAATCAGAATGAAGGAAAGCGATCTATTCCAGTCACAGATTTCATGGAGCAAGGTCCGAACCAGAAATTCCAAAAGTCTAATACCAATATAGAAGCCGTCAAGTCAGTGAAGTGTTTCCTCTGTGGAGAGCGAGGACACGTTAAATCCCAATGCCCAAGGAATAAGATTCAGGATAGTGAACGAACATGTTTCAATTGTGGAAAGGTTGGGCACGTCAGGCCAAAATGCCCACAACTGCAAAGGAACAACAGTGGTCCAGAACAGAAGAATAATGATCAAGGGAAGAAGCCATTCCGTCAGGGACGTACTTTCACACTGACTGAAGTGGATGCTGAGAAGGAAGATGTGGGTCGTCACAGGCACTGACGGGTGTAATGTAATCTGTTTTGGTTGTGACTAGAAGTATGAAGGTTTCTATATGTACTCCGTATGTATTTGGATGATAAGTGTTAAATTAAATATGATGTTTTGTTTTGAGATGGGTATGTTATGATGTTTTTCTGGGTGTTTGATCCTCTCCACTAGTATAGTTCCGAGGACGGAACTATTCTAAGGGGGGAGTGGTGTAATACCCCTAAAATCCTTACTATATATACATTGTTATATATATATATATATATATATATATGTATATATATGTATATATGTATATATATATGTATGCATTGACATTATTATTTTTCATACACTACACTTATTTATTTTATGTTAGTATAGTTATATTTTTAAAGAACCTAGTATGCTTCCTTTTAAAAAGCCCAATACTTTCTTTCTTAAACCCCAATCCAATAAGATTTAGGGCTTAAGTGCAATTTCATAAAGTATGAGGGGTTATGTGCAAAAAGTAGGGACACCTAAGCCTTCTACACCATTCCACACTACTCTCCTTCTCTTTTTTTCCTTCTTTCTGCAGGCAGCCAGCAGTAACATCAGTTTTTGTCCCTTCTTTTTCTATATATATACATGTGTATTATACTCTACCATTACTACCTACTACTACTTACTCTCCCACACTTTCTCCTTCTCTCTTCTTCTTTTTTTCACTGCCGACAGCAGCAGATAGGCAACAAACCAGCAGCAACTTCCTTTTCTTCTCTCTTTTTCTATAAAATTACTACTACTTACCACTACTTCAACTACTAGTACTTAATACTACAACTTCTACTACTACTATTCCTACTACTTAACTACAACTAACTCCTACTACTACTACTATACCACTCTACTACTACTTTTCAATTGGAGCAAGAAGTCAAGAAGACTAAAGGTGCAAGGAGGAGAAGTAGCAACTTGAAGCTTGCAAGCAATCAAAGTGGGTATTCTCCTCCTTTTGATTTCCTTTATGACTTTATTATATAGAAGTTATGTTTGTTAAAGTTGTTGAATTGAAGTAGTGAGGTTATGTTAGAAGTTTTATTGTTAGGATGTTGTTGGTTGAGATTATTAAATACTTTAGTTTACATAGAGTAAACATAGCAAGAAAAATGTATGTTTACTCCAATCATGTTTTAACTCATTGTTTTGATTATGCATAATAGGTTGAAATGATTAGGTGAAATAAAAAGTTGTAATTAGGAATGAACACTAGTAGAAATTATATATGCTAGTAGGGTAGAATTGAAGAAGTTGCATGCATGATTAATTATAGAGATTCTATATAGATATAAATTATATAGAATGATGATTGTATGTTAGTAGATATAAGTTATATAGAGTGATGTTGTATGATTGCATGCTTAGCTAATAAAAAGCTCATGACAAGATTAAGTAGATTGTAGTAAAGAACTATTGGTGGTATAGAAGAGATTATAGGAATGAATATGGTGACTGATGGAATACCGTATACATGTGTATGCGGGTATGCATACTTGGATATTTGCATATGGTAATGTTTAGTGCACATTGAGTGCACCAGTGTTGTGCATGTTGGGCCAACTTCTTAGCATGATTGGAAGCTAAGTTGGACCCAATTAAATCTAGATGAGACTTGTTGAGTTGGTGAATTAAGAAATAAACTAGGATAATTGGTAAGGACATGCACTAGTTGGGCGTTGTACTCTCCTGTCAAGGGGACACGTGCGACGTGGTCTCGTCTGGGACACGTGCGACGTGGTCTCGTCTGTTAATTTCTGGGATTTAGTGATAAGGACTGTATGGTGGAAATTAGGGAATGGACCCTCCAAATCCACCCAAGGTTCTATGTTGTTTAATACGAACAAGGAGCAAGAGTGTAACTCTAAGTCTCCGGGCGGAGTAGGGGTGGCCCTATCGATTTGCCATATGTTCATAATAACTTTGGTAGGGGCAGGAGTGGAGAAGGACCATGATTCCGGCAGAGCTGATGATCACAGGCCTGACCGGGAATGGAGAGGGACCACGATCCTGTTGGAGTGGAGAAGGACCATGATCTGAACGAACAGGGTGATCACTGCCGTTCAGAGTAGAGAAGGACCACGATCCGACTGCAGGAGCGGAAATGGACCGCAGGTACTGCAGACTCTACCAGTCACTAAATAAATGTCAGGAACAGGAAGGAGTACAAGAGTAGGATGCATGGCGAGGGATTGAACCATATTATCTGGAGAATACGAACTCGATTTGGGGAGTATGTAGTATGGGATGCATACATTTTCAAATCAAGTTTGCATTAGATTAAGAGCACGGCGTGCATATGAATTGTGCATTAGAATCTAGATCATGACATACACCGACATTTGTGGTTTGACTTTCACATTTTTTTTTCTGCATCAAATATTGATTGTTGAGGATTTTGGAGATTGTGGTTTTCATCCGCGTTGCGTCAGTTGTATTCAACTGACGTGCCCACAGTTTGCTAATACAGGATCGCTGATCGTGGAGCAGGAGATTTGAGCTGCGGAAAGCATCCAAGTGTAGGATAAAGTTTCCTTGCGCAATGTAAGTTTCTAATTTCCCGTAAATTTTTCTGTGTTGTGTACTCATTGAAGTAAAGATTCTGAGTAAGTGTCACGAGCTTCTAGTGTGTGTATCTCGGGGCGCTACAAATATGCAACAAAAAGTAGATACTTCGTGGAAGGAAAATGGTTGTTATGCTTTCTGCTGCTTAATATACTATAAAGCACACATTCCATTTTCAATAAAGAACTTTTAAAGTTCGTGGAAGGAAAATGGTTGTCCAGAACTTTGAAAGATCTGCGAGTTATTGTCCACGTATTTACTTGAATTGTGGAAAAAATTTCTTCGTGCACTAGTAAGGAATCCCTCCACCATGCAATGTACCCTTCCGTTCATTGTTAACTATCCTTCCTTTTACAGGAATGTTAACAAAGGGATGCTCGCTCGAGTTAAAGCATTCAATGTTCTATATTTGGTGAGTCTACATCAGATGCTACAAGCTACAGTTTAAGCAATTCTAATTCAATATTTCATTCCCTTCTCATGTGATGCTAATATCTCTAACGTACATTTTGCAGAATGATGAGTGCATGTGGGGAGCTGTCGAGCCAGTCAAATCAATTGAGCTTGGCTCTCTTTCGTTCGAGAGTTAAGGTTCTTTTCAATATTGCCCTCAAAATTACTTCTAGACTCTAAATTCACTTTCAGAATTGAAAGAGTTATCTTACAAAAACATGTCAAATGTATTCTCCTAAGCACTTTCCTATAATCCAGTTTTCCCTTTTTTCCCGTCAAGTATTTGGACACCTCAGAAGATTCTTGAAGCTAATGCACCTACTCCCTACAGCCAGCAGTAGTCACAACATTTTTTTTCAGTGAATATTAAAAACAATAAAATAATCCACAACAAGAATTGTAGCCTAAGATCTTCTTCTTTAAGGTTAGATAGAGGAAGCAAATTAAGCTTCAATTCTGTACTCACTCGAAGGCACATACTTTATTCTTCTTCCCATTATACTTTCTTTTTTATTTATCAAACTCGAAGGTGTGTACTCACTGTATTTTTGGAAGAAGGTGTACTCCACTGTTAATTTTTTGTGTTTATACACTAATGCCTCTTTCTTTCTTTCTTGTTTACCCTTTTTTCTTGTAGGTGGCTACTTCACATTGTTATTTACCATGCAATCTCACAATATCAAGAAGCTCAATAATTCCAGACCCTTTCCCATCCATAAATGAATCTCAGCCAAACAAACAGCTTTTAGTTGTGGCTGCTCAGATTTTGTATGCTCATCGGAACCACTTGGCACAATTTTGGAAGCAATCATTTGGACTTGGATTGGTTGTCAGGCTGGCCAAAGAAGAAAAGAGGATCATACCTTGAGAGTTAATGCAATTGCTAGCTGGGCAGCCTGGGCTGATGGTGACAACATATCCAACTTGGATGTATATAGAAGGTTTTTTTTTCTTCTTTTGTTTGTGGTCTTTGTATCATTATTACTCAAAAAACATCCCATGAGAACTGTTTGTAACGAAAATGTCTAATATCTGATAAATGTGAAAAATACACTCGGAGAATGTTGGAGTGACAAATTGCAATTTAAGGACACAAAAAATAAAAATCTTACCTGTAACTGGGCTAGGCATTTTGGTAGGTTATGCATTGTATATTAATTATTTGGGAATGAAGGTTATGATAATCTTTAATAATCTCCAATATTATAATGGGAGAGTTGGGGCTATTATTTGTAGACAACCTGTAATTTGTAAATATTTATTCGACAATCTAATCTCAGCCATTCATTTCTAAGTGAGTTATATTAATCATTCATTTATTCGACTGTTGTTAGTTATTATAATATCCTTAAAGTTTAAATTTATTTACGACATAATTATTTACAAATGTGTTACTCATATAGAATAAAAGTTTGTGTCCCTAGGAGTAATTTGTAAAGAGTATGTGGTAAATAAAGGGAGGTTTTAGGTTCGTGGCCAGATTACGTCTTATTATAAACTACACATAAAAAGAAATTAATTAAAACGTGTATTGCACGTGTAGATTATTAGTAATGGGTTAATTTTAAGTTTGGTTTGACCACTTGGAACAATATCCGAATTTAGGATGGAGATGGTTCAATATCAGAATGGATGTTCTCAACTGCAATGAGATGTAACCCGAGAAAACGATGAATGCAGGCATTAATCATGTGACAATAAAAGCTATATCTCAAGGGATAAATTACACAATTTTGGTTCCATGATATATCGGTATGACATATTTCTATTTATGTGAACTACTAGTATTATACACGTGCGTTGCACGTGGAGAAAATGGAGAGGGGAATGAAAAGGATAAAAAAAAAATCTAGTATTATATACGTGCGTTGCACGTGGGGAAAATGGAGAGGGGGAATGAAAAGAACAAAAAAAAAAATCTACCAACACGTGCGCTGCTCGTGTTGACAAAATGACACAATGACAAATGACACTAAGCCCTTCTCCCATTATAATATTAGAGATTAAAGGTATGGATCAGTTTGGACGATCCATCAACCGATCTATGTTTAAGGTACTTATTTAACTTTGACTTGATAAAATTAAATGCCACATTTATCAATTTGTTATTATGCCACTTAATTTAATTGCAATGCCTTTACAAAAAATTTCATGGAAACCCCCGAGAATCAATAATTATGATTTCACTAAATTAACAACATTCTAATAGGAATTGCACCTAAGACCATCTCCAACCACGCTAGCTATTTCTCAATTTTAGCCACAATAGCTAGTTTAGAGATAAAAATCTGCTCCAACGGGACTCGCCAAACCACTCGCCAAAATAGAAATATCATATTCACTCGTCAGATCTGGCGAGTTTGTATTGCTCGCTAAAGCACTCGCCAAACTCAAAAAAAAGAAAATCACGGAGAAATGTGCGATCTGGATTTGATCTGATTTCGCGGAGAGAAAAAAATCGCGATTGGATTGGATTTATTTCGCGGAGAAAAAAAATCGCGATTAGATTGTATTGCGATCTGGAGAAAAAAAATCACAAAAAAATTGTATTGCGATCTGGATTGGATTTATTTCCATATTTACTAATTTTTTTACTAATTTTGATTTTTATGATTTGCGATCTGGATTTTTTACTAATTTTGATTTTTATGATTTGTGATCTGGATTTTTTACTAATTTTGATTTTTAATCTGGACTGGATTTCATTTAATCTGGATTGGTATTTTTTGGGCTTTAAAATATCTATAATTATCTAAAATAGCTAGTATGGATGGAGTGGAAATTTTTTTGGCTAGCCAAATTATCCAATTGCTCTCCATTCTGGCTATTCTAGTCAGTTAAAATAGCTAGCATGGTTGGAGATACTCTAAATAATTCATGCCCTTGGAAGTTAGATCTCCGTGCTGTACATCAAGTTTTAAGTTTTGGATGTCTTAAACTTTTTGATAAACTTATGAATTTCTGTTAACAAGTTACAGCACAATAATAAGTTATCTTTAGGATTCACTGTATGTATAGATCCATCTATATCTTTGGGCCGGTTTAGGATTCACTCAGGGCCGGCTCCATCTTGAGGCCAGTGAGGCGGCCGCCTCATGTCCCAATTTTTTTTCAAATTTAGGGATCCCAAATTTGTATTTTTCTTATAAATACAAGCACGTATTTTGTGCATAAAAAATTATATTGTTATTAGGGGCCCCAAAAATAATTATTTGGGCCTTTCGACTCGGGCCCCGGAGAACTCAGGGCCGGCCCTGGATTCACTGTATGTATAAAGAACAAAGAAATTATGTAGTTATAGTATTTCGTTTCAATTAGTATCGAGATTGCGTTGCTGTTCTAGAGGAAGGATAACTATACTGATTTGGTATACTCTAAATTCACCTTTGGTATAGATCCATCTATATCTTTGGGCCGGTCTTCCACTAAGTAACAAAACTCTCCTCGTTTATCCTGGTTTGGGATAGGCAGTGACAATATTAAGATTAACTGGTTTTATAAACTTTTAGGTTTTTTTTTCCTTCTTCTAGAAAAATCACTCATAATTGTTTAAATTTCAAATAAGATACCCACTGTTGCCGCTGAATTCAGGTGTGGGGGCAGCAGATGAGATTTGTAGGTTCTTGAGGAACTCACAAAGATCCACCCCTTCTTCTTCTTTGCGAACTGATTGGCTCCTTGATGCTCCTTTGTGACTTGCACAAACGTTTGAGACACCGGGATGGATTCCGGTGACGAACCCTCCGACGATTAAGTCAATACACAGAGAAAGATGAGGGAAAAAAGCTCAAGTGTGCAAAGTGTGATCACCTTTTACAAGAGAGGTCAGGGGGGTTATATAGTCGCCAATGGGATCTCCTTCAGGATCAGAGAGGATCCCTACTTCCCGGTAAGGCAAGATTAGGGTGGTTATAACCACCTCCTCTAGATCAGGGGGAGCAAGAATTTCCTCAAATCCTATTGAACTGGCCCCTAATGGGTTGAGACCCGTTCTCAACTGGTCAGGTCCATTCAAGGGTCAGCGGGTCCAGGAGGAGGGACCCGATTCCCAATTCGGACCCGTTTGTAGGCGAGATTACTATCTTGCCCCTGGGACTTTGAGATTCGTGCCCGTTTTGAACGGTTCTGATTTAACCTCATTTATAGCCATATCACGAGCTCTCCACTCCCAAAGACTGTGTGTTACGGCCTTTGGAGAGTAGTTTTGTTGTTTCAATGGCGCATAGGGTTTTAGCAGAGTTCCCAACGGTTGTTCGAACCTCGTCTGAGGGGTGATGGTGCTTTCCCGAGTTGATAGCATGCTCAGAGTGGCTCCTAGGCTGTTCAGGATTTTTGGTAATTTTCTCCAATTTTATATTATTCTTTCGAACCATTTATTCAATTTTGCCAAGCGATGATTTGGTCTTCGAGAGCGCTAATTAAACATTCTAATCAATAATTATTTATCCAAAGGTGTAAAAATGTTCCCCTGAATTTATAAATATTTTTTAAGAATTTTTAATTATTTTCCCCGTATTTTTAATCATTTTTTCACAATTTTTTGAATAAATAATTCTAATTAATAAATAAAATACAATTTTAATTACTCAATTATGACGTGGCGTAATCTGAACCGTCCATCTCGTGTCGGCGCGCAATTCTGAATGATCGGACTACGGGGGTGCTGAGCGACGTGGACAAATCTGGGACCTCGATCAGATTATGATGCGAATTTCAAAGTGATATGACGGCATGTATCGCTCGACAGGACTTTCTCTGTGTGGGCAGCTCGGAAGGCCAATCGCTCGGATTGAGATTCTGAGCGACGTGGCAAAATTTGGGACGTCCATCAAGCTACGGCACGAATCCTGAAGTCATCTGACGGTGGATCTTACACTTGGTCACGTGGCTGAATCAGGGCTGCTTATCAGGTCAGGGCACGAATCACGAGGCGATCGGACGGCTCCTGTTGCTCGGCATTATTTTCTCCGTATGAGCAGCTCGGAATGCCAGTCGCTCGGATTTGGTTTCCGAGCGATGTGGCGCAATCTGAGGCATCCATATGAAGATCTTGCAAGAATCTCGAGGCACAACGGTGCGGATCACGAGAAAATGTAATCTTGGTTGGCATGGCTGAATCAAGGCCGCTCATTAGGCCAGGGCACGAATCACGAGGCGATCAGACGGCTCCTGTTGCTCGGCATCATTTTCTACGTACGAGCAACTCGAAACGCCAGTCGTTCAGATTTGGTTTCCGAGCGACGTGGCACAATCTGAGGTGTCCATCTGAAGATATTGCACGAAGCTTGAGGCACGACGGTGCGGATCATGAGAAAATGTGATCCTCGTTAGCGTGGCTGAATTAAGGCCGCTCATTAGGCCGGGGCATGAATCACGAGGCGATCGGATGGCTCCTGTTGCTCGGCATCATTTTCTCTGTACGAGCAGCTCGGAACGCCAGTCGTTCGGATTTGGTTTCCGAGCGACGTGGCACAATCTGAGGCATCCATCTGAAGATCTTGCACGAATTTAGGGGCACAACGATGCACATCATGAGAAAACGTGATCTTGGTTGGCATGGCTGAATCACGGCCGCTCATCAGGTCGAGGCATGAATCACGAGGCGATCGGACGGCTCATGCTGTTCGGCATTATTTTCTCCGTATGAATAGCTCGGAACGCAAGTTGTTCGGATTTGGATTCTGAGGGACGTGGCACAGTCTCTGCCGTCTGATTGAACATCAGACACGAATCTTGAGACACGACGGCGTGGATCACGAGAAAATGTGATCTTGTCATTTTGTGATCGTGGCGAAATCTGAGCCGTTTGATTGTGATCAGGCGCGAATCATGATGATGAAGTCGTTTTTCTCCAATACGCAGCTCAGAATGCAAGTTGCTCGGATTTGGATTCCGAGGGACGTGGCACGATCTCCGCCATCTGATTGAACATCAGGCACGAATCTTGAGACACGACGACGTGGATCACGAGAAAACGTGATCTTGTCATTTTGTGATCGTGGCGAAATATGAGCTGTTTGATTGTGATCAGGTGCGAATCATGATGATGAAGTCGTTTTTCTCTAATACGCAGCTCGGAAGGCAAGTTGCTCGGATTTGGATTCCGAGGGACGAGGCACGATCTCCGCCGTCTGATTGAACATCAGGCACGAATCTTGAGGCAAAAGACATTTAGGCTTCAGGGTTAGTCGTTTGCACTTCTGATGAGCCGTTACGGGGGCCCAAAGTGTTCCAAGGCCCACCCGAATTTTTTCTAACTCTTATAAGTTCTCACTACTCCCCTTTTTCCTCATTTTTACAGTTTCACTTTTACTTCACATTTGCTAGAGCTGTTCTTGTTCTCGAGCGGCGCTATTAGCTTTCGCGGCCAGGCGTGTTCAATCTTCGACGATCTATTCCGACCGTAAACGTCACTTCGAGGTTAGTCACTCCCAACTCAATCTTGAAAATGTCTAGAGCATCGTCTGGGGACGAGACCTTCACCTCGAACCAAGATACTGGCCGAGCGGTAGTTGTCGTGCCGAGGAAAGGGAAGGGAGTGGTCAAGTCGGCCGGGGCGTCGACGATAGTGGGGACTCCGAGGGGGGCAGGAGAGTTGGGTCGGCAGCCGTCCACACTGTCGAGCGTCGGTAGGGTCAGGAGTTAGCCCGAGGACCTCTTGGAGAAGGCGGTGCACGGGATGGCTTCGGTATACGAGGAGAACAGCCCGAGGGATCCTTCCGAGGTGGATGGGATCCCTTCGATCATGACCGAGGCGGATCTGCATCGGATCAGGAAGGGATTTCGCATCCCGAAGGAGTACGTTCTGCTACTCCTTGGCCCCGGCTTCTGAGCATGTACAGGGATGTCGCCAGACACGTGCGTCTTCCCGTACGACATGCTTAATGCCGGCCTTCGGCTATCGCTTCTGCCTTTCGTGGTCGAGGTACTGCAGTGGTACGACTTGAGCCCCGTGCAGTTCATGCCGAACATGTGGCTGCACATCATCGCCTTCATCCTCCAATGTCAGGCGGTCGGCGTGCACCCCAACTTGTTCTGCTCCGAAGCCTCTACCGCATCTGTCGAATGAGCAAGATGGAGTACCGGTACTACTTGTCGCCGAGGAAGGGGGTTAAACTGATTAAGAACTCGGACTCCATCAAACATTGGAAGGAGAAGCACTTCCTAATCTGAGGTCCCGTGCCGTGGGGGTTTCCAACGGCATGGAAAGAAGATGTTCCGAAGTGGGCGAAGGCCGAACCGGTGCTCACCAAAGAAGAAGAGGAGGTAGTGACGAAAATCCTTTGTCTTCCAACCTTCGGATGGAAGGATATTACCGAGGAGGTCTTGTTCGGTGGAGGTCTTAGTCCGATCGACCCTAGTACGCTCTCTTTCTTTTTTATTTGCCTGAGTATTCATTTTTAGCGTTTGTGTTTTTTCACTAACTCTTTTTGCTCGTTTTTTTGTGTGCGCAGAAGCCCCCGTCATGGACTACCAAGTGCTGATGGCAAAGAGGAGCGCGGCCACGACGAAGGGTGCAGATACGAAGAAGAGGAAGAGGACCACGGCGGGGCCTTCTTCCGGCCGAGTGGTACAAACACCCTCGGTGACAGCAGCCGTTGTAGAATTAGTCGGCAACGCCCCCTCGGAGCCGCAAGCTACGGTCCCTTCGGCTGAATCCCCGGGATCTTTGAGCGGAGGGTTCTCTTCCAGCACCGCTCTGGCCTTGGAGGTGCCGCCGCTCACGGCCGAGGCAGAGGCCATTCTCACCGAGGAGCACAAAAGGCTCTTCGTCCCCGACTGGCGGGTGATGAAGTTGGACGGCTTCCTCGGTGATGTGGGAATGTGTATGCAGGCGGTACGCCATCTTCCGACCCTGAAGGACCGTGCGGTGCTGAGGGCCGGTACCGTTGGTGACGACGCCTAGGAGATCGCCCGGTCGATGATGTCGGTAAGTAGCTTTTGCTTCGTTCCCTTCAGCTTTGGGGTTAGCGGTCTTTGAGTTCTCACTTTTCTCTGTTTTGTGCACAGACCCTCTGCCACTTCAGCCACATGCTCGAGCAGTTCGCCGAGCAAGAGAAGGAGATGAAGGCGGCAAACGATCGCGAGCGGTTGAAGCGCTCCAAGGCAGTGAGGCTGTTCGAGGTTGAGCAGCGGCTCTCGACATCACGTGCAGCCAAGGTGGGCGCCCTCGAGACGAAGCTCGCCGAAGCGCTCGAGCACTCAGCGGCCGAGACAGCCAAGGTCGAGGCGCTAGAGAAGGAGAGGGCTCGCCTCGAGGGGGAGCTGGCGAAGGCCTTGAAGGCGTCCGAGGAGGCGCTGAAAGGGTAGGCGCTCAAGGTGGCAGAGATAGAGAAGGCCATTTGGGACGAGGCAGAGGCCCATATGATGATGAATATGGAGGAGGCCTACGCCCGAGCTCTGAAGCACGTGGCGGCTCGCATCCCCAGCTTTGACAGTTCGTCGTATTACTTCTACGATCCAGTGGAGGGCGATGAACTCATCCCTCTGGCGGAGGTCGAGCTCGAGTTGGAGGGTGACGAGGCTGAGGGCGACGGCGAGGATGAGGTGAACCTCAAAGGGGCGTTCGTCACTCTGCCGAGCGAGGGCGCTTCGGAGCAGCACCGCGAGGTGGCTCCCTGACTCAGTCGTCATTGGTTTTTTTTTAATAAATTTTTTAAATTTTTTTTAATTTTATTGCCGAACTGCAGACTGGCTACCGCTCTCCTATGTACTCTTTTGAACTTCAATGAAACGAAGAACTTTTGGGATTTGGCTAAGTGTTGAAAACGATCTTGCTTTGAAAACACCTTGCTTTGAAATTTTGCTAAGTGTTGAAAACACCTTTGCTCTGAATTGGCTAAGTGTTGAGAACACCAATTGTTGGGAACACCTTGCTTTGAAATTTTGCTAAGTGTTGAAAAAACCTTTGCTCTGAATTGGCTAAGTCTTGAGAACACCAAGTGTTGAGAACGCCTTGCTTTGAAATTTTGCTAAGTGTTTCTTGAGCTCAACGTTGTTGTGTTCTTGCTTTTCAGATCTCCGAGTTGTGCCAATGGGTCGAGGCATCGCCGAACATGGTAGCGGCTGAGGCCTCTCGTCTTCGAGCTGACTTGGGAGTGACGAAGTTGGCCCTTTCTCGTAGTCAAAAGTGTTTTCTCAAGAGCGAGTTAGAACCTTATCATCTCAAGCTAACGCTGGCAAAGCGCAACTCCGAGTTGAAGCAACTAAAGAAGCGAGCTTGAGAAGCCCCCCTTGAAGGGGAAGTGGAGTCACTTCGGCAGACCCTATTCGACGTTGGTGCGGAGAGAGACGGTCTGAAGAACGTGGTACTCAAAAAGAGCTTGGAGATTGCGCGGCTTCGACGAACTATCTTTAAAGCTTCTCGAGCGGGTAATACGAGAAGAAATTCTCGCCTACAAATCAAGGTAACCGATGATTCGCTGAAGGAGCGCATTGTTGAGCTAGAGACGGAGGTTCACCGGCTACGACGTTTTACGGAGGGGAGCAACGTCAGGACCACATCTTGCCCTCGAGACGAGTACTCACAGGGATGATCGTTTCACGAGTTAGCGTCACGTTCGCCTCCCATCCCAGGGCATCCTGGGGATGCTCAAAGTGTAGTTGCTGGTTCGTCGAGCGAAGCATCAGCCGGCGCAATGCTTAGGAACACAACCAGGCTCGCCGGCTTGGGGACCTCAATGAGTGCAGGGTCGCAGCGACAGAATGTTCGCCGTCCCCGCTTGTCGCTCAAGAGGAGTATCCCACTTCCTAGAAGGCGATGAAGTAGTCTTGTAATTTTGGCTTCTCAAATTTTGTAACTGTTGAGTAGCTGGTCTTATAATCCGAGTTGTTCCTCAAACTTTATAGAAATGAAACTTGTTTTCTCTTTTGCACTTGTGTGTTTTGTTAACATCTATGGTTGTCAATAGTTGTAGGAGTGCTTCTGAATGGCGACCCACTTCTTACTCGCTTATGAGCGAGTAGTAGAAGCGGAGTCGAGCCAAGTGTTGGACCCAGAACTTTGTCGTTTAAGAAAGAGTCAACGGTTGTGGGAGCAATTCCGAATGGCGAACCACTTCTTACTTGCTTATGAGCGAGTAGTAGAAGCGGAGTCGAGCCAAGTGTTGGACTCTGAACTTCGTCGTTTAAGAAAGAGTCAACGGTTGTGGGAGCAATTCCGAATGGTGAACCACTTCTTACTCGCTTATGAGCGAGTAGTAGAAGTGGAGTCGAGCCAAGTGTTGGTCCCCAAACTTCGTCGTTTAAGAAAGAGTCAACAGTTATGGGAGCAATTCCGAATGGTGAACCACTTCTTACTCGCTTATGAGCGAGTTGTAGAAGTGGAGTCGAGCCAAGTGTTGGACCCCGAACTTCGTCGTTTAAGAAAGAGTCAACGGTTGTGGGAGCAATACCGAATGGCGAACCACTTCTTACTCGCTTATGAGCGAGTAGTAGAAGCGGAGTCGAGCCAAGTGTTGGACCCCGAACTCGTTGATAAAATTTTTTTTTAAGTAGAGTTGGACTACCCCAAAAATAGAGAATTTACTCGAAAGATAGATAAGTTGAAAAAAGGGAAAATTTCTCTTTTATTGAAAACAACTGGGCGGCTGCTTCTAAGTTGCAGACCGCCTTTTACATCTCGATAAAAAGGAAGATACAAGTAAGATTTTTGCAATTCTGGGGAAGTAGCTTGGAGCGGCGTTTAGACACCCTCTCGGTACTTCATCAAATACTCGGTGTTCCAAGTCCTTGGCATCTTTCTGTCCCCCGGGTCTTCAAGTTGATACGCGCCCGGGCGTATAACTCTGGAGACTTTATATGGTCCTTCCCAACTGGGTGTCAGCTTGCCTCTCTTGCTTGGATCCTAAATTGATAACTTTCTCAGCACTAAGTCCCCTTCGTTTATGTTGGTCTGCCGTACCCTCTTGTTGTAAGCTTGAGTGATCCTACGATGGTTGGTCTCTTGGAGGATTGCGGCTTTCTTGCGGATCTCGTCGATGAGGTCTAGGCAGTTGCGAAGCTGGTTCGCATTCTGCGCCTCATTGTAAGCTATGAGACGAGGCGAAGGTAGACCCACCGCCAAAGGGACAAGAGCTTCTAATCTGTATGTGAGGTTGAAAGGGGATTCACCCGTTGGAGTTCTTTTTGTGGTGCGATAGCACCAAAGCACATTGGGGAGTTGTTCGACCTATAGCCCCTTGGTGGATTTGTCGAGCCTCTTCTTCAAACCTGAGAGGATTTGATGGTTCGCGTTCTCCGCTTGGCCATTAGACTGGGGGTGTGCTACTGAAGAGAAATGCTGTTGAATTCCGAGATCGGTGCAGAAGTCGTGAAAAGCAGCTCCTGTAAATTGGGTCCCGTTGTCGGTTACGAGGATGCGAGGTACCCCAAACCGACAGACAATGTTCTTCCAAAAGAACTTCTGGACCCTGTTCTCGGTGATCGTTGAGAGAGGCTCGGCTTCTATCCATTTGGAGAAGTAGTCTATTGCTACCACCAAGAACTTCAGCTGGCTTGGTGCCAGAGGGAAAGGTCCGAGCAAATCCATCCCCCACATTGCGAAAGGGATTGGACTTGCCTGAAAGGCAAGTTGTGCTTGAGGCAGGCGACAGATTGGGGCAAACTTTTAGCAGGAGTCGCATTGGCGGATATACTCCTCGAAGTCACTTAATAGTGTAGGCCAAAAGTACCCGTAGTTCAAAAGCTTCCGGGCAAGTGACCTTATTCCCAAGTGTGCGCCACATAGACTATCATGGGCTTCCCTTATGGCGTAAAGCGCCTCTTCTGGAGAGAGGCATCTCAGATAGGGCTGCCCGTCGACCTGGGTGTAGGAGCATTTGTACATGACCCTGTCCAGGAGTGTGTACTGCTCTGCTCGTGTCCTGATCCTCCTTTCTTCCTTCGGATGTTTGGGGAGGACATCGTCTCGAAGATACTCGAGCAGAGGCTTCATCCAGTTTTCCCCAAGTGTTAGGGGGTAGGCTTCCATTGGCTCCGAGCCATCTTCGTCGATACTGGGTTTGAGTAGAACTTCTATTAGGACAGTTCGTTCTAAACCTTGGAGGGACAAGGAGGCGAGCTTAGAGAGGGCATCCGCTTGCGCGTTTTTCTCTTGGGAAACCCGCTGGAGTTGAACATCTCTGAAGAGAGTGAGAAGCTCCCTCACTTTTGCTAAGTATCTAGCCATTCGGTCATCTCTCGCCTCGTACTCCCTGGACACTTGATTGACCACTAACTGAGAGTCGCTGAAGACCCTTACTTGTTCGGCACCTGCCTTGCGAGCCAAGCAGAGACCCGCAATTAGGGCATCATATTCTGCCTCATTGTTCGACGCCCAAAAGTTGAGGTGAAGGGAGTACTGGAGGACGAAGGCGTCGGGACCAGTTAAAATGATGTCGGCCCTGCTTCCATCGGTGCAGGAGGACCCGTCCACATAGACGGTCCAGACGGAAGGGTCGGTTGATGACTCGCATGAGTCGGGGATGGTGTTCTCCACAATGAAATTGGCCAGAGCTTGGGCTTTTATCGCCGTCCTGGGCTGGTAGATGATGTCGTATTGACTCAGCTCGATGGACCATTTCATGAGTCATCGGGATATTTTCGGCTTGTGGAGAACTTGTTTCAGCAGCTGGTCGGTAAGGACGACCACCGAGTGGGACTAAAAGTAGGGGCGAAGCTTACGGACTGCCATGACCAAGGCAAGTGCAATCTTTTCCAGTTTTGGATAACAGAGTTCGGCATCGTGGAGCACCTTACTCACGTAATAGATAGGCTTTTGTGTCCTATCCTCTTCCCTCACGAGGACCGTGTGGAGCATTTGGTCCGAGGCTGCAAGGTAGAGGTAAAGGACCTCTCTGGGTGCTGGCTTACTCAGGATAGGGGGGTTGGATAAATACTCTTTAAGTTTGTCAAAGGAACCTTGCTGCTACGGCCCCCACTCGAAGCCTTTAGCCCCCCTGAGGGCTTTGAAGAAGGGGAGACACTTCTCCCCGGACTTGGAGAGGAATCACCCTATTGCCGTGAGGCGCCCCGTGAGCCTCTGCACCTCTTTGAAGTTGGAGGGGGAGCCATTTTGAGAATGGCTTGGATTTTCTCGGGGTTGGCCTCTATGCCCCTCTGGCTGACCATAAACCCGAGAAATTTGCCCGATGAGACGCCGAATGCACACTTGTTCGGGTTTAGTCTCATATTATGCCTCTCGAGCACCTCAAAGGCTTCTTAAAGGTCGAGGATATTATCCTGCCCTCACGTGCTCTTGACCAACATGTTGCCGACGTAGACCTCCATGTTTCAGCCAATCTGGTCTCGGAAGACCTTGTTTACCAGGTGCTGATAGGTAGCCCCCGTGTTTTTCAACCCGAAAGGCATAACACGGTAGCAGTAGAGGCCTTGGTCCGTCACGAACGACGTCTTCGGGATGTCCGGTGGGAACATCCTGATTTGGTTGTATCCCGAGAAGGCATCCATAAAACTAAGTAACTCGTGCCCGGAAGTCGCATCGATGAGGGCATCGAGGCTGTGAAGAGGGAAGGGGTCCTTCGGGCACGCCTTGTTAAGATCTGTGAAGTCAATGCATATCCGCCAACTTCCATTGGCCTTCTTGACCATTACCACGTTGGAGAGCCACTCAAGGTAGTTAACCTTTTGAATAAAGCAGGCGTTAAGGAGTTTGTCAACCTCCTCCTTGATCTTCTGTTGCCTTTTGGGGGCAAACTTCTGCCTCTTCTGCTGGACAGGCTTGACCCTAGGGGTGACGCTCAGATGGTGCTTTGAGAGTTCTTCCGAGATCCCGGGCATGTCCGCTACAGTCCATGCGAAGAGGTCACGATTCTCCCATATACACCGGGAGATGTCTTGCTTTATGGAGGGGGAGAGAGTTTTGCTGACGCGGAATGTCTTAGTGGTGTCCTCCTTGGAGGCCACTTCCTCCAACTCGTCGACGGGCTCGGAGATGGTTTGGCCTCCCTCCTAAGGAAGTTCGAGCACTTCCTAAGAGAGAACCGGACCCCCCACCTAGGTCATGTAGCACTTCCGTGCCGCCTCTTGGCTTCCCCTCACTTCTCCCATTCCTGAGGGAGTGGGGAACTTCATCTTCATATGGTAGGCTGAAGGAATGGCCTGAAGCGCGGCCAAGCCTGGTCTACCCAGGATAACATTATAGGCGGCTTTGACGTCGACCACCATAAAGTCCATTTGCTCAGTTCGAGTTGCCGGGGCCTTTTCAGCCATTACATCGAGGGTTATAATTCCCCTGTAAACCCGTAGAGAGTGTAGCCTGTGGGCTTGAGCCGGTCCTTAGACAGCGGGAGGCCTTTGAAGGCTTCCAAGAAAAGGATTTTGACAGAGCTGCCGTTATCTACTAAGATGCGACAAACTTCGAAGTTCACCATGCTGAGATTGATAACGAGGGCATCGCAGTGGGGCGTGCGGATGCCCTCCAGGTCCCTGTCGGAGTATGTCACCGGGACTCTGAGGCCCTTTGGGGGAGGATGGCTCTGCACGGAGTTAACCTCCCTTACGAAGGCTTTTCGGGAGGAGTTGGAATCTCCTCCCATTGGGCCCCCGTGTATCAGGTGCAAGATGCCCTCCACTTTGGCCTCCGGAGCCTCCGTGCGCTGCTCGTTTCGCCTGTTAGCCCTCCGAGGCGGAAGGGGCAGATCGGCTCGGTCCCTCTTCACGAACTGGTTGAGTTGCCCTCGCCGGATGAAGGCTTCGATTTCATCCTTCAAAGCCCGACATTCATCTGTATCGTGCCCGTGGTCTCGATGGAAACGACACCACTTACTCCGGTCCCTCTTCTTTGTCGGGGTGTTCATCCTTGGGGGAGGCGGTAGGAGGCCATCGTTCCCTATCTCCATTAGGATGGCAGATACACTCGCGTTAAGCAGAGTAAATTTCTCGAACCGAGGAGGGGGACGCCGCTGACCCCCATTGTCCTTTTGGAGCTTCTTAGCTCCTTCTTCCTCTGCACCCTTCCGCTTATTCCTGGAAGAGGAGGCCTCGAAGGTAGGGCGGTGGATGGCTTCTTCCGCTCGGATGTACTTTTCGCTCCGAAGCAGGAGCTATGAGAAGTTCCGAGGGGGCTTCTTGGCGAGGGACGCCCTGAGGTCAGCATTGAGGACGTTGGACCGGAAGGTGAGGGTGGCGACCGAGGGTTCCAAAGAAGCAATGGACCTAGCTTCGGCGGTGAATCGTTTGACATAATTCCGTAGTGGTTCACCCCTCTTTTGGCTGAGGAACAATAGGGTGTCGCTCGCCTTCTCGGCGCGCCGACTGCTCACAAAATGCGTGAGGAAAAGGCCTTCGTACTGATCGAAGGAGAAGATGGACGCCGGCACCAGCCGTGAGTACCATTCCCTAGCAGGCCCCTTGAGTGTGGCCGGGAAGGTCTTGCAGAGGAGGGAATCGGATGCATGGTGAATCATCATGAGAGTTTTGAAACTCTCGTTGTGATCTGCGGGGTCCGACTTCCCATTATAAGTCTCGAAGTGGGGAGGCTTGAAGTTGTTGGGAACTGGAGCCTCCATAATGGTACGGGAGAATGGGGGCCTTCTCGGACGAAGGTCCCTTGCAAGTCGTCCCTCATCTCGGTCTAGCTGGTCGAGGCGTCTCTCCATCTCGTGGAGACGGCGGTAGACCGAGTCCTCCCTATGGTCCTATCTGGCAGAACCCCAGGACTCGTTCTTATGTCGAGGAGGACTGGGGCTGTGCCGGTGATGGCTCATAGTAGGAGGTGGACTGACCGAGAGACGGGGGTGACTTAGGGTTGGTCGTGGACTGCGAGAGCGGCAATGATGATCGGGAGAGGGGTGGCGATGGCTCGCAGCCTGCCTAGGATTCTGGAGCGGCAAGGATTGTGAGGAGCCGGTCGAGGACTACGGGATCGGCGAGGATGGCGAGGAGCCGGTCGAGGACTACGGGAGTGGCGAGGATGGTGAGGAGCTGGTCGAGGACTGGGGACCCTATGGGCATTGTTAGGGTTGAGAGCCCGTAGGACCGTCTCCTGAAATTGCTGGAATTCTGTCCTTGTGACGGGGGCCTCCTGTTCACGATGGTCCTGCGGTGCCCGGCGTCCTGCCGGGGAACGACTCCGTTTTGGGCGATGTTGGGGTGACTCTCTTCGCCTACGGGGAGAGTTGGATCCCCCTCGGTAGGATCGGGGTGAACGGTCCCTGGCCTGCTCGCGGCGAGGGTTTGACCCTTGGGCCCGCCTCTTCTCCAGATGAGTACGGAGATCGGGTCCGTGCACGGTCTGCCGATTGTTGATCACGTTCCGTAGGTCCTTTGGAGTGGGGGGAGTATAGAAGGCCATAAAATAGGTGTCGGCATTATGGATGGAGACTCGAACCTGATGGACGGGTTGCTTGTGACGACTCCGTCAGGAGGGTTCCCCCACTATAGCCTGGGGTCCCGAAGGCTGCTGGGCGGACTGCGGAGCTCGTGGATCGAGCTGCTGGGCTGGTTGGTTGGGAGGAGGGAGATCCTCCTGCGCGGGAGGAGGAGGAGGGTGAGAGGAAGTTGTCCTTCGGTTGGAGTTCGTGGGTCTCTTCTTGGGAGGCATGGCTAGGAGTTAGGTGGGTTGAAGGAGGAAGAAGAGATTACTTGTTGAGTGAAGTTTTCCACAGATAGCGCCAATCTGTTGCCGCTGAATTCGGGTGTGGGGGCAGCAGATGAGATTTGCAGGTTCTTGAGGAACTCACAAAGATTCCACCCCTTCTTCTTCCTTGCGAACTGATTGGCTCCTTGATGCTCCCTTGCGACCTGCACAAACGTTCGATACACCGGGATGGATCCCGACGATGAACCCTCCGACGATCAAGTCAATACACAGAGAAAGATGAGGGAAAAAAGCTCAAGTGTGCAAAGTGTGATCACCTTTTACAGTGGGAGGTTTAATAGTCGCCAATGGGATCTCCTTCAGGATCAGAGAGGATCCCTACTTCCCGGTGAGGCAGGATTAGGGTGGTTATAACCACCTCCTCCAGATCAGGGGGAGCCAGGATTTCCTCCAATCCTGTTGAACTGGCCCCTAACGGGTTGAGACCCGTTCTCAACTGGTCAGGTCCATTCAAGGGTCAGCGGGTCCAGGAGGATGGACTCGGTTCCCAATTCGGACCCATTTGTAGGCGAGATTACCATCTTGCCCCAGGGACTTTGAGATTCGTGCCCGTTTTGAACGGTTTCGATTTAACCCCATTTATAGCCATATCACCCACAATTCACTATTTTCATATACTGCACCCACAATATTGACTCATTCCAAAAACAATATTTGAGTTGTCCAGTGTTAAAATAAGGGGACTATTTTGTGAACTCTAACAGAGGGGAGTAGAATATCTAACTTATCTCTCTCACTCACTTATATGTCTCTTATATCCAATGCCTGAGAAACCTCATCCTCTCAAATTTTATCAAACGGTTAATAATCCCTCTCCTTTTTTCTTGGAAACCCCATTCCTATTATTTTTCTACCTTATTGTTTCTCATCTTCATTACTGTAGTCCAACTTGTTACTTAAGGTTTGTCATATTTAATTTTCAACAGTAAAAAAAACAATTTTATTTCAAATGCCTCATTTCGTATATTTAGGTTGGGTAAAGGTAGGATATATTTAATTGAATGACACGTCTAGTCTAGTCATTCGCCAACCATTTGTTGGTTTTTAACTAGAGCTAAACTAACTAATCTTAGCATAGTGCTATTTTTGGAGTTAGGCCAACATTTTAAATGTTGTATATGAAAATAGTAAATCATGAGTATCTTATTTGGAATTAAAAAAAAAAAGTAAGTGCTATTACACAAAAATAAATAAATAAAATCCAGAGTCTATTGTGCTTAGGTAAGCTTGGGCCTATCAGTTGTATTTGGACTTCTAATCTAATCTTCACTCAAATAAAGTGGTCAAAAAATGCAATCACTCGTGTGGATTTCCGCATTTTGGGATGAGTAGGTACAACGCATCACTTATGAATCATGAATCCTGATTTATGAATTGTGAATTATAATGATAATGGGTTTTGGGTTAGCACTACGCCGACCATCACATCACATGTAACAATTTAATTAATTTGACCCTACCGAATATCCTCCACTAATTAGTCACATAACAATAAACAACCTCAAAAATTTAATCTACCCTCTCAAAAGTATATAATTTTGTAAAGATTTATAGTCATGCATGACGTGGGCTCAGTTTTATGGCTAGATTGCACATAAAATTTGTTAAATGAGTGTGGTTTGTAAATTTATTTATATACTAGTATTTTTCACGTGCGATGCACGTTTTGATAAAAAGTTGGCAGATTTTTACGTACAATTTATGTGTTAAGAAATAGTTTTAGAGTTGAACGTGCATTGCACGTAATTAGAAAAAATATTTTGAGGAAAATGCTATATTTGTACGTGCAATGTACGTGTTTATAAGTAGAATTTAAGTTGCACGTATAACATATGTGCATGTTTGGTGTTAAAAGATATTGAAAATTTATTTTGCACGTGCGCTGCACGCTTTAAATAGGTGAATTTTTTGTTTGTTTGTTAGTTTTTATTATAATTAATGGGAGAGTTTGAGTTGCACATACAACGCACAAGTTTGTATGTTAACAAATGACAACTCCAACTCTCCCATTATATATAGAGATATATATTAGGTTAATAGGACTACCCCATCTCTCCATTCTCTATTTTGAATTAAAGGAAGGAGAGCAAAAGTAGGAATTAATACGTGCAACCCACACCAATTACAAAATAAAAAAAACTTTCTTTTACCACATCTCCCCCAAACCCACTAATCCTAACCCTTCTTACCCAAAACCCACCCAAATCTTCTCCACTGCCCGTCGATCTCCTAGCCATTGCCGGCCGTCGATCTCCTCGCCATCGCCGACCGTCTCTACCCGACGTCTGTCGCTACCCTTTAGTAAGAATTTTACGACAGAAATCGGCTCCACAGCAGTGGCGGAGCCAAGATTTTTATCCACCGGAAGCGAAATCACAAGAACTAAAAAAATTTCTATTGCTGTTTGAAAATTGAACTAAAATTAAAATTGTATCAAATAAATCCCTAATTTAGTATCAATAATCAGTCAATCAACAACATAAGAAACCTAATTTATAAACCCCTAATTTATTAGCAATAGTCAAACAACAACAATCATAAACTAATACGAATGCCGGACCAAATTGTAACAAATGGGAGAATCTATATTCCTAATTTATCTGCGAATACGAATGCCGGACTAAATTGACTATCCTGTATGGGCTTTTTTTTCAACCAAGTTTTTTATTTTTTTGGGTTTTGGTAGCCATCTGTTATGGGAGAAAGAAGAACTGCTTGCAAGTTTTGGACCGAATAAAGGAGCAATCTTGACTATTGGCCCAAATAGAGAAGTAGGCAGTAGTGAGAATGAGCATTTTCGAGGCTCAAAAGGAGCGGGCTTCATTACAGGGAGAGCGGATTTGGGAGAGACTTTAAAATTAGACTAGATAATCAAAATAATTGGTCGTATAATCAAAATCTCGCTCACCCTGGGATACATGTGCATCCGCTAGTGCTCCACAGGATGAACAGCCCTGTGACGAGATATCACTATGATTGGACGGTAGGAATCGGCTCCACACGAAGTCAGATCTCGCAGCGGAGCATAACGTAACTAAAACCTGGACCGATCTGCATACATCACGAGGCGACGTGAAGGACAGCACGTGTGAAATGCATGCCCCTGGCAGGTGCCTAATTTTACCTGAACCTTCCATTTATCTCTTCTACTTCTTTTTCTTCTCTGGGAATCCACAAGTCCAAGGAGAGGATTGGGTATGGGTTTTAGGGGAGTGAAGATTCAAACGAATGTTTATAGGTGGATGAGATGATCCAAATTATCATTGGTTATATCCCATGAAGCACCGATACGGATACGGAATACGAGTACGATACGATAAGGGTACGGGGATACGCGATTTAACAAAAAGGTCAGATACGGGTGCGTTGGTAGGTACGTTAAATATAAGATAATTCATATTATATTTATAGGTATAAAAATATTTTTCTTGTTAAAAATACAAACATTTAAACAATTTTATAGAACTATAAATAATACATTATAATTATGAGCATTTTGGAGAAAATAAATGATAATCTAACTATCAAATCTCTGTGTAGACTTGTTCTGTGTTCGAGCATAATTATAAACAATAAACTTTTAAAATTATTCTAGGACCCCATGCATTTATCAAAATATATTGTGTCTAAAAATTGTGAAAAATTCATTAAAATATTGGATGCTCATTGGTACGCACTCGGGAGTACCCAAGGAGTATCTGTTGGGATTGGGGCGTCAACCAACGCCCTTGTCGCAGCGGAAATAATTAGAGCAATGAGAAAGTCGAAGAGATGAGATGAATTAATTGAGCAAGCAAGTAGATCCACCAATCCAAACACAAACACAACGAGGATTTATCCCGGTTAGCTTTTGCTTAATCCGGGGAAAAATATAGGGAGATCTGATATTCAACTAGAAGAGATTATAAGGAGTTATTTATTTACCTAATACAAGGAATTAAACTCACTCAGCAAGAACTATCTCTCTCTCTCGAGCCTCTCTTTGCAATGGAAAAAATAATCTATGAAGTACTACCTCTCATATTGGAGAAGTTTACAATATATATAGAAGAATAGAGAGAAACTTAGGCCTAATCTTGATTCTTAGTTGTCCGATATAACCTGGAAAAAAGGTAACTGAATAGGAGCCGTACGATTTAACTTGGAGTTGAAGATTGGGCTGAAACGACCTAACAAATCGAGGCCCAAAACGAACACAACGCCGCGGTCGGTAGACCGTCCAACAAGACCGGTCGACCGTTCCTCTCTCGGACAATCTCTGTACTACGAGCGGTCGGGGGGTGCGGTCGACCACAACTTGGGACAGTCGATCGCAACTATGCATGCACCTTGCTACTACTGTTTTCTTCTTCTACTCACTTCGACGCTTCGACCTCCGTGCTTCATCTTACCTTCTTCTAATCTGAACCACGAGTATACAAGACACAATCCTAACAGTATCGACACCCGATACGCACTTAACATGGGTACATCGGTCATTTGGAAGTATCCGTGCATCTTAAGTTATATCATGTACAGTTAATGATGACTCAAGAGTATGAAATGGTTAATTGGAAAATTTAATTAATTATTAGAGTTAAATAGGGATGGCATTCGGGCCACTCGGGTCGGACCGGGCAGGGTTAGCCCGGGCTTTGCTCGGTCCCGGGCCTACCCGGACCGGGCTTGAAGACTACGCGGGCCGGGCTCATGGTTGAAAACCTTGGTCCGGACTTGGCCCCCGGCCCCAAGGGTGGGGACCGGGTCGGTAGGGCCGGTTCGCGGGCCGGGCCGGGCTAGGCCGGTATTTTGGGGGATTTTTTTTTTTTTTGTAATATATTAAAGATCAAGTCTTAAATTGTAATTTCATAACAATTGCAAAGAACCAAGTATTAAATTGATTTAATACTTGGTTCTACTTAAATAAATTTGCATATTCATAACAATATTATGCTTCACTTTGTTTTCATGTAGGGATAGATAAACATTTTGGACTATTTTGAAATTTGAAACATAGATTTTGTCAATTTTGTGTTTAGCAACTTGTTTGAACTTTTTTACCCATTACTAGTAGGTACACATTTCATTAGGATTTCATGCATGTCTACACTTTTTTCATTACATGATTATCTTTCTAATTGATGATATTTTGGTTTTGTCAATTTTTTAATATTCGTTTGATCCTTGAAGATCATTTCAGCCTATTTAGATGTGCCATATGCATGAATAGTAGTCTTTTTGTATTTTTTTATAATCCAATTATAATATAGCACTATCTGCGACTTTAGAGAACAGAAAAAAGAAAAAGAAAAAAAACAGAAAAAAAAGAAAACATTTCGTAAACATTTTATTAGGATTGCATGCATGTCTATACCTTACATGATTATCTTCCTAATTGATGAAAATTTGGTTTTGTCAATTTTTTATATTCGTATGATCTTTGAAGATCATTTCAATCAATTTAGATGTGATATATGCATGAATAGTAGTTGATGCTGTTTATTTCTGGGGCACGTGTGGAAGCACCAGGTGTGAGTTCGAACTCAATTTGTATTGAAGGAGATTGCCGCTCGTCTGCCGACCTTCGATTGACCTTCTGGGGCCTACGATGAGCTTGGAAAGGCGTTTGAAGGTTGGGCTCGGATCGGAAGGGTCGGATCCGAGGTCTTGTGTACCTGCAGACGGTCCTGAAACACCGGGGTTTGTCCCGGTGGCGGACCCTCCGACGCTCTAGTCAGTCTCTGTGAGAGAGTAGCAATAACTAGGTATATTTAAGTGGTAAAAGATTGATTACCTTCAAAAGGTGGATGAGGGTCTAGTATTTATAGAGAATCCCAACCGGGTTTGGTTCCGCTTGGGGGCCGGGTTTGGATCCGAAAGCCCATGGGCCTGACGTGGCAGAAGGCCCAGGGGGTTTAGGGCGGTTGCGGTGATACCAGGAGTGGTATAGGGCTGACGTGGCGAAACCCTTGGCGGTATTTGGAGCTGACGTGGCCCATCGTGAGTCCTCTGTGCATCTGGGGGAATCGGAGGGCCTAGGCTGCGCCAGGTCATCCCTCTGCCCCGCCAGAGAGGGGGGACGGCATGAGGGACTGCTCCGGATCGGACTCCGGGGGATACTGAGGCTCGTCAGTACGAGGAAGCCGGCACTGTGGGGGCAAACACGAGGGTCGGCGCCGACCCTGAAGGGGTCCGGAGCCGAACCAGACCGGTATTCTTGCTTTTCTGAGTAGGAATTGTATTGGGCCTTGGATGGGCCTCAGGCCATTTTTACACTGTCACACAAGCCCCCCACTCCTGCAGGGGGTGCGGGAGCTAGCCGTGGAGGAGTGCTCATGGTTGTAGAAAATGGGATGGCGGATTACAGGGCCTTCCTGGTGGTGCTGTCCTGAAGCTTGGATAGAACCTCGAGCTAGTCGAGGGTCAAAGTGCAGGTGAAGGTGATGGCGAACCGTTGTCTCTTCCAGAGAAGAGTACCCTGGTGTTCGATTGAACCTCGAGAGGTCGAGGGATTACGCGTCGACAAGGGTGATGGCGAGCCGTTGCTTCTTCCTGAGAAGAGTACCCGGGTGCCAGACCGAACCTCGAGAGGAGGGGGAATTATGGGCTGGTAAGGGTGATGACTAGCCGATGGATCTTCCGAAGAAGAGTACCCGGGTGCCAG
The DNA here is from genome assembly GCA_017893485.1 of Hemerocallis citrina. Taxonomy (NCBI): domain Eukaryota; kingdom Viridiplantae; phylum Streptophyta; class Magnoliopsida; order Asparagales; family Asphodelaceae; genus Hemerocallis; species Hemerocallis citrina. Next base: position 205,153,769 of record CM030363.1, on the reverse strand, counting down.
ACCGAACCTCGAGCTGGCGAGGGATTGTGGGTCGGTTAGGGTGAAGGCGAGCCGTTGTTTCTTCCTGAGAAGAGTACCCCGGTGCCAGGCCGAACCTCGAGACGAGGGGGAATTACGGGCTGGTAAGGGTGATGGCCCGCCGGTGGATCTTCCGAAGAAGAGTACCCCGGTGCCAGACCGGACCTCGAGCTGGCGAGGGATTATAGGTCGGTAAGGGTGAAGGCGAGCCGTTGTTTCTTCCTGAGAAGAGTACCCCGGTGCCAGACCGAACCTCGAGATGAGGGGGAATTATGGGCTGGTAAGGGTGATGGCCAGCCGGTGGATCTTCCGAAGAAGAGTACCCAGGTGCCAGACCCGACCTCGAGCTGGCGAGGGATTACGGGTTGGTGAGGGTGAAGGCGAGCCGTTGTTTCTTCCTGAGAAGAGTACCCCGATGCCAAACCGAACCTCGAGACGAGGGGGAATTATGGGCTGGTAAGGGTGATGGCCAGCCGGTGGATCTTCCGAAGAAGAGTACCCAGGTGCCAGACCCGACCTCGAGCTGGCGAGGGATGACGGGTCGGTGAGGGCGAAGGCGAGTCGTTGCTTCTTCCTGAGAAGAGTATCCCGGTGCCAGACCGGACCTCGAGTTGGTGAGGGGGAGTTACAGGCCGCTTATGGGGCGAACCGTTGTGCCTTGGGGTTGTTCTGAGTAGTGTGGTCCGTTTTTTCGCGGAGCATTTTGGGGGCGCCTGGGGACCTGTGCAAGATTCCCATTTCCCAGGTGCGTTAATGGCGCCGCTAAGTAACGGTATGGCGCATGGTCTTCCGTCGTTTGGTTTTCCCCATATCATAATGGCCGGCCCCTGGGGGGGGCTTATAAGTACCCCCCCCCCCCCCCCCTTTTTTCTCGTTGTGGTTCAAATCCAGGCAAAGGTGGTCTGTTTGGCCCATAAAGGTGTCTGCTTCGGCGGACGCCTGTTTTTTTTTTTTGAAAATTCTTGCCCCTGGTCTTGTCGGAGAGGTAGCTTCTTTGTCGCCCGATCTTCTCTTGGATCTGATGGCCCTGAGGTGGCGGTCAGATCCAGGGGGGGTCCGGGCGAGAGGGATAGCGACCGAACGTCGAAGGGTGAGCCGTCTGCAATAGCGGAGGTTCTATCCTTCCGAGAGGGATGAAGGGCGTTCCGGGCCGGTTGTTTGCAACTGCGAAGGTTCGGTTGCTGGAGTAGGCTGGGCCTTTGCAGTTGCATCAACTGGCTCGGAATGGAGCACTTCTTTTGGCCTTCGGGTGTTGATCTGCTTTTGACCGAGGTGCTTGCCGAGGGGGGCGTCTCGAAGCTTTGGGCCCTGGGTAGATGAGTAGTTCTCCGATGGGAGGCTGACTATTCTGTATCCCAACAGGGCTCCAGGTTGAGGCGGTTTCGGTCTCACCCGGGAACAGTTCGGGTCTTCGGCCGATGACGCTGTAAGCCCCGAGCTGCTCGCGGGTGAAAGGGGAACCGGCCCAGTCTCGGAGCCCGGGGCGTCTGTCTGAGGACGGCGCCTTAAATCTTAAAAATAAAAATGTTCCCTCCTCCGAATACTTCTTCTGCGCTGGCCTCCGTGACTGGCTGCCAGCCTGTCAATGGATGATGTCAGCGTCGCACGTTTTGAGGGTGTGGCGCGAATTCTTAGGCGGCAGTTGCATGTCGCATAGGTGAACAGTACTCGCGGGAATCGAGGAGTCGCTTCTATCTCCCATAAATAGTCCCCCCTCTCCCCTATTTGTCCACTCCTTTCTCTTTCAAAATAAAATTTTTCAATACTTCCGCGCTCATCTTCGCGTCTTGCTGTACCGGACTCGCCCTTCCGAAGTAACCCTAGGTGAGTTAGCAAGCCTGTTTAGTCTAGGCATAGATGGATAGGGCTCAGTCTGGCTCGTCAGCGTCGACGTCTGGGGGGGGGGAGCCTATCTCTGACTCGACGTCCTGGGAGGAGCCCGTACTCGAGGAGGAGCCAGTGCATGCTGACGGGTCTTCTGACACGGTTTCGTGGGAGGAACCGGTGGTTGAGGAGGCGGCCCATGGTGCGAGGTTGTCGCGCTCTCGTCGTCCCCTCGTGGTGGAGAGTAGTGGGTCGGAGGAAGCGACAGATGGTTTGGACGACGTCCGTGTTTTGGAGTCGGCTGCCGAGGGAGAGAGAGGCGAGGGCGGCATTGTAAGGAGATCCATGGTTCCGGGGGTAGGTCCGAACTCCATGCCGACTGGTCGGGGGACCTTATTCACTCCTTCGTCGGAGCGGTCCGAGAAGAGGAAGAAGGCTCCGAGGAAGGTAGAGTGGGGAACTAGTGGCTCGAACAAGGGGACTGGTTCGCCCGCGCAGCCGAAGCATTTCCGTCAGTATCCGGACGACCTGTCCGATCAGGAGCTCTCTGGCGTGCAGGCCTATTCGCCGAGCCGGACGAGAGTGTTGATGGACGCGATTCCGACCGCCTTGGATGGCGGGGACTTGGAAGTTTTGCAATTGGCGTACCACATAGGGCCTAGTTACGAGTTGATGCTGCCGAGCTCTACTCTTCGCCCAACCGATCCCTTGTCTGCTTGGTACTGTGCCTTCCCTGTGGACGCGTTCATTTCTGGACTGAGGTTGCCGATCCATCCGTTTGTTCGGGAGGTGTTGAACTGGGCCTCCCTGGCGCCGATGCAGTACGGGCCGAACTCTTGGGAGCAGATAATCAGCTTTGTACTGACGTGCGAGGAACAACGGGTGCCCTTGCATTTGAACGTGTTCCGCGCGTTGCTGGCGCTTTGCCCGGCAGCCGAGGGGGTTTACTATATCTCCCCCCGGAGTAGGCGGAAGGTTGTTCATAGCCGTCTTGATTCTTTTAAGGACTGGAGGAAAAAGTATCTGGTAATTCGGAGTGAAGAGCCCTGGGACATCCCGACTCGATGGAATTACTCCAAGCCGAGTTATCCTGCGCCGGGGCAGGGAGATCTGACGGTCGAGGAGTGGGGGCTTGTAGAGTGTCTTCGTTTGTCCCCTAGTATTAATTGGACTAAGGTGACGGAGGTTCGCCTGGCGAGCGCTGGACTGAGCCCCGCCGTTCTCCGTATGCAGTTGTTTCTTTTCCCTCGATCCTTTCGTATATTCTCGCTCATTGTTCTTAAGGGTTATTTTCTGCAGATATGGATGAGGCATCGATCCAAGCAAAGCGGCTCGCCATGAAGAAGGAAAATGCCGAGAAGAAGAAGAAGGCGGAGGCGGCGAAGAGGCCGAGGGAGCTGCCCCTTGTTATCTCGGAAGTCCAACTCGAGCCGGGGACCAAGAGGGGTCGCTCCGAGATGAGCAAGGGCGCGGCTTCTTCAAAGGGTCAGGGCGCAGCGGGGGCCCCTGTTCTCGGTAAGGGGAAAGGTCCCTGGGTTGAAGCCGAGGAAGAGGATCCGGTGGTGGAGCTAATGCGGCAGCGGTGGGCTCCTGACTGGTCGGTTCTGATGGGGGACCGTCTGACAGAGGAGGCCCAGGCCGTTGAGGTGGTGGAGAAATTGGCGACCCCTCGCGATCGCAAGGTGATGGAGGGCGAGCCCGTAGAGATGGCGTTTGCCCGCCTGGCGCAGGCCACTGTGCGGGTAAGCCCGTCGACTCTGTATCTCCTTGTTGATTTTTGTGCCGAGGCCTGATCTTTGTCTGCCGTTGGTTGTAGGCTTGCATACAAGGGGCCAACATCAAGAACCTGTACAAGGCGTCCCTGGCCCAAGAGCGAGCTCGGGCGGAAAAGAGCGACCTGGAGGTGAAGGAGATGCGAATCGAACTCGAGGGTTCGCATAAGAGAGAGCAGCAGCTGGAGCTCCAGCTCAGGGCCAAGGATGTGGAGTGGGAGAAGAAGGTGGCCTCCCTGAAGACGAAGTTTACCAAGGAGGCGGAGGAGGTGTTGCGCAAGGGCCAGCAGATGGTGATCGCGGCCCAGGACAAGAGCTATGAGAGGGCCCTCAGTCACGTGAGGCACTTCTTCCCGGCCCTCGATCTGTCCAATCTTGAGTATGATGTGGAGATCGAGGGGACGTCGAAGACTCTGGGCGAAGCAGGGTCCGCCGTCGACCCCTCGGCCGACGCTCCCGTGGATCCGTCCGCCGGCGCGGAGGTGGGTCAAGGAGTTGTGTAATTTTTGTCTTTCTTTCCCTCTCCCTCGATTGTGTTTGCCTCCCGCGGACTGGCCACCGCAATTTTTTGTAAGAAACACTTGGATTTACAGTGGTAAGAAAAGTTTTTGACCGGTCGGTTGGTTGCTGGAGGGGGGGGGGGGCTCGGAATACTGATGAGGCTTGTAACTTTTGTCGGAATAAGTCCGCCGTCTAAAGCGTGGAGGCGCGCCGGTTGAGAAGAGCGGTGTGGGACCGGGAGCTTGGCGGCGCGGACCTTGGACAGGCCGGGCTTAGTACTTTGGTGCCGAGGTCCTCTCCCGGTGGGTCACCTCGCGACACCTTTATGGAGAAGGGGACGGGGGTGCCTTGTCACAAGGCGATGTCGGGTGCTTCGTTCTCTTCCCTCGCAGGTCGACAGGCGGAGGGGGTCCCCTTTGTGCTGCTGCTGTTGCAGTGGGCGCGACCGGATGACGCCCTGAGCTCTGTGGTTGGAGGGTCGAATGTGGCTGAGGCTAAGGAGCATCATAACGAGGGGAGGGGCCCCTAGTTGCTTGACCGAAATACTCTCCGTTCCTCGTTGGGCCTGAGGGGCCCTGATCTTCCTGATTTGAGATGAGTGGAGCGGTCTTGTATCGGTCTTTGTTTTTCTTTTGTTTGATTTTTTCTCTTTGGAACGAAAAAATAGAAGGGGGTATGAAAGGAGAATCCTTTTCCTTCCCCGCTCCGGTCAGTAGTGTAGTACGCAATGTCGGAGGCGAGGTCTGGCTCCATCGTTCCGTGAGGGATCGAAGAGGGGCTTTAGGAAGGACTTTTGGTCCGGGCTCGTATTGAGATTATCGAGACATTTGGGTTCGGACAAAAAGGGATATCTTTTAGCATAAGGTAGGGAGGGCCGCTAAGGCAGCTTTTTACAAGAGAGGGTTTATACAAAAGCTGATTTACATTTAGCCGGGTCATAACCTATGCTGGTTCGGCGTCGAGGGGGAACACACTTCCCCCGATGGTGGTCATGTGGCACGACCGCGCCGCTTCTTGGCTGCCTCGGACGATGCCGACTCCTTGAGGGGTGGGGAACTTGAGCTTCAGATGGTAAGCCGAAGGCACTGCTTGTAGGGAGCCTAGTCCGGGCCGGCCAAGTATGGCGTCGTAGGCCGTCTTGATGTTGACCACCATGAAGTCCATGGATTCGGTCCTCTTGACAGGAGTCGATCCGGCGGTAACGTCGAGGGTAGCAATTCCTTCTATCTCGACAGGGACGCCTGAGAACCCGTGCAGGGTGTACCCGGCTGGCTTGAGTTTGCCTCGGGGTAACCTGAGATTTTCGAAGGCATCGAGGAAGAGAATATTCACCGAGCTACCGTTGTCGACGAGGATCCTGCGGACCTCATAATTAGCCATGTGAAGGTTGATGACGAGGGCATCGCAGTGGGGCAGGCGGACTCCTTCAAGGTCTTCCCCTGAAAAGGAGACCGGCCTTGATTGTAGTTTGGGTGAGGGGTCGTCTCTGACAGCGTTCACCTCTCGGATGGAGGCTTTTCTGGAAGTTTTTGATTCACCTCCCCTCGGCCCTCCGTGGACGCAGTGCAAGATAAAAGGGATATCTACGGCCCCCTCGGAATCGGGGTTCTGACTCTGGGTCTGGTTCGGAGGAGGATTCGGAGCCGATTGGCTCCGGTTCCTAGCGGCTCGCCGATCCCGTGGGCCTTCTCGGGTAAATTTTCGGAGGTACCCTCTGGAAATGAGTCCTTCAATTTCGTCTTTCAGGGCTCGGCATTGGTCGGTCTCGTGCCCGTGATCTCTGTGGAAGCGGCAGTAAAAGCGTTGGTCTCGATTCTTATTGTTATTAGATCGGGGGGGTAGTCGGACAATGCCCTTGTCTTCGATTTCCAAGAGGATGGCGGATACGTTATGCGTCAGGGGGGTGTACTTCTCGAAGCGGGGGACTGGCGGGACCTTCTTCACGGCCCCCGGGTCCCTTGGAGCTTTCTTTGGTGGTTCGACTTCCTCGGTCTTCCGCTTCCCTTTCCCGGTGGGATCCTTGGCGTCTTCGGGATTTAGGGCCTCTTCTGCCCTTATGTATTTCTCGACCCTATTAAGGAGGTCGGGAAAGTCGACGGGGGACCTCTTGGCCAGAGAGGCCTTCAGCTGTCCGGGGCGGACGTTGTGTCGGAATGCCGCTGAAGCGACGCCTCGGTCGAGAGAGGAGACCGACCTTGCCTCCGCGGTAAATCTCCGGACGAACACCCCGAGTGATTCCCCCTCTTCCTGTTTGAGCCTGAGTAATGAGGCGCTGGTCCTTTCGGCCTTCCGGCTAGTGACAAAATGGGCTAGAAAATTTCCTTCGAGTTGGTCGAAGGAGTAAATGGAGCCGGGGGCGAGTTTCGAGAACCACTCGCGAGCAGGACCCCGAAGGGTGGCCGGGAAGGCTCTGCAGAGCAGGGGATCCGAGGCGCTGTGAATCATCATGAGGGTCTTGAAACCTTCCACGTGATCAGCAGGATCCCCTTCGCCATCGTAGGTCTCGAATTGAGGGGGTCGGAAATTCCGGGGTATTTCTTCTTGGAGGATTGGGGCGGAGAAGGGAGGACGGACAGGCCTGTACCCCTGAGGCGCTCTTTGGCCGCCGTCCCCTACGTGATCGAGGCGGTCCTCCATTTCTTGTAGGCGCCTTAGGAGTACGTCGTCGTCTTCTGGTTGGATCGTTGAAGGGCGGGACGCGCTAGCTTCGGCGTCCGACCCTGTTCGGGAATGGAGGGTTTCTTCCCTGGGGGCCCGTTGGAGGGCCCCCAGCATTTCTCTTCGGAAGTCTCGGAATTCCTTGTGAGTGACGGGGGCTCCTTCGGCTCGGTTTGGTCGGTCCGAGGGTTGTCTTCCGACTCGGCTGAGCGCGGGTCGGCGTTCCTCGGATGGTGGCCTCGGGCGGTTCGGGGCCGGGTTGGAAGCGGCCCTTCTCCTGCTGCGGGTAATCTTGCGGTTGAGGATTATGCCCCGGAGGTCGGGCTGGGCTGGCCAGCCGACGCTCCCTGGGGACTCCCGAGAGGGAGCCTTGTGTTTCGACGGGCGTGGCCTGGCTTTAATCGTGGGTGGGGGCGAGTCCCGTTGGTTGACGGAGGGAGCAGCCCCCTTGCCTTTGGTTGCCATGAGGATTCGGCTGTCGATGGCCTTTGAGGGTCTGGACCGGATCGGCTTCTGGAGCAGCGGTTCCCACAGACGGCGCCAACCTGATGCTGTTTATTTCTGGGGCACGTGTGGAAGCACCAGGTGTGAGTTCGAACTCAATTTGTATTGAAGGAGATTGCCGCTCGTCTGCCGACCTTCGATTGACCTTCTGGGGCCTACGATGAGCTTGGAAAGGCGTTTGAAGGTTGGGCTCGGATCGGAAGGGTCGGATCCGAGGTCTTGTGTACCTGCAGACGGTCCTGAAACACCGGGGTTTGTCCCGGTGGCGGACCCTCCGACGCTCTAGTCAGTCTCTGTGAGAGAGTAGCAATAACTAGGTATATTTAAGTGGTAAAAGATTGATTACCTTCAAAAGGTGGATGAGGGTCTAGTATTTATAGAGAATCCCAACCGGGTTTGGTTCCGCTTGGGGGCCGGGTTTGGATCCGAAAGCCCATGGGCCTGACGTGGCAGAAGGCCCAGGGGGTTTAGGGCGGTTGCGGTGATACCAGGAGTGGTATAGGGCTGACGTGGCGAAACCCTTGGCGGTATTTGGAGCTGACGTGGCCCATCGTGAGTCCTCTGTGCATCTGGGGGAATCGGAGGGCCTAGGCTGCGCCAGGTCATCCCTCTGCCCCGCCAGAGAGGGGGGACGGCATGAGGGACTGCTCCGGATCGGACTCCGGGGGATACTGAGGCTCGTCAGTACGAGGAAGCCGGCACTGTGGGGGCAAACACGAGGGTCGGCGCCGACCCTGAAGGGGTCCGGAGCCGAACCAGACCGGTATTCTTGCTTTTCTGAGTAGGAATTGTATTGGGCCTTGGATGGGCCTCAGGCCATTTTTACACTGTCACAGTAGTCTTTTTGTTTTTGTTTTTGATTCTAGTATAATATGGCAGAATCTGCGACTTTAGAGCGAAAAAAGTAAAAAGCATTGGTTGAATACTACAAAGTACATAAAAAAGAACAAGAAAGAAAAGAAAACAACTCATTCGGAATGAGTCATTCCTTAATTAACTTGTGCGAGTTTTTGAATTTTTTTTTACAATATCTATTTTCATCTTTTTAAGTTTGTGTAAGGATTAAGGAAGGATACTCCATATCTCTAATCTGAAATATTGGTTAATTTTTTTTAATTTTCTGAAAGAAAAAAAAACCCTGAAGCCAACGGTCGGCCCGGACCCGGCCCGTGCCCGGGCGGGCCGGTTCAACTGGTCCCGGGCCGGGCCAGACCGGGCTTTTTGGCCATTTTGAAGGACCGGACTAGCCCCATGGGTAGGGGGGCCGGTTCGCGGTTCAGACCGGAAAGGAGGGGGGCCGGGCCGGGCCCGGGCTCGCCCGAACCTGTTGCCATCCATAGAGTTAAACAGCTAAGACACTGACATTGTCTTCGGAGAAAGTTATGTGATGAATTGTCTACCTATACAGAAAGATAATAGTCGTATTTTTGAGAACCAGCCACCAATTGGGTCTCCATCATAGATAACGTTTTTCAATGGAGGTAAACTTCATTGAACACCCTTTAGTTTATTATTTTATTCCTATATGTGGAGTGCAATATGTTATATGCACACCAACTGGAATCATTTCAAAAAGGACATGCTCGGAATGTGATATGCACACCAACTGATTGATATAATGGTTCACCATTAATTTACTTAGATGCATGCTAATTGTTTGATTATATTCCTCGCTTGCATTACTACACTAACTAACCTATAATATGTTGTATACTCTTTGACTACATACCACATTGCATGCCAAAATAACAACTGTACTTAGATTTTTCAAAAAAGAAAGTGTTAATCTTTGAATGAGCTATTCGATGCAATACTCTATCTTAAGCTAATTGAGAAATCTTTCGTTTAGATTAATAAATCCATATAATCTAATTGTGTAATAAACAGTACAATATGTAGAGTGTAATCTAATTTCCTCACAATTCCACTTGGTTGCTGTTTTTTGGAGTGCATTATGTTCTATGTAATTTCATGAGTAAACTACATTAGTGCAACACGTTGCTTCGAGAGGACAACATAGCAAACCACCCATTCTTAGGTAATTATCATCACATCAAGCTGATATTGATACAATATACACACTCTTGCAATGTTCACACAACAAGAAGTATTCTTAGGGAACTATTTCATGATATAGATCCTACTTAGTTTTATGTTGGTATAATTAATTACTCTTAATGATATTCCAAGTTTTTAGTGAAAATGTGCAGTTTTGGCAATTTAGAATACATACATCTTATAATTAATGATAGTGATTTACAGTTAGTTGGGAGCTCTGTTAACCCTACTCCCCATATTAATCAAATTTCTATATTCAAATGTTCCTTCTATAAATATAGTCTTCATTTCTTTCTTCACCGTAAAGTTTCGGTGTCGATAGAAGTAACATCTATGACTTCTTTTTTCCCTAACAAAATATCTTAACCTTAGTTGCCAAAGCAGTTGAAGAATTTGACTTTTTCAGATATTGAAAGCATTTTGAATCAGAACGGGCGATCTCTTAAAGAATTCCCATCACTCTCATTTTCCGAGGATGTACTTATACATGTCATTCAAAATCGACAGATACGCGATGAATTGTGTTATGATGTCGACGAGTCGAAATAAGAGTTTGAGCAATCATTTTATGGTTGACTCATGAGTAAATTCGGATATTGGAAATTGTGGTTTCAGCGCTCTCAAATAATAGGGGCGGTGTTTTCTTTGTTCATGGTAGCGGCGATACAGGAAAAATATTTTTATGGAATAATTTAGTTGCAAGGTTTCGAGTGGAAAGAAAAATAGTCATCGCTGTAGCTTCTGCTGGAATAGCTGCTATGTTATTACCTAGAGGTCGAACTGCGCATTCGAGGTTTCATATTTTAATAAAAGTCCATGAAACTTCTTCATGTTCTATCTTCCAACATGATGATTTATCCCAACTCATTCAACAAGCAGATTTGATCACTGCAATGTTTTTAAATTGAAGAATCTCAAAAAGTCATCTTAGTAGAGTTTATCAAAACCTTATTTATTCTTTTTTTTATGTATCGTCTTATATCAATTCAAATTGGTTCATGCCGCTATATAATAATTATTTTTTAATGTGATGCATCTAACTAAATTTTCATTTCATGTTCTTTTTATGTAGGCCGACATATGATGTTCATGTGTGAAGAATTTCATCACTCGATAATGTGATTCCATGTTGAAATTACTAAAATTGGGTGGGGGGGGGGGGGGGGGGGGGGGGGTGGTATTTACATAGTTATAAACAGTAGTTGTTTAGAAAATTAATTTTGCATTTTAACTGTTTGGATTGTATTGCATTATTATCGTGAATAATTTATTTAAGTCATCTGTTGTATATATAATTGTGATTTAAGTATGAAAGATTATTGTGATTTAGTTTGGAGGTGCTTTATTGTCATCAAATATTTGAGTCTGAATATTGTGTTTTCTGTGCAAAGCTTTACTACATAATTGTTGAATATTAATATGTTGGATTATAATTATACAGGAAAAAGTTATAAATATGAGAAGATTATGCTTAATTTTTTTATTAATGTTATTGTTTTTAAATTTATCTTTTGATAAAATCGGTACAATTTGCATATGGAATACTAGTATCAACTTACTTTCTTTAGTTTATTTTTATTTCGAGGACATAAATGGTATCATTGGTATGCCAAATCCGAACCCCATTAATGGAACAAGATTAATTATTCAATTAAAGATGTAGTTTTTTTTTCTTTTCTTTTAATTGATTTTATTTTAGCTTATCTATGGTGTATATATAGATAATATGTTCAATCTAATTGATAGAATAATGATTGAAGATTCAACACAATTTTTTTTTTAAAGAAAATGACATTGTATAACCTCCTGTTATGTTTGTTAAAAGAATAATGTCCATTGAATAATCAACCACATAGAGAATATAAATATAATTTGACAACTACATGAACAACTTTTTTTTGGAGACTAACTATTAAGGACAAAGGATGGTGGAGCTACTCTTTCGAGCTATTCCGAAAGAGACGAAAATTTCGATTTGGAGAAAGAAGTCCGTCGGCAAAAGTGTCTCTCCTCTGGAAGGGGATAGCGAAGCAAGGTGAGATATTCTATACCAACACCAGATGCAAAGTAGAAAATGGGAAAAACACTAGATTCTGAAAAGACAAATGGTGCGGTAAAACAACCCTACAAAATCAATTCCCACAAGCTGCGGAAGCAACACAAAACATAGATCTCTCAGTGGCAGACATTCGGAAGAATGGCAAACTAAATTTTTTAGTATCCCACAATATTAGTACAGAGAGTATAGCGCAATTCGAAGATCTGAACAAGCTGATCCTACAATAAGGGGGTCAGGGAAATAGTTTAGAAGATGATAGATGGTGGGATAGAGACAATTCAAAAGTGTTCTCGGTCTCATCCATGTATAAATGGATCAACGACGGAGGAACGAGATGTCAAGTACAATCTGTCATATGGGGGACTCACGTACCATACAGAGTCAAAGTTTTCTGTTGGCTAGCCCACAAAAATGCGATCCTATCGAAAGTAAACCTTAAGAAGAGAAACATGCAGATCGACGTTATCTGTGGGATGTGCCTAACTGCAGAAGAAGACATCAATCACATTCTTTTTCAATGTCCTAAAGCACGTCTAATTTGGGAGATAGTATGTAGGGGTTTTGGGTGTAATCAGGTCCCTAATTCAACCACTGACATTTGGGGGACCATTAGAGATGTTCATATCAGACTAGAAGATAAAAAGACATGGCATATAGCAATAGCAGCTTCAATTTGGAACCTTTGGCTAGAAAGAAATGATTTCATTTTCCGCAACAGTTTTTACAGATTCCCTAACTCAATGCATAATATTTTCCTTCTGATTCATGATTGGGCAGGTGCTCAGGAGGCGGCTAAGAGAATCAGGAACAGCGAAGGAGACTAGTCAAGTAGGAGCGCAGCGAGAGGTGATCCTCTCAAGCAGACTGGGGCTGTTGCCTGGTCCACTACTGTTGATGTCGCTAAATGGCCTAGTTACTTCTGTTTTAGGTCTACTTTGGTGTTTTGTCTATTTTGTTATGTTGTACTTCTGGTTAGTACGTGTATCTGTAATGTTGGTTATTGTACTACTTTGTTTTCTTAATTATCATTAATGAAACGATGGCTACGGTCATCTTTATCCAAAAAAAATAAAAAAAATAAAATATTAAGGACAAATTTAAATATAAAAGCAGAGAAAATAATAATAAAAATGCCATTCTATCATAAACATGTAGATGTAGCCATCCATCCAGAGCTGGCCCCCACCTTGAGGCCGGTGAGGCGGCCGCCTCAGCCCCCGATTTTTTCACTTTTAGGATCTCCAAATTTATATTTCTCTTGTAAATATAGACACGTATTTTGAGCGTAAAAAAATATATTATAATTAGGAGCCTCCAAAAATAATTATTTGGATCTTTCACCTTGGATCTTTCACCTTGGGCCCCAGGAACTCTGGGCCCGCCCTGTAGCCATCAATCAACACAAATTGCTAGCTTTTTCTCTTTAATTTCCTTGTCTTCTAGAAAAAGCTCTCAACATAGTCTCACTATCAACAATAATGAACAACATCAGCATAGACAATATACTCCACTTAGAAAAGGTCCATTGATGAAAAAATTTAAGAAACACAGATTCATTAAATTAGTACTGAACATAACAATAGCGATAATTTCTTTACAAGATTAGACAGAGACAACAGAAAACAAGAGAAAATATACACTGTTATTGTTAGCTGACTATAAACTGCGATGCAAAGCAGAACCAAATAGCAAAAAAAACAAAAGTAGTTACACCCCGATGCTTTGTAATCTTTCAGTTTCACCAACCCAACTCAAAATTAAAACACCTAGTATAGCTAAATATTAATGCATGAGAGAAAGGGATCAAAAGAAAAGGCAGAAGCCCTTCAAAACAAATCCCAAATCCCACACCAAAAATACTATACAACCTCGACTGCTGGCATTAGTGTAAGTGCAGCAGCCATAACTGGCTCCTCCTGCTTTAAGAATAAGAACTCGTTATCCACTTCATTAAACTCAGTAGTTGGTGAGATTGCCATTGGCAGAACTACTTCTATTGCCTGCTCTTCCTGCCGCACTACCAGCTCGTTATATTGTGAAGTTACCAATGTCGAAGAACTCATCTCCTTCAACGCCTCGGTGTATTGGAACTCAATTTGAAGACGACAATGTAATGGGACTGAAGAAATCAGCCCTTTCTTGATATCAACTTGCAGTTCTCGAATTGGAATTGCAGCCAAAAAGCTCTTTATGTACTCCTTACATGATTCCTTCCCTTTGATCACCACCACCTCCTTTTCTTCTTCTTTGGTAGAAGCATCTTTCTCCTTCTCGTCATGAATTTTATGAATCAAAGTGTTATCATCAAACTTGAGAATATAAGCTTGATCACAGCCTTCAAAGAGCCTCTCTCCGAGTGTGTCTATGATATAGTAAGCATCCCTTTCAACTTTCAGAACGAAAAAGTGATCGTTCCAACTAACTATGTAAAGTTGGCTACCATTGAGAGGCAATTCTGATCCAACTCGACTAACTTCATCCCATATGCTATCAAAAGACATGGCACCGTGAAGGAAATCAAAGCCACTACAGTCATCCATACCTTCGGGATGGAAAAACCCAATGAAAGACTTCCCGGATATGACAGATAAAGGACGAATTTTCGCTTGAAGAACTGTTTCAAGGTCAAAATGCTTGTCAGGGAATCTCTCGCGATAAGTTTGATTCTTGCACAAATTTCTCCACTCGAGGGAACCTTCACGAATAAGACTGTCGAACTGGGATTTAATAGGCATGATATCTTTATTGGATTGAAACCAATCTGCAATAACAGCTACAAGAGCTGTGCATGCACTCTCACCAGCAGCACGTTCGCTCCTTTGATCAATGGAAGCAAAGAACACATTGGTGGATAACTTCATCTGACCATCTCGGCTTACTATTTCCTTAGATTCCCAACAACCAACAGCAAAATTGTCGTCCCCAAAATCAGATAGGGCTGAGCTATTTGCAGCTACATCATCATCAACCTTGCGCCTCTGCAAAAAATGAAAAAAATTTGCGGAATAAGATTTTTTGTAAACCCCATCAAAGATGTCTCCAAAATTTTTCCCTAAATCCATAAACAATTTCTTTTCACAATTAACTGCAATGATTTGCGGCACACATTTTATACAGCCTAGTTAATAAATCTATCATGTTTGTAACCATAACGGTACCAAACAAACATTTACAATTTAGTGATTTATTTTTATAATGCATTAGTATAGATAAATGCATAATGGCAAAAATAGTATATGTATTATACAAGCATACACACGACTGAAATGAAGAGCAAAAATGTCAAGTTTACCTCTAGAGAAAGAGATTCGTCCGAGGAACTTAGTTGCCTTCGATCGTAATCAATGTCGTCCCCACCCTCTTCTCCATTTCCCTTCTTCAACAAAGGCTCGCCTTTGCCTTTCGGGGACCTAAAGCTCAACTTCCTCTTCCTCCATGGAAGTATGCTCCTTTTTGGCAAAACCATCTGATCAAGAGCAGATGACAATTTCTCTTCTGCATCAGAAGGTCCGACATCTGACCTACGATGGCTATAGTAGACCCAATCCTCATACTCTCCATTCATTCTCATATCTGAGTAAAAAGAACCACCAACATAATTTGCAGTCGCCAATGTACCATAACTGAAGGACTTCCTTATATTAGTATCCACTTTGCCATCTTCAACTTCTCCTTCTTCAAGATCTTCATCAAGAGAATCTGTGTCGAACGGATAAAGATAATCTGCATCTTCACTCCTAGCAGAGAATCTTCCTTCGCTACCTTCATCCTCTCGGCATGTTCTGTTAGCCTTTCTACTTGACACGAACTCTGTAAGAATTTTTACTTTTCGGAGGCCGGCTTTAAGAGCAGAAAGCTCATCTTTGTCAGTGGTGAGAGTATCTTTAGAGGGAGGTGACAAGGGAACCGGTACTAAAGACCTCTGAACTGTTTCCGAAGATTCCTGAGTTCTCAACTCCAAAAGGCTAAGAGCCAGCTATAACATGACATTTTATTTGGTTAAGAGACTATAATAAAACAAGAAATATGATAACTAGGAAATGTTGTAAAAGCAAGCCGAGTAAAAGTGTGGAACTAACATTAAGTGATGGATAACACTCATCATTACCGCGCGGCAGCAATAATGGAATGTTCATCTCAATCAACTCTTCAGCGGAAGAAGCAAATTCTGCTAGATTTATAGAAGCCATTCCAACGATGGATTCTTTGTTTTTTTGTCCTTGTTTCAAGCCCTGCACCAACATAAACAAGAAGGCTTAATGCTTTTAATGTTATGAAATTATATGGTTAGGAAATGACATCTCAATCTGGAGGATAAGCCTGACTAAAAGATTAACACAAAGCATACTTTTCTTACATAGGTCAGTGAATAAAAGAGATGTAAATAAAGAAAGCATAAATTCGCAAACTTTATCATCAATTAGTTAATACTGACAACTTAGTGGTATATAGCACAGTGTAGTGATCATCTTCATACAGAGACAAACATATAATGCCCTAATTAGTTATAAATCCAGAAAACGCCATTAGAATAAAACTACAAATGGCTATGTAAATGCAGGCCCACTTTAAAAAGAAATGAAGATGACTTGGCATTAGACAAGCAAACAATTCCCTAATTAGAGATAAGGTGCAGCTAAATTATTAACATGTAAATAAACAATAGTGTGAACAACAAAATATGAAATGCGATGTTAAGGTGAAGTTGACTATACAATCAATCTCACATAGAGCCAATATTCCAAAGGAAATAAAAAAAGGTTAGAGATCCATATACCTCCAAAAACAGTATACTAAACCAATACGCAGAGAGAATTTTCCATGGGTCTTATTGTCTTAAAAATGTCCATTCAACCTAATAAAAGAAATACCTCTCTCGCATAAAGTACAAAAACCCCCGGCAATTTTGGTGAAAAGAGACAATACAATTTAAAATTTTGAAAGCTAGCTTTCTGGCAAATTTCTCTCCTTCCTAATTTTCTCTTAAGTGGCATGCAAACATTAGAAATTGGTGAGGCATCATTATATACTGAAGGGTAAATGAGATGTTTAGCAACTCTATATAATTTCCACAAGTACAACCAACAATTAGCAGGCCTCTTTTACTTGCAATGCAACTGAAGATAAAATTTGGGAGGCAAAACACATTCGAGCTAACATCAGCTGATTGGGACAAAGTCCTTTAATTATATAATAGTAAAGATGATAAAGTCTCTAACTAAAACTAAATCTTCGCAATAAAGGTGGGAAACAACAATTTTGGAAGTGAAACGCACTCCACCAACTGATTGGAAAATAACAAAAAAAAAAAAAACCTCATTTATTATAACAGTAAAGATGACAAATTCTCTAACTAGAAGAAAATCTTTGCATCGAAGGCGAGAACCGACAAAAGAGAAGGAATACATAAACTCACATGCAAATAAAAAGCGAGAATGCTACATGACAGGTAAATAGATTCCAAACCTAACCCTATGGAACGTACCACAGAATAAATCCCATATTTCCCCACAAAACAGACCAATCCAGCAAGTAAAGCAGATTACACAAAACTTCCCTGACATGCCTAAAATCCAACAATCTAAACCTAAAATCCTCGTAAATTCACAACAGTAACAATCAAACTAATATCCTAACAGCATCCTAACAGCATCAAGACCATAATAGTCAAGAAAGCCACATAGAACTCACAACTGTTTGATTCTCCATTCACAATAGATTATATCAATAAACTGTAACTTTTTACCCATCAATTACCAATTACTCTATAAATTGACAACAAATGACTGAACTTTCCTAAACTAGCCTTAATAAAAGATAGAGAGAAACAAAAAAAAAAAATTTTAAAAAAAGCATAGCAAAATTAATATAACTGTTTAATTCTCAATGCAAAAGATGATATAACTGTTTAATTCTCAATGCAAAAGATGATATATCATAAAAATCACAACTTTATACCCATCACCCACCAATCCATCTAAAATCCACCATAAATGACTAAACTTTCCTAAATTAGACGAAAATTACTTGAAGGAAAAAGAAAAAAGAAAAAAAGAAGCAAATTAGGGGTTACTAAAAGGGGGGAATTTGCACTTACATTGAAAACCCTAATTTCGATTTCAAACGGAAGAAATGCCCTCTCTTTATGGAAACTCAAACTGCAAACACTCTCGAACTCCTCGTTCCACTCGACGAACCCAGATCCATCCCCGATCTCCTCAAATTTCGTGCAGTTCCTCTTCACCGCCGTCCTCCTCAGCGACCCCAGCGCCAATTTCGGCCCTTTCCACCTCACTTCCGCCATCAGATTCCTCTGCTCCTGCCCTCCGCTGACGTCATCCACCCCAAGCCCTTCAATTTTGCGGAGTATGAGCCTTACGCCGAACTTCTTCGACGAGATCGGCGGCCACGGCCGCCACTTCATCATCCTCGCCACCATTGACGGATATTGGAGAAGTTGAAACCCTAACCAGGACGAAGTTCGGGATTTTGAGGGAGAAGTATATGGGGAGGGAGAGAGAGAGAGAGGGAGAGGCCGGCTTTTTTATTTTTATTTATTTTTTTGTTGATCGTTTTGTTGATTTCTTGGCTGAGTTGAGTTTTTTTTTTCCCGTTGTTGGTGTCCAAGAAGTGGTGGGGGGTATTTAACACTAACGGTGAGGGGAGGGGGGAAATGACGGAAGTGCCCCTCCCCTTGTGGTTGGGGTACAGGATAATAAAGTCCTTAAGAAAAGGGATTAGGATAATGAATACGGTAAATTCGGATTTTAAAATTCGGTGAAACCACTGATGACTGATCTGATGCTCAGCCTAAAAATTTGGACTATTCTCTAAAAAAAAATAATATTAATAAAATAAAATAAAAAATTATATTTTAATATCCATAATTTTTACAGAATTCCTAGGTAGCTAATCGTATCCAATACCCTTATTCCGGTTTTATCGAATCTCACCAAATACACAATTACACACACACACTCTAGTTCCTATTTTCTTTCTTCACCACGACCATCGGTCCACAATAAACCTTTTGCACTAGTATTTGCAAATCCCACCCTAAATGCGGTACAGAGCATTTATTACGGAACTCCACTTTTAACTAAAAAATCCGAATTTACCGTATTCATTATCCTAATCCCGAGGTAAAATTAAGGTTGTAAGAGAAATGACGAGAGTGCCCGTGGAAATGGATAAGATACCAAATATGCTAAATTAGGATTTTGATTAGTTTATTACTAAGAAATTTCATACTAAAAGACATGAGTGGCACTGGAAAGAGATAATGATTGGATAATATTGGATTTTTTTTTTTTTTTTTTTTTGTGTACTACTTGCATTGTTAATTTTCTATTAACGAAGCGGTAACGAGGTCACCTTTTTTCTCAAAAAAAAAATATTGATTTTTTTGTTAAATTTTAATATTTAATATCAGAGAGTGGATTTTACTATCGATATGTTACCAAATACGCTAAGTTCGGAATTTGTTCAATAAGATCTGTCATAAATGGACAGTAAGGTAAAATTTAATTTAAATACAGAGTAATGCTTTACCCACTATCAATTTCACTACTACTTTTTTTACTGCCTCAGGTGGCATATTCTTATTGGAGAGTTCTCCCACTTACTCTATCTTCCTCTCTCCATTGGAGTGTGCCACCTAAGATAGTGAAGTAAAATGTAGTGAAATTGATAGTGGATGTAGCATTACTCTTAAATACAACTAGAAGAATATCAGAAAAGAATATATTAAAAGTGTGCAAGTATAACAAACAAGGAGAAATTATCCGAAATTTGATGTTATGATGAATATCATCAGTAGCTCCATCAAATCTCCATCTCTAATTTCGGCCAAATTAGGGTGGGAAAGAAACCATGTGACTGCCCTTATTAGAAAAGGGGGATTATGAGTGCATACTGATACGATGCCCAACTCGGATTTATCTACTACTTTACTCTGAAATTTCGTAATTAATGCATACTACTTACTACATTTAGGTATAATTTACATGTGGTGTTATAAAAAATTAAATTTAAAAACAAAAAAAATGGAAGAATTTTAGATTTGATTATCTTGGAACTCTGCACGGATTATTATGGACACAAAAGGAGAAAGAAATAATCCAAATTTTTAGGTTGAGCATCAGTAATTCCATTAATGTTTCATCTCTAATTTTGACGAAATTAATTAGGGTTGTGAGAGAAATGGCACAAGTGCCCCTGGAAAGTGACAATGAGAGTGGATATATTGAGATGGTAATGCTAAAATTGCATTAGTTTTAGTTACTTATTACTATGAAGTTTCCTAATATTTGCCGTGCGTGCCACCAAAATAAATGTCGTTAGTTACCATGAAATTTTGTAATAAATGCCGTGAATGGATAATATAGATACGGTACCAAATACACTAACTTCCAATTTTGTCTAGTTAGATACTATACATATATATGTAATAAATGCGGGGCAGTAGTAACATTCTGAAATTAAAAAAAATGATATCCTTCTTGTAAAATAATATTCTTCTAAATCAATTACATTATCATTCTCCAGAATATCAAAATAATTAAGCATAATTCAAAAACTTCCTGTAGACTCTAATTCTGTTTCAGATAATTTACTATCACTATCATATGGAGGGTTCTTCGAGTTCTTCGGGTTTTTCAATATATTCATTTCTTTCCGCAACATGTTCATTTTCTTCCAAAAATTGTCGATATGTTGTTGGACTCCATATGTAACTCCTAAATTCTCAATTTTACATAAAATAATAAAGATCTTTCAAAGTAAGTTACATCATCAATTATTTGGACAATTATATTGCTAGTTTCTCCAGGATTATTTTGATTTATTGTTATAATTATTACTCTTTGTATGCTAAAAAAGAATAATTTAAATTCATAAATATCATCCATGCTTGTTACTCTTTCAGGGTAATAAACATCAAAGACCTGCAATATATCACTTTCTTGATAATTAATCGTTAATTCATAAATTTCTGAAGCAAGACTCACTATTATTATCCATTATTCTTTTTTAGTGATTTTGTGATTTAAAACAACAAGTATGAAATCATGAGTATGGAGAGATTTCTAAGGATACCCTAAAAATCCAAACAAAATTGCCCATCATGCTTCCGACCTAGTTAAACTTCTTTGAGTTGCTCTTTACCAGTTACTACCGGTGGATAAAATACTTTTGGTATGCACCCCGATTTCAGTGCTCCTTTTACGTTTCTCCCATCTAACGCTACTATGCTCTTCAAGATAGCTTCATTCAATAGATACGTCTGGAACAATTTGTAGCACTTCGATATAGGCAACCACAACCTAGCTTGTTTCTTGCTACAAGGTGTACAGTCTAACTATAAAAGATTACAAATGAGTCTTTTTGCAAGATCCTTCAGGCTGGGCTTTACAAAATTCTCCCTAAGGAAAGAAAAATAGTTTTTCATACCTTATTTTGCAATAGAACTGGTAGCAGAACTCAGTGGCGGAGCCAGAATTTTCCTCCACCAGGAGCGAAATCACTAGATCTAAAAAAATTCATCCATAACTATTTGAATATGGTTATAAATTAAATTAGTATCAAACAAGCAGCGTGTCTTTCAATTAAGGTAGTGAGCTTATAATTGCATCATGCCTTAGGAAGTTAGGTTTCATTCCTATTTCCTAATGACGAGCAAAACCAAATTCATCAAAAACAGTCATGCCTAAATAGAAGGATAAGCTACTGATCAATTTGAAACAATTATAATAGAAAATCAATTTCCTAGTTATTTAAACTGTGTTCTTAAAAAGGGCCTAAATGGTCACTCAATTTTCTGCTAATATCTCATAAGAAATCATTTAATACTAATACTTGAAATCTCAAGCTTAGTTATAAGTTTTAACAGACTCAAATCTCAATAGAAATTGCGACTTGCGACTTCAATCTCAAATTTTCTCATATTCTCAAATATCAAACTTCAAACCTAGATCTGCAGCATTCGCTTATATTCTCAACAATCTAAAATCTTTTTTTTAAAATATTTTTTTGAACAATCTCAAATCTCAAATAATTATCTCATATTCTTTTAAATATGAAGTATAACTGACTCTAACTATGAAGATGACGATCGAACTCCTTGCGAGATTTTTCGGAAATGAAGACGATGCCTTAACACTTGGTAGATGAGCAACTTGGGAACTTCAATGACTTCGAAGATGAGTGACTCGCCGACTTAGATGCCTTCGAAGATGACGATGACGGCAATGAGGAGACGACGGAGATGGCAATAAGAGGTTGGGGGAGGATGATTTGAGAGAGGAATTGAGGGTTTCGAAGCTAGGTTTTGGAGGAGATCGAGAAAAGAAAAAGTAAAATGTAGAAGAGAGCAGCGGAAGAAAAGAGGGAGCGAATCAGATCGGGTAGTGTGTGGGTGTCAGGGGGAGCGTGCTGTATGGGCTTACATTTAAAAAATTTAAAATAAATCTTTTCACAAGAGAGCTGCCCAAGCCCAGGGCGAGCGGGCGCTCACCCTAGGCTTGGTGTGGCTCCGCCACTGGCAGAACTCATAGAAAGATAATCTTTTATTCATCTCAATCTTCTTACAGACCAAACTTTCCTTACAAACTTATATGAAATTTCCCTCCTCTAGATGTCTGCCTTCTCCCTTACTTAGCCTAACCTTTTATAAACAAAGGAATCAGCTTACAATAAGTTTACATGCGTCATTGCTTACATCATATGTCCAATAATTGCTACAAATACGTAACTGCTTACATCAGCCTTTAATAATTACTCCAATTACATTGTGGACTATTCTAGGAAAAGAGATTCCTCCTGGCCGATATCTTCACATGCTCCACATTTGTGTTGATGTTCTGTCTTCATCAAGCTACAGCAGTATCCAGCTGTCTGTTCTGTCTCTGTCATTGTCATTGCTCTTGTAGCTAGTTTCTGGTACCAACTGTCAAACAACTCATGCTTATCTTGTGGCTGTTTTATTTTTGCTATAGTATACATTATTATTTTCTCTGGATCTGGGCTGTCATAGATCCATATGTTGTTGTCTCTTAGTTTTATGTCTTTTAGCTCACAATACATGTTTCTGAATCTCATATCTTCTTTCTGGAATTATTTTTTCAAATTCCTCAACTTTATATGGTATAATGTTAGATGCTCCATAGATCACTTGGGTAGTCATCCCTATTTTTATAATTTGTATAGCTGGAAGCTCTTCATTTCTTTAAGAAGGGATTGCTGAATATATTTGGACATATATTTTTGAGGCCTTTGTGAGGCCAAAATAATTCTTGGCTGCTTTATAAATTTCTCTTGGTAAGTGCATCAGTTCTTCACATTCTCTAGACGGATAGATGCAATGAATAAGTTCTCTTTCAAACAATTCCTTGGTTGTTGTTGGATTAGCTCCTGATAGGATGATGACCTTGTTCATATGTTGCTGTGATATGGTTTTGATGAACCGGTTCACATCGGTCGCTTGGCATGATTTTTCAATATATTGTAAAAATAATATTTTCTTTGATACTTTAGTAGGAAATTTCTCAGTAAGAAGTATCTCCTTGTATGTAGCCTTATTTGAGGATGTAACTGCATCTTCTTTTAAGGAATGAGTAGGTTCGCTCATCTCACTCATTTTTTGCTAGTATTGTCTACCATATTTTCTGTAGTTATATGCTGACTTACATGCTGGTAGAACAAACTTTAGAGTCCGCATATTATTAGCTATAATTGATTAAATGCTCATTTTATTTGCTCCATAGTTCCCTTGAGGCAAATTATATCCTGTTCTATTTGCTGGACTCTAGTTTCCATTTTGCAAAAAACGAAATAGTAAATTTCTTGATAGAAAATCAGCTGAAATGTTATCATTTCCTTTTATGTTTTCTATTGTAAAATCATAATTTCCTAGTCCCATTTGTCATCTTATCAATCTATATTTGCTATAGCTGGGTCTATTATTTTATTAATCCAACTATTTAATTGTGTATTATCTGTCATTACTGTGAATTTTGTATGTATTATGAATAATTCAAAATTTTTTATAGCTTTTAGCATTGCTAATAGTTCCTTTTCATTTATTTGGTAATTTTGTTGGGTTTGTGTGAATGATCCACTAGTTTATCTGGTCAGTTTTTCCTATTTTAAACATATTTCAATGAATTTTAATATTGCTCCCCAATTATTTTCACATGCATCTGTTTCTATTATCTATGAACATTCTTTAACATATAATCTTAGCTTATTTAATTCTGATGCTTGTTGTTTTAATATTTTAAGTTTTTCTTCATCCTCTGGGATCCATTCCCATTTCTTAATCTTTTTTTGTTTTTTTTATAACCAATTTGTTTTTGCTGATAAATTCGGTATGAATCATCTTGTTTGATTTAGTAGTCCAATTGTGGCTTGTACTTCTCTTTTTTGTTTTAGGACATTATGAAATGTCTTTATTTTTCTGCTATATGTGGCTATAGTTTTATTCTTTCATGGGATAATTTTGTTCCTAAGAATTCTATCTCAGTTTTGAACAATTTCATTTTTTTTTTTTGATGATATAATACCTGCAATTATTTACTATTTCTATGAATTTTAGTAAATACTCTTTATGTTGTTCTTAGGTTAGCGACTTGGAATATAGAAACATTGACAAGAAAATGTATAGAACTAGTAGATATCATAATTAGAAGGAATATTAATATAGCTTGTTTACAAGAAACAAAGTGAGTAGGGAGAAAGCTAAAAAGAATGATGGTTTTAAATTATATTATACCGGTACAATTAGAAATAGAAATGGAGTAGGAATTTTAGTAGATAAGAAATTCAAAATAGATGTAGTAGGTGTTAATAGGAAAGGGGACATAATAATAAAAATTAAGCTTATATTAGGGGAAAACATAATTAATATTGTTAGTGCTTATGCACCCCAAGTAGGATTAGATGCACAAGCTAAAAATAAATTTTTGGAAGATATGGATGAGATAATTCAAAGAGTACCCTTAAGTGAGAAACTATTTATAGGAGGAGATTTCAATGGATATGTAGGAGAAGATAATTTGGGTTATGAGAGGGTGCATAGAGGACATGGATTTGGAAATAAGAACGGTGGTGGAGATGCTCTATTAGATTTTTTGGCTTCGTATGATCTTATACTAGCAAATACTTATTTTAGAAAGAGTGAGGAACATTTGATAACCTTTAAAAGTGTGGCAAATAGGAGTCAGATTAATTTTTTCATCACTAGAAAGGAGGATCGCTTGACATATAAAAATTGTAAAGTTATACTGGGAGAGTGTTTAACCTCACAACATAGACTAATGATATTGGATGTTAAGATTGGAAACATATATGTGCAAGAAAGGAGACTAGGAACCCAAGAATTAGGTGGTGGAACTTGAAGGGAGATAAATGTTGATGATTCAGTTATCTAAATGAATAGATAATCTGAACACAAATTTAAAACCTCGCAAGTGTATGAATCGTTTACAGAAGCGTAGCGAAAAGTAAGGATCGATCCCACAGAGATTGTAGTAAATAACTTACTAATCAATAAACAGAGTGCTTGTTTTTTTTACTGTATGTCTGAAGGAAAATGAGATTAAAATCTAAATCAAGTAGTTCTCAGTTGGGTAAAAATATCTATTGAATTAGTTGGGCTTGATTTCCACCTATAGTCAAGCTAGATCAACTTCTACACTCCTCTGATCACTCATGCTTGTTCATTTAAGAGTTTTAAATTAAAGGTTTCCCAAAGCTAAGAATTAGGCATGGTATCTACTCTAATTCCTTTCTCTCCTTAAGTGTTTAGCATGATATCTACTAAGTTGCACTTTAAGAAAGCATAACAAACAATGGAAATTGACAAGCACATAAAGAACTAGAACATGGTATCTATTCTAGTCTTCTATGTTGATTAAACCCTAGAACCCAAATGAGTTCTTGTGTTACTAATCATGAGCACTAGACTCGATCATCTAAATCTGCTTATGTAACAAATTCAATTTTATAATAAGCAAACTTGATAACTCAACTTTGGTTGTGTTAACCAGAACGCCAGTTCAGTCGACTGTCGTAAGGAGTCAGTCGACTGTTCATCAACAAATAGAGTGATATACAGTGTTCATCAATAAATAAGTTGAGTTAACAACACTTGAATAGTAAGAATGTCAAGCATCAAAAACTGCATATTATAAATTTGATCAAGAACTACCAGGTTTAATCAATAAGTGATAGGAGTAGTGCTTTAGAAGGTTTGTAAACATTACATGACTAATGTTTCAATCTGTCCAAAATGAATTTAGTTACACATAATCCAACTTTTATTGACTAACAAATTTGCATACATGATTCTAATAATTTAAACAACTCAAGAACAAAAATTAGAGAGAAGAAGTAACACTGATTTTGTATGATGATCAGCTTGAAACCAATTTGCTCTCCTCCTCTTCAAGATGTACTCGATCTGCTCCTTGGTTCCAATCGTTGGTTCCGATCCTCCCCCTCGGTCTCAGATTGGCACTCGATCTCCCCTTCGGTCTGTCCCCTTCTTAACTGTGTATTCCCCCCCTTTTATAGCTTCGTTTGCCCCCATCTGTAGATCTCAAGTTCTAGATTTCAATCTCCTCAAATATCAGATATGAGTTGAGTCAAATCTTCTTCATTAACTGCCAGACCAGATCTTTAGCTTGATTTTTGGGAAGTTTTTATTTACAGCTATACAATATTTGTTTCCTGGATTTTGACACCTCACTCTGATTTGTTTTGCATATTTGGATGAGGGTGTATCTCAACTGTGCTTATCTCTAGCTCCCGTTCAGATTCTGTCTTTTTGCTCTCCTTTTTGGCTTGTAGTTTTGATGTGCTGTGAAGAAGGATTTTTGTGCACTCTCCATGTAGCTCGTGCATGTTCAATAATTGCTATAGTATCAGTCGGCTGTTTAATGATTGCTTGTGACTGGATTGTATTTGTTCAGCTGATACTATAGTGTCACAGACTAGAATGCCAGTTCAGTCGACTGTTAACTAGGAGTTAGTCGGCTGTTCTGCGAACTTTGGAAACTCAAACCCACTCAGTTCAGTTGATTGTCGTTAAGAAGTCAGTCGACTGTTCCGCGAACTCAAATATTTTGATGCAAAATTAAGGTTCTTTATTCTAGTGTTCATCCTCACAGTGATGGATTAGTATTGAGTAAATCATGAATCCGCTTCATTTAGTTATTTTTAGGCTGTTTCCTAGGGAAAAAAGAAAAGAAGTATAAATTACCAAAGATAGAGAATTTAATTGTTTAATTGCATTCAGATTATTGATCCAAAATGTGGATATTTTTTAGAGATAAAGTCCTTAAAGGAGCATCATTGAATTGATAAGGAGAGACAAATATGATGTTGACTAAAATAGCTACTTATATAAGAGAAATTTCAAATGAGGTACTTGGAGAATGTAAAGGTAGAGGGTTGCTATATAAAGAAAAATGGTGATGGCAAGAAGAAATCCAAAATATTGTGAGAAAAAAAAAATCAACCTTCAAAATGTGGCAAAAGAATAGAAATGAAGAGGATTTAGAGAGATAAAACCGTTAGAAAAGAAGTTAAGAAAGTGGTAAGAGATACAAAAGAAAAAGCGTATGATGATTATACAAAATTACAAATAAAAGTAGGAGAAAATAAGAAATTAAGCTTGCTAAACAAAGGGACAGAAAAACAAAAAATCTGGATACAATTAGGTGTATTAAGAGCGAGGATTCAAGAGTCTTAGTAAAAGATGAGAAAATTAAGGAAAAATGGCGAAATTACTTTGAGAAGTTATTGAATGAAAAGGTTGTGGGTAACTTAAATATAAATGACTCAAGGGAGAGTCGAGAGCATATGTTTTCCCATAGAATTAGGACATCGGAGGTTCAAAATGCTCTAGGAATGATGAAAATATGAAAAGCTTTAGGACCGGATGATATACCCATTGAAGTTTGGAAGTGTCTTGGGGATGTAGGAGTGGGTTGATTAACAAAATTATTTAATGAAATTTTGAGGACTAAGAAGATGCCCGATGAATGGAGAAATGGTATTTTAGTATCTATATATAAAAATAAAGGAGATATACAAAGTTACTCAAACTACCGAGGAATTAAATTAATGAGTCATACGATGACAATTTGGGAGAGAATGATCAAACATAGACCAAGAATAGAAACTGAAGTGTCTGAGAATCAGTTTGGGTTTGTACCTGGAAGGTCAATAATGAAAGCAATTTATGTATTGATGAGACTTATAGAAAAATATAGGGAGAATAAAAAAGATCTACCTATGGTTTTTATAAATCTAGAAAAAGCATATGATAAAGTCCCTAGAAACATAGTATGATGGGTGTTAAATAATAAGAGAGTAACTATTCGGTATATTGAGGTAATTAAGGATACGTATGAAGGGGCAACGACCATAATTAGAACAACCATAGGAGAGACCAGTGATTTTTCTATTACAGTAGGTTTACACCAAGGTTCGGATTTAAGCCCCTACCTCTTTACTTTGGTTATAGATGAATTGACGCGAGAAATACAAGATGAGGTGCCTTGGTGTATGCTTTTTGCCGGTGACATCGTGTTAGTGGATGAGACTATAGCAGGAATCAATGCTAAATTAGAATTGTGGAGAGAAACTTTGGAAGCTAGAGGCTTTAAGATAAGCAGAACTAAAACAAAGTATATGGAGTGTAATTTTAGTGATATATGGAACACAACTGAGAAAATAATGAAACTTGATGACCAAGAGATACCTAAGAGAGATCGTTTCCGATATTTAGGCTCGATTATACAAAGAGATGGGGAGTTTGTGAAGATGCTATACATAGGATTTAAGCAGGGTGGCTTAAGTGGAGAAGTGTCAGTGGTGTTTTTTGTGAAAAATGTATACCTTTGAAGTTGAAGAAAAAATTTTATAGGATGGCTGTTAGACCAGCAATAATGTATGGAGCAGAATATTGGGCAACAAAGTAACAACATGTCCAAATAATGAGTGTAGCGGATATGAGGATGCTAAGATGGGCATGTGGTAAAACAAGGAAGGATAGAAGTAGTAACGAGCGTATACGAGATATGCTAAAGGTAGCTCCAATCTAAGATAAATTAAGAGAGAATCGCCTCAGGTGGTTTGGACATGTCACACGAGTAGTGTCCCTGTTAGAAAAAGTGATTTGATAAGTATTGGTGGCAGAGTTGTGGGTAGAGGAAGACCTAAACTAACTTGGGTGGAAACAGTGAAAAAAGATTTGATAGCTTATGACCTTACAGAAAATATTGAGCAAAGCCGAGCAAAATGGAAAACCAGGATTCATGTAGCCGACCCCAACTAGTTGGGAAAAGACTTTGTTGTTGTTGTTGTTGTTGCTCTTTATGTTGTTATTCATTTTCGGATCCTATTAGAATATCATTTACATATATTAGTACGAAATTATTGTATTTTTGAAATATCTTATTCATATATTCTTGAAATACTCCTGGACAATTTTTATATCCTAATGGTAATACGTTCCATTCATGAAATCCTTGTGGTGTACTAAATGCTGTTAACTGTTTTGAGTCTTCTGTTAGTTTTACGTGGTAAAATCCTGATTTACAATCGAATTTTGAATACATTTTTCTTGTTCTTACTGTGTTAAGTAGTATCTGCATATCTGGTAGTGGATATCCAAATCTCTTAGTATTTTCATATAATTTCTTATAATTTAATACCATTCAAGATTCACCTTTTTTTCCCTCTGAATGTTTACTTACTATAAATGCTGGTGAAGAATGTGGACTTTATGATTTTCTTATGCAATTGTTTTCCATTAGTTCTTTTATATGTATTTTGAATTCTTCTATATCTGATGGAGTGTACCTTATAGGTTTAATTTTTATTATTTTGTTCTTATCTATTAACTCTATATGTGCTGTGGGTTTGCTTAAGTCCCATTTTGTTAAAGGGTCCTCTCCGCACAGATGTTCTAATTTGTTTTTGTTGTAGTTGTTTTTTGGACTTGTTGTAATCTAGTTTTGTTTGGTAAATATTGATATTCAATACGATGGGTTGAAGAAACTCTGATATATGGCAAGTCGGTCCTAGAATAAGGTTGTGTTATTCTAATTGCTATTGCTTGGTGTTGACATTGTGTTGTAAATATAACAGATTTATATGATATAGTTATAGGATAGTATTGTTGGAAAAAGTCATTTCCTAATAGTACATCATTATTCATATCATCAAACTAGTATATTATTGGTATTTTTAGCACATAATTTTCTATTTGTATGTTAACATTTTGTTGATACCTATCAAGTATGACGGTTTGTCCAGTTAATCCAGTCATCACCTTTTTATTATATCCATATTGTTTCCATCTTGGTACTATATTTTCACGGCATAAGTTAGTGCCTACTCCAGTGTCTATTAGATTATGGTAGTTTCATGATTTGTATCCTTCGTAGACAAATTCTGTTAGTAGGTATAATGTACTTTTTGTTGTTTTTAAAGGATTCATTTACACAATATTCTATTTATTACTATACTTTTATTGTTTACTATTATTGTCATTTTTCTTTTTGAATCGAGTAAGATTGTACTGATGTAAGAAAGCCAGTTCCTAATAACATTTCATTAACATTATGTTCTGGATCTTTATGTAAATGTAATAGCATTTCATTTCTGCCATTCATCCTCAGTGGCAGTATTATTTTATGTACAATTGGATGTCTATTATTGTAATAGTCTAAGTAGTAATATGAATTTTCTAATGATATTAATTCTGTTGTTTTTATATTTGTTTGTTTAATATGTGAATTGGTAGCTCCTGTATTTATCAGGCCTACTTGTTTATTCCTTTTTCCACTGTCATAGTATTCTATTTCTATTTTAAATTGGTAATTATTTTGATTGTCTAATGTATTTATTATTGGTATTAATTCCAATACTTATTGTTTGTTTCTTATTGATAGTGATCTCTTTCCGAATATTATTTGTGGTACTTTTCCTTTTGCAATTTCTTTTGCCTTATTTAAGTCAAATTCTATATAGTTTAGTATAGTCATTTCAGGGTTTTCTCTAGCTGGTTTGTATCTTATAATTTCGCTGAATAGTGGTTCTATCTTAAATTATCTGTATTCCTGTTTTTTACTTCATGCTTACTAGTGAAAGCATAAATATTTCTTATTTGGATACTCATAACTTTTTTTTTCTCTATCATCTATATTCCTAATAACCTGTGGTACATGACTAAACTTTGTCCTTATTTTCTTCAGCCATACTTATAGAGAAATTAGTTTTTATTGTAAATTTTATCTTTTGATATATTAGATTTTCTTGTACTAATCCTATTAAGGCATCTTGTGTACTTGATATTATTCTATCATCCATTAGGTTTATTTCCAGGGGTGTATTTATTCCTTCCTTAAACTAAGCTTTTATTATTATTTGCACAACTCCTAAATGTATGTGTCTTAATATTTTTCTGGTTTTCTCACTTATTTTTTTCCATCTATTGTCTTATTAATTTTTCAGTTATTAATGGGATTATGGTTTTTCCTTGGGCTTGTTCAATATCTATAGGTTGTTCATTATTTTGCAGCTATTATGATAGTATTTTTTTTCCTTTCAAATATTGGTAGTTTAAAATCTCTTTTGGGTTATGTCTAGCTTAGTTGCTCTTATTTTATCGTATTTTTGTATGTCAAAGTACATTCTTTCTCTTACTTCTTCATTATTTTTTTCTCTTTTTAATTGTTCTTCTAGTTATGTAACCCCCGTTTTCGTATATACAAAATTTTTCCTGTATTTGAATTCTCTATAAAATCTCCTATTCTTTGAACCCAATCGTATTCTTTTAATCAATTTTATTTTCATTTGTTGAACCCTGAGATCCTTGTGTACTCTATTTTATTTTCCTTGTGTTTTGGGTTTTTCTATTAACCCACGAATTAATTAATTTTTAAACCCAAACCCGTTAACCCAAACCCACATCCTAACTTCCATATATATATATTAATTAACATTAACCCTAATTAACTAACTTAATTAATCATCTAATCAACACCCCCCCTCCCCCCGCCGCCGCCTACTTCTTCTTCTTCCTCTGTTCTAAACCTCGTTGTCCTCCTCTCACCTCCAAGCCCATAGGTGCTCATCCCCAGCCTCGCCTCTGTCGCCGATCATCCCCGCCACCTTTGCAACACCCTCGTCCCCTGCATCCCGCCATCCATCGTCGTCGCCACCATTGCTCGCCACCCACCTTCCTCCCCTGTTCGACTTCGAAACCCAACCCCGACAACCATCGACCTTGCCTCCTCATCGAAAGTAGCCTCTACCTTCCGAATCTTCTTCTTCTTCATCATCGTTTCCCGAATCCCATCTCCACCCTTGCTGCCACCTTGTCATCACAACCACCTGCCACCTCGTGACTTCCACCGCTCTCCTCCATCGTCACCAGCATCCCCATCTCCCTTCCTCCACCATCGCCTGCATCCGTCGCCTAGCCCTACTATCGACTCCCCACTGATGCCGACCTTCGCACCTCGACCTAGCCATTTCTTCTGCCATCTCCATCCCCCGAGCACCTCCCTCCATTGCCCCTGCCTTGCCTTGCCACCGACCACCTTGCAGCACCCCCAAACACCGGCGAAGCCTCTTCTTCTTCTTTGATTCCATAACCCCTCACCGGTAATCACCTTTGCTACTGCCCCATCAACAGCTGTCGTCATCGTCGTTGGCTTGTGTTGCTGCTGTCTCTTACCGTTGTTGCTGTTGGCCTTGCTGTTGTGTTGCTATCTCTTGCGGTGTGTTGTTTCTACTGTCTCTCTTGCCGTTGTCGCCGTCGTCTGTTGCCGTAGGGACTCTCGTTCCCGTTATTCTTTCTTATTCAGAATCGTCGTCCATAAGGCAAGTTTTCCTTGAACTAGTTTAATATTCTTGTTCAAAAATCCTTTTCATCTCTGCAAGTAGTTCATGTTTCATTATCGTATTTTATTTGCTTGATACCTCTCAAAGAGACTACTACGGATTCATCGGTGAAACCAAGTAGTAATTTTCTTTTCATATCATTCCCTTGATTCAAACCCAATCCTGTTATACATCGTCATATGCATACACTACACAAATACATAGATTAGCAACATGCATATAGAAAATGATGATTGAATGCTTTCCGATTGGATGTGATATTCCTGCTATGTTAATAATAATGGTTTGTCTCCTTAACAGTAGAATTCCACCCTAAAGATTGAGTATAATTTTATGTTCATTATTTTCCATGAAGTTATATACATGTATGCACCGTTTATTGCTAATTAATAATAATCAACTCGCTGGCCTGCTGCTTATTCCATGTTGTGTTGAGATTTTGACCCATTGGCTGTTATAATTAAGTAGAACTTTGTAAACAACATTTATAGCACTCTGAATCTATTTTTCAAAAATTTTTACGGATCTAAAATCTGATCTATAGACTGCAGGTTATCACATTTTTAGTACTGCTAGGTTTTCCATTTTCAGATTGTTGTCTAGAGACACACCGACACTTTCTAATTGAAATAAAATGTTAATAGGGGAATTTACTAGGAACTTGAAATTTACTAGGTTGTTACTAGACATGAATATGAGTCACTTTGTCATTTTTATAAGATTAATTGATGATTTCTAGATCCGTTATATGTATGAGAACATGACCCTAGGTTGCTGACAGAACACTAGTTTAGTAAAGAACCAGATTTTTGACCTAACTGCATTTAATATTAATTAAAACTCATTAAATAAGAGTTGTATCCCTATGTGTCTGAAATCTAGATCATCTGATGGTTTTGCAATCCGACTTATAGATTACAAGATATTCAGATTCTCGTGCTGTGACGTCTGAATTCCATAATACAGTCTAGAAATACATCACCATGTTTAATTAACTAAAATAGTAGATTAAATTTAGAAATTAAAATATGGGCTTAGTTGGGCAGTTAATGAACACTGTTAGGAACTGTTACCGCTGAATCTGGTGTGGGGGCAAACAGATAGTATTTGTGGATTCTTAGGGAAACTGAATAGCAAGAACGTGGAATCTTCTCACCGGAGTTTGACCATTGACTCCCGCCGTTCACCTACAAAAAGTGCGAGACACCGGGGTTGATCCCGGCGACGCACCCTCCGACGCTCAAGTCAGTAATCAGAGAAGATTATGAAAGAGCGTAAATTGGCAAAAGATTGATTACCTCTTAATGGTGGTGGATGGGGGGGGGGGTATTTATAGCAGTCTTTGGGGTCAGATTAGGAATGTAATCCCTAATTTCCAGTGAAAGGATAGATGTGAATTAAGGCTGTTGATTTGGATTAATCAGAAACCCTAATTCTATCCTGCTGGAATGGTTTTATCGCGGGTTGGAATCCGCACCTAGCTGAGACGGATCCGTTTGCGGGTTACTGGGCTTTTGGAAAGAAGACCCAGTACCCACTTCAGACCTGTTTGTAGGTGAAATTACCATTTTGCTCCTAAGTCTTAAGATTCGTGCTTGATTTGGACGGTTCCAATTTAGCCCTATTTTTAGCCATATCACGAGCCCCCCACTCCCGAAGACTAGGTTTAACTAGTCTGTGAGGAGTAGTTATACTGTTTTAATGGCTTACAGGGTCGTATCGGAGTCCAAACGAGGGGCGTTGAATCTTTGTATGAGGTATTGTGGTGATTTTCCGAGTTAGTTGCGCGCTCCAGGTTGTTCCTGAGCTCTCCTGGACTTTTGGTGATTTTTCTTAATTTTTATCTATTTTCGGATCACTTATCTAATTTTACAAAATGTTGATTCGTTGTTCGGGGGTCTTAATTGTCTCTTCTAAGCCATAATTACTTCCCCAGGGGCTCAAAAATATTTCCCTGAATTTGTAATTATTTCTCAGAATTTTTAATCATTTTTTCGTAATTTTTTAATAAATAAATCGATTTTAATAAATAAAAATTAATTTTAAATACCGAATTATGTCGTGGCGTAATCTGAGTCTTCCATCGGTGTTGAGCGCAGTTTTCTGGAGGATTGGACGGTCTGGGTGGCTCGGTGAGCTTTTTCTCCGTATGCGAGGGTCGGTGCATCGGCACCTCGGCTCGAGTCCTGGGTAGCTCGGTGGATCGGCGTGTAGCGATCTGCCGAGCTACGTGGTAAGATTCGGAGCGTTCATTATGGCGCAAATCCCAAAAAAACGTTATCTTGTCGTTTCGTGGGCGTGGCGTGATCTGAGCCGTCCATCGCGTTCCAGCATGTTTTTTGACAAAATCCAACGGCTGAGATAGGTTGGCTCCATTTTTCTTCAAATGCAAGGGTTGGTACCTCGTCACTTTGGCCCGATGACTCAGTAGCTCATCCTCTGCCCATATTAGCTCGGTAGCTCGGCTAAGTTGTTCGATAGCTCGGCTGGGCATTCCGATGGCTCGGCAATTTGACCTCTGCCCATAGTAACTCGGTAGCTCGGCTAAGCACTCCGGTTGGCTCGGTAGATTGGAATGAACCGTTGGGATACGTGGCTTAATCTGGAACGTTCAACATGACACGAATCGCGAGGATGGGGTTCAGATCACAAAAAACGCTATCTTGTCGTTTTGTGGGCGTGGCATGATCTGAGCCGCTTATCAGATTCGGACATGAATTTTAAGACAATCCGACGGTGAAACTGGCTCGGCAGCATTTTTCTCCATATGTGGAGGTACCCCATTAGTTCGGCCAGAACGGAATGGGGACTCGGCGGCTCGTCTTCTGCCCGTAGTAGCTCGCTGGCTTGGCCGAGCTGTTCGGTAGCTCGGCTGAGCGCTCAGGTGGCTTGGCAGATTGGGTCGATTCTTCGAGCCACGTGGTGGAATCTGAGGCATTCACCATGGCTCGTATCACGAAGCTGGAGGTTCAGATCACGAGAAAACATTATCTTGTAGTTTTGTAGGCGTGGCATGATCTAAGCCGCTCATCAGATTCAGACACGAATTTCGAGACAATCCGACGGTGAAACTTGCTCGGCGGTATTTTTCTCCATATGTGGAGGTCGGTACCCCATCAGTTCGGCAGATTGCCTTTATGGCTCGGCAAGTCATGAGTCGTCGAGTGGGGGTGTTAAGTGAGCCGACGCGTCTTTCCTCCGAACCGTCGCCGCTTTCTCCTTTTTGTCGTTTTGTCTCCCATAATGGGCTTTTAGGTGTTTCGAAAGCCCAACAGTCATTTTCTTGGCTATAAGTTCTTACCCCCCTCACCCCTTAGCTCATTTCTCAATTTTACTCCCAAGTTTTTACTTTTGCTCTGCTAGCGGCAATTTGTGCTCCAAGACGGTTGTGCTAGCTGTCGCAAGGGCCAGGTGATTTCCGGCGAACTATTTCCGACCGTGAACGTCACTTACGTCACATCAAGGTCAGTGTTCTTTGACTTAGATATTTATTCGAGATGTTAAGAGTAAACTCGGGAAGTGAGGCTTCATCCTCGGGAGGTCGGCATGCCGAGGAGGGGAGAGAAGTAGTGAGCCGTAGGAAGGGGAAAGAGGTAGTGGGGTCATCTGCGGCCGAGGAGAAGGAGTGGGTAGTGGTTCGGTCTTCGATAGTTGAGGAGACTGTGGAGATTGATAGACGAGCTCCCGAATCGGGTCGGCTGCCTGGCGTGCTGTCCGGTCATGCGGGGATAAGGCAGTACAGCGGCGAGCTGCTGAGTAAGGCGATCGTTGGTCGCTCGGCAACTTATGAGGAGAACGATCCGAGGGAGGTCACCGAGGTGGATGACCTCCCCTCGGTGTTGTCCGAGCGGGATCTCCTCCGGATCAGGAAGGGATTCGCCATCCCTCAGGAGTATAAGCTGATCCTCCCCGGTCCCGGGATACGAGCGAACACCGTCTTATCACCGGACACATGCATCTTCACCTACGACTCCTTGAACGCTGGTCTGCACTTCCCCCTCCACCCCTTTGTGATGAAAGTCCTTCACTGGTACTGTCTGGCCCCTATACAATTCATGCCGAACACTTGGCGCATGTGCTCGCCTTTTTGCTTCATTGTCGAATTGCCGAAGTGGAGCCGGACCTCGTCATCCTTCGAAGTTTATACCGAATCAACAGGATGACCAAGCTCGAGCCTTGCTATTACTTGTCACCTCGAAGAGGAGTTAAGTTAATAGAGAATCCTGATTCGATGAAGCATTGGAAGGAGAAGTTTTTTCTGATAAAGGGACCTTCGACATTGGATTTCCTGACTCGGTGGAAGGCGGAGGTACCAAAGTTTGCAAGGGCCGACCCGGTATTGACCACTGCCGAGGAAGATGTGGCGGCCAAGCTGATCGCTCTCCTGATGTTGAGCTGGAGAGAGATGACCGAGGAGGTGCTACACAAGTCGGGCCTTAGTCCGATCGACCCGAGTACGCTCCTGACATCTCACTGTAATTCTTTTTTTATGCCTTGTACATTCTTCTTACTTTTCCTTTTATTGCTTTGAACAGAGGCGCCGAACATGGACTTTAAGGGCATGATGACGGAGCGAAGCAAAATTGCCGACGGCAGGAAAAGGAAGAGGACGAGCATGGGTCCTACGTCCGGCCGACCCATCAAGGCACCCTCGGCCGTCGTCGCTCTTGCTCCTCGGGAACCGTCTTCGGAGGTGGCCGTCCTCCCTAACCCGTCTGTCTCTGCCCCGTCTGCCCCTGCAAGTGAAACCTTTTCCGTCTCGGCAGTGTTGGCGCTCGAGGCGCCGACCTTGACTCCTCAGGTCAAGGAGATCTTGACCGAGGCCCACAAGAAGTTGTTCGTCCCCAACTAGCGAGTGAAGAACCACGACGGCTTCTTGGGCGACTCGCAGATGTGTATGCAGGCGGTCAAGCATCTTGCGACCCAGAAGGACCAAGCCGCCATGAAGGCGGGGACAACCGGTGACGACACCTTCGAAGTCGCTCGGTCGCTGATGTCGGTAAGTCTCGATTCTTTCTCTTTGAAAATTTACCAAGTCTATAGCTCGGTTTTTGCTGCGTACTAATTGCTTCTTTTTGCAGGCCACTTGCCACTTTGGCCACCTCATCCAGGAGTTTGCCGAGCAGGAGAGGGAGCTGAAGGCCCTTAGTGACAAGGACCGAGCGGAAAAGGTGAGGGCCGTGAAACAGCTCGATGCGGAGCAGCGTCGCTCGGACGCCTTGGAGGCTCGGGTCGCCGACCTTGAGGCGACCCTGGAGCAAGCGAAGGAGAAGCTTGCTGCGGAGGTCGCTAAGGCTGCCGAGGAGAGGGCCGCAGCAGCGAAGGCTTTGGAGGGCATGAGGTTGGAACAGGCCGCGGCGGTGGAGAAGGCGAGGAAGGAGATCGAAGCCGAGGCGAAGAAGCACATGGTGGCCAACATGGAGCTATCTTATGCCCGAGCGCTCGACCATGTTGAGGCTCGAATCCCCGGCTTTGAGAGACTGGGGTACCGGTTGTGCCCCGGCGGCGAGGAAGGAAGCGAAGAGGAGGAGGGAGAAGAGGAGGAGGAAGAAGAGCAGGAGGAAGGCGAGCAGCAGGGTGGCGAAGTGCCTGCTGATCCCGAGACCGTGGCAGCTAGCCCCCGAGCCGGGGTGTCGGGGGGCGATGGGCCATCCACCGAGGCACCTATTTCCGAGCTGCCACCCCAGGCGGACCCTTGATCTCCTCGTCTTTGTAATTTTTTCTCTATTTCAATGTATTGCCTTATAACGGACTGGCCACCGCTTTTTTGATGTGAATAAAATTTTTGTTCGAACTCTTTTCTCGAATTTTGGCTAAGTGTTGGGTTGTTTTTGAAATGGAGTTTCTCCGAGATTTTGCTAAGTGTTTGGCTCGGACCGCCCTTTTTCTTTCTGTGTTGATGTACTTCCGTCATTCTGGTCGTCGAACCAACTTCGGTCTCCGAAGCAACTCGCCTTCGTGCCGAACTAGAGGAGGCAAGGCAGGCCCTCTCTCGCAGCCGAGAGAGATTCCTTAGGAGCGAATTAAGGCTAGAGGATATCAAAGCTACTGCGAGGGGGTATTTTTCCGAGCTGAAACAACTCCAGAAACGATCTCGCAAGGCTCGTCTCGTAGGCGAGGTGGAGTTGCTTAGGAAGACGCTGTTCGTCGCTGAGACGAAGAAAAGTGAGCTATTGGCGGAGGTTCGCCATTTGGAAATAGCTGAAGAAGAACTCTCGGCGGAAGAAGACGAATTAGCAATGGCAGTGGGCAAGCTGATGGTCGAGCACGACGAGCTGACGGCGAGGGTCGAGTAGTTAAGGAGGGTTATAGTCGACAAAAGCATCGAAGTGACCCACCTTCGTCGCATCATAGTCGACAGTGTCGGTGACGCAGGCTCAGCTAAACTTCCTCATTTCAAAATATCTGTGAAGGAAGATACTCTGAAGGATAGGATCATCGAGCTCAAGGAGGAAGTCGCTCGCCTTAAACCTAAGCCGGTAAGGGTCAATGTTCGGAGTACGTCGTGTACTAGCGAAGAGAGTGAGAGGGGGATCTCCTTCTATGAGCTCGCGACTCGTTTGCCTGCCGTTAGGCGGAGTCCAGCTGATGCTCAGAGTGGTGTGGCTGCTTCGTCTAGTGGCGCCTCGGTCGGAGCTACAGTTAGAGGCAGCGCCGAAGAGGCATCTCGGTTTGTTAGTCTAGAGACAAGCTCGGAGGTTAGGCGGCGCCGCACCCGGGTATCTCTGAACTGAAACGTCCCTATTCCTAAGAAGCACTGAACGACTTGTTGTAATTAGTCCTCTTCGAGTTTTGTAGTACCCTGTTAGGGTTGCTTGGTCTTGTAACTTGAACGCTTTTGTGTGTCAGCATTTTATATAACCGAAAGGTTGTTTCTCTCTTGTGTTTGTGTGCTTTGTGGGTAGGCATTTACTCAAGTACAACTCCCCCAACTTTTAACAACTACTCAAAATCAGAAGCAAATCTTTTTTCTTTGTAGGCACGGAATGTCTAACTTTAACTTTAAACGAACCATAGGGACTGAAGGTTTGGCACCTCCAAGTGCTCTTCTCCCATGTCTAGTATAGTTGTAAACACTTTGTGCTCGTCGTTTAAGCGAATTTCAGCGGTTGTGGGAGCAATTCCAAATGGCGAACCACTTCTAGCTCGCTTAAGAGCGAGCTTGCGAAGCGGAGTCGAGCCAAGTGTTGGATTCCGAACTCGCCATTTGAGTATGTTTCAACGGTTGTAGGAGCAATTCCGAATAGCGAACCACTTCTAGCTCGCTTAAGAGCGAGCTTGCGAAGCGGAGTCGAGCCAAGTGTTGGACTTCGAACTTGTCGTTTGAGTATGTTTCAACGGTTGTGGGGGAAATTCTGAATGGCGAACCGCTTCTAGCTCGCTTAAGAGCGAGCTTGCGAAGCGGAGTCGAGCCAAGTGTTGGACTCCGAACTCGTTGTTTGAGTATGTTTCAACGGTTGTGGGAGCAATTTCGAATGGCGAACCACTTCTAGCTCGCTTAAGAGCAAGCTTGCAAAGCGGAGTCGAGCCAAGTGTTGGACTCTGAACTCATCGTTTGAGTATGTTTCAATGGTTGTCGGAGCAATTCCGAATGGCGAACCACTTCTTGCGAAGCGGAGTCGAGCCAAGTGTTGGACTCCGAACTCGTTGTTTGAGCGCAAGGAAGTTAGAAACAGAGAAATATAACCAATTCACAAGTAAAATACGAAAATAAGAAGCTCTTTATTGAAAACTACTACCCGGCTGCTTCTAAGTTGCGAGCCGTTATTACATTAGAAAAATAAGAAGCTAAAGTAAAATACAAGTGAAAGGAAAGGAACGGTTCGACATCCGAAGGTACTTAGAGAGGCGTTTGGGTGCTCCCTTGGTACTTCAATAGATGGTCGGCATTCCAAGTCCTAGGAATCTCTCTGCCTTCAAAATTTTTAAGACGGTATGTTCCAGGCCGAACTACTTTGGTGATCTTGTAGGGTCCTTCCTAATTTGGAGCTAGCTTACTCTTCTGGCTGGGGAAAGAGATAGCTAACTTTCTGAGGACCAAGTCCCCTTCTTTGAGATCGGTGGGACGGACTCTCTTGTTGTAGGTCAACTCGATCCTCCTTCGATAGTTCTGTTGGCGAATTGACGCTCTTTCC
Organism: Hemerocallis citrina; assembly: GCA_017893485.1. Classification (NCBI taxonomy): domain Eukaryota; kingdom Viridiplantae; phylum Streptophyta; class Magnoliopsida; order Asparagales; family Asphodelaceae; genus Hemerocallis; species Hemerocallis citrina. The sequence continues at coordinate 205,113,321 of CM030363.1, read as the reverse complement.
TGTAGTTCATCGATCAAGTCCAAATTTGCCCGAAGCTCTCTGGTATTCTGCTCTTCTTCATAGGCCATAAGGCGAGGATATGGTAGGCCGACTTCCAAGGGGATCACAGCTTCGGACCCATAGGTGAGATTGAATGGCGATCTTGTGGGGGTCCATTTAGTAGTGCGGTGATTCCACAGCACGTTAGGGAGCTGATCAACCCATAAACCTTTGGCGGACTTATCCAGTCTCTTCTTGATACCGGAAAGGATCTGTCAGTTGGCATTTTCCACTTGACCGTTTGACTAGGGGTGGAAGACAGAGGAGAAACGTTGTTGGATGGCGAGTTCTTCACACAGAGATCGGAATGCGGCCCCAGTAAATTATGTTCCATTATCGGTTATTAGGACCCGGGGCACGCCGAACCGACAGATGACGTTCTTCCAGAAGAACTGCAACACTTTATTCTCGGTGATTGTAGCCAATGGTTCGGCCTCTATCCACTTGGAGAAGTAGTCAATTGCCACAACTAAAAACTTGAACTGGCCGGGAGCTGGTGGAAATGGCCCTAGTAAGTCCATCCCCCACATTGCGAAAGAGATAGGACTTGATAGGGAGGTGAGCTGAACTTGGGATAGGCGACAGATGTTGGAGTACTTCTGGCAGGAGCTGCATTACCGGACATGTCGTTCGGCATCTTGTAGGAGGGTAGGCCAGAAGTATCCATAATTCAACATCTTCCTGGAGAGGAATCTTAACCCTGAATGTGCTCTGCCTATGCCTTTGTGAAACTCTTGCAAGGCATACGAGGCTTGCTCCGGGGAGAGGCACCTCAAATAGGGTCTGCCGTCCACTTGGGTGAAGGAGCGTTTGTACAAGACCCCCTCAACAAGGGTGTACTGCTCCGCTCTGGTTCTAACTCGATGAGCTTCCTTAGGGTCTTCGGGGAGGAGCCCATCCCTTAGAAATTCTATCAGGGGTTTCATCCAATTGTCTTGAAGTTGGACGGGCAGTGACTCCATCAAGTCAGGAGTTTCTTCTTCTATGCTCGATCTCAGGAGCACTTCAATTAGTATGGTCTGCTCGAGACCTTGGAGGGAGGAGGAGGCCAACTTGGAGAGGGCATCTGCTTGGGAATTTTCTTCTCTGGAGATCTGCTGAATGAGCGCCTCTTCGAACTTAGCCATGAAATCTTGGACCTTGGCTAGATACTTAGCCATTCGGTCATCTCGCACCTTGTACTCGCCCAAGACTTGATTCACGACCAGCTGAGAGTCGGTAAAAATCCGTAGCGTTGTGCTCGTGCCTTGCGAGCCATACCGAGGCTGGCTATAAGTGCTTCATACTCCGCTTCATTGTTGGAGGCTTTAAAGTTAATGCGGAGGGAGTATTGGAGAACAAAATCATCTAGGCCTGCCAGAATGACCACGGCTCCGCTTCCCTCGGTGCAAGAGGACCCGTCCATATATACCGACCAGATAGGAGGCCCGCTTGTTGCTCGACTGACCTCGGGGATGGTGTTCTCAACAATGAATTCAGCTAAGGCCTGAGCCTTGATCGCGGTCCGAGGCTGGTATGATATGTCATGCTGGCTCAGCTCGATCGACCACTTCATGAGGCGGCCAAAGATCTCCGGCTTGTGAAGGACTTGCTTCAGCAGTTGGTCGGTAAGAACGACCACCGAGTGGGACTGAAAATATGGGCGAAGCTTCCTAGCTGCCATAACCAAGGCGTATGCCATCTTTTCCAGCCTTGGATAGCGGAGCTCGACATCCCGAAGTACCTTGCCCACATAGTAGATGGGCTTCTGGGCCTTGTCTTCTTTCCTCACCAAGACAGCGCTTAGGGATTGCTCGGAGGCAGCCAAGTAGAGGTAGAGTGTTTCCCCGGAGATAGGCTTGCTAAGGAGAGGGGGGTTGACTAGATAGGCCTTAAGCTGATCGAAGGATTCTTATTGTGGTTGACCCCACTCGAAGCTCTTAGCCCCCCTGAGAGCCTTGAAAAAGGGAAGACACTTCTCCCCTGACTTAGAAAGGAAGCGCCCTATGGCAGCGAGGCATCCTGTCAACTTTTGAACCTCTTTCACATTTTTGGGAGGAGCCATGTCCAGTATGGCTTTGATCTTCTCGGAGTTGGCTTTGATTCCTCTTTGGCTGACCATGAAGCCTAGGAATTTTTCCGACGAGACTCCGAACGCACACTTGTTCGGATTGAGCCTCATATCATACTTTCTTAATACATCGAACGCCTCTTGCAGATCGGCCACATGATCGACACCATGGATGCTCTTGACTAGCATGTCATCAACATATACTTCCATATTTCGGCCGATCTATTGTTGAAAGACCTTGTTGATGAGACGTTGATAGGTCGCACCGGCATTCTTCAGCCCGAAGGGCATTACCCTGTAGCAGTAGAGCCCTTGATCGGTAACAAAGGAGGTCTTCGGGATATCCGGGGGAAACATGCGGATCTGATTATACCCGAAAAAGGTATCCATGAAGCTGAGGAGTTCATGGCCCGAAGTTGCGTCGATCAAGGTGTAGATGCTAGGGAAAGGGAATGGATCTTTAGGGCATGCTTTATTTAGGTCGGTGAAGTCGATGCAGATTCTCCAGCTCCCGTTGGACTTCTTTACCATGACCACAATGGAGAGCCATTCAGGGTAATTTACCTCTTGTATGAACCGAGCCTTAAGGAGCTTGTCCACCTCTTCTTTGATAGCTTGTTGGTGCTCGGGAGCAAATTTGCGCCTCTTCTATTGGACTGGTTTGGACCCCGGGGAAACACTTAGGTGGTGGACGAGGAGCTCTTCGGAGATTCCTAGCATGTCGGCAGCCGACCATGCAAAGAGGTCGCAATTCTTTCTAATGCATTGGACTATGTCGAAACATAGGGCGGATAGGAGGGTCTTGCTGATAAAGAACTTGCAGTTCAGATCTTGCAGTTCATATCTTGCTCAGAGAAGAGCACTTCCTCCAATTCATCTACCAGCTCAGACGTTGGTCGGACACCTTCTTTGGGAATTTCAAGAGTCTCGAAGGAGAGAACTGGACCCCCGGCGGAGGTCATATAGCATTTTCGGGCCATCTCTTGACTGCCTCTTACTTTCCCTACTCCTGCCTTGGTGGGGAACTTCATCTTGAGGTGATAAGCCGATGGGACGGCCTCCAGAGCAGCTAGGCCAGGTCGGCCTAGAATCACATTATAAGCAGCAGGGACATCGACTACCATGAAGTCCATCGGCTCCGTGCGGGTAGTAGGAGTTTTGCCAGCAGTTACGTCAAGGGTGATTATCCCTTCGGTAGTCACTGGCACTCCCGTGAACCCGTGGAGCGTGTAGCTGGTGGGCTTAAGCCTGTCCCGAGATAGCTTGAGGCCTTTGAAAGCAGCGAGGAAGAGAATGTTAACGGAGCTGCCATTGTCTATTAGAATCCTCCCCACTTTGAAGTTTGCCATATGGAGTTTGATCACTAGTGCGTCACAATGGGGGGTTCGGACACCCTCAAGGTCTGCATCTGAAAAGGTGACCGGTATTGCAAGGTCTATAGGGGGAGGCGTGCCGTGAACCGAATTGACTTCTCTTATAAAGGCCTCCCGAGAAGAGTTGGAGGTGCCTCCCATGGGGCCCCCGTGAATGAGATGCAGGACACGTTCCTCTTCGAACTCGGGAGTTTTCTCGCACCTTTCAGTACGCTTGTTAGCCCCCCGAGGGGGAGGAGGAAGATCAGTTCGGTATTTCCTCACAAATTTAGCCAGCTGCCCCCCTCTGAATGAGGGCCTCAATTTTTTTCTTCAAGGCCCGACAATCATTGGTGTCGTGGCCGTGGTCCCGGTGATAACGGCACCACTTCTCTTTATCCCTCTTCTTGCCTGGGGTGTTCATCTTCGGGGCAGGAGGTATAACCGCTTCCTTCTTAACCTCCATGAGAATAGTGGAAATGTTGGCGTTAAGAGGAGTGAATTTCTCAAACCTGGGGGGAGGGTGGTGCTGACCGCCATTGTCCTTCTGGAGCTTCTTGGCTCCTTCTTCTTCGGTCGCCTTCCTTTTGGATCCGGAGGAAGGCCCCTCAAAGGTGGGGCGATGCTCAGCTTCCTCGGCCCGGATATACTTCTCGCTTCGGAGAAGGAGATCGGAGAAGTTCTGTGGGGGCTTCTTGGCAAGGGAGGACCGAAGGCTTGAGTTGAGGACATTTGACTGGAAGGCTGCTGCGGCAACCGACTGGTCGAGGGAAGCGATGGACCTAGCTTCCGCAGTGAACCTTTTCACATAGTCTCTGAGCTTCTCACCCTTCTTCTGGTTAAGGTAGAGTAGCGAAATGCTGGTCTTCTCTGTGCGGCGGCTACTTACGAAGTGGGTGACGAAGAGGGTCTCAAATTGTTCGAATGAGAATATGGAGGATGGGGCAAGGCGAGAGTACCACTCCCGAGCCGGACCTTTGAGAGTGGCTGGGAAGGTTTTGCATAATAGAGCATCGAAAGCTTGGTGTATCAGCATGAGGGTCTTGAAGCTCTCGATGTGGTCCACAGGGTCTGACTCCCCAGAGTAAGTTTCGAACTGCGGGGGCTTGAAGCCTATTGGAACGGTCGCGTCCATGATTGTTCGAGAGAAGGGAGACTGGCTTGGACGGAGGGTCCTTCCTTTAAGCTCCTTTTCCTTGTCTAGTTGACCCAGGCGCCTCTCCATCTCATGGAGACGACGGTAGACGGTGTCATCCCTTCGATGGTACCCAAACGAGCCTTTGGACTCGTCTTCGTATGAAGGGGAGCGGGGACTACAACGACGGTAGCTCCGGGAGTGGCGAGGACTAGGAATGTGCTATTGTTGCTAGGAGCTGGGGGAGGAGTTAGGGACCGGTGGCGAGGACTTTGGACCGGAGGAGGAGTGGGGACCCTCTGAGCATTGTTGTTGTTGGGTCGGAGATTGAGAGCTTGTAGGATGGTTGCTTGGAATTGCTAGAATTCGGCACGGGTGATGGGTGCTTCATCATTCCTCGGGGGTTGCCGACCCGCAAGAGAATGAGGTCTTCTCCTATGGTGCCCAGGGGACTCTCTTCGCCCTCTTCTAGGAGGAGACCTTCTGTAGTCTCGGCGATGAGGAGATCGCTCATTTGGACGTTGTTAGCGGGAGGCTCCCTCTCAGGCCCACCTTTCATCCAAACGACAGCAAAGGTCCTTTTCCTTCTGCTGATTGTTGAGGGTGTTGCGGAGGTCATCTGAGGCTCAGGGATTGTGAGATGCCATGGAATCGGTAGAGGGGTTGTGCACGGAGACATGATCATGTTGAAGGGGTTGTTTCTGAGGATTGGGACGGGAGCCCCCCGTGCCGGCGTTCTGAGGACCAGTTTGACCGCGAGGGGGTTAAAGATTCTATGGAGGAAGTTGGTCCTGCTGCGGGGCCTGATTAGACTGAGGAGAGGGTCCCATTGGCTGGACGGTTTGGAAGGGGACCTCCTGTTGTTGCTGAGAGGGGTAGGTCCATGATTGGACCCCCTGGATCTGAGTTTCCGTGGAGTCATGGCCGGAGAAGATCTGACCGACGGGAAGAGAAAGGGTTGCTATTCGTGGCTTCCCACAGACGGCGCCAACCTGTTACTGCTGAATCTGGTGTGGGGGCAAACAGATAGTATTTGTGGATTCTTAGGGAAACTGAATAGTGAGAACCTGGAATCTTCTCATCGGAGTTTGACCGTTGACTCCCGCCGTTCACCTGCAAAAAGTGCGAGACACCGGGGTTGATCCCAGCGACGCACCATCCGACGCTCAAGTCAGTAATCAGAGAAGATTATGAAAGAGCGTAAATTGGCAAAAGATTGATTACCTCTTAATGGTGGTAGATGGGGGGGTATTTATAGCTGCCTTTAGGATCAGATTAGGAATGTAATCCCTAATTTCCAGTGAAAGGATAGATGTGAATTAGGGTCGTTGATTTGGATTAATCGGAAACCCTAATTCTATCCTGCTGGACTGGATTTATCGCGGGTTGGAACCTGCACCCAGCTGAAACGGATCCGTTTGCGGGTTACTGGGCTTTTGGAAAGAAGACCCATTATCCACTTCAGACCCGTTTGTAGGTAAAATTACCATTTTGCCCCTAAGTCTTAAGATTCGTGCCCGATTTGGACGGTTCCGATTTAGCCCTATTTTTAGCCATATCAGGAACCAAATTATGATTTTTATGAGATTTTAAAATAATTTTACAAACAACTTTTATATATAAGAGTTTGACTATAACATGCTGCCTGAATATGAAATCAGTAAAGAATGAATATGCCTAATTACTGTAGTAATACTATGTCATGTGAATATGCATTGAAACCGAAAGGGAGTCTAGTTTCTGGAACTTCTGAAGAAACCTGATTTACTTTCCTGTAGCAATGAGAAAGTTGGTTTTTGTACAACAATGTTTTGCTGTCCATAATATGTGTTTTTGTGTTTTTTTAGTATAAGCAGGTTTGATCTTGCATCTAGTGAATAGAATTAATTATATCATGCATTGCATAGCCTTGATACATCCTTGATCCTATTCTGATACCGTTCCTATTAATTGTATGTCCACGTTTACCGACCATATCACCGTTCGTGGTTACCGATCATGTTTACTGTTTATGTATACTAGTAAAAGCATAACAAGCCGAGGTAATAAAGGGAAAGACCTAGTAGTGGAAAATATAGAAGAGTGTACTCGAAAAGGGGCCTATGTTTCATGTGTTACATGTTTATCGATCAAGTTACCGATCAAGTTTACCGATCAAGTTACTGACCAAGTTACCGATCAAGTTTACCGATCAAGTTACTGTTCATATTTATCGCTACTGATTATAGTCATGAGAAGATCCGAGTATATATCCCTATAGAATTCACCATTAGAGTCTAAATGTTCACTTGATTATGTGCATCCGAACCTGTGGTATGGGACGCAGGATTGTGTGCATTAGACAAGATTGGTAAAATATTGATAGACTTAAGATTAACACTAAGCATATGCATGATTCATGTTTATAAGTTACATGATCCATGTTTACATGTTTACATGTTTTTCCTGTTACTCGTTTACATGTTACACTTGTAACTTGTTCCATACTTGATCATATGATTTCTCGTTCCTGTTGCTTGTTCCTTGTCTCACCCTGTTTACTTATTCGCTGCTTGTTACTACTTGATGTCCGTAACTTGATCTAACAGATAATTTTTTTCCTACCTTTAGTTGATGAGCTTACAGGTACATGAGAAGAATTGCTAGAAGGGATTAGCGATCAAGTATTCTAGAAAAGAGATAATTCTAGCCTGCTTTATTTTATTTTATTTTATGTTCCCAATTTCTATTACTATTAATTCGTACTTTGTATTCCGGGTATGTTGTTCCGAAGTTTATTTCTTCTGGATGTTGGTTATTTAGTGGACTACTGCATGATCTATTTATGTTATTCCTGTTTATGTGATTACAATTTGTCTGCGTGGTTGTGTTTATATTCATGTTGTTGAGTTGATTATACAGCTTATGAATGATGTGTTTACATGATTCACTGGGCCTTAGTTACGACCCCATATTTTATTGTATTCTGGGAAGCGGGGCGTGACAATTTCTGTTATTTCTGTCATCATATTTATTTCACATTCTTCTGCTTCACCTTCACTACTTCCACTATCTCTTTCCAGTACCATTATTTCTTCATATTCACTAATTTTTTTATCAGTCTTCCTCATATTCTATGGGTTCATAGTTTATGTTATTCATCTCTTTAATTTCTTCTACGTATTTTACATTTTCTTTTTTCATTCTCTTAGGGCAATTTGGTGATATATGTCATACTTCTCCACATATATAACAATTACATTTTTTTTGGATTTTTCGGATATTGTCTATTTTTATTTATTCTTCTACAGTATCTTTTATAGGATTTTTTGTATCTCTTAAAAGTTTTTCTATGTTTTGGTTTATATTTTTGAAATTTGTGTTTACGTCTCTTTGTATAATTATAATTATTATTACATCTCCAATGATTTGGTCTTGCATCTTCACAAATTCTTTGTTTATATGTTCTATAGTATTTTATAGTTGCTCGAGCTTATCGGCACACTATCCCTATAATCTTTTACAAATTGTGTTCTATATCCTAAAGTATCTACTTCTGATTTTACTTTCTCACCTATGTATGCACTATATATATTTATACTCCATGGATCAGGTAGTTTTAGAAAAAAAATGAGTCCAAGATTGGACTTCTTTCTTCTTTTGTATGTCCTGAAAATATTATCGGAATTCACAATCATAGTTGTCAAAATAACACATTTTGCATATTTCTAAATTACTTAATCTCCATCTTACTTGGTTCTTTTTGTATATAGTGTGTTTGTCTCCTTTATTGTGGACACTAAATTCTGTTCTTATTGCTATCTCGTAATTTGTAATTATTTCTTTTAGTCCTAAGGTTCGTTGTGCTGAGTTTTCTTCTGTTCCTTTATTATCAATTGGCCTTGATTTTCTGATAGTATTTCTTTCTTCTTCATTTAGTCCATTCCACCATTTGCTACTACTCCTATAAAGATTGATTCTATAAATTTCTCAAATGAATTTTCTAAAAGGTTTTGCATGAATCCTACTATTAATGAAGCCTTTACCCATTCTTCTATTGTCATATCTACTCCTTTTACGCAGTCCAGATCTAGCCATTTTTTATTTCCTACTATTCCTTTTTCGTAGTGTTGTGCATGTTCATATTTTGAGGTTTCTTTTCTTTATCTTTTCCTAACTTATTATCTTTTGTGTCTTGTCATTTCCATGGTAAGTGATAAGGCCTTTTGTTAGGTGGTGGCCTTAAGATTTCGTATTTATTAATTGGATTTTCTGTAGGTTTTGTTAAAAATTTTTCTTTTTCTTGATTCATTTTTACTTCTTCATTTGGTATGTCTAGATTTCTCAAAGCTTTTTCTACTTCCTCTAAATTTGAATTTGCCATTAAATCTTCTATTTCCAAAATATTTGTTTTAAGTTTTGTTATGGCTTCCAACTCCTTCATACCTGCTTCTGTTATACTTAATTCTTCTTCAGTGTCATCTGTTATATACGTACAAAGTTCTTTCATGTTATTATTTATGATTTTTAAATTTTTTTTTATAGTTTCTACAAATTATGGACAATCTTCTTCCAACTCTTTAATATTTATCATATAAAAAGAATTTTGATGGTTCTTTCTTTGTAATATTATCCATTCTAACTTAATTCTTATAGTTTAAAATCTTATATGATAATAGTTGTTGGCAATACCAGCTTACTTCTTCGTTCCTATAATCTATTACTTTGTATGCTATTTTTTTGGTGTTTTCTTAGGTAGTTTCACAGTTATTTTATTTGTTATTAACAATTATTATGTTATTTCCCTATCAGTTATTTTATTTGTTATCATTATTTTGGAAGACCACTCTCAAAGTCAAGTGTACCAACTTATCCTTTTATTAATTTTCAAATTTGAAAACTGGTTATGATTTTTTTTAATTTAAAACTTATCATATCAAAAGTTTCAATAACAATTTCTCTGTTATTCATAAAAATCAATAGTCTCTACTTCTTTAAAAAAAATAAAACTTGTCCTTTTATTAATTCTCAAATATGCAAACTAATTATGATTTTTTAATTTGAAACCTATAGTATCAAAACTTTCAATAACAATTTCCTTATTAATCAAAATATCAACACTCATGAATTTCTTTAAACATAAAAAATTTAGATACTGTTTTCTAAACTCGTACTTTCTATAGTAATATAGATAATAGTTGACTTAATCCCCCAAAGATGAAAATCTTATTTGTAACCCAAATTAGCATTCACATTTACACTCCATCCTAAAAACATAGTCAAGATTCTCTATGTTATCCAAATTAGCATTCATATTTTCGAATTCCGTTTGCACAAAAATCTTTAATTAATATATACTAGTATAATGCACGTGCGATGTACGCGTACAAAAAAAAATGTATAAGTAGCCTATGACAGTGGGTACCTAATGGTGGGATCAAAGAATGCCTCAACTTCAGCTGGACTTTCACTGCTATTGACTGCCACCGACTTACTTAAAAGCTTAACACCTTGCTTCCAGTATCGGCTATTTATAAATACAATTCTCATATTCTTGTTTAAAATTATAATACGAAGGAATTTAACAACATTGTATGTAGAACAGTTAGGGAGTTTCGGAGTTTCTGACTTAAGTCTATGATGGATGCTAACTTGGGCCAGTTGACAAAACATTGGATTCTCTTTCATCCAACACCCAATATATCCAAAGTGCAAATCCATGACATAATCTCATATTGGAAAAGCTAATCTGCACCATAGAGAAATGAAATAAGAGAGAAAGAAAGAACTACCTCTTTGTACTTCTATGTTCATTTGCAAAAGAAAAAGAAGGTGACCAAAAGAAAGAACGTCAATTTATGTTTTTTACTGCAGGGTTAAGCTCAGACAAAAAGAAGGTGAAAGATGGTAGAGTTGTGATAGGAATTTGCAATTTATAACAAAAATAAATCCAAGAGCTAAATAGAAAAAGAATCACAATCTTAGAAGTTCATAATTTAGACAACATATGCATTGAGAACTTTTAGGGACCAATGCAGTTTCTTTAATGCAGTTTCATTAATGAGTTTCATTTTATTGTTAACTCTGTTAATCAGTTTCAAATTATGAACTTTTCTATGTATCAGTTTGAGATTCAAATTTATGCTCAAAGGGGGAGATAACCATTTAACAAAATTATAGTATAGTTGAAGGACATAATGCAGTTTGAGATTCAAATTTACCAGTTTCATTTTATTGCTTAATAATAGTATAGATGAAGGACAGAATATGTAATGGTATTCATCATATATAGGCTAATCAAAATTATGAACTTTTCTATGTATCAGTTTCATTTATGGATATGCAAATGAACTTTTCTATGTATCAGTTACATTTTACTGATTAATTGTTAATCAGTTTCAAATTATGAACTTTTCTATGTATCAGTTTGAGATTCAAATTTATGCTTAAAGGGGGAGATAACCATTTAACAAATGAACTCTATTGAGCACACAATTCAAACTGCATTTGTTTATAATTAAATTATATAGCACTCTATTGAGCACACAATTTAGTTGATGGCTTTCTCAGCCTGAAGCTTACCACAGTCATTGCATTATACATTTAAGATGTATGTTAGAGTCACTCTTTTACACAAATGTTGGAAACATCACCACAAAATGTAAGTGAAGAGTGCTGTTTGAATAATTTGGGCTGATAATAATTTGATCTCTATCAATATCCGGTACATAGAAGTTCTGTATTAAGGTCAAACACATGCAGTTACTTTGAAAGTAGTATAGCTCATCTACAATGTACATTCTAATTTTAGATTTGCAGACAACTTCATAACTTAGCTAAAAAAAAACTAAATTGTGTCAGCCAAGGCAGAATGAACTTTTTATTTCTTATTTCAGCAAAAGTCCGCATTATGAAAACACATTTTCAGCTATTGGATGAACAATCATGATTTCAAAGGCCCAATGCCATATTCTTATAGATAGTGTTCTATTAAATAATGTGAGTGAATATTTGTTTGTGTTGTAAGTCTAACCTGGCACTAAGATTCGTGGTCTTCAGCAATCGGAAGGTTATTGTGGATGAATAAGTAAGCAAGAACTCATTGAATACTCGGTCTGAGTTCCACCAAGAGTCTCTGACTCTCAGCGCATACAGAAACTGTATTAGAATCAATCAATTAGATCAGATCACGTTAAATTAAATTAATTTTACAATGAACAATCAAAATTCAAAATAAACCAAATTCGCCCAGAATATTTGACATCACTCACATGTGTTCTAGCAGATCCAACAGGTCAAAAGGTAAGTAACAGTGAGTCGATCTCTGAACTAATCGAACTTGAGAAATAATGGAAAAACAACAGCAAAGCCTTTTGTATCAATTTTTTGCGACTGACTCACCTTGTGAACCGATGAGTTAAGCTGAGATTAAGTTTGGTATATATATATTTGAAGGTGTGTAGGATTTTGAGGAAGGAGCAGGTCACCGAAGAGGTTTCTTGAAGAAATATAATGCATTGAAGGGAAATTAATGAAACACATTCAGTCCAGATTATGAATTAAGCTTCTAGATGCATTTGTATACTAATCACCTTATGTTAATGAAGGGTATGAATGGTTGGCATGCATGCATGCAGACATGAGGAAACTTCTAGGCAAATTAAATTGTGCATGCAAAATGCTAGTTTTCTAACATACATCTTAAATGCATAATGCATTGAAAGGAAATTAATGAAACTCATTCAATCCCGATTATGAATTAAGCTTCTATATGCATTTGTATACTAATCACCTTCTGTTAATGAAGGGTATGAATGGGCGGCATGCAAATTATAATTTATTAGTCATGCAAATTACATTTTTTAACCCTATATATTTTTTTAGCCTTTTATGTTTATGGGGGCATGATAGTAAAAAGTCACCAAAATAGGGCTTTGCTTTATAATAGTATAGACAGATTACTCAGTCCTCTCAATCAAAACCAAAAGCAAACATCAAACCAAAGTGCACCCATGTTTCCATTGCACTTCAGGTAGTGAATTATGGACCATGTCCAATTAACCATCATTTTCATTCAACAAATTATCTCCAATTAGAAAGTTAACATTCACCTTAAAAACTATCATGAACAACCACATAAAGAAAATCTCAATTTTAAATATAATGAGTAAGAATTAGCTTTCTCACCTTCACTTCCGACTTCTTCAACGTCTTAATCATAAGAAATCTTAATACCTAAAAACCATAGGACAGTAATCCTTCCATCAAAACTCTGCAGTCTGATGAGGTGTGTGCGCCCATGTGTAGGTCATATGCCAAATAATCATGCCTGCGAAAATTATAAAGATCACTAAACTCCCTACTTAATATGCATAACAATATACTATCAATACATTCCCCACCCCACCCCACCCAGAAAAAATTTCGCAAGCCTATACACCTCTATAAATTAAGTATTAAGTGTTTTTCAATAAAGCTTTTCTTCACATCCTCTCGAACCTAATTCTTGCCCCTCCATGCAGTTGTCAACAAACATCACCAACCAAAACAACAACACAGGTGAGGCATACAACATACCCCCAAATCTAAATTGACCAACACTATTTTGAAAAGAACACTCACTTGGTGTACTTGTAATCCCCTTCAACAACCAAGAACAATAAAAACCAACAATCAATGTTAAAAAAAGTATAGCAACAACACTCTTTGAAGATTGAACTTACCAATGTCATGTAAACGAGCAGCAAGCTCCACCTGCAAAGAACCCAAAAAATCCATCATTTCTTCTATTAAAAAATACCATGTAAATGTTTTTTTAATTCCGATACTAAATGAGATGATTAAAGACACGATTTTTTAGTGAAAAGTAGAATAAAGGTTGGGTTTTTATACGATTAGGAGGCGACTGGGATTGGATAAAGCCTCCTCTTTGGCGAGGGAGAAGGCGAGATCACGGACTTTGTAAGCGTGGGCGGCGTCGTGGGAGGCGTCACGGCCGCTCATCGTCGTCGCCACCAGCTTCGTGGGAGGTCGCGACCGCTCATCGTCGTGGGAGTTCGGGATTTGATGAGAGAGAGATAGAGATAGAGAGAAAGAGAGAGAGATGCGAGGCAGGATGCGTGGAGGGCGGAGCAGATGTTGGAGGGCAGAGCAGATGTTGATGGTTGGCGAAGTCGGTGGGGGTCGGGCGACGCGAGGCCTCGCGTCGTGGAGAGCGGAGCAACTGTTGATGGGGGGATGAGGAGAGAGAGTTGGTGGGATTGTGAGAGAGAGGTAGAGGAATGGACGGGTTGGGGGGTTGTGAGAGAGAGTTTAATTTGTATGAAAATTACAGTTGTGACCTTCTTTTGTGTATAGTTCAGGGGTAAAATTTGACAGATTTAACCTTACATTATTTTTTAGGTGTGTTATGTTAATGAAGGCATGATAATAAAAAGCCGCCAAAATGAGGCTTTGCTTAATAATAGTATAGATTTGATGTAAAGTGTGGATACGGTTTTATTCTCAAATAATATTAAACAAATAAATCGATTATGCTGAAATTCGAAGCTTTTTAATTATATAATTTACGAAGTAACGAGGACCATACTGCAAAGTAACCAACTTAACGGCGTTAGGTGAACGGTCGAATTCGGGGGGCAGTCGCATAGACACCAGATAAACCATTGAATCCTCGAAAACCGCGCTCAATTGGGTAAAAGAATCTCGACCGTCCGAGTCGAAAATCCAGCGGCTGAAATCACGCCAATCGATACGCGTTGCTGTGATCTCGAAAAGCGTAAATAAGAGCAGATTTTTTGGGCATTGTGACAAGATTCCCTTCTCCACATCCAAACCGGTGGACACGTGGCGGCTTCTGAGAAATTCGATGCTTGAATTTTACTTTGAAGGATATAGCTGGAATTCGCTGTAAGAGCGAATCATTAGCTGCCACGTGGCAGTTGTTCAGATTTTTAATTTCAGTAATGCTGCATCCGTTACCATTTTGTTTACTATTTTAGGTAGCGCATTTCAATTGGTAGAAAAAAGAAGTAAGTGAGAGAACTCTCCAATAGAAATATGCCACCTAAGATAGTGAACAAAATGATAATAAAATTGGTAGTAGATGAAGCATTACTCTTTTTATTTATCCCATAATTTTTTTCGTTTGACCATAAGTTATTAATTAATGTTCCTGTAAAAAAATGTGATTAACATTCACTTTATAAGTAGTTATATGGAGAAAGGGTATAATTTGAGTGCGCAAAAATATGTTTTTTTGTGTATTTTCATATACTTTTATTTTGGCATAAGCAACATGTATTCATGAAAATTGAACGAAATAGAATATTTTACTAGATTTATTGACTTGTTTGTACATGTTAAAAGTGTTACACTTTGATGGAATATTTTACTAAAATGACCCACTTTTTAAAAGTATTTACAAAACTGATCCGCTTTCGAATGTATTTACCAAAACAACTCATTCGCTACCTCAGTTAGCGACCCTAGTGAAAACAGGGTCGCTAATTGAGTTAGTGGGTGTATATTTACTTTTTTTCTTCAGGTTTCACCACTTGGGAAAAAAACCTGAAGAAAAAGTTCAAGTATAAACTAGTGTTGCTGCTAATTTTAGTGTGGGAGCAAACAAATGAATTTGTGGATTCTTGAGAAAACGAATAAGGCAAACCTATTGACCTTCACCAACGTGTTGACTGGTTTCTTACCGCGGCCGCTAACCTACAAAAAGTGCTATACACCAGGATGAATCTCGACGATGCACCCTCCGACACTCTTGTTAGTAATCAAAAAGATTATGAAAGAGCTTTATGTAGAAAAATATTGATTACCAGGGGGAGAGGGATATTTATAATCGCCTTAGAGATCCGATTCGAGATTAGAACAAATCTCTACTTTCCGGTGTGGATGGATAGAAGCGGTTAAAACCACCTCTCAGGGATAATTATGAATCTAAATTCATCTTTATCCTTCTGAACTTGTTTGTAACGGGTTGGGACCCGTATCCAGCAGTACAGATCCTTTTATAGGTTATTGGGCTTTGAAAAAAGACCCAGTTCCCATTTCGAACCCGTTTGTAGGTGAAATTACCGTTTTACCTCTGAAAGCTTTATGATTCGTGTCCGATTCGAACGGTCCCGATTTGGTTATATTTTTAGCCATATCACAAGCTCCCCACTCCTGGAGACTGAGTTTTACAGTGTTTGAGGAGTAGTTTTGTCCGTTTTCAATGGCTAATAGAATTTATCGAAGTTTTCGGGGGAGTTTGGATCTTGCTTGAGGTGTAATGGTGTCAATCTGAGCTTGTAAAATGCCCAAAATTATTCTCTAATTTTTCTAGATTTTTTGTGATTTTTCAAGATTTTTTCTAAAATTTTTCCAATTTTTAATCATTTTTTGAATTTTTTATTCAATTTCCGAATTAAATAATTAATTATCGAAAAATTTAATTATAAATTCTAATTTAATAATTATTATTTTCAGAATTTAAAATTATTTTCCGAATTAATAATTATATTTTAGAATTTTCTAATTAATTTTTCGGATTTTTTAAATAATTAATTCAATTAAATATATAAATAAATAAATTAATACTGATGACGTGGCGCGATCTTGTGCATTGTTCACGATCAGAGAGCGCGCATCCCGTGAAGACCAAAATTTTCCCATTTTTCGTTCGGGACCAGCTCTGTTCGACACATGAGGCGAACGGGCGCGGTCAACGAGACCCGTTGACCATCTTTTTTTTTTCCTCGCCCTCTCCCTTCTTCCTCTCTCTTCATCTCAACATCGTCTTCCTCCTCCCCCTTCGTATCCCTTATCCGACCTCGCCCCCAATTTTCGAGCACTCTGTGCACCGAGAGGAGCTCGGCGAACGAAAGGCGAGGGTCGTTCGGTGATGAGTTTGGTGATGCTCGACGAAGAAGAGGAGCTCGTTCGCCGATGGAAGAGTTGGGCGACCTCGGCGAACGGTCGAACTTGACGCAGCGAGGAGGATTTGGAGCTTCGGGCTAGGAGCTCGACAGTGGTGAGTCAAGGTCAGCGACGGAGGAGAGGAGGAGAGGTGGTTTTGGAGATCTGCGACTAGAGGTGGAGGTTGGCGAGCTTGTCGATGGAGGGGGAGCTCGGAGACGACGAATTTGGGCAAGCTCGGCGAATGGGGCGAGCTCAGCGAACAAATTTGTGGTCGAGCTCGACGGGGAGTAGTTTGGCGAATGTGGAGAGGGTGAGCTCGGCGAACGAAAGACGAGGGAGTTGGTTGATCTCGGCAAATGAGGCGAGGCCGAACGCAGCGAGCGGTTGGTTGGAGCTTCGGGAGTTCGGCGATGGGTTTGAAACAGCGAGAGGGAGATCGAGCTCGGCATCGGAGGGGTTTTGGAGCTCTGCGACTAGAGGTGGAGGTCGATAGAGGACTCGTCGAGCAACTTCAACGAGGAGGAGTGTTGCTCGATGAAGGGGGAGTGGAGCTTAAGAGTTCGTCGATAGTGAGGTGCGGTGTACGGCGGTGAGGTCGAGCTTGGAGTTGGGTTTTTCCTCTGGTTTTTGGTTTTGGAGGGAAACTCGGAGGAGAAGGAGTAGGGGCAGCGGGTTTGGGTCGATAACGGGTCCAACCCATTAACCCGTTAATTCTTTTTCCTTTTTGTTTGTTTGTTTGTGGCCGTTGATCTTGATTTGAGCGTGGATTTTAGGAGATTTTTTTTTAATTTTTCGTTCGGATCTGCATCTATTCGACGCGTGCTGGCGATCATGGTTAACGTGACGAAGGATAGGCGAGCGACACGTGGCTCTTAAGCCGTTGACTGGTCAACAGTGTTTTGCCCATTTTTTCGTTCGGAAACACGTCTGTTCGGCGCGTGTTGGCGAACGTGGCGAACGATAGGAGAGCGACACGTGGTGTTTAGGCCGTTGACTGGTCAACAGTGTTTTGCCCATTTTTCGTTCAGAAACACATCTCTTCGGTGCGTGCTGGCAAACGATAGGCGAGTGACACATGGCTCTTAAACCGTTGACTGGTCAACAGTGTTTTGCCCATTTTTTGTTCGGAAACACATCTGTTCGGCGCGTGCTGGCGAACGCGGCGAACGATAGGCAAGGGACATGTGGCTCTTAGGTCGTTGACTGGTCAACAATGTTTTGCCCATTTTTCGTTCGGAAACACGTCTGTTCTGCGCGTGCTGGCGAACGTGGCGAACAATAGGCGAGCAACACGTGACTCTTATGCCGTTGACTGGTCAACTGTGTTTTGCCCATTTTTTGTTCGAAAACACGTCTGTTCGGCGCGTGCTGGCAAACGTGGCGAACGATAGGTGAGGGACACGTGGCTCTTAGGCCGTTCACTGGGCAACAGTATTTTGCCCATTTTTCGTTCAGAAACACGTCTGTTCGTCGCATGCTGGCGAACGTGGTGAACGATAGGCGAGCGACACGTGGCTCTTAAGCCATTGACTGGTCAACAATGTTTTGCCCATCTTTCGTTCGGAAACACGTCTGTTCGGCGCGTGCTGGCGAACGTGGCGAACGATTGGCATTGTTTGGTGAACAGTTTAGTTGAGCTTTGTATGACTCTTAGGAAGATCCATTCTTGGGGGCGGGTTTGAGGAGCAACTCTAGGGGAGAGTTGAGCTCCGAATCCGTTGAGAAGAAGGTCGCTCGGGAGGCAAGCAGAGTGAAGAGCATCATTAGGCTCTAGGAGGGAGCTGTTTGGTGGACGAGTTTGAGGAGCAACTCTAGGGGAGAGTTGTGCTCCGAACTCGTTGAGAAGAGGTCCGCCCTGGTGGCAAGCGGAGCGGAGAGCATGGCTCTAGGAGAGAGCCATTTGAGAGATAAGTTTGAGAAGCATCTCTAGGGAATAGTTTTAGCTCTGAACTTGTTGGGAAGATGTCCGCCCTGGAGGCGAGCGGAGCGGAGAACCTGGCTCTAGAAGAGAGCCGTTTAGGAGACAAGTTTGAGGAGCAACTCTAGGGGAGAGTTTTAGCTCTGAACTTGTTTGGAAGAGGTCTGCTCTGGAGGCGAGCTGAGCGGAGAGCCTGGCTCTAGGAGAGAGCCATTTGGGAGACAAGTTTGAGGAGAAACTTTAGGGGAGAGTTTTAGCTCTGAACTTGTTGAGAAGAGGTCTGCCCTGGAGGTGAGCAGAGCGGAAAGCTTGGCTCTAGGAGAGAGCCGTTTGGGAGACAAGTTTGAGGAGAAACTCTAGGGGAGAGTTTTAGCTCTGAACTTGTTGGGAAGAAGTTCTACAGTTGTGGGAGCAATTCCGAATGGTGAGCTGCCCCGCACTTGCCTGTTTGCAAGCGGCTAAAGCAACGTCGAACCAAGTGTTGGACTCCGAACTTGTTGTTAAAAGAGTTAACGAGTTGTAGGAGCAATTCCAAATGGTGAGCTGCCCCGCACTTGCTTGTTTGCAAGCGACTAAGGCAATGTCGAACCAAGTGTTGGACTCCAAACTCATCTTTTGAGCTTAGTAAGTTGTGGGAGCAGCTCTGTAGGACAAGTTGGACTCCGAGCTTACCATTCAACGAGTCGAAGATGTGACTCAGAGAGATAAAAATGAGGCGAATGCAATAGTTTTCAATATAAAAAAAATCAAGTTTTATTAAAATAAACTAAGTGGCCGCTTCAAGGGGGCGAGCCATTATTACATGCTTCTGGCCGTGTCTCAAGCATCGGCCTTATTGAAAACTAAAAATCTACTTCTACGATAGGGTGAGGGCCTCTTGGAAGGAGTTTGGTTCTCCCCCCATTGGACCTCTATGGATAAGGTGGAGGACGGCCCCAGGTTCGGATTTTTGGAACTCGACGAACCTCTCTGTTCGCTTGTAGGCTCCTCGGGATGGAAGGTCGGCCTCGTCTCTTCGGACGAACTTGGCCAGGTGTCCCCTCTGGATGAGTTCTTTGATATCCTCTTTAAGAGCACGACAATCATCCGTGTCGTGGCCGTGGTCCCTATGAAAGCAGCACCACTTATCCCTGTTTCTTTTCTTGCCATGGGTATTCAATCTAGGGGAAGCGTGGAGTAGCCCTTCCTTATCCACCTCCATAAGAACTGCTGATATACTAGCATTGAGGGGGGTGAACCTCTCAAAACGAGGAGCTGGGTGGCGTTAGCCATTGTCGTCCCTCTGGAATTTCTAGGACCCTTCTTTGCTCGTATTCCTCCATTTGTTCCCGAAAGATGATTCCTCAAGAGTAGGGGGGTTGAGAGCCTCTTCCACTCGGATATACTTCTCACTCCTAAGCAGGAGTTCTGAGAAGTCCCGAGGAGGCTTCTTGGTAAGGGACGTCTTGAGGTCGGCATTAGTGACGTTGTGCCCAAATGCCGTAGAGGCTACGGATTGGTTGAAGGAGGCAATAGACCGAGCTTCGGCAGTGAAGCACCGAACGTGATCTTAGGCGTTCACCCTTTCTTAGGTTAAGGGTCACCAAAGATACACTTGTTTTATCGGTCCGGCGGCTACTTACGAAATGAGTTAGGAAGAACCCCTTGAACCGATCGAACGAGAAGATGGAGGTCAGGGCAAGTCGAGAGTACCATTCTCTTGCAGGCCCCTTCAGTGTGGCAGGGAAGGTTTTGCAAAGTAGCGCATTCGACGCCTGGCGGATCATCATGAGAGTTTTAAAACTCTCGATGTGGTCAGTAGGGTCCGACTCCCCGTTGTATGACTCAAAGTTAGGGGTTTGAAGTTTTCCGGGACCGGGGCTTCCATGATGGCTCGGGAGAACGGGGGCCTGCTCGGACGGAAATTCCTCACCCGTTGTTCCTCTTCTCTGTCAAGTCGGCCAAGGCACCTCCTCATCTCGTGGTGACGGCGGTAGACCGAGTCTTTCCTTCGGTCATATCTTGCCGAGCCCTTAGACTCTTTCCCATGTGAAAGGGGACTATGAGTGCAGTGGTGATGGCTTAGGACAGGTTGAGGACAAGGTGCCCGTTGCTCGTGGTTGGGAGCGACGTTGAGGGCCCGCAGAACGACCTCTTAAAAATTTTGGAACTCCGCCCTTGTGACCGGTGTCCAGCTTGGCAGTCCCTATGTATGGCTCCGCTTACTGGAGTATGACTTCTCCGCCGATGACATTGAGGGGACTCTCTTCGCCTCCTCGGGGGAGGGGATCTTCTAGTCCTTGGTCTGCAGGGGGTCCGAATTCTTGAGACCCCTGGGTGCTCAGGTTGATGGACTCCCCCAAGAGCTTGCCATCCATTCAGACGAGTTCGGAGGTCGACCCCCTTTTTGTGGTTGACGATCACTTGATGGAGATCCTGCTCGGGATGGCTTTGAGAAGCCATAGTGTCAACTGAAGGATTGGAAACCGTGACATGGTCATGAGGAGGATGTTGCTTTGGACGACTCCGACGGGAGCCCTCGTGGGCAGCCCCCTGAGACCCTGGAGGGGCTTGTTGAGGAGGAGGCTGTTGAAGAAGAACATCTTGAATTGGAGGAGGAGGAGGTGAAAGAGGAGTGGTTCTTCGGCCGGAGATCGCTGCCTTCCCCTTCTCTTTTGGATGTATGGCTTGAAACTACTCTCGCTGATGAAGTTAGGTTGGATTGCTTTTTCGTTTCCCACAGACGACGCCAATCTGTTGCTGCTGATTTTGGTTTGGGAGCAAATAGATGAATTTGTGGGTTCTTCAGCAAACGAATAAGGCAAACCTGTTGACCTTCACCAACGTGATGACTGGTTTCTCGCCGCGGCCGCTAACCTGCAAAAAGTGCGATACACCGGTGTTACTGCTAAATCTGGTGTGAGGACAAACAGATAGTATTTGTGGATTCTTGGAAAACTTTGAACAACAAACCTGTTACCTATTCTGTCGGAGTTTGACCGTTCACTTCCGCCGTTCACCTGCAAAAAGTGCGAGACACCGGGGTTGATCCCGGCGACGCACCCTCCGACGCTCAAGTCAGTAATCAGGGAGATTATGAAAGAGCGTAAATTGGCAAAAGATTGATTACCTCTTAATAGTGGTGGATGGGGGGTATTTATAGTCGCCTTAGGGATCAGATTAGGAATGTAATCCCTGTGATCAGATAAGGAATGTAATCCCTAATCCCCAGTGAAAGGATAGATGTGAATCAGGGCCGTTGATTAGTATTAATCAGAAACCCTAATTCTTCCTGCTGGACTGGGTTCATTTCGAGTTGGGACCCGTACCCAGTTGAGGTGAATCCATTCGCGGGTTATTGGGTCTTGAAGGAAGACCCAGTTCCCATTTCAGACCCGTTAGTAGGTGAAATTACCATTTTACCCCTGAGCTTTAAGATTCGTGTTCAATGTGAACGGTCCCGATTTAATCCTATTTTTAGCCATATCACGAGTCCCCCACTCCTGGAGACTGAGTTTTACAGTCTTCGAGGAGTAGTTTTGCTGTTCTAATGGCGTACAGAATTTTATCGGTGTTCTTAAGGGAGTTTGGAATCTTGCTCGGGGTGTAACGATGTTATTCTGGTCTTTTAAAATACCCAAAAATACCCTCAAAATTTTCTGGATTTTTGGTGATTTTTCCAGATTTTTCTGAATTTTTTCTCATTTTTTTGAATTTTTTATTCATTTTCCGAATTAAATAATTAATTATCGAAAATATTAATTAATTATTCTAATTTAATAATTATTTTTTCAGAATTTAAAAATAATTTTTCTGAATTAATAAATATTTTTAGAATTTTTAATTAATTTTTTTCAATTTTTTAAATATTTTTTCGGATTTTTTAAATAATTAAAACAATTAAATAAATAAATAAATTAATTAAATATTACTTGGACACGTGGCGCATTTCTGAGCGTCGATCATGATCAGATGTGCGCGCATTGCAAAATAGATCACATTCTGGACACGTGGCGCGTTTCTGAACGTCGATCATGATCAGATTTGCGCGCATCGCGAGACAGATCACGTTCTGGACACGTGGCACTTTTCTGAGCGTCGACCGTATCGTGACGCAATTTTTGAGAAGATCGGACGGTGCGTGTAGGTCGGCAGCATTTTTCTCCAATTTTGAGCTCGAATTGGCACTTGCTCGGAATCCGAGCAACTTCGCCCAGTTTTCGCGCAGCTCGGCATCCGACCTCGGAGGTGAGGCCACGTGGCATATAAAAAATATATATTTTTTTCGCCCTGGTTTTCTTCCTCTTCTTTGCTCTGTTCTCTCTTCTTCTCCGACCGTCTACTTCTTCGTCTTCTTCTCTCCTTCGACCTCGAGCTCAAAGACGGAGAGGAGCTCGGCAAGTTAATGAAGGAGATGGACGAGGAGCACGCGACGTGGAGGCGAAGGTGAGGCCAATCATCGGAGCTCGGCGACTCGTCGAGGCGGTCTCGAGCACGACGATGCTGGCGAAGAGCTTGGAGCTCGGCCATGGGATTTCGACGAGGAGGCTCGTGCTTCGACGATGGAGGTGGTCGGAGCTTCAACGAAGGAGCTCAACGAGTGGGGTTTGTCGGAGTTGGAGCTTGGCATGGCGAGAAGGAGAGCTCGGTTCGATTGGTTCGGCGAGAAGGAGAGCTCGGTTCGATTGGTTCGGTGAGGTCAAGCTCGGCATGGAGCTTAGTGCTCGGCAACGATGGGTTCGGCGAGGAGAGGGTTCGACGAGGAGGGTGTGCAGAGGGGAGCTCGGAGAGAGGGAGAGCTCGGCAGCGCGAGGGGTCTGTGGAGCTTGAGCTCAGTAATGGGTTCGGCGTCGGAATGGAGCTTGGAGGTGTGGAGGAGAGCTCGACGAAATGACGGCGAGGTCGAGCTCTGTAACGGAGTGAGGGAGAAGTTCGGAGCTCGTTGACGAGAGCTCGACGACGGAGGGGGTGAGGTCGACGAGGGGAGGAGCTCGGTAAAGGGAGCTCGGTGAGGTTGAGCTCTGTGTTGAAGGAGCTTGGTTCTTCTCTTTTTGGTTTTGGCGGGAACGTGTGAAGAACAAGGTGACGTGTGGAGTTCGGGTTTGGATCCCTAACGGGTTCGAACCCACCCCGCCGACCTTTTTTTTTTCTTTGACGAATCCGAGCACGGATTTTTAGGCAAATTTTTTGGCCATTTGGCAGCTCGGTAGGACAGTAGCTCGGATTGTAGATTTGAGCTACGTGGCTCGATCTGGACGGTTGATCACGATCGTGGCGCGAATCACGAGACAAGAGGCTCAAATTTCGAGAAAAACGTTATCTTGTCATTTTGTAGAGATGTGGCGCGATCTGAGCCGTTCATCACCTTTTGCGTGATTTTCGCAAAGATCCAATGGTTGGAGTTGCTCGGTATCATTTTTCTTCTAGTGTGGAGCTCGGATTGGCACTTGCTCGGAATCCGAGCATCTTACTTGAGTGGGTCGGCTCGGGTTGCTAGTCATTCGGCGCAGCTGTATTGCTATCCACTTTCCCGGTGCTACGGAGGTCCGATCGGAGCGTGCGACCCCTTGTTTCGAAGCTAACTCGAAGATCTACAACTTCTCTTCAGGAGTGGGATGAAGATTCACCCTCCTTCATGGTCAAAATAGCCCCGCAACATCCTTGTCTTCATTAAGTTGAGGAGTGTTTTGGTCTTGGGGATTTTTGAAGAGGAGCTCCACTCCTAGGGGCGGAGAGGATGTGCTAGGAAGACCCTCGTAAGAGCCATGGGAAGACCCATTCTTTGAGGTGAGTGCAAGGAGCAACTCTGTAGGAGAGTTTTGAGCTCCGATCTTGCTTAGAAGAGGCCTACTTTGGAGGCAAGCAAAGTGAAGGGCTCGGCTCTAGGAGAGAGCCATTTGTGAGACAAGTGTGAGGAGGAACTCTAGGAGAGAGTTGTGAGCTCGATCTGAACCGTTGGATCTCGGCGTGGATCTCGAGGTAGGCTCGATTTCCAAGAAAACGCTATCTTGTAGTTTAGTGGACATGGCGTAATCTGGACCGTCCATCATCTCAGGCGCAATTTTCGCAATGATCCAACGGTTGGAGACGCTCGGCAACATTTTTCTTCACTTTCGAGGGTCGGATTGGCACTTGCTTGGAATCCGAGCGAAGTGGCTCGGTTTTTCCCTCGTGCGAGTGGCTCGGCTCGGATTTCCGAGCTATCCTCTTTGTTGTGGAGGTCGGATCACCTATCGCTCGGATTTTGGTTCCGAGGGACGTGGGGCGATCTTAGCCGTTGGATGATGACATAGATCTCGATGCTGGCTCAGTTCCCAGGAAAACACTATCTTGTCGTGTAGTGGCACTGGCATGATCTGAGCCGTCTGATCGAAATCTTACGCGAATTTTGAGGGGAAAGTCGTTTTTCTCCAATTCGCAGCTCGGATTGGCACTTGCTCGGAATCCGAGCTATCCTCTTGGTTGTTGAGGTCGGATCGCCTATCGCTCGGATTTTGGTTCCGAGGGACGTGGGGAGTCATTTGGGAGACGAGTTTGAGGAGCAACTCTAGGAGAGAGTTGTGAGCTCCGAACTCGTTGAGAGGAGGTCCGCCTTGGAGATGAGCAGAGCTAAAAGCTTGACTCTAGGAGAGAGCCATTTGGGAGACGAGTGTGAGGAGGAACTCTAAGAGAGAGTTGTGCTCCGAACTTGTTGAGAAGAGGTCCGCTTTGGAGATGAGCGGAGCGAAGCGCTTGACTCTAGGAGAGAGCCATTTGGGAGATGAGCGTGAGGAGCAACTCTAGGAGAGAGTTGTGAGCTCCGAACTCGTTGAGAGGAGGTCCGCCTTAGAGATGAGCGGAGCGAAGCGTTTGACTCTAGGAGAGAGCCATTTGGGAGACGAGCGTGAGGAGCAACTCTAGGAGAGAGTTGTGAGCTCCGAACTCGCTGTTTAATTGAGAGGATCAACGGTCGTGGGAGCAGTTCCGAATGGCGAACCACTATTCGCTTACGAGCAAGTTATTTGAAGCGGAATCGAGCCAAGTGTTAAACTCCAAACTTGTCGTTAGAGGGATTCAATGGTTGTGGGAGCAATTCCGAATGGCGAACCACTTCTTACCCGCTTATGAGCGAGTAATTTGAAGTAGAATCGAGCCAAGTATTGGACTCCGAAGTCGTCGTTTAAGAGAGGTTAACGAGGTGTAGGAGCAATTCCGAATGGCGAACCACTTCTTACCAGCTTATGAGCGAGTAATTTGAAGCGGAATCGAGCCAAGTGTTGGACTTCGACCTCGTTGTTAGAGCTTAGTAAGTTGCGGGAGCAGCCATGTAGAAGAAGCTGGACTCCGAACTCACCATTTAGCGAATCGTGACTCGGAGAGATTGAGATGAAGCAAGAGCAACAATTTCCAACGAAAAAACGTAAAGTTTTATTGAAATAAACTAAGTGGCTGCTTCAATAGGGCGAGCCATTATTACATGCTATTGGCCGGGTTACAAGCATCGGCCTTATTGAAAATCAAAATTCTACTCCTACGATAAGGTGAAGACCTCTTGGGAGGAGCTGGGAGGTTCTGAGTCTTGAAGCTCGGTGGGCCTTTCTATTCGTTTGTTGGTTCCTCAAGGGGGAAGCTAGGCCCCATCTTTTTGGACGAACTTGGTCAGATGTCCCTACTGTATGAGTTCTTCGATCTCCTCCTTGAGAGCTCGACAATCATCCGTGTCGTGGCCGTGGTCCCTGTGAAAGCGGCACCACTTATCCTTGTTCCTCTTCTTGCCAGGTGTATTCATTTTAGGGGGAGCACGGAGTAGCCCTTCCTTGTCCACCTCCATAAGAACTTCTGATATATTGGTAATGAGGGGGGTGAACTTTTCAAAACGAGGAGTCGGGCGACGCTGGCCATTGCCGTCCTTCTGGGATTTTTGGGACCCCTCTTCGCTTGTGTTCTTCCTTTGTTCCCGGAAGATGTCTCCTCAAGAGTAAGGGGGTTGAGAGCCTCTTCCTCTCGTATGTACTTTTCCACCCTAAGTAGGAGTTCTGAGAAGTCCCGAGGAGGCTTCTTGGCAAGGAACGCCCTGAGGTTGGCATTAGTAACGTTGCGCTCGAACACTGCAGAGGCTACTGATTGGTTGAGGGAGGGAATGGACCGGGTTTTGGCGGTGTAGCGTCAAAGGTAATCCCTTAGGTGTTCACCCTTTTCTTGGTTGAGGGTCACCAGGGATACACTTGTTTTCTCGGCCCGACGGCTACCCACGAAATGAGTAAGGAAGAGCCCTTCGAACTGATCGAATGAAAAGATGGAGGCCAGGGCGAGTCGAGAGTAACATTCTCTTGCAGGCCCCTTCAAAGTGGCAGGAAAGATCTTGCAGAGGAGGGCGTCTGAAGCATGGTGGATCATCATGAGAGTTTTAAAACTCTCTATGTGATCCGCAGGGTCTGACTCCCCGGTATACGATTCGAAGTGAGGCGACTTGAAGTCTCTGGGATGGGGGCCTCCATGATGGTGCGGGAGAATGGAGGTCTGCTCGGGCGGAGATTTATCGCTCGTTGCTCTTCTTCCCTGTCAATTCGGCCGAGGCACCTTTCCATCTCGTGGAGACAGCGGTAGACCGAGTCTTCTCTTTGATGATACCTTACCGGGCCCCGGGACTCATCTTCGTACGAGGGTGGACTGGGGTTGCGGTGATGGTGGCTTGGAGATGGACTAGGACTGAGAGTGTGAAGGCGATGGCTCCTAGTTGGCTCGTGAGTAGGTGGCCTCTGGTCGTTCTTTGGGGTGATATTGAGGGCCCGTAAGATTGTCGCTTGGAAGTCGTGAAGATCTGCCCTTGTGACTGGTGCCTCTCCCGCTTTGTGGTCCCTATGTGTAGCTCGGCTTACTGGAGAATGAGTTCTCCGCCGACGACGCTGAGGGGACTCCCTTCGCCCTCTTCGAGTAGGGGACCTTCTGTAGTCTCGGCGATGAGGAGATCACTCATTTGGACGTTGTTGGCGGGAGGCTCCCTCTCGGGCCCGCCTTTCATCCAAACGGCAGCGAAGATCCTCTTCCTTCTGCCGATTGAGGATGGTATTTCGAAGGTCGGAAGCTCGGGGATTATGGGATGCCATAGAGTCGGAAGAGGGGTTGTGTATTGGGATGCAGTCCCGTTGGAGAGGTTGCTTCTGAGGATTGGGACGCGAGCCCCCTGCACCGGCATTCTGAGGCCCGGTTGGACCCCATGGGGGTTGGAGATTCCGAGGAGGGAGTTGGTCCAGCCGCAGGGGGTCCTCTGCCTGAGGAGGAAGTTGCCCCTGCTGCTGAACGGGTTGGAGGGGGACCTCCTGTTGCTGCTGGGGAGGGGTAGGCCCACGGTTGGACCCCCTGGATCTGAGTTTCCTTGGAGGCATGACGGGGGGTCTGACCTACGGGAAGAGGAAGGCTGCTATTCGTGGTGTTTCCTACAGACGGTGTCAATCTGTTACACTAAATCTGGTGTGGGGGCAAACAGATAGTATTTGTAGATTCTTGGAAAACTTTGAACAGCAAACCTATTACCTATTTCGCCGGAGTTTGACCGTTGACTTCCGCCGTTCACCTGCAAAAAGTGTGAGACACCGGGGTTGATCCCGGCGACGCACCCTCTGACGCTCAAGTCAGTAATCAGGGAGATTATGAAAGAGCGTAAATTGGCAAAAGATCGATTACCTCTTAATAGTGGTGGATGGGGGGTATTTATAGTCGCCTTAGGGATCAGATTAGGAATGTAATCCCTGTGATCAGATAAGGAATGTAATCCCTAATCCCCAGTGAAAGGATAGATGTGAATCAGGGCCGTTGATTAGTATTAATCAGAAACCCTAATTCTATCCTGCTGGACTGGGTTCATTTCGGGTTGGGACCCGTACCCAGTTGAGGTGGATCCGTTCGCGGGTTATTGGGTCTTGAAGGAAGACCCAGTTCCCATTTCAGACCCGTTAGTAGGTGAAATTACCGTTTTACCCCTGAGCTTTAAGATTCATGTCCGATGTGAATGGTCCCGATTTAATCCTATTTTTAGCCATATCAACCGGAAAGATTATGAAAGATTATGAAAGAGCTTTATGTAGAAAAATATTGATTACCTTGTTATGGTGGGGAGAGAAGGATATTTATAGTCGCCTTAAGGATCCGTTTCGAGATAAGAACAAATCTCTACTTTCCGGTGTGGATGGATAGAAGTGGTTAAAACCACCTCTTAGGGATATTATGAATCTGAATTCTTCTTTATCCTTCTGAATTGGTTTGTAACGAGTTGGGACCCGTATCCAGTAGGACAGATCCGTTTATGGGTTATTGGACTTTGAAAAAAGACCCAGTTCCCATTTTAGACCCGTTTGTAGGTGAAATTACCGTTTTACCCCTGAGAGCTTTAAGATTCGTGCTCGATTCGAAAGGTCTCGATTTGGTTCTATTTTTAGCCATATCAACTCGCTATCTCAGCAGCGACCCTATTTTCACTATGGTCGCTAATTGCGTTAGTGAGTGCCGATTGGGAATTCACTTAATACCACACTCGCTATCTCAGTTTCTTCTTCCCCTATCTCTCTCCACACTCCGAAACCCTAGTGGCCTAAATCTCATCCTCGTTCTACCCAGTATTCGTGTGGTATTTGTTCATAACTCTTGCTATTTGATTTTTGGTTAATTTTGATGTAGGGTTAAATTTAGAATTGTGAGTTAATTTGAAATGTGTTCAACAATAAGTTGAGTGTTTTGGTTATACGAATTATGCCTACATTGTACTAAGTGTGGATGATTGTACTAAATTTATTTGTGTAATTTATCTAAAATAACCTATATTGTACTAAGTTAGTTAGGTTATTCGTGAAATGTTAGTGTCAAGAAAAAGATAAAGTATAGACTCGCTATCCCAGATTGCGATTGTGTTTGTACCACACTCGCTATCTCAGATAGCGAGTGTATGGTTGTATAGAAAAATTGAATAAAAATACCAAGTTTAGACTCGCTATCTTAGTTTGCGAGTGTGTTTGTACCACATTCGCTAACTAAGATAGCGAGTGTATTGGTCTGAAGAAAAATATAATTGGGTTTAGACTCGTTATCTCAGTTAGCGAGTGTGATACAAACACACTCGCTAATTGAGATAGCGAGTCTAAACAAAAATATATTTTTCTTCAAGCCAATACACTCGCTATCTCAGTTAGCGAGTGTGGTACAAACACACTCGCTAACTGAGATAGCGAGTCTAAATCCAATGAATTTTTTTTTATAAGTCAAGGCAATAGACTCGATATTTCAGTTAGCGAGTGTGGTACAAACACACTCGCTAACTGAGTTAGCGAGTCTAAATCCAATGATTTTTTTTTATAAGTCAAGGCAATACACTCGATATTTCAGTTAGTGAATGTGGTACAAACACACTCGCTAACTGAGATAGCGAGGCTAAACTTAGTATTTTTATATACTTTTTCTCCAAAGTGTGGTACAAACACACGAATAACACTAATTAACTTTGTACAATATATGTTATTTTAGGTTAATTACACAAATAAATTTAGTACAAATTATCCACACTTAGTACAATGTAGGCATAATTCGTATAACCAAAATACTCAATTTATTGTTGAACATATGTCAAATTAACTCACAATTCTCAATCTAACCCTACATCAAAATTAACCAAAAATCAAATAGCAAGAGTTATGAACAAATACCACAAGAATACTGGGTTGAACGAGGATGAGATTTGGGCCACTAGGATTTCGGAGTTGGAGAAGGAGTGTGGAGAGAGATAGGGGAAGAAGAAACTGAGATAGCGAGTGTGGTATTAAGTGAATCTCAATCGACACTCGCTATCTCAGTTAGAGACCCTAGTGAAAACAGGGTCGCTAACTGAGATAGCGAGTGTATACTTGTCTTTTTTCTTCAGGTTTCACCACTCGGGGAAAAACCCTGAAGAAAAAAGCCAGGTATACACTCGCTAACTGAGTTAGTGACCCTGTTTTCACTAGGGCCGCTAACTGAGTTAGCGAGTGGGTCGTTTTGATAAATACTTTCAAAAGTGGCTTAGTTTAGTAAATACTTTAAAAAAGTGGGTAATTTTGGTGAAAAATTCCAGTTTGATGTGCATGTAAATTTAACGTAAAGGTTAGCTTCACACATATTAGAAAAGATACCAACTTTTTATACTCTTTTTCATTTAAAATTCAAAGATAAGTAGGGCACTGAATCCTACGATAATATGCTTGTGCAATGTATTTCTGATCCGAAATACATAGTTACTGAAGATAGGGCCGACCCCGAGAAATCAAAGGCATAAGCGAAACTTAAGATTGAGCTATAATATAAGAAAATTTATTATCGATTTATTGTTTTATACCTTGATTGTTCTCATAAAAATTTATTAAGATGTTTAAACAAAAGTTATTTTAAAAGGCATTTCTAATTTCCTATTATAACTGAATCCATGTGTAGACACTAAATAAAATCACCAAAGCTCTACAAGAAATGTTCAAACATTACAGTTATAATGAACATGGTTTAGATAAAAGACTGATCGTCAAAGTCCTACCTCAAAACTTCCTACAATCAATCTGTTTTTAAGAATAAATCATAAAAGAATGGGTGCCCAAATAGTAGTCACACAGTGATTAAAATTAAAAGTAACAAAAAAATTTACTCAAAAATTACTGAGCATTTCTATTGGATCTTCAAAAATTGACACCCAGTACTAGACTTTACCAAGAGAATTTTTTTTGACAACTAGTACCAAGTGCATTATAAATTTCTAAAATTTGATCTTCTTGCATTCCTAGAAGCAAAATCATCAATTAAACTTTTATAATCAAGTTTTTCAAAAAACTCATTTTCAATTGAAATCAAAGATAATCCATTTAATCTTTCTTGCTACATAGTTGATCACAAGTAAGATTTCAATAGTTTTAGTTTTGAAAAGCTTCTTTCCGATGATGAAGCCGTAATCGACATGGCGTGTTTCGAACCCAGGTCCCTTTCAATGACTATGAGAGTTGGGGTCTTGGCCTCTTGGGAATTCGTGCAATTGTTAGGAAAAAAAGAAGAAAAAAAACAAACATTGTATGATTCGAACTCAGCGTTCCTTTTAACATTCATGATGAGCCTTAACCAACTAAACTACAACCCCAGCAGTAAATACAATAGTTTTTATGTTACTCAATTAATATTTTTAGTTTTTCTATCACTTGCACCATTCGCCCACCCTAGGGCCACCCCTGACTGAGGAGGAGTCATATCTCGTTTATCTGACGATTCAAATTTACCAAAATAAAATTTTATCTATATAAATTTCCTGTATAATTATTAAAAAGTTATATAAATATAAATATAAATATAAATTATAATCGAAACCTTAATGCCGTTGATTTAGAAACCCTAATCAAAACCCTAACCGAAGATCTTATCTGTTGAGGGGGAGAGACATAAAAGAGATAAGGGATTCAAATTGATCAAACGGACACAAATCAATCTTTTGATCTGTCTCTCAAGCCTATAAAATACCCCTCCCCTTCTACAGTCAGAAGGTAATCAACAATTCGCCAATTTTCTCTCTCATACTCTCTCGCTCTTTCTGGTTCTGACTTGAGCGTCGGAGGGTCTATCGCCGGGGCCACCCCTCGGTGTTTTAGGCTTTTTACAGGTCCATTGGCTGTATCAGCAACCGTCGGATTCAGATCACGGTGGTCAATCGACGATCCAGATTCAATTTCAGGAGCTCTAACCGTTTTTAACGGCCAAGGTTAATGATTAGACTTTTAGTAGTTTCCATCAATTATTAACTCATTATCTGTTTGCTCCCACACCGAAATAAGCAGCAGCAAAATACTAGGTTAATTCCGATTGTATGTGGCAACTGCCTGCTCTCAGACAGTAACGCTATTCTTTAATGCAAAATATAGAATGCATTATTCATGGATGATTAGAGTCAAAAGCAGTTGCATTGTCTACATTGACCTAGCTCAATATAGTGGGCGCGAGTGTGCGCTAGGCTGGCTTGCCCAAGTCAATGCCCTTAATGTAACGTAGCTTTAAAGACATATATGATGTACACGAAGGAATCAAAACTTTTGACTTTGTAACATGGGTTGATCATCGGTCATCTTCATATCTGTATAAATTAGCACCATATATAGATGTCTCAGTTTGTGTGCTTTAGTTGTTGTTCTGCTGTGGATAAGCTTGAAACAACTAGCTTCACACTAGTAAATCTTTCTAATTGACATGAAATAGATGGCTACTCTATATGTCTTATAAATTCCCTGAGAAAGAAGTCATGAATGCTAGCTAGTGTCCTGGAATATTACATATGATTGGTTGAATGAAGTGGCTGGCGCGTGGTGAAAAAAAGAAGTGTTGGTCGAACCGTGCACCATGCCTGCAAGCATGCTTTTGTCATGCAGGCTCCTTATACCGAATAACATGGGGATTGCCTTTGGATCTAGATCCTCTCTGTTGACCCTAAGTTTGGTATGTACAAAACATACAAATGCATTTAACATTTTAATCTAAAATATTTATAGAACAATATATAATGAAATTAAAATAATCTCAATATTTTCAGAATTAAAACAAAAGGGAAAAAATCATGTAAATATGATCGCAATTATTGAAAAAGTTTCATCAAGATGAAACATATGATTAATCCTCAAGAAGCCAGTGCATTTAAGATTATTTACTGTTTATTTATGAGAAATATATATTTAAAAATATTGTTGGCAAATGATCAAGTTATAGAAAACGTAAAAAGTTGATTAACCTAAATAACCAGTTTGGGAAAGGTATCGGTTATCTGCATAAGGTATATTCGGCTGCACTCGACAGTCGATTGCAACTTAAAGTTGAAATTGATGCAATCGCGTGTCAATTCCTCTTGACCTTGGTTTGGAGGAATTAGCAGTCGACTGCTCATATGCAATATGCCCCGAACTCATTTTTGATATTTCTTTCGCATTTGGGGAAAAAAGTAATTTTGAGACTTTTTAAATAGAGGTGAATCCACTAAGTATGCTTCATCTTTTTTGACTCATAAGCTTCAGAAACTTAATACTTTGCCAAAAGAGAGAAGTATGCTTTTATTATTTTCTTAGATAAGACGTCGATCTTGCATTTTCATTTTCTTTTCGCGATAGTGGCAGCTTTCGGGGATTGTAGAGCAATAGAAGTCCCGTTAAGTATAATATGAATCTTGGCCTGAATACTGAGAGCTCACTGTACGAGGTTGAAGTATAGTGGAACGCTTGTAGTGTCGAATTACTGCAAGTAACGGGTAGTGGAGTAGACCTGAGGGACGAACCACTTATATCGCTGAAATTTTTTCCTTCAAAATAAGCGACTTTTGAAAACTATTTGCAACTATAGGACATTTTCCAAACTTATTGCAAGCGTGGACAAAAGTTGGCCATGTCAGCAAGGCTCGCGGTTCCCAACTACGAGTTTAGTTCTTTTGAATCTGCAGTTGGGGTTTGCGAGTTCAAAAGAACTAAACTCACAGTTCGGAACTGCGAGTCTCGTTGAGTTTTGTCCATGCCTGCGATAGGTTTGGCAAGTGTCATATAGTTGCAATTACTTTCAAAAAGTGGCATATTTTGAAACAAATATATATACTTATGCGTCTTGCCTCATTATTTTATTTGCTTTCTCTAACTCTACTCTTTACATTACGTAATTATTATAACACCCCAAATTCCAAAATACAACTGAATTCGAGATTCCACAGGATCTTTACACTTCTTTCGTACAATTTTGCAAAGAAATTAAATTTTTTTCTTTCATCAGAGTTACATTTACACTTGTACATTATCACAGCGGAAGCAATATTACAATAAATTACATGAAACAATATTTAACTCAATCCTGTGCAGCATGTATGCTTCAATAGTCAAGCATCTTTACCCTGCATATGAAACTGTGGGCGCGTCAGTTCATTCAACTAACGAAATATTATACACGGCCATCCTCTCTATGCCAGAAACAGTATAATGATTCCCATTTCTTAACAAACACAAATTTGTCACAAACAAAGCTAAATGGACTATCCTATTGTTGTCGTGTTGTGAATGTGCACTTAGTCCTTAATGCAATTATTTATGTTATATGACATTAATGCGCACTTGTTCGGATTCTATGCATCCCATACTATATAGGTCCGAGGGCAAGCCCTTAATCGTTCTCCATCTTATAGGATTTAATCCCTCGTCATGACTTAATCTACTACTGTAACTACGGTAAGTATCCTAGATGTTCTATGATTTACGAGCTCATGTCCAGACAGCTTGGAGGGAAATCCCATGTCATGTCACGACGCATCGTGAAGACAGCCTGTGGTCAATTCAGTTTCTGTCATGGGACATGACACCACCCGCAGTTACCAAACATCCCACGAGCGTCGCCACCGGGACGGTACTCTGGAACAGTATCCACGTCATGTCACGACGCATTGTGAAGACAGACTGTGAATACTCTCACGCCGCCAATCCAATGGCCCTTATACTCGATGTTTTTCTCTTACTTTCATCATATATTCACTATGTATCTAATCCTTAGTTTAATTGAATCATGAATAAAATTAATCTCTTAGAATGTAGCACTTCCACTATACCGGTCTTAACCATTTATTCAACATGACCCAAATCTTGGTTTTTTCATTTTAAATTCCATTTCAATTCATTTCTCTGCCGGTGTAAGGCTTGGCTATACCCTAATTCTCAATTTCAACTCATAATTACAATATCATACCTATAAGAGCTTTTCATGATTAACCACCATTCATGTTTCAAAAGCATAGTATTCATGTATTCACATTTTTTTCATAACTTATCACAATCAATAATTCAATGCATGTATACTTGGGAACTGAAATTCTTCAAACATGTCGCATTCACTAATTTATAAGCTCACATAATTCTATTTCAATCCATTCCAAATCCACAGTTCACATTTTCAATTGTTTCACAATTCACACCTTTCAAATTTCTCATTACCCAAAATCTCATTTTAACTTCTTAAACAATCTATTCGAAATTTCTTAAAGAAACAAATTAAGTTAATAATCAAAAAGAGTTCCTTTTGTAAAAACAGTCTCACTTATACAAAGCCTCAGGTCATAGAGATTTTCTCCCATGATACAGATATTATTTGAAACTTTAGGGCAGTCGACTGTTAACCATGACCAGTCGGCTATTCTGCGAGTTTCTAAAGCTCGAGAATAAAATAATCAGAGGAGTCGACTGTCTCATATGGATAGTCGGCTGTTCCGCTATGATTTTTAAATTCAAAAATAAACGATTAGGCCAGTCGACTGTTAAATGTGATCAGTCGGCTGCTCTGCGATGTTTTTCAACTCGAAAATCAAAATGACCAGGACAGTCGGCTGTTACACATAGTCAGTCGGCTGTGCTGCGGGGTTTTTCAAGTCTAAAAATATATTTTCTTCTCTTTTTGAAACATAACTTCCCAGATTACAATCTACTTAAAAATTTACAGTAAACCCGTATTTAACAACGATTATTTGCTTTATAAGAACTTCTGTTTTATTAATTAATTACACATGATGCATTCAATGATTTGTTTGCAAAAATGCATTCTTTTTCATTCATTTAATGGCGTAAGTAGCAATGGAGAATTTCATGACATGTATTACCAATCATTTCTTAATAATTTATTCTATTAATTCATCTTAAACATACCATTCTACTTTAGTACTTTAATCCATAAACATGATGTTAGTCTTTTACTAGTTAAACCACATAGTTCACATTTAGGACATAGTTTGCATACTAACATTAGAAATAACGAGAACATTCACTTTACTCATAATTAATAAATATAGTAATCAATCAACACATATTTGCTCATTTCTCAATTCCCTTCTATTTAGGCAAGCATGCATTTCATTTCAACTAGTAACTCATAATAACAATTCAATTTTCTCCCTAGCATGATTTCTACTTTAGAAGTCATGAGAAACACCCACCTTTTGAAGAAAACCCAATTAAGAAAATCTCTTAGAGCCTCCTAGATTGCGAGCGAGTGCCTTCTCCTCCTAGATTGCAGTGCAACGAACTCCTTCTCTTTGCTCCTTGCCAAAAACCGAGAGCTTCTTCTTGTAGGGATGGCCGGCCTCCAATGGGGGAACACTCACACTCAACTCACACTAATATAAATCTCCTATATAATTGTTCTCTTCTTTCAATAGATTACTAGTATAAAATACAAACAAATAGGAGGGGTATTTATACTAATTTTAGAGTAGATTGGAGGGCTAGGATTCAATGGATGGTTATAGAATGGAGGGCTAGGATAGGAGTAGGAGTTATAGCAACTACCCACACCCAAATAACTATCCATGAACACATACCCACACTCTCCATCTCTCCAAGCACAAAACCGGCCCCAAATGTGTGCATTGCACACTACGTGCATGCACGTGCCACCTAGTCCCCTATGTAGAAGTTTGTACAATTTTAATTAATCAAAATGAGCCAAAACAATTAATTAATAATTAATTAAAGTGGGCTAAAACAATTAATTAGTGTTTTAGGCTTTTAGAAATAGGCTTTTTAGAAAAATAAAGGAAAATAATTGTTCATACAAGAATGAGATTTCTTATAAAATAAATAAATAATGTACACATGAAGTTTGCACGTGCACAACACGTGAAAAATAATATTTTTATTAAAATGAAGTTTTAGGGTATTACAACACTCCCTCCTTAGAATAGTTCTGTCCCCGGAACTACAATTAAAGAGTGAGAAAAAAAACACAAAAAGAAAATCAAATAAAAAGTTCAGGATGATCCTTCATCATCCTCTCCTCACATTCCCAAGTAGCCTCTTCAACCAACTGGTTTCTCCAGACTACCTTGACCATCGGTATCGTTTTATTCCTCAAGACTTTCTCCCGACGATCAACAATCTCAACTGGAAACTCAATGTAATTCAGATCCAATTGAAAACCTTCTAGCACTTCAGGTAAATGATGATTCAGATCTGGAATATAGTCTCTTAGCATAGACACATGAAAGACATTGTGCACCTGAGACTACTCTTCCGGTAACTCAAGCTGGTAAGCAGCTTTCCCGATCCTTTTCAATATCTTATATGGGCGTATGAACCTCGGGGCGAACTTTCCACCTTTGCCGAATCGAATCACACCTTTGCTGGGTGATACCTTCAGAAAAACAAAGTCACCAACCTCAAACTCAAGGTCCCTTCTCCGGTTGTCTGCATAGCTCTTCTACCTACTCTGAGCTTTCACCAACCTCTTCCTGATCAGATCAATCTTTTCAGAGGTCTGTTGCACAATCTCAGGCCCAAACATCTGTCGCTCTCCAACTTCGAACCAACAAACAGGCGTTCTGCACTTCCTGCCATACAAAGCTTCGTACGGCGCCATCCCGATGCTAGTCTGAAAACTGCTGTTGTAGGCAAACTCTACCAAAGGTAAATACCTTTCCCAACTGCCTCCAAAGTCTAGTACACAACACCGAAGCATATCCTCAAGAATACGGTTGACTCTCTCGGTCTGCCCATCGGTCTGGGGATGAAAAGCAGTACTGAAATCCATCGTGGTACCCAAAGCTGTCTGAAGACTCCTCCAGAAATGCCAAGTAAACCGCGCATCTCGATCAGACACAATGGTCAACGGAACGCCATGAAGCCTGATGATCTCACCAACATACATCTTAGCTAACTTGTCTATCGAAGTAGTGAGTTTCATCGCCAAGAAGTGGGCGGACTTGGTTAGTTGATCGACTATGACCCAAATCGCATCATTGCCCTTAGGACTCTTAGGCAAACTTGTGATGAAATCCATACTGATGTTATCCTACTTCCATTTTGGAATAGGTAACAGTTGCAATAGACCTCCGGATTTCTGATTCTCGGCTTTGACTTGTTGACAAATCTCACACCTCGACACAAATTCAGCCACATCCCGCTTCAAACCTGACCACCAGAAATGCTGTTTAATGTCCCTATACATCTTGGTACTCTCAGGATGTACAGACAAAAGAGTAGCATGTGCCTCCTGAAGAATACTCTATTTCAAGTCCGACTGATCCGGAACACACAGCCTCTCACCAAACCACAACACTTCATCCCTAATTTGAAATCCGGGCAACTTGCCAGAACCAAACTGCTCCTTCATCTTCTGAATATCTGCATCTTCCTTCTGACTTGCAATAATCCTTCCATTCAGCGTCGGTTAAAACCTCAACTGAGCTAAAGATGATCCCAAGCCTTGCAGAACAACTTCAATTCCAGCCCGATCCAACTCCTCTGCCAACTGCCTCTGAGTTGTAATCAAACTCGCCAAACTGCTCTTGCGGCTAAGTGCATCAGCAAAAACATTAGCCTTCTCAGGATGATACTTAATCTCCGGACGAATGTCCTCAAGTACCTCCAGCTATCTCCTTTGCCTCAAGTTCAGATCCTTCTGCTTATAGATGTACTTCAAGCTTTTATGGTCTGTGTACATGTTCAGCTTTTCACCATATACATAATGCCTTCATTGCTTCAAAGCAAAGATAATCGCAGACAACTCCAGATCATGAGTCGGATAATTCTTCTCATGCGGTCTTAGTTGCCTAAACCCATAAGCGATCACTTTACCTTCTTGCATTAAGACACAACCAAGCCCACGATGTGAAGCATCGCTGTAGACATCATATTCAACACCTGCTCTAGGCAAAGCCAAAATGGGTGCAGTAGTCAGTCTCTCTTTCAACTCTTAAAAGCTTGCCTCGCACTGCTCGGTCCACTTGAAGTTCACACTCTTCTTGGTCAAACCAGTGAGCGGCACGGCTATCTGAGCATAGCCCTGGATAAATCTCCTGTAATATCCAGTTAGCCCAAGAAAACTTCTGACTTCCTTCACTGTAGTAGGCCTTACCCAATCTCTCACTGCCTCTATCTTCTGAGGATCAGTTGCCACTCCCTCCTTAGAAAGGATGTGACCTAGGAATGCCACTTCAGATTTCCAGAAATCACACTTGGACAACTTGGCATACAACTCATGCTCCTGAAGCTTCCTCAAAACTGCCGCCAGATGCTCCGTGTGCTCCTCCTCCGACTTGGAGTACACAAGAATATCGTTGATAAACACCACGACGAAAGAATCAATGAACGGTCTCAGAACTCTGTTCATCATGTCCATGAAGATTGCAGGCGCATTCGTCACTCCAAACGGCATAACTAAGAATTCGTAATGCCCGTGTCGAGTTCTGAACGCAGTCTTATGCACGTCTTCAGCTTTCACTCGGACTTGATGATATCCTGATCGAAGATCTATTTTGGAGAAAACAGCTGCTCCTTGTAGATGATCGAACAAGTCATCAATTCGTGGAATAGGATATTTATTCTGAACAGTGACCTTATTCAGCTCTCGGTAATCGGGGAACATCCTCATCGAACCATCCTTCTACCAAAAGCACCGGCGCTCCCCAAGGTGATGCACTCAGTTGAATAAACACTTTCTCCAATAGTTCCTCAATATCTGCCGTTTGATCTCATCCTGCTCCATAGGCGCCATCCTATACGGTGCCTTGGAGATAGGTGCACTCCCTGACTGAATAGTGATGCTGAACTCCACATCACGATGCGGGGGTAATCCAGGCAAATCTTCCAAGAACACAATCGGATAATCCCGTACCACAGGAATCTGTTGCACCTCTGCAGGAATCCCCTTCTTCTGGCTGATAGCAGCAACCAAATCTGAACATCTTCTCTTCCCTTGGAAAGTGACTTCAGGTCCTCCTGGAGCCTTCACTGTTACTGTCTTGGTCTTGCACTCGATGTTCGCACAGTACACCGACATCCAATCAATGCCAATGATAACATCGACTCCCAAAACATTCAGCTCGATCAGATCGATCCCGAAAATTCGATTTCCAATCACAATCTCGCAGTCAGCATAGTACCGATCAGTGGTTAGAGTCTCTCCTGATGGAGTAGCTACTGCTAAAATCTTGCCTGGAAAGATTTTCGGTTCAACTCCCAGAACTTTAACAAATTTAGGTGACATAAAAGTATGAGAGGACCCAGTATCGAACAAAACAACAGCTTTCTTTCCATTTAAAATAAGTTCTCTTGTTACACAACATATACTCGTTACATAACAGTTCACTAATTAACGGAAAAAGAGAATCAACAGAAAACACTCCTAAACATCCTCCCTCGTACCAGTGATGACGTGATCCACCTCATCAGTGTCAGCTTCAGTCAAGGCAAATACTCGGCCTTGCTGGTACAGCTTCTTCCCAGTCTGCTGCATTGGTCCCCTACGGGTGACATTCTGCGGCTTGGAGCATTGAGACATGTAATGTCTTGTCTCACCACAGTCGTAACAAGTCACCACAGGAGGTCTCACCCATGCATTTCCGGGTCTCCCATCTATGTTGACAACATTCGCTCCCGTTGGTTTGAACCTCTGGGATGACGGATGTCTCCTAGAATTCCCAGCAACTGCGGGCCTCTTCCCCATGTTCCAGTTGTTCCTTCTATTCTGAACGGTATGGAACTGCTCCATGTCTGCTTCCGTGGCTGCCGCTCGTTTGACTAGCTTGTCAAACCTCCTGATTCCGAGGGCTATCATCCTGGACCTCAAGCTCGGCCTTAAACCATGCTCGAACGTACGAGCCTTCTTAGGTTCATCCATCACCAATTCGGGAGCGTACTTTGAGTGCTGAGTGAATCTGGTCTCATACTTCCTAACTGACATGCCGCCCTGCTGCAGTGACAGAAACTCCATGGCCTTCTTCTCCTGGACATCTGAGGAAAAATAATGACTGCAGAATTCTTGGAAGAATTCCTCCCAGCCAAGAACAATACCTCCCATCATTCGCTTCATCGACTGCCACCACACAGCCGCATCCTTCTCAAATTGCAGAGTTGCCAACTTCACCTTACTACCCTCCGGGGTCTCCAGGACTTCGAAGATAGTCACTACCTGACGGATCCAACTGTCAGCCGCGTCAGGGTCTGACTTCCCCTCAAACATCGGTGGATTCATCCGCTTGAACGATTCCACGAGTTTGATAGCTTCGGGTACTGGATTCGCAGGCACCCTTCCTTGGTTCTGATTCATGGCAACGGCATTGAGTGTCTGATAGACCCTCGCGAGTTCCGTTTCCAAGTCCAGACTTTTACTGTTTCTTGCTCTTCGTCCAGCCATATTCTGATGCAAAAGATCCATTAAATTCGAAGTATAAAACATGAACTTTAAATCAACTTTTCATTTCATTGAATTTAAAACTTTATACATTCGAATTTAAAACATTTCTGACATCAAAATGAAAGCAGTAGATGATACAACGGTCTAATTCCTATGGTTCCTATTCGCTTCACGAAGCTCTCCCCGTAGTTCCTCCACTTCATCCTTCAGTATATCGGTCATGTTTTTCCTCTTCTCGAGTTCCGATATACGATGACTGAGAACTGCAAAATCATCCTTGCGCTTCACCAACTGAGCCTCTAATAGTCTGACTCTCTCTCGCAGTGTTTCTACCTGCCTCTGAAGAGACACAACAGGACTATTCGGAACTGGTTCTTCCTCATCAGAAGAATTATCAGATGACTCCGGAGGTGGGGTGATCTCTCGGGACTCAGGCCATTCCTCTTCCACTTCTCCGGGATCTTCCTCGTCTGAATCAGCTTGCCCGGGGTAGTAATCTTTCTCAATGATGTGCCAGTGATCATCTCCAGCTGGGTCGAAGTGGTCTGCCATCTTAAAGTTAGGGAGGAAGAAGCATAAGTCATAGAGCAACACAAATGTAAGTGACTTACATTTAAATCTCTAGACTCAACACACTATAATGTCCACTTCTAGGGTGTCGTTCCTTACAAATTTGTACTAGTGTGAAGCGTGGCTCTGATACCACTCTGTAACACCCCAAATTCCAAAATACAACTGAATTCGAGATTTCACAGGATCTTTACACTTCTTTCGTACAATTTTGCAAGGAAATTAAAAGCTTTTCTTTCATCAGAGTTACATTTACACTTGTACATTATCACAGCGGAAGCAATATTACAATAAATTATATGAAACAATATTTAACTCAATCCTGTGCAGCATGTATGCTTCAATAGTCATCTTAAACACACCATTCTACTTTAGCACTTTAATCCATAAACATGATGTTAGTCTTTTACTAGTTAAACCACATAGTT
Organism: Hemerocallis citrina; assembly: GCA_017893485.1. Lineage (NCBI taxonomy): Eukaryota > Viridiplantae > Streptophyta > Magnoliopsida > Asparagales > Asphodelaceae > Hemerocallis > Hemerocallis citrina. The sequence continues at coordinate 205,070,795 of CM030363.1, read as the reverse complement.
CACATTTAGGACATAGTTTGCATACTAACATTAGAAATAACGAGAACATTCACTTTACTCATAATTAATAAATATAGTAATCAATCAACACATATTTGCTCATTTCTCAATTCCCATCTATTTAGGCAAGCATGCATTTCATTTCAACTAGTAACTCATAATAACAATTCAATTTCCTCCTTAGCATGATTTCTACTTTAGAAGTCATGAGAAACACCCACCTTTTGAAGAAAACCCAATTAAGAAAATCCCTTAGAGCCTCTTAGATTGCGAGCGAGTGCCTTCTCCTCCTAGATTGCAGTGCAACGAACTCCTTCTCCTTGCTCCTTGCCAAAAACCGAGAGCTTCTTCTTGTAGGGATGGCCGGCCTCCAATGGGGGAACACTCACACTCAACTCACACTAATATAAATCTCCTATATAATTTTTCTCTTCTTTTAATAGATTACTAGTGTAAAATGCAAACAAATAGGAGGGGTATTTATACTAATTTTAGAGTAGATTGGAGGGCTAGGATTCAATGGATGGTTATAGAATGGAGGGCTAGGATAGGAGTAGGAGTTATAGCAACTACCCACACCCAAATAACTATCCATGAACACATACCCACACTATCCATCTCTCCAAGCACAAAACCGGCCCCAAATGTGTGCATTGCACACTACGTGCATGCACATGCCACCTAGTCCCCTATGTAAAAGTTTGTACAATTTTAATTAATCAAAATGTTCACTATTTGTCTCTACATGACAAGTGTGGCCATTTAATTGATTAATTAAATTAGTGGGCTTCATAAATAGTGGGCCTAGGCTTGTGGGCCAAAACAACAAATTAATAATTAATTAAAGTGGGCTAAAACAATTAATTAGTGTTTTAGGCTTTTAGAAATAGGCTTTTTAGAAAAATAAAGGAAAATAATTGTTCATACAAAAATGAGATTTCCTATAAAATAAATAAATAATGTACACATGAAGTTTGCACGTGCACAACACGTGAAAAATAATATTTTTATTGAAATGAAGTTTTAGAGTATTACAATTATTATATAAATTTATTTATTTTTTTACCAAGAAAATATAGGGGAAATCCCTACCTCAAGATCTAGAAACTTAGGCCAGGGGCACTAGAGAAAGCCAGGGGAGGATGAATGAGATGTCACTCAAACCTAGAGCGAAGAGATGGTAGATGACTACTATCGTGCACCCCTATTTGCCCTAAGATCGAGCCCATACACAAACACCCAATATCAAAACTCCATCACACAAAGAGGCATCTCAAAAGTGACCGAAAGCAAGCTGAACAAGTAACTAAAGATGAGTTATAGAGTTATTACTAAAATGAGTTATAGATGAGTAAAGATGATTTAAAGATGAGTTAAAGATTAGTTATAGAGTTATAGACCAAATAATGGAGTAACAACAAGAAGTTTAACAAAAAAAGCACCTAGTGCTTCAAAAAACAGAGGCTAATTCTTCACTGGTGTTCTATATTCTGCAACTCAGTCAGGTGTGGGATGTCTGTGGCTCCTCGTCGCTGATTTCCACCACTCTCACAGCAGGTAAAGCAACATAGGTGGCTGGGGTTTGGAGGAGGCTCTGAACATCATGTTCAATCATCACTTCTATTAGTTTGGCCTTCTTCTTTCCTGTAGGAGTTGCATGCAACAAAGAAGTGAAATGAAAATTTACATTAGTTTGGCCTTATTCTTTCCTATAGGAGTTGCATGCAACAAAGAAGCGAACTGAAAATTTACATTAGTTATGACCTTCTCAGTAGTAATAGATGCAGAATTAACTATTGTTTCTCTCTAGCCTGAGCACCTAGCAAATACTAGCATCCAACAAACACTAAACTTTTCCAATTTAACACCTAGATGGAGCAGAACACCAAGAGGAGAAGCAAGAGTGCAGTGATGTGGAGAAGAGTGCAGTGATGTGGAGAAGAGTGCAAATAATTATTTTAAGTTTTTAATTTCTGCACAATCACCTTATTTACCCCCGACGGTGATTTACACTTTGAATCTAATGGTCAGTATCAACCGTCCATCACAAATAGCATTATGATGGACAACTCTGATTGAAGAGGCCTTAAGAAACTGATTTTTTTTTCCTTCTTCGTTTTTTCTAACCCTGAATATTAACTAACATTCATCTTCTTCCTCCTTAGTACCAATCTCTCCTCCACTTGATTCCATCATCACAAGCTCTCTTTGCAATGGGCTCTCTGGCATGTACTCCCTCCGTTTCAAAGTATAAGTCATTATAGGTTTCTACATGACTATTAAGAAATAATCTAGGATTGAGTAAAAGACTTTATATTTTTATATTTTTGAAGCTCATAAATGAGCCATCAATTGTACAATGTCCTATTTGCCCTCCTTTAATTTTTTATTACTTCTCTTACAAAAAATGAAAAATGTAAAATTGAAAACCTTATAAAAAATTAATTCATGGACATTTAAGAATGATAAGACATCTCCTCAAAAACCTAAAGTGACTTATATCATAAAAAAAAGGCTAGAATGATTTATATATAGAAACGGAGCGAGTATCTCATACTAAGATGTTATTCCATAACTTCCATTTTCTTATCTGATTTGGTTCAATTTGGGAACACACTCATGAAACCTTCTTATGATCCTTGTAATCGAAAGAGGGATAAGTTTTTTTTTATAAAAAAAGTTATTTCTTTTTTTTTTTAAAAGAAAGAAAAGGTGGAGTATGCACCCTGTTTCCATGGGTTTCGCTCCTACAATATTGATCTAATTAATCAGTGGATTTTTTGAATGCAATGCTTGAATTATGATGTTTTTTTGGAATTGGGTATTGAGAAGATGAACATGGTCTTGATTCTTGAATTTAGATTTTAGGGCTAAAGAATATGAATAGGAGTTAGATCAATCTATTGATGAGTCCACTCATGAACATTAGATGAATAAGGTTTCTTGAAACGAATCCAGGAGAACTCACCCTTCAAAGCTTGCTATTAAGGGGAGGGAACCCAAGTTTATTTCAACCCCACATTGACTACCCATTTAACCGATATGAGACTAAATGGTCCCTAACATTTCTAATGGCATTTATTTCGGTGATTAACATGATCATAGAATGAATTAATTCATGGTGGCAGTTTTGGCTGATTAAGGAGATCAGACCGCTGGATATTCAATGTCAAAGGCCTTCCTTTCTTCAGTATGAAAGAGAGGGATTTTCTTTTTAATGATCAATTATCAACTGTCTAGCAAACGTTTGATTTGATGGACGGCTAATAATTACCATTGGACTCTAGAGTGGATATAAATCTGTTTCCTTTGGTAAAGATTGGGAACAACTACCTTTGTGTGTGTGTGTGTGAAGAAAAGGTGGAATATAGTCACCCTCTTTCATTAATAAAGAGTTAATAAAAAAAACTCAAGGTACTGGGCTCATATACAAAAACTATAATGCAGGAAAAAAAAACACAATACCTCCAAAGTGCATAGGAGGGTGGGACAGATACCACAATATCCAAACATATAAGAGCAACAAAATGAGAACAAAAAAATAAAGGAGGTCCCTCCAACAACGCCGTGGAGGGTGGGCAGCCTACTCTCCGTATCAGTTCAGAGTGGGACCAATCATCACCTCCTCATCGTCGTACTCCTCCACCTCGAACGCTTTGACGATTCATCCTCTTGGACCTGTTGCCACAGCTGTAGCCCAAAAAGAAATAAGATACATAATATGTGTAAGATTACCAGAAATATCTATTACAAGTTCCATGAAAGTAAAGTTTATTTCTGTCAAGCCATAAAACCCACGTCGTTGTGGTGATAGCTATATACCACGCTTCCTTCATCTCATATCTCTCACTAGTAAAGGTGGTTCCTATCCAAAGATCTTCATAAACCCCTGGGTAAACCGATGTGCCGAGGGCTAACAACTCCTTGCACAAAATGGCTTTACTTCTGGGGCATTCTAAGAAAAGATGAGATTTTAATTCCGTGTGAGTAATGCATAAGGCACAGTTAGTATCAATGTGTGTTTGTCTTTTAGCTAGGTTCTCTCTAGTCAGAATTGCATCGTCGAGGACTAGCTAGAGAAATACTCTAATTTTTAACGGGGCTTTGGTTTTCCAAAGAATCTTAGACCATGTAACCCCCATTCCCGCAAATACGTATTTTCTGAATATTCTCTGTATTTCGATTATTGATAAATTTATTTTGTGTTAAATTCGTTTTGGGATTTTCTATTAAAATATTTTCCAATCGAAAATTATATTATTTCGAATGATGGTGTATTTTAAACTTGTTTTATAATCTTTATTTATCGGTTAATTGTATTTGGTCCCAAATCATATATATTATATTATTGGATTATTTTAATAAAATTGTCAAAACCGAATACTATTTTATTGTATAATCTCTTACTATTATGATTATGATTATTAATTGCTATTTCATGATTATCTATTTAAAACTCATCTATTGGATTATTTTATTATTATACCGGATATGGTTTTCTTTGCAAATTTCCAATCTATTTTCAAGCCAGTTTATATTCTATTCATTTGTATTGTTTATTTATTTATTGAGATTCAAATTTTTGTTCATGGAATTTTTCATTTTCGTGATTGGACTATTTTGTTGATCATATTTTCTTCTATCTAGTTGTGGGTATTTTTATTTAAACCCTATTGATTTTGATCTATCTCTTATTGAACCCTAAAACCCAATTTGATTTGTTCTTGACCCAAATCCGCTTTTATTTGACCCTAAACCACTAACCCAGTACCCTAATTGTACCCTATAAATGCAACTCTGATGCAAACCCTGAGAATTGTACAATTCTAAAACCCTAGCCGTCTAATCTCTTTCCTCTTTCCTCTCTCCCCTTGTTCTCTCTCCCCGTCAGCACTATTCCCGCCCAAAACCCAAAACCCCTGAACCCTTATTCTCCAATCGTCTTCTCCGGTGACCCCTTCCCCCATCGCCCCCGTCGCCACCTCCTCCTCGATGCCCAGCCACCACAAAACCCCATCTCCTCCCCTTTCCTTTTCGACAACAGACAAGAACCCAAACCCATCTCCTGTTCACTATCTTCCCCATCTTCCCCGTCCTCCGGCGACCTCCCATATTCCGTCGCCACTCCCTCCCGGTGCCGCCCTTGTGCTGCCAGCCAACATCCCTCACCTCCGACCTCCCTTCTTCTCTCTCCTCGACATCTGACGCTAGAACCCAAAAACACCCCTTCCTCCTCATTCCATCATGCAGCCATCGATGCCATTGATGCCTCCACGCCGCCCGCCGCCGCTCCACTGGCCACCAGAGATGCCGCCGCCCTCTGGCTGTCGTAGCCTGGCCACTAGTTGCTTCCGCCTCTTTGATTTTTGTTGCTGAACTCTCTTGCTATGTTTGCTGTTATTGCTTTTGGGAATCTTTATTGCACATGTATTGTGCATGTTTAGTTGTTGGTTCGTGGGTTCGTTGCTTCGGGATTCTTATCCCGTAATTCTTGGTATTCGTTTCCATCGTCTATCAGGCAAGTAACAATTCCGTTGCATATACAAGTACAAAATACCATTTGCAGTGACAATTCGTGTGTGAAACCCATTGTTGATATTGTCTCTATTGTGATGATTTGACCATAGTTGCCTCACGACATATATGACATTAATTAACATAGGGTTGACCACTTTTGATGTATATGTTCATGCTATCCTGAGATATCTGTGTTTGATGTGTTATTTGTGTTATACTTATCGAATACTTGTAAAATACCCTATACCATGCTGCTTGGACATCTAGTACACCATATTCCATGTTATCATTCTATTGTTTCCTTATTGTTATTATCGTTCATCTCATGTCCAGATTGCATATTGTATTGTTGCATTAATGAAATAATTAATAAGCCGGGGTTTAAGAGAATGACTCGAGTAGTGAATAATATAGTGACTGTATCGGCCAATGTTTACCGATTGATTGTGGAGCGGTGACTACGACACCTCAATCTTTCGTGTCTTGAACCCGTGAACCTGTGAACTCGTGAACCCGTGAACTCGTGAATAGTGTATCATTATAATGAATTGTGCAATATTATTGTATCATATCAGTGATTACCGTTCCAATACATGATCTATAGAATTTGCCACTTAGGTCTAAAACGAAATTGATTGTATGCATCGAACCTGTGGTACGACACACATGAGACACAGTAGTATGTGCATTAGTTAGGATTAAAATGAATAATAGACTTAAGGATTAACACAACATCGACATTGCATATTGTTCATCATTGTTCCTATTGATATCGAATATTACATGATACTTGTTACTTGATTCTTGACACTCGTTACTCGTTTACATGATACTTGTTCACTCGATACTTATTACATGCTACTTACACTTGATTATCTTGCCATGATAGTTGTTATATTTTGTTATCATGCCTATTCCATGTTATTAGTTATCCCTTTTTCATGTACTTGTCCTGCACTACAAGCAGCCCGTAACTTGCATTGACGGACGTTTTGTTTTCTTTTCCTCTTCCTGCAATTTATTAAATTGCAGATTTTGGAGAACAGTTGCCTGTTGGAGTCGGAAAACGAACAGTCTGAAGACTACTGCTTTCTAATTGCTTATTACTTAATGTATTGAGACTTGTTACTATTTTGTATTGGAATTTATTTTTGTTTTGGGCTTATGTCCCGAATATTGTTATTTGTTTCCAGACGTAAGATTATTATTGTATTTGGATATTTTATATTGCTTCAATTCAAGTATTTTTGTTCATTAGATCATTATTATTGTCTGCACAATTGTTCTGTATTGTTTATATTGTTGAGTTAATCGGATAAACAACTTATGGGTGATGTTAGTCATTCGCTGGGCTTTTGTCATGTACTCGTATTCCGTATTTTTGGGAAGCGGGGCGTGACAGACCATTTTGGATTACACCCTCTAAAGTTGATATAATTATAAAGTGACTTAACCGTGAAGGAACCGTTCTTCTCCAATCCCCATGACTTCTGGTCCGGTCCTTGAGAGCATCCAACCCCCGACTGACCAGTGTAAGATTGTAAAGACCCTAATCTCAATTGAGATTCCAGATCGAGACACAATATGAAGGAAAATATCCAAGATCCACGCTTCCAAGTTTTGGCCACAGTGATATTAGGTTGAGAAGCTAGATAAAAAAGATCTGGGATAATTCTTTAAGTGAGTGGTCCCCACACCACTTGTCCCACCAAAATCTAATCATCTGGCTGTTACCAATGAAGGATGTGACATAACCGTGGAACAAATCATAGGCTTAAGCTACCATTTTCCAGAATCAAGACACTTCATGACCCAATTGGAACCCAAATCTTCGCGTTCCTTTTCCTAGAAGATAAGAATGGATAAAATCCTTCCAACCTTCACCATTCAGGTGAAACGCTTTCCACCACCATTTGTAGAGAAGGGCTAGATTCATGTCTCTCAAATCAATAATGCCAACCCACCCTGACTCTTCTTCATGCAAGTTTTCTCCCATTTGATAAGGTGGTAGCCCACTTTGTTTGTATTTGCCCCTTTCCACAGGAATCTCTTTCATACCCATTGATCCTTTGCCTGACCCACTTCGGGAATTCAAAAAAGGAAAAGTACTATGTTAGGAGATTGGATAGTATCGAGTTGATAAGAGTCACTCTTCCTCCTAATGACAGTGTCTTACCTTTCCAACTAGCCAATTTATTTCAACTTGGTCAATGATCAATAGTCAGTCTGTTTTCTTAAGTTTGCCTAGGCGGAGAGGGAGGCCCAAATACGTAATAAGGATGACATCAAGCTTACAATTCATACTAGTAGCATGCTTCCGTGCTTCATCATCTGCCAAGGCAATAGGAATGAGGTCGCTTTCATGGTAGTTCACCCTAAGTTCCGACCATACTTTAAAGCAGTATATGATTCCTTTGAAGGTAATAGTCTCCCCCAAATCTCCATTCCCAAATAGAAGGGTATCATCAGCATATTGCAGGATTGAGCACCCAGAACCGCTTCTACCCCTAGCTACCGGTGATATCAAGCCAGCAAGTTTACAGTTATTCATCATGTCTTTAAGAACATCTGTAACAATCGTAAAAAGTAGGGGGGAACAACTACTTGTTTGCTGAACCAGTTTTCACAAAAGAACTAGTTTCACAATCGACATTCTTTGCACAAAAGCTGTGTGAGCACGTGCACAAATTTATTGTACATAATTCTTATGGACTAAATTTTTTTGTAAACCATGATTTATGATCGTCTCGGAGTTCAATTATATCAAGTAGGAAATGCATAAAGCAAATCTCAAAGCACGTTCCACAACATTCAAATTGTAAAGAATGCTACTGCACCTACAGAGATTGATATTTTAAATCCAAATTGTCTCTTCAACAATGTTATAAATAAATTATTAAGTGTGAATTGTCTATTGAACTTCTCCCCACTCTTTCCACATTCTCCACCACCACATTGCATTCATTTATATTTATTCATATGTAATAATTATGTAATTGTCTCTTTGTATTCTTTGTAAGCCTATAAATAGGTCATTGGATGAATCATTTGGAAGACACATGAAAAACCTATGAATGAGAATAATCTTCTTTCCTCTTGTCTCTATTTTTATTGTTTATTGTTTCTATTCTTTTACAATATGTTATCGGCACCAGTCTCTATCTTTCGAGTCTCAAGTTCATCCGAAGAAAAAGAAAAATGTTTGGTCTTATACATGTAAGTATGTTAATCTCGAGTTCATCTTATTATTTTTTACTTTTGATCATTTCTTTAAGATCAATATAACTTAGTATGCTCTACACTCGCCATTTTTTATGGATTTTGTGTATCAGAAAAGTTATATTTTGATCTCGTCTTTTTATTTCTAATTATGCATATAATTTTATTATGTTCGTATTTTTCAAAGCTCTTGATAATAACCGACAAGAATTACTTGTCATAAGTTTTGGATGTTGAAATTCATTTGAATACCGAAAGTCTCAAAGAGACAATTGATGGATTCAAAGAAGCATCGAAATGAGATCATACGAAAGCTATAATTTTCTTTTGTCACAATCTCCCTGAAGGAGTCAAAGATGATTATATCAAAATCAATGATCCTGAAGATCTCTTGAAATTTAAATAAAATATTGTTCATCTAGCAAAAAGAATTATGTGAGAATTTGATATATCAAAATTAAAGATCCCGAAGATCTCTCGAAATGAAGAAAATATTGTTTGTATAATAAAAATACAATGAGTATAAATTGATGACGATCCTGTAGATCTAAATATGCATAACTGTGACTAACTATAAATGTATGAAAAAATGACGATTTCGTCTTATATATTGGACATGCTCCATTCCCCAAAGTGAATGTGATGCTATATAATTGTTCTAGTGATTTTAGCCATGAGGGTACCCATCATCGTGGCAATAGATGTTGACTTAGATACTGAAAAGAAAATAAAATGTATAAACAATCCATTATTGGCGTATGATGTAAGACCATCGGTCGCGTACCTGTAGTACGATAATATATTTTGTTGATATATATCAAGAATCATTAAAGAATAAAGGAAAGAATTAACTGATGGTCATAACCTCAATGATATGATACACTTAAAGGTGGCAGATTTCTCTGTCCATTCTGAAGATGGAAGTGATAATCACTAGAAGTGATAAATATACTATCCTGAAGATTAAAAAATAAATAAAAAATCATGATCACCAGAAGTGATCAAAATGATTTATCATTTCAAGTTACTTTATTTATAAGTTTTATTTTTGTTTTTCATGTCTGTTATGAGTTATGATAATATTCTGTTTATTTAAGTTTAATATTATCATATATGCTTGATATATTGCTTTACAAGTACGTTTTTTTTTTTTTATATGTATAAATTCAAGATTCAAGTTGGGACAAATGTCTTGAAGACATTATTACCACACACACTCTATAATACATATTCTTATATTTGAGATATGATGAAGCACATACCAATATTATATAAATTTATATGGTTGTGTGAAATTAGAAATCTTGAAGAGTTAAATTTCATAAGCTCCTGAAGAGCTAATTCTATGATGTCTGAAGGCACAAAATTCAGAATTCAAAAATACACCATTTTCTCTAAAGTCCCGATAAATTAGTTCAGATATAAGACTACGAATGAACAAGGTATATGCGTTACCTTAAGTATGACAATCAAAAGTTGTGTGTTGCAAAGTTTACTCCACTTTGTGATCTGGATTGAATTATACATATATAAGAATGGTTGAATCATTTCACAGTAAACCCGAAATTTACTGATATTGTAAACCATAAGTTTACAAAGATGGTTAAGGTTTGGCATGACCAGTTAGACCATCCCGATTCATTACTGATGCGAAAATAATTGAGAATTCATGTGGCAGTCCATTGAAAAACCAGAAGATTTTTCAAATACGAATACATTGAATTGTGAGAGCTATGATTATGAAATCTAATCTCTCCGTTTGGGCCTGGGGACATGCTGTTTTACATGCAGCACAACTTATACGCATCCGGCCAACCAGTTATAATGATAATTCTCCCTTACAATTGGTTCATGGTCAGGAACCAAATATTTTCCATTTACGAATTTTCGGATGTGCGGTATATGACCCAATTAATCCACCACAACGTACAAAAATGGGACCTCAAAGGAGGATGGAAATATATGTTGGGTATGAATCTCCATCTATAATCAAGTATATTGAACTGACGACTGGAGATTTGTTTACTGCCAGGTTTGCAGATTGTCACTTTGATGAATCACTATTCCCAACATTAGGGGGAGATAATAAACAGTTGGAAAAAGAGATTTCATGGAATGAATTATCATTGAAAAGTTTAGATCCTCGAACAAAAGAAAGCGAATTAGAAGTTCAAAGGATAATTCATTTACAAGGTATTGCAAATCAACTGCCAGACGCATTTACTGACCACAAAAGAATAACAAAATCTCATATTCCAGCTGTAAATGCTCCTGTCAAAATTGATGTCCCTGAAGGACAACCTATAATTGCTAGTGAGTCTAAGGCACGCTTGAAGCGTGGTAGACCACTTGGTTCCAAAGATAAACATCCTCGAAAAAGAAAAAGAGCAAATAACCATGATTATCAAATCGAGGATGTCTCTCCAGAAGAGACCATTGACATAGTTAATAATGATAAGAATCAGGTACCTGAAATTAATGAAAATGAAGAGATCTTGATTAACTATGTCATTACGGGAATAAGATGGGACCGGAATAATATAATTGTCGACAATATTTTTGTATATAATATAGCGTGCGATATCATAAATGAAAACGAGGATCATGAACCTACCTCTGTGGAAGAGTGTAGAAATAGAAATGATTGGCCAAAATGGAAAGAGGCAATTAAATCTGAATTAGACTCGTTTGAAAAACGAGGAGTTTTTGGACCTGTAGTTCGAACACCAAAAGAGATCAAACCAGTAAGCTATAAATGGGTATTTGTACGAAAAAGAAATGAACGAAATGAGATTACTAGATATAAAGCACGACTTGTCGCACAATGTTTTACCCAGATGCCTGGTGTTGATTATGAAGAGACATATTCTCCTGTGGTGGATGCAATAACATTTCGATACTTGATATGTCTGGCAGTGCATGAAAGACTTGAAATGCGCCTCATGGATGTGGTCACAGCCTATTTGTATGGTTCGTTAGACCATGATATATATATATATGAAAATCCCTGAAGGATTTAAAAGTGCCAGAAGCACATAATGATAATTCCCAGGAAAATTTACTCAGTTAAGTTAAACAAAGCTTTGTATGGATTAAAACAATCGGAACAAATGTGATATAACCATCTTAGTGAGTTTTCGATAAAGGGGACCATAATAATGGTCATATAAGCTCACATATATTTATTAAATATTCAAGGTCAAAGTTTGTTGGAACTCCTGAAGAGTTGTACAAGCCATGCAATGTTTAAAGAAATATCTTAAGACGAAAAGACTTTGGATAAGCAAATTTCTTGTTTTGTCATCATTTTTGTTTTCAGGTTTTTCAAATTAAACATTTGAAAGTTGGTTTACTCGTAAGATGAAGTCCTCACCAACTCAAAGTCATTGGACTGAGTATTTATCGTATCATTATAAAGCCAGATATCAATCAAGAGATATTGGCTCCATGCGAGGCAAGGCATAGATGTGTTTGTTTGATCGGTTTAACTTCTTAATATATTTGGAGAACGTGTCATCCTCAATTGATCAAGAAGTACTCACAACGTTATTTGAAGATAATATAGCTTTAAAGCTCAATAAAAGGAGGGTTACATCAAAGGCGATCAGCCAAAACATATTTCACCAGAATTCTTCTTCACTCATGTTTCAATTAAAATGGTGAAATCATTGTTAACCAAATAGAATCAAGCGACAATCCAGAAGATTGTTCGCTATGACCCTATCACCTCAACTTTTGGAAAGGATGGTAGAATTGATCGAGATTCGAGATACGACTTTTGAAAGTCCTAATTGGATGATCTCGTCAGGGGGAGAGATGATATGCGCTGCACTCTTTTTCCCTTCACCATGTTTTGTCCAACTGGGTTTTCTTGGTAAGGTTTTTAACGAGGTAGCATCTTCATTGCATATGACTGTTAAAGATTATGTACTCTTTTTCCTTCACTAGGGTTTTTCCTATTTGGGTTTTACCTAGTAAGGTTTTAACGATGCATATTCTTATTTACATTCAATAGACATTCAAGGGGGAGTGTTATAAATAAATTATTAAGTGTGAATTGTTTATTGAACTTCCCCCCACTCTTTCCACATTCTCCACCACCACATTGCATTCATTCATATTTATTCATATGTAATAATTATGTAATTGTCTCTTTGTATTCTTTGTAAGCCTATAAATAGGCCATTGGATGAATCATTTGGAAGACACATGAAAAACCTATGAATGAGAATAATCTTCTTTCCTCTTGTCTCTATTTTTATTGTTTATTGTTTCTATTCTTTTACAATAAACAATTAATTATAACATTTTCTTCAAAAAAACAAAAAATAAAAAACAATGAATAACAACAATCAGAAAGCATACTGCAGAGTTTAGGTCAAAGCTTTGGATGGAAACAAACTTTTGGGATTGACTGATTTGCATGTGTTCAAATATACGTCAATCCATTCATGTCTTATGCTAAGTTAGTGGACGAGATTAGAGCAGAATTTAATGTTAAATTAGAAATATGGAGAGAAACTTTGGAAGGTAGAGACTTTTGAATAAGCAGAACTAAAATAAAATATATGAAATGTAACTTTAGCGATATTCAGAACACAAATGAGGAAGTAATGAAGCTTGACGGTCAAGAGATATATCAAAGAGAGTTTGTTTTCGATATCTAGGCTTGATTATACAAAGCGATAGAGAGATTTGTGAAGATGTTATACATATGATCAAAGTAGGGTGACTTAAGTGGAGAAGCGCTAGTGGTGTCTTATGTGACAAACGTACACTTGAAGTTGAATAAAAAAGTTTATAGGATGCCTGTTAGACCAGCATTGATGTATGGAGCAGAGTGTTGGGCAAAAAATAAACAGCATGCCCAAAAAATGAGTGTAGCGGAGATGATGATGCTAAGATGGATGTGTGGAAAAATAAGGAACGATAGAATTAGAAACAAGCATATACGAGACATGGTAAAAGTAGCTCATATCCAATATAAATTAAGAGATAATCACTTCAGGTAGTTTAGATATGTCACACGTAGATCTAGTAGTGATCCAATTAGAAGTCTAAAGTAGAAAAAAAACCCTGAACTATACCATTTCTGTAGAAAATTGCCTTAAACTTTTTTTTGCACAAAAAACCTCCCTGAAGTATATTTTCAAAAAACCTATCTCGGGTTTTATATAAAAACACCACATCTAACTTTTCTTCTTGTAGTAGATAACTCTATTCAGCTTTGCAAGTTGGTTCAGAAAACATCATACATCTTTCTCATTATTGTCAAAAAACCTCACTCAACTCTCATGTTCTGTAAAAAAAACTTAGCAGAAAGCTCACGCCGTCGGGATGAGTTTTTTGAAAACATACTTAAGGGGTTTTTTTGCGCAAAAATAATTCAATGTAGTTTTCTGCAGAAAAAGTATAGTTCATGGTTTTTTTTAAATAAAAAAAATGACCAGATTAGAATGAGTGATTTGATAAACATTGAGGGTCGAGTTCAATCCACCTAAGTCCAACCAACACACATTTCTACACCACCAGCACTCTCAATCTATCCATCATAACCCTGATCACCATCTCCCTCAACATCACCAGCATGAACCCCCTTCAACAAAGTCCAACCTACCACCTCCTTCAAACACTCTACCTACGTCACCCCCAAGTTCAATCCAGCCGGTTACCTCCCACAATGAGCTAGTCAGCCCCCCCTCCTCGCGGCGGGGGGGGGGTCTGTTTAGACCGAGTGTGGAGGTTAGGGATCAACACCAGGAAGTGCCATAGATAGAGGTGGGAAACAATTATACACTATACAAGATGAAAAATGGGAGTAATAATAGGGCTATCAGATATTGTGAAGGCAAAAAGAAGTCATCCTCTTATTTCAACTACAGTGACACAGGGCACGTACGTGCCGACTGCACTAAGGAGATCAGGTGTCTCAAATGCTTGAATTGGGGACATGCATCATATGTTTGCACGAATGTAATCATCAACTCAGCAGAGGAGAAGCACGAGGTACTGAGAGGCCAGTCTCTTGAAAATCCAACTCACATAAAACTCGCGAGCTATCTCGCAATGATCAAGCAGGAGGAACATTGGCTTAGGCAATGGTGAGCCTTTGCCAAAATCAAGTCTGGCAGACCCTCTGAAAACCACCTTTTTGATGCCCTCAATCAAAAATGGCCAATAAGCGATCGGGATTGGATTGTCAAAAAGATGTGTCACTTGGAATTCCTCATATCCTTTCCTTCACCGGAGAAGATGAAGGTTGTAGTAACAATGAGTGTTGTGGATTTCAGGCACTTCAAGGCTTCTTTCACTAAGTGGACATCCCAATTCGGGGCGAAATGACCACAAGGCGATACTTTCTGGATTTGGGTACACAATGTACCACTTCATTGCTAGAAAAAAAGGCTCTCGAATAGGTTATATTAGACTTTGCTACGGTGGTAGAAGTGGATCCGTATACAGTGAGGATATCTCAAGTGGTCTCTGCAAAGATCAAGATCCAGAGCCTAGACATAAGTATAATGCCTAGATTTGCAAAAGAAATTACATTTGAGGAAGCTTACATCGTCCGATTTTTCCTCGAGACGAAGGTGGAGCCACATGAGGAGGGAGAGAGGGTTAAGCTCACAAATCAAGCCCTCAGAGGCGACTGATTCTACAAGCAAGTGACCTCATCAGAACTTCACTCCACTATTGATGGTGCCTATGAGATTGAAAGAGACCATCAACAACTCATCAGGGTGGCCATTGAAAGGGCGGTCTGGCAAAAAACACCTTCAACAGTCAACACCCCAGCAAGGATCTTAAATCCCAGATCTCCTTCATCCAATGGACCAGATCACAGATCTGGTTCAAACAATATGGATTGAGAACAACCCAACCCCAGCAACGGTCAACACCAGCCCCACATTAAGAAAGTACATAGCAAAAACGGAAACCTCGTTGTAAAGAACCGGTTCAAGCTTTTACACAATGGATCTCAGGATCCAGAGGGCGATGATAGCGACTCAGAGAGGGTGACATCTCAGAGGACCACATGGGGGAGAAGGGTCCAAAATGGACTAGTCTAAATTAGCAAAGGCACATATTGTAGGGGGTAGGTTAAGAAGAAGGAAGCTAAGAATGGCAATGGCTCAGATCGAGAGGTTTCATAGCTCGAAAAGGGGAAAAAATGGTTCAGAGAAGGTGACTTTGCTCAGAGGGCCACATGGAGAAGAAGGGTTCAAAATGGACCTCTCTAAAATGGTAAAGGCACAGATCGGAGGGGAAAGTCCAATGGAGATGGAAGCCAAGAATGGCAATGGCTCTGATCGAGAAGCTTTGAGGCTTGAAAAGGGAAAAAAACAGATGGCTATTCAAAAAGGCGAAGGGAGCGGATAAGAATGAGGACACTGTGAATCACGTGAAGGTAGAGGTGCCTGCATGTAACACCTCGAATTTGTAAATTACTGAAAATACCTGTTTTTATATCTATGGAGTGGGGGGAATTGTTTTTGGTGTATTTTATTTTTTAAAATATAGATATTGGTATCGATATTTGTGTTGGATGGTAATATTGATCTATTGGAGTTATGAGTTGAGTTTTAAGTGAAGATATATTGTTTATTTCTTTTATTTTATAATTTTGGAGGATTATTATGAGATAATTTTATGTATTTTGTATTGTTAGTATTTTTAAAGTATAGAGTTGGGGTTAATTTAAAATATTTTGGAGATTGAGGGTTTATATGTAAATATTCCCGTTAAAAATCTATATTTTTTTTTAATTCAACCCCCTCCCCCCAATTCTTCTCTGGTTTCGTTTCGCCTGACCGAAACCCCAATCCATTTCGGCCGAAACTTCCCCGCCCAAATCCACTCCAATTCTTCATGGTTTTTAAATAATTCGGGGGGCTGGCTAAGTGGAGGGTGCTCTAGCTAGTGGTGGAGTCGATTTGGAGAAAGGATTTAGTAAAGGTATATCTCTTTGAAATTATTTGTGTAAATTCTTATGCTTTTATTTTTTTTTGCTTAGAAATGGAGTATAGGGTTGGTTAGAGGTTTATTTTGATGTTAGAGTCAAGAAATTAGCAAATTATTGGAGATTTTGTAAGTTACACATAAATTCGGGTTTTGGGTTTATAAAGGGGAAGTAAATATATGAGAATTAACTCTTTCATAGTAGTAGAATTTTTTGTTGAACCATTAGAATAATTTGGGGGTGATTCTAGTAATTGTTTGGGGATAAAAATCCTGTAGGAACTTAAATATTACGTGCATCGCACGTGTGCATCCCAGGCATTCAATAAAATGCCCGAGTGATATTAGGATTAGTATTATTAGTTCCTGTGACTGGTTTGGATGTTTTGAGCCCTAATTGCTTTGAAATTTGATAATATGAGATGTTAGCGATTTTGGATGTGGGATAGAGTGGTGGTGCTTCGAGTCTTTGCTAGATATTATGTGAGTATGATTATACTAGTGTTGTGACAGAATTTTATGCAGTTTTAAAGTGTTTTTTGTGGGATTCAGCTAAATGGAGGTTTAATTGAAAATATTGAAATTTTTATATGTTAAAATCTTGTTATATGATGAATTGGTGTGTACATGGAGAATTGGTGTGATTTTGAATATTTAGTGCTATGATGATGTATTGAGTATGTGTGTGATAATATGAAATAATTGTGGCTGATATACGTATAATATATGCAGATAAACACAACTGATATATATATATATATATATATATATATATAGGGAAAAGGGGGTATGAGTAACTTGCTCATTTAGTAAATAAGCAATATATATATAGGGAAAAGGGGGTATGAGTAACTTGCTCATTTAGTAAATAAGCAATTGATGATGTGACATGCATGTAATTGGAAAATCCTTAAAAGGGTTAGTTGTCCAATGTATTACACGCATGCCACAAATCACTTGATCATTTACTAAATGAGCAAGTTGCTTATATCCCTTTTACCCATATATATATATATATATATATATATATATATATATATATATATATATATATATATATATATATATATATATGGTGTTATGATGTATTGACCTATTTGATGTATGTTTGTGACATGTTTGGGTGGTAATGAGTTGAGCTATCGTAGTCAAATAAATTAATGAGTGAATATGCGTATAATATAGTGAATATGTGTATAATATAGTGATGTTTTAAGTGAAACTAATGGGTGGTCTTGTGATTTTGATCATCTACTTGGTTTGGCATGTTCCCAAGATAATTATAATGTGAGCAACTAAATACTTTGGTGTGTTTATGATACAAAATAATATGAGGTATTGATCTTATAAATGAAATAACTAGATGTATGTGAACATGTGAGATAAAGGGATAATAAATCGCATTATTAAAGTTAAAGATGTGGTAAATTATTGAAGCAAATGATGAAATGCTGTGTGGTGGTGAAATGTGATGAAAAGATGAAATGAAAATGATAATAACAAATAAATTTTGTTGACCTGTACCTACAGAAATCCTGGGGGTTAGGGCTAGACCTCCTAATACCCAAGGACCGGCTTGGGGTAAGTAATTATTACCCAAACTATGTTTGGGGTACTTATTTTTATCACCCAAGCTATCGGCTTGAGGCTCGGTTATTTTCTTGATGACAGATGTCGCGTGGAAGTATCCAGTTTATCTATGGTTAGTGTTTTTCCCTCCTGGCTTCGGCTGGGAGGAAGTACCCAGTTTATCTGGGGTTCGTTTTTTCCCTCCTGGCTTATTGGGGCTAGTGTTTCCCTCGCTGGCATAGACTGGGAGGAAGACGTAGCATCGGACGCATAAGACCCCGGAGGGGGGGGGGGGGGCAGAGGTTTGCGTGTTTACTGGGCTGTCGACTTTCAGTATAGTGGGATACTGTGGCTCACTGGTCGACAAATTAATAAAATAAATAAATGTGAAATGAAAAGAGAAATGAGAAAGTAAAGGAAGCATATGATGTGAAATGTGATATGAGAATGAAAAAGAAAAGAAAGTATTCGATGTAAAGTGGAAATGAGAAAGTAAAGCAAGTGCATGATTTGAAATGAATATGACAAGTAACTGAAAAGTTGTATATGAATGAAGATGAGAATTAAAGAAAATGAGTTATGAGTATGTAAATGGAAATGAATATTGATTGAAGCATGTATTTGAATGAAAATAAAAAGTGAAGAAATTGTGTTATGTGAATATCTATTAAATGTGAAGAATTATGTTATGGGACTAAATATGAAAAGTGATGACATGGTGATGTAAATGAGTATGAAAAGTGAAGGTAGTATATGTGTGAATTAATATGAATAAAATGAAGAAATTATATTATTATGGGAATGAATATGCTAAGTAAAGAAAATGTATTATGCATTGTATGAATGAAAAGTAAAGAGGATGTATTATGAGAATGAAATGTATAGTAAAGTGTATTATGCGATGAATAATAAAAGTAAGTGGTATTATACGATGAGAATGGTTATGAGGATGGGTGATAAAATAAAACCTGAATTGAAATAAGTTCGATGCACCTTGGAATTGTGTCGAGAAACTACTTTCCTGCTATTTCCATGAAAATGGTGGGAACTACCTGCCTTGGCACAACACCTAGGGTGAATTGGTGGGTTGTTGACATAATAGTGGTATTGTGTAATGGAAATAAAAAGTAAAGTAATTTGTAAGATGAAAAGGAAAATTAAAGTAAAATAATAACCGAGCTATCGGCTTGAGATGTGATGTTAGATTACAAATTCTGCTTTAGGGTGTGGTGTTATATTACCAGTGTATTACCCGATAAGAAGGAAAGCTAAAGTAAAATTGTAAAATGAGATATAAATGAAAATGAATGTAAGATATACTATTGATAATAATGAGAAGTAGCTAAAGTTATATAATGGGATGAGAATGAATTATAAAGCAAGATATATGATAAACTGAGAATGAGCATTAAAATAATTTGTAAGATGAAATCAGAATGAAGAGAAGATTAATTGTAAATTATAACGGGAATGAAAGTTAACGTATTACGAGATATTATGACATGCGTTATAAGATATGAATGAACGTGATATTATGAGATTGACTGCATGTGAACTAGATGCGATGAAAACGAATGAATGTCATGATATACGATAGAACTAATATATGTGATAAAATGCGATAAAAGGAAATGTGATAATATATGATTGAATAAATGTGAAGTTATGTGATGAGAATAAATGTGATAAGAATAAATATGAATATGTTGTAAGGTTGATGAGTGTGATGTTGTGTAATATTAGAAGGAGAAAGAAAATGAACATGAAGGAAAATGAGTATGAAGGAATGTAAGTCATGAGTTTGTACATGAAATAAATGGTAAGTGAAGTATGTGGTTAACTAAGTATGTAAAACAAGGTAATTGCATAATATAATTAGAAATTAAAATAAAGAAATGGTGATGTAAAGTTATTCATGAAACGAGGAGTATTGTGTATGTGATTAAATATGAAAAGTAAACGAATTATATATGTGAATTAATATAATGTTATGTCTTTGAATATAAAGTGAAGAAATTATCTACATGAACTGATATGATGTGGTGTATATGAGATTAACCATGGAAGAATTATGTGTGAGAAGTTAATGTGAATAATTCGAACAAATTGTGGGATGGAAAATAGTACAAGAAATAAATAAAGTGTGTATGTATGATATAATATTATGTGAATGTAAAATAAAGTTATATGTGATATTAGTGTGATGCATATAGTGATATGTGTTAAGTTATGGATATGTAGATGGGTGCAGATTAGAAGAGTACTTTGATATAAAGTCGCATTTATGATGTTATGTTCAGATTTCGGGTTGAATCATACTATCTTGATATTTGTAAGTTCAATCTATTTTCTTTATACAGTTTAATTTATTTGCTAGACTAGTAAATTATACTCACAGCAGAAATTGCTAACCCCTTAGTGTTTGGGGGGGGGGGGGGGGGGGGTAGGGTAGTCCCAGGACTAGCCTAGATCCCTTACTGTTGCAGGTCCTCAGTAGTGCAGAGGTGAGGCATGGAATTTAGATGAGTGGGTTCTTTTATTTTTAATTTTTTTTTGTATAAGTTAGTGATATGAATAGTGAGATTTATAGTTTAAATTGTCTTTTGGATGTATAAATATGTAGATGACGATGATGAGTATAGTGTGGGGTAGTATGTTATGTTTTTGATCCGTACCCATCTCGTTGTGGAGTACCGGGCCCTGTGGTACGTTTTACAAGGTTTTTTCTAAAAATTTTACTATGTTTTCGAAGGAATTTATAGTTTTTATTTGATAATTGATATTCTATTATGAGTTTGGCCCCCAGAGCATGATATTTATATTGCTTGTGTGTTTCAGCTCATTTTAGCCTGGGGAGCCCATGAAAATATTGCTTGTGTTGTGAGTTACGGAATTTAGAGCAGAATTCCGTAAGCTTTTTGTGTTTCGGGACAGCAATTTTAGGGGAAACTCTGCCAAAAATTTTATTTGAAATAACTATCTTAGTTTATGTTTAAAGTGACATAGAAATTGAAAGAATTGAAATGGAATTAGATTTGAAAAAATAAAAAATAAAAAAATTAGGTGTTAAAATTTTTAGGGTGGTACACTGCAAGTGCCATAGTCCCACATGGCGAGTGGGCGGTCAGTTCGAAGCGCCACGCCTCGAACTCGCCATTGGGGATCAGAGGCCCGGAGTGTTTAATAAAGAGAGTGTTGGATTTGTGGGCCAAGTTGGGTCCACGAAGCCTCAGGTTCAACTTCTTTGCCTCTTTTTTCAAGATAATGTTATTGGGCTTACAACTGGGCCTGAGTCTAACTTACAACTTTGTGCTATTAATAATATTTTGGCTTATGAGATTTTCCCAGTTGCGATAGATGGGACCACTATCACTAATACAAATGCACGTATGGATTCACGAGTGCTTCGGGTAGAGGGCCTGTGACGGGGTTCAATTCAGAGATAGCTCACAGTGGGTCTATATTAGGACCCAAAGTAGGTATGGTGCAAATGCTTATTGCGGACTCACCTATTAGTGATGATGATTTGGACGTGCACTTAAATCTGGATGAGGAATTTATATACGCAGATGACGACTCAGATGACTCTGAGTTTGTAGCTGATACTTAGATAATAGTCTCCCCTGAGATGGTTGCTTCTACACTCCCAGAGTTTGCTTCACAGTGTTGTTCCGGGGCATCGAGATTGCAGGTGGGTTTCAAGGTTTAGCAAGTGGCTAAGAGTACTTATGAGGAGTCCTTGGATGACTACCTTAAAATTTCCACAGCGGCCAAAGCAGCCAAAAACAACGGTGGAGGTATGTGTTGTTTTCTAGTTTCTATTTTCAAATTTATATCAGAGTCTGATGTTTTTAACTTAGCTAAAACCTGTGGCATAGCGGTGTGCGATTTAGATCATAATACTTTCTTGCTTAATAAAATTAAAGGATGGGAAATAGATAGAATTCACATAGACAAGACCATAATTTCCATTTCAACCCCTCCCTCAGAGGGGGGCTTGGAGGAGAGACACTCCCCTAGAAACACGTGCAACCCCAAACGGTTCCCAATGAGTATCATCTTCTGGACCGTTAGGGGGTTGGGGGGGAGGGTAAAAGAGAAATGGTCAAGAACATTATTAATACTTCCGAAGCTGATGTTGTGGGTCTACAGGAGACCAAACTCATGCATGGGTTTAAACTCAAAAGGATAGGAGGAAGTAGAATCAAGGAGTGGAAAGTACGTTTATCAATTTGAGCCTCAGGGGGTATTGCCATCGGCTTTAATTCAGATATCTTCACATGTCTGGATGAATTCCAAGTTGATTTTTCCTTGTCGGTCCAACTGCATCGTAGGACGGACAACTGGTCACAAACGATTACGGTTGTCTATGGGCTGAATCAGTCCATTGCTAGAGGTACATTTTAGAGTGAACTCATTTCAATCCAAGCACGATGGCCGAATGCCTGGGTCGTTGGCTGTGACTTCACTATCACTAGGTTTGCCTTTAAGCACGTGGCAGGAAGAGTTCAATAGGGTGATTACTGATCTGGAGTTGATTGACATCCCAATTAACGACATGCTTTTCACTTAGTCGAACATGCAAGCGGCCCCTATTATGGCTAAACTTGATAGAATCCTAGTATCCTTGGACTGGGAAGCTAATTTTCCTATGGTATCTGCAAAATCATTTTCAAGACCAACCTCAGACCATGTCCCCATCTTTCTTTCCACGGGAGAGCAGTGCTGCCGAAAACCAAGGAAATTTAGATTCAAAAAGGCGTGGCTAGAAATCCAGGATTTTCGCCACATGGTTATGGAAAATTGGGCGTTACCAACCCGAGGTTCGGATGTTGCATCAAGCTGGTGTGAAAAACTCTAGAGGCAATAGATTGCGAAGATGGAACCGTACTAGATTCTTGCCTATTTGGCGTACAAAATAATCATTTCTGGAGGGCATTGTCGATTTAGAGAGATTGGAGGAGTCGTGACCTATCCCAAGAGGAGCGAAACATACTGCTCGAGCTTAGGACTAACATTGCAAACTTATACAAACTTGAGGAAATCGAGTGGCAACAGAGATCCAGGATTTCGTGGCTCAAAGAAGGAAACGCGAACACGACCTTCTTTCATCTAGCGGCTAGTGCAAAGCGTAAATCTAACCTTATCATATCTATCCAAATGGATTCGGGGATATCTCAGAACGAGATAGAAATCTCGAAAATCTTCCAAGATCACTATGACTTATTTGGTAAAAAGAACATTTTTAGGGTCCCTTTAAGGGAGGACTTTTGACATAACAATCATCATGGAGCTGCTCCGGCCCTGCAAGAGATGGAAGCACAATTCACGGAGGTGGAATTTAAAGAGGCGATTACTCAAATGGGATCAGAAAAGGCGCTAGGGCCGGGCGGTTTCCCTATGATGTTTTACCAAATATTTTTGGATGAAATAAAAGGGGATATTATGGCCCTTATGGATGAATTCTTCGACCATAGCTTAAAATTGGGCATGTTCAACTTAGCTAAAGTCATCCTCATATCCAAACGGGAGGAATCCTTTAGGGTGGGTGATTTCAGGCCAATTAGCTCCTTAACTGCTCAGTCAAGATTATCACCAAGGTCATAGCCAGTCGGTTGGAGAAAATTATGGACGGCTTAATTAGCCGCAAGCAATCTGGGTTCATCAGGGGGAGATGCATCCTGGACTATGTGGCCACTGTTGAAGAGGTTATTCATCAGTGGACTGTGATTGCTTGCTGGAAACTCTCAAAGCCAGAGGATTTGGTGACAGATGGATCAGATGGATCCGACACTGCTTATGCACAAGTAAAACATCTATCTCAATTAACGGATATACATGTCACCCATCTGTAGGAAATGACTAAGAAAAGGGGATCCACTCTCACCCTTCTTTTTACCCTTGTGGCAGATGTGCTTAAGATCATGTTAAACAACTGCAAGCAAGAAGGCTGGATTGACCCAGTGGCTAGTAATTGGACTGACAGGGATGTACGATTTTACAGTATGCAGATGATATAATTTTGTTCGGTAACGGGTCAGGGCAAAAAAGATTTGTTTTAAAGGATCCCTCAACTATTTTGAAGCATGGTCTGGTTTAAGGATGAACTTCCACAAAAGCGCGTTGGTTCCTATTGCACTATCGGATACAGAGGCGGAGATACACACTACCATCCTCAATTGTAAGCTGGAAAGTTTCCCCATCAAGTACCTAAGACTACCACTTAGACTCGAGAAATTAAAAAAGTCAGATTGGCTACCGATCATTGACAGAGTGGAGGATCGACTGGTAGGATGGAAAGGCAAATCTCTCCCCCATGGTCGAAGAGTGGTCCTTATCAACTCGGTCATGTCTAACCTTTCTATATACTCCATGTCTTTCTTCAAACTACCAAAGTGGGTGTTCCAAATAATTGATCGCATCTGGAAGTGATTTCTATGGAAAGGAGCTAACACAGATAAATGAGGCTACCACTTGATCAAATGGGAAAAAGCATGCATAAGAAAACACATGGAGAGCTAGGTATCATCGATCTGAGAGACATGAACCTTGCTGTACTAGGCAAATGGTGGTGGAAAGTGTTCATGTAGCGCTCCGGGCCCCCGTTACCGGACATCCATGACACAACCAGAATCTTTGCCTTCAAATGCATCTCAACACAGCAAATAACACGGAAATTTATAAACTTTTATTGCCATTAGAGTTATATCATTAGTTACAAATATTAATTTATCCTTGAACAAGGAATACAAATTACATAAAACCATTACAATTTGTTACAAATAATCCAACTCCTCTTGTGGAGCTACCAGCTGTCTTCCAGAATAATGATCGACTGATCACCGACGGACCCACTGAGCGGTCCTGCTACTTCCCTGAGATGCGCCCTATGGCTCGAATCTTCTGCTGTACTACTCTGATATTTCGGGATTCGCTCGAATGGTGGGCATGTACACTGCCACCCCACTTGGATGCCCTGCTGGTTTGGCTCTCCTGCCCTCTCGACCCGGTATCCATTACCTAATTAAGTGGGCATGTCAGCAATTCTACTGACGCAATGCTGATAAGAAAACAGCAATCTCCAACTAGCACACCCATGAATCATCTTGAATGGAAAAGAAACGTGCATCCTAACTTTCTAGTGTCTGTGTATGCCACGACCCGAAGTCTAATGCAAAATACAGAGTACAGAATAGATGCACTTAATCTAATGTCAGCAAGACTCTGGACACACATGCATCCCATACTACATATGCCCTAGATCAAGCTTTTTCTCCAGTTTCAGGGATTCGAACCCTCGCCATGCAATGCATTCTATTATTATACACTTCCTATTCCTGATAGTACAACATGATTGAGGAGGTATATAAAAGAAATAATTTGGGGAGCTACCCCGTTGTCACCAATAATTGTTGCATCGGACTATCCTCAAAAGCCGTGACGAACTTACAGATATACAACAGCATATCCATTGTGCAGAAGATCCATTATGATCCATTCGTGTCCACCAACGTAGAATATGACTGCCTCAAAGGTCTAAAACCCCCTATCTGCCAGGAAATCTACATCCAGTTCTTACCACGGTACTTCAGGAATCAACAGTACAAGATGCGCACCACAGCACGTATCCCTAATGACAGGAAGAGACAATCTCTGGTTATCACCACCTAGTGCTAACTCTCAGAACCAGTTGGATTATAGGGAATCACCCCTAACACCAATTCGATCTTCAAGTGAAAAATAAGGAAAACATAATCAATGCAGTTTATTGAAAACATGATAGCACTCAGTCATACATGGTGTCGATCAAACAGTGTCGAGCCTGACTGGTCTTGTCAAAATAATAATTTATCACGGGAATCGCACTCACCGATTCCCAACACCTTCACAGGTCATCGACCAATAATCCCGTCTCGTGACCCTCAGCGAGTAGTCCAATGGTGCCCAAAGGATGCAATATACTTTAAATGAAGGTAGGCACACACATAACCGCCAATTTCTGACCATGGACAGACTCAAGCATCGAGCCACCTAACTCAAATCGACCAGAGATATCTCCTAACTCACTTATGTTCACCATGAGTACTAAGCACAGGAACTTTATCCAAGTCCCAATGAAGTGCTCAAAAAATCATTTAAAAACTCAATAGCTCACGATCACCACATTGCGGCACGCAGAGGATTCCTCATCAATCATCCAATAAAAGTAGTTCAAGCAATAACAGTAGCTGTGACTCAAGCTATGCTCATCGGAATCCAACTAAATCAGGTTTTCTAGAAGGGTAGGAGACTCTAATGTAATACCCTAGTTGACATCTCCCTCAATTTTTTTTATAGAACTCCGTTCCCTGAGTTAATACAAACCTGAAGTCAATCATGACAGTAGGTTGCTGATCTTGGAATATCCATAACTTCCAACATACAACTCGGAATCACTTGATATTACTCATTCTGGAAAGCTAAGACCCTAGGCTATAACTCTCCAGTTAATCATTTCCTCAAATTCAATCATCTTGATACTATAAAAATCCCATATACTCTCAGCTGTACATCTCTTCATGCACTTGCTGCACTTCTCCAATAACATAAAAATTTTCTCACTCATCGGAATTACTCGATTCCGGATCCTATGGAAAGGTGGGAGTGTCTACTACAACTTCCCAGTAGAGCACATCCTCAGATTCAATCATTACAGTCCTCAAGAACACAAAATTCCATCAGGTGCACAAACATGGAGGAATTGGTTTATCTAGCCAACAATGCCTCAACTAAGACTGGATCTGCCCCAGTCTTTGAAAAATCATAACTTTCAACCTACAAACTGGAATTACAAAATTCCAGATGTTTTGGAAAGCTATGACTCCCTACTACAAATCTCTAGTTGATCAATTTCCCAAATTCTTAACAAATAATTCCAGAACTATACATCTTTACAGATTAGTCATTCTGAACTCAACCGAACCTGATACACTTTGAAATTCGATAACAAATCAAACTTAAGTCCAAAGCTAATGAAATTTGACATTCTTAAACTACACATATACCATTCCATTGTTTCCAAAATTTACATTCAGATTCATCTTACACAGAGAGTTATGACTTCTCAAACATAGCATAAATTTCAGCTTCCTCTTTAACAGGGTCTTTTCCCTCTTCACACTAATTGTTTTGAAACCTCATCAAATGACCTATAAAAATTTTAAAATTTGAGTCACCAAATAGACTCATACCACAAGCTACTCAAACAATTTCATAGAAATATCATACACACACAACTAGTTATGACTTTTTGATATTATTTTAAATATTAAACATTTTTTAAAATATTATTTTAATATTATATATTTTTTAAAAAATTAGGTATTCCTAATACCCTCACTGCTAGGGGATTTTTGTTTGAGGGTATTTGGGCACCCTTTAGGGGAAAATAGGATTTTGAGGGTATTTTATTAGCTCTTATCTTATCTTATCTTTAGTAATATGTATTTGAACCCCAACTCAAATATCATATTCTAACAGACTAGACCTCTCTATCTCTACCAACAAATAGCTTTCTGTCTTGTTTTCAATTATATTTCTATTTCCTCTAACCTTTTACTTTGAGTTCTTGTAATGAGATCTCCCGCATATAACTATGGGCTAAAATAGCTGCCCAATAGATATATATATGTGAGTCAGAAGAATTAACAACAGGTTACTTAATGATATTTCACTTGTAAAAAAAAAAGTTTAAAAAATATTATTTTAAATATAAAATATTTTTTAAAGTATTATTTTAAATATTAAATATTTTTTAAAAAAATTAGGTATTCCTAATATCCTCACAGCTAGGGGATTTTTGTCTGAGGGTACCAGTTGCATTCTACAATTAATTTGCGGTATCAAACGACCTCAGAAAAATATGAAATTTAAGACTATAGTTGTAGACATATACAAGAGTATCTAAAAAAATTTCCAGCTCAAAATACCCCGTCCGTACTGAGTTACAAAATCGGAAATACACATCAAATTTTTCACTACCAGCAGCATTTTCAGCTGCTCACTGTCCAGAATTGGACTCGGTGTTTGGGCTACTAAATTTCTTCCAAATATTATGAAAAAATTCATGGATTGTCTAGAAACATAGAAGAACAAGTCCCCAAAATTTGAGCCCAAAATTCTGAACAGTATGAGAGCAAGAAATTCCCAAACTTACATACTTATACATGTTCTTTGACAATTTCATGGAAAAAGATTTTCTACCATATAAATTATTTTTTGTTAGCATGCTAACTTTCATTACATGGTAACAAAATTTCTCTTAGCTACTACCACATGCCAAAATTTACATATACACAAAAAGCTAAATTCTTTAGAGTAAGAGTATCACCAACTTTTTGCAAGAAGACTCCTCCTTGTAGCTTTGCTTGCTTGCTTCCCTTTGCTCACTTTGATCTTCTATAACCCAAGGTGTAGTTGTTGCTAGCTTTATCTTCTCCTTCTCCACTTCAAAGAACCCACCTTTCTACTCTTCTCCTTTGTTTTTGAAACAAGAACAAAGTGAAGGAAATGAAAGAATGAGAGAGTGAGTGGAAATGGGGGTTTTATAGAAAAATGGGAGCTAGGGTTGGGAGGTTTGGCCGGATTTGGTGAAGGGCCAAGATGGGAGGGCTTGAGTTAAGTGGAGATGGAGGGATGAGATGAGTGCCAATACATCCAATTAGAAGCTTCTTGGAAGTTTCTTGGAAATTTCTTGGAAGTTCTCATTCTTCAAAGTCAACAGACATGGTGATTTATTTCCACCATCTTCATCAAGATCCAATCAATGATCACATGATGCTAGGGTTCTTAACCCTAGGTTAGGTCAAGGAACCCTAGGTCACCATACCCTAACCCTAACCCTAGTGCATAAATAGGCATGGTTATTCAAATCATGCACCAAAACAATTCGAGCACTACCTTGGTTCTAAATAACCAATATAATAATAATAATAATAATAATAATAATAATAATAATATAAATTATTATTTTCTCCCGAAAATTATCTGGTCAAAACAATCAGGACAATCTACAGTTTAATCGAGAAGATATCCCGAGTCTATCTTATCGGGTTCAGAACAACTCATATATCTGAAATATCTCAATTAAAACTGATGATTATTAGAAAAATATGTAATCGTGTGCAATACTCAGACTTGCACGAATTACAATGCAAAAATAGCTATATTCTATTTTGTGGGGTATTACAGTTCCACCCTAATGACGAAGGTTGGAAGGAATTTATTCAGCCTTACTTGCAAGGGAAAGGAACGAAAAGTTTAGGTTTCTGGGTGAGTTCTAAGGTGTCATGGTTTTGGTAGGGGATCGCTTGAGCCAATTATCCGTTCAACACAAAGATTACGTCATTTATTTGTGATGGGCAATCGACAAGGTTCTGGTGGGACAAATGGTGCAACGCTCACACTCTTAGAGAGAGATTCCCGGACCTATATGAGCAGGTGTCCCAACCTCAAACATGTGTGGCTAAGACATGGAAACCTTACTTCTGAAATCGACTCAGTTAGGAATCCCACTAGTTGCTGGGAGAACTCCAAAACAACATCGTATAGAACGGGGCGAAATGCTCACACGGCCTGGACCAGAATTCTTAGGGTTTGGAGAACAATGACTCGTTCACAGTCTGTTCCCTATACAACTGTATCCACTTTCAGGGATGTAAACCTAGATGGGATCAGATACTCTGGAAGGCAAAAGCGCCTCTTAAATTAGAGTTTTCCTCTGGTTGGTACTCAATAACACCATCCTGATCAGAGAAAATCTAGCCAAAAGGCAACCAAATATTGCAACCAGTTGTGGGTTCTGCAAATTTTGTACGGAATCATTGACCACTTATTCATTAGTTGCCAACGGAGTAAGGCAACACTGGTCGAGTTCCTGCAGGACTTAAGTACGAATGATTATCCCAACACATATGAGGATCTATGGATTGGTCCCAAATCTGCTTTCTGGCATCATGAGATGAAAGAAGCATGGTACATCGTCATCGCTGCGACAACCTAAGTTTTATGGTTTAACAGAAATAACTTTTACTTTCGTGCAACATGTAATAGTACTGTTGGTATTTTAACTCTTATCATACATCTTATTTTCTTTTGGGCTACAGCTGTTGCCATAGAGCCGAGAGGGGGAATCGCCAAAGCATTTCAGGTAGACGAGTACGATGATGAGGAGGTCGAGTTCAGACCAACCTTAGACTGAGTGGAGCAACGGTACCCAGATTCTCACCTTCGAGAGATTTTTTTGAAGGACCACTATGATTGTAATTGTCTCTCTATGTACTTGTTTTTTTTGTTTATCTGTAGCACTTTTGAATTGTCTCCCCTTCCAGGGCGATGTTGGAGGATTATGTTTTATTTCATGCTTTGTAGAATATATTGCACTAAACCAAGCAGTGAAAAATTATGATTCATGTAGCCGCCTCCAACTAGTTGGAAAAAAATGCTTTGTTGTTGTTCATTCATGTCTTATGCATGTTGAGTTTTAGGTCAAAACATAACTTAAGATACGGTACCATATATATCATTTCCATACTCCATGAGACTAATTAAATTAAATTTCATTTCAATTTTAGTTGAGACTAAAAGATCGACATAAAAGATCGACATAGTACAATTTTTTTTCTTCATATTAATTCTATAACGATACCGTACGCTCCATCATCTCTGTATTGACCTATCCAAGCTTCCTAGCTAGACCCTTATCGAATCTTAAGTCGATACTTATTTTACCTTATATTAATCAGTAATCAGCTTGCTTCATGAGTAGTAAAAAGAATAGTAACTTGTTGCACATTATTTACTAAATCGAACTCCTTTTCCTTTCTAGCTCAACACAAATTCGAGCAAGGCATATTCATCTTATCGGGTCACAAGAATTGTGACTGAGATGTCACAAATTCAAAAGTTAAGCAACCACATTTTTAAGAGAAAAATGGAACAAATTATATCTATGAGATAGCATATATATCTCCTATTTACGTTATCTGAAAACAATCACTACTTGACTATTCGTAAAAGGAATTGATTGAAAATTTTCACCTCTGAATAAATAACTATAAAATATCTAGGCCCAACATCAAGTAATCCATAAATAATATTTTGGGCTTCCGTAAGTATTGAGATTTTCTAAAACATGCTAGTGGATTTAGATTCATCATCAAGTGCATAAACTTAGATCAATGTGGAAGGTTCAAAGAAAGTAGGAAGATTCATGAATGAGTATTAATGAATGTATCTAGAGATTTCCTCCTTGACCTATATAAGGAGAGGTCATTTTCTAATTCCAACAACACATTGTGAGAGAATCATCTTCATCAAAGTAGAGAGAAAAAAGTGTCATCTCCAAGTTGAGAGTGTTGAGTGTTATACTAGCAAAACAATTGTGAGAGAGAGTGTTTCTTTCAAGTAGTGTTCTTGAAGTTGGATCTCTTTGTACCTATTACTTTCATAATGGAGGTTCTTGTTGCACCGTGGACGTAGGCACCTTACTGAACCACGTTATATTTGGTATTCTCTATCCCCTGCTCTTTTATTTTCTTGCATATTTCAATTTGTGGTTTGAGTTGATATTTTCATTCTACTTTTATCAATTCTATTTTTTTCCCAACAGTGGTATCAGAGCACCAGGTTTGTGGTGCTAGCGTTAGAATGGAAGGCTCAAGGAGCACTATGGTTTGCCTCAACCTCTCCAATTGGATCACATGGAATCCAAGAATGAAGGACATTCTTTATTGCAAGGATTTGCATGAACATATTGAAGGAGTCGAAGGCAAGGTGGAGAACACTACCGACGCCGATTGGAAGAAGTTGAATCGCAAGGCTATTGGTCATATTCGTGAATGGGTGGATGATAGTATGTTCCACCATGTATCGAACGAAACCGACGTACATGCTCTTTAGTTGAAGTTGGATTCGTTGTTCGAACAAAAGACTGCCTCCAAGAAAACATTCCCCATCAAAGAGTTGGTCAACATGAAGTATAGGGAAGACATAAAGGTGACCGAGCATCTAAACAACTTCCTTCCAGAGCATCATTAATCAATTGGCTACGATGGACATGAAAATCAAGGACGAGTTACGAGCGTTGTTGCTTCTTGGATCGTTGCCCGAAAACTGGAAGACTTTTGTCACCACCATAAGTAACTCTGCTCATAATGGTGTGTTATCTATGAATAATGTTAAAGATAACATGATGAATGAAAAGACCAGGAGAAAGTCTACAAGTTCCTATAGTAGCCCAGTGTTTGTGGCAGAGTGTCAAGGAAGGAGCAAGAGTAAAGGCCCCATTCGAGATCATGGAAGAAGTGCAAGCCGTTCGAGGACATGTTTCAATGGGAAGTGTCAACATTGTGGTCTCTATGGCCACATGATAAAGAATTGCAACATATTGAAGAATAAAAAGAAGGATGGAAAAGATGGCTCAACCTACCAAAAGAAGGAGGACACAAGCAGTACCGTCGCTGTCGTGTTTGAGCGAGTATATGAGTTGTTGGCTCTTAAAGATGAATGCATACATGTCGATGAAGATAAATGCAATTCATGGGTAGCTGATTCTGAAGCATCTTTCCATGCCATGGAGCACTCAGTCTTCAATACATACAAAGCCAGAGACTTTGGAATAGTGAAGATGGGCAATGATAGTTATTCCAAGATTGTTGGAATCAGTGATGTTTGGTTTGAGACCGATTTGGGCTATAAGTTGTTGTTAAAAAAATGTGAGACATGTTCCTGGTCTACGTCTCAATCTGTTGTTAACCGGCGTGCTTGATCAACAAGGATTTCATCATCATGGAGGTGACAGAAAATGGAGGCTTACCAAGGGATCGCTAGTGGAGGAGAGAGAGAGAAGTTATGCTGCACCCTCTACAAGACATATGACAAAAATTTCAAAGGAGAATTGAATGTTGTGGATGATTCTTCTCCAAGCATATGACACAAGAGGTTAGGCCACATGAATGAGAAGAGATTGCAAGTTCTGGCAAAGAAGTCTCCCATTCCCTTTGACAAAGGTACCACACTAGACTCTTTTGATTATTGTTTATTTGATAAGAAATACAATGCTAGTTTTTTTGGCAGTTTCAGAAGAAAAATAAAAAAAATTGACCTATTACACTCTGTTATGTGTGGCCCTATGGAAGTTGAATCACTAGGTGATAATAGATATTTTTTTTATTTATATTCATGATGCTTCACGAAAGGTTTGGGTGTATTTATTGAAATCAAAAGGCCAGGTGTTCCAAACCTTCAGGCAGTTCTATGTCATGGTGGAGAGGGAGACAAGGAGAGCCCTCAAAAGTATTCGTAGTGACAATGGGGGAGAGTACACTTTGAACGATTTCAGAGATTATTGTTCAAAGCATGACATTAGGCATGAGAAGACAATTCCTGGCACCCACTACAAAAGATACTGGATTTTCCGGCGTTTTTTTACGTCTTTACCGGCGTTTTTTTACGCCGGTGAAAATTTCACCGGCGTTTATAATAGCGCCGGTTCAAATGCCGCCGAAGCGAGCATCGCGGAAACGAAGGGGTCTACACCGGAGGTTTTAATGGACGCCGGTAAATGTCACAACTACACCGGCGGTCAGAAAATGCCGGTGTATGTGGGTCTCTGAGTGCCATTCTTTTACACCCTATATACATTCACCGGCGGTCGTAAACCGCCGGTATTTATACATTCACCGGCGTTTCTATAAACACCGGTGTAGAACGAAAGTATACCGGCAGTCGTAGAGCGCCGGTATATGTGCGTTTATGAGTGCCTGGTTTTCCCTACTTACAAGCACCGACGTGACTAAAAAATGCCGGTGTAGTTCTATACACCGGCGTTTTATAAAATGCCGGTGTTCGTCGGTGCCGTTACAGCTGACGACATTCACCGGCGTGTGTGGAACGCCGGTATATCGCACACTCCAACAAATTGATTATATAGACCGGCGTTTTTAAAACGCCGGTCTAGCTATGCCCGTTTATTTTCGATACTCCGGTTTTCCGTTCGATTTCAATTCACAGTTTCATTTACAAAACCTGTAAACTAATTCACAACTGATTCAACCAATTTCGTTGCATATTACTGCGCAAATCACAACCAAACACAAGAATAATTAAAGATAATCAAGTTTCACACGTGTCATATCAACGTCCAAATTCATTGATTAATTAACAGTGTCATAATTAACAAATTAATATAGGGACTAACATCCCAAATATCCAAACAAACCAGTCTGACAAATATCCAAAATATCCCAAATTAAAAGTCTGACATAACTCTCATAAAAAAAAACCAGTCTGACATAACAACAGCAAGGAGGAGGACATAAGAACAACAACCATACAGTAAGGAGGACATAAGAACAGCAAGGAGGACCGCAGATTCATACCCCTCGAGTAGCTTCAGCTTTGATCATCAGAATTTCCTTCATCTGGGCGACCGCTCTGTGAAAAAAAAAACAATAGTTTAATTCAACAGTAGACCACAATACAGAATATACATATTTTTTGAACTTGCAAAAAGAACTACCTGTATCTTAAATTATAAGATCAAAGTGCCAATTGCAAATGGAATTGTTAATGATATATACAGAGGTAAAATAATTACATTGCAATGCTAAAAATCTAGTACTTAATTTTGTTTTTAAATATATCTAAAATAACAAAACAAATGAAAATTCAGTATTCAACTTGAAACCTTTATATTCTCCTCTGATTGGGAATATCCACTATCTAAAACAGTAAAACAAATGAAAATTCAGTATCTAAGCATGTCTTTCATGGATTGTTCAGACAATCCATGAAACTGTCATCGTGGACAGAAACCAAATATAAGAAAAATAAGAAAAATAAGATAGGGCTCATATCAAGTTTATTTTTAGGGAACTGTCATCGTGGAAGGAAACCAAATACAGAAGCCAAAAATGAAAACAGAAAGAAGAATGGTAGAGACTTTGGATACACCAGGCTAACATAGCGGCATTTTCCTCATCTCTCTCTCATCCCTTGTTTCCCTTCAGCACACGAACTCAAAGAGACATCAGCAACAACAGCAAGAGCGACAAGAACAACAATAATAATAAATTATTATGAACAAGATGTCTCTATATGGGTTTCCAGATCTCCACTCGAGCCCTCTCTTTCTAATTACAGCCCAATTAAAAATATAGACAACAGCCACTAAACAATCCAATCACAGCCCAATCAAAATTTGCCATCCTGGATCTTAATGAAATAAGCTTCATTAACAGTGAAAGAAAATGAGGATGCTAGCAGCATACTTAGTTTGGAAGTGAACCCATTTTTTGTTAAAAAATCATGCCAAAGATGGCAATCAGCTTCATTAACAGTATCTGAAAATGAAAATTTCCATTATCTGAGCTTATATGTTGCTCTACTAATTCACTGTGCCCAACTAAATCTAAAACCCAATTGTTGTGCATATCCGGCCGGAGGATTTTGGCATACGTACCTATAGCATCCTCAGTTCACAGTGAACCCATTTTGGTCAAAAAAACATGCCAAGAAGACAATCAGATGCATGAAAATAAGCTTCACTAACAGTAAAAGAAGATGAGGATGCTAGCAGTAAACTTAGTTTGGAAGTGTACCCATTTTAGGTTAAAAAATCATGCCTAAGATGGCAATCAGGTTACTTTAACAGTATCTGAAAATAAAAATTTGCATTATCTGAGCTTATATGTTGCTCTACTACTTCTTTAGCCCAACTAAATCTAAAACCCAATTGTTGTGCATACCCGGAGGATTTTGACATACAGCTATAGCATCCTCAGTTCACAGTGAACCCATTTTGGTCAAAAAAACATGCCAAGAAGACAATCAGATGCATGAAATCAGCTTCATTAACAGTGAGAGAAACTGGGGATGCTAGCAGCATACTTAGTTTGGAAGTGAACCCATTTTTGGTTACAAAATCATGCCAAAGATGGCAATCAGGTTACTTTAACAGTATCTTAAAATGAAAATTTTCATTATCTGAGCTTATATGTTGCTCTACTAATTCATTGTGCCCAACTAAATCTAAAATCCAATTGTTATGCATATCCGGCCGGAGGATTTTGGCATACGTACCTATACCATCCTCAGTTCACAGTGAACCCATTTTGGTCAAAAAAACATGCCAAGAAGACAATCAGATGCATGAAATCAGCTTCATTAACAGTGAAAGAAAATGGGGATGCTAGCAGCATACTTAGTTTGGAAGTGAACCCATTTTTTGTTAAAAAATCATGCCAACGAGGGCAAACAGGTAACTTTAACAGTATCTTAAAATGAAAATTTTCATTATCTGAGCTTATATGTTGCTCTACTAATTCACTGTGCCCAACTGAATCTAAAATCCAATTGTTGTGCATATCCGGCCAGAGGATTTTGGCATATGTACCTATAGCATCCTCAGTTCACAGTGAACCCATTTTGGTCAAAAAAACATGCATGCCAAGAAGACAATCAGATGCATGAAATCAGCTTCATTAACAGTGAGAGAAACTGGGGATGCTAGCAGCATACTTTGTTTGGAAGTGAACCCATTTTTGGTTACAAAATCATGCCAAAGATGGCAATCATGTTACTTTAACAGTATCTTAAAATGAAAATTTCCATTATCTAAGCTTATATGTTGCTCTACTAATTCACTGTGCCCAACTAAATCTAAAATCCAATTGTTGTGCATATCCGGCCGGAGGATTTTGGCATACGTACCTATACCATCCTCAGTTCACAGTGAACCCATTTTGGTCAAAAAAACATGCCAAGAAGACAATCAGATGCATGAAATCAGCTTCATTAACAGTGAAAGAAAATGGGGATGCTAGCAGCATACTTAGTTTGGAAGTGAACCCATTTTTTGTTAAAAAATCATGCCAACGAGGGCAAACAGGTAACTTTAACAGTATCTTAAAATGAAAATTTCCATTATCTGAGCTTATATGTTGCTCTACTAATTCACTGTGCCCAACTAAATCTAAAATCCAATTGTTGTGCATATCCGGCCAGAGGATTTTGGCAAAGATACCTATAGCATCCTCAGTTCACAGTGAACCCATTTTGGTCAAAAAAACATGCCAAGATGACAATCAGATGCATGAAAATAAGCTTCACTAACAGTAAAAGAAGATGAGGATGCTAGCAGCATACTTAGTTTGGAAGTGTACCCATTTTTGGTTAAAAAAATCATGCCTAAGATGGCAATCAGGTTATCTTTAACAGTATCTGAAAATGAAAATTTCCATTATCTGAGCTTATATGTTGCTCTACTAATTCACTGTGCCCAACTAAATCTAAAACCCAATTGTTGTGCATATCCGGAGGATTTTGGCATAATCTAAAGCTTATTTCACAGTGAACCCATTTTGGTCAAAAAAACATGCCAAGATGACAATCAGATGCATGAAATAAGCTTCATTAACAGTAAAAGAAGATGGAGATGCTAGCAGCATACTTAGTTTGGAAGTGAACCCATTTTTGGTTAAAAAATCATGCCAAAGATGGCAAACAGGTTACTTTAACAGTATCTTAAAATGAAAATTTCCATTATCTGAGCTTATATGGAGATTGTAGTCATAGATCAATTCTTCATTGAAGAAAAATACGAATAGGGCTCATATCATGTGTAGTTTTAAGGAATTGTCATCGTGGAAGGAAACCAAATATAGAAGCCAGAAAGAGGAATGGTAGAGAATGAGGATACACCAGGCTAACATAGCGGCATTTTCCTCATCTCTCTCTCATCCCTTCTTTCCCTTCAGCACACAAACACATAGAGACATCAGCAACAACAGCAAGAGCGACAGGACAACAATAATAATAAATTATTGTGAACAAGATGTCTCTATATGGGTTTCCAGATCTCCACTCCAACTCGTCTCTTTCTAATCACAGCCCAATTAAGAACAATTGTTCACAGTCACTGTTAAAGAAACATATATGCTCAGATTATGGAAATTTTTATTTTCAGATACTGTTAAAGAAGCTGATTTCATGCATCTGATTGCTATCTTTGGCATGATTTTTTAACCAAAATGGGTTCACTTCCAAACTAAGTATGCTGCTAGCATACCAAAATCCTCCAAATCAGAACAACAACACGGCTGAACAAACCTTGTTTGCAGGTCATACAATGTCATCTACACCATGTTATGTGCCAAAGTGGGGTTGGTCATTCAATGCATGAACGACACGTATTAGTTGTTTGTGAGTATGCAATAGGGTGCAGCTATGAACAGGGCTCATGTCAAGTGTAGTATTACGGACTGTCATCGTGGAAGGAAACCAATTTAATATAGAAGCCATATATGGAGCTAGAAAGAGGGATGGTAGAGAATGAGGATACACCAGGCTAACATAGCGGTATTTTCCTCAACTCTCTCTCATCCCTTCATTCTCTTCAACAAACGCACACAAAGAGACATCAGCAACAACAGCAAGAGGGGGTTGGTCCAACAATAAGTGTAGATTATAATAAACGAGATGTCTCTATTTGGGTTTCCAGATATCCACTCCAGCCCTTTCTTTCTAATCACAGCCCACTTAAGAAACATAGACGAAATGCTTATAGACGACAGCCACAATGCAGACTCACAAACACTAGTACGTGTCTTTCGTGCATTCAAGACCATAATCTCTTTAAAAATACCAATTTAAAGACTTACCGATGTTTTTTGACAGTGGGCGGCGTGCTACCCTCACTCTCATATGTTTGACTGTCATTATTATTTAGTGGCTGCTCATCCCCATGGCTCTCGTTGCCATCATTTATATTTACCATCTTTCCACGCCTCGGCATGTTGTACCTGTCAAGGATTCGATAACTTTCTTAGAGATGCAAATTTAATTAATAACATGTTTATAATAACTATCATAAAATTTGTACTTTAGTAGGATTAACAAACTGTTCCTATACAATTTTCACCAATAACTATCATAAAATTTGTACTTTAGTAGGATTTTGGCATACGTACCTATACCATTCTCAGTTCACAGTGAACCCATTTTGGTCAAAAAAACATGCCAAGATGACAATCAGATGCATGAAAATAAGCTTCACTAACAGTAAAAGAAGATGAGGATGCTAGCAGCATACTTAGTTTGGAAGTGTACCCATTTTTGGTTAAAAAATCATGCCTAAGATGGCAATCAGGTTATCTAACAATATCTGAAAATGAAAATACCCATTATCTGAGCGTATATGTTGCTCTACTAATTCTTTAGCCCAACTAAATCTAAAACCCAATTGTTGTGCATACCCGCAGGATTTTGGCATACGTACCTATAGCATCCTCAGTTCACAGTGAACCCATTTTGGTCAAAAAAACATGCCAAGATGATAATCAGATGCATGAAAATAAGCTTCACTAACAGTAAAAGCAGATGAGGATGCTAGCAGCATACTTAGTTTGGAAGTATACCCATTTTATGTTAAAAAATCATGCCTAAGATGGCAATCAGGTTATCTAACAGTATCTGAAAATGAAAATTTCCATTATCTGAGCGTATATGTTGCTCTACTACTTCTTTAACCCAACTAAATCTAAAACCCAATTGTTGTGCATATCCGGCCGGAGGATTTTGGCATACGTACCTATAGCATCCTCAGTTCACAGTGAACCCATTTTGGTCAAAAAAACATGCCAAGATGACAATCAGATGCATGAAAATAAGCTTCACTAACAATAAAAGAAGATGAGGATGCAAGCAGCATACTTAGTTTGGAAGTATACCCATTTTATGTTAAAAAATCATGCCTAAGATGGCAATCAGCTTCTCTAACAGTATCTGAAAATGAAAATTTCCATTATCTGAGCTTATATGTTGCTCTACTACTTCTTTAGCCCAACTAAATCTAAAACCCAATTGTTGTGCATATCCGGTCGGAGGATTTTGGTATACGTACCTATAGCATCCTCAGTTCACAGTGAACCCATTTTGGTCAAAAAAACATGCCAAGATGACAATCAGATGCATGAAAATAAGCTTCACTAACAATAAAAGAAGATGAGGATGCTAGCAGCATACTTAGTTTGGAAGTGAACCCATTTTTGGTTAAAAAATCATGCCAAAGATGGCAATCAGGTTACTTTAACAGTATCTTAAAATGAAAATTTCCATTATCTGAGCTTATATGTTGCTCTACTACTTCTTTAGCCCAACTAAATCTAAAACCCAATTGTTGTGCATATCCGAAGGTTTTTGGCATACAGCTATAGCATCCTCAGTTCACAGTGAACCCATTTTGGTCAAAAAAATATGCCAAGAAGACAATCTGATGCATGAAATCAGCTTCATTAACAGTGAAAGAAAATAGGTATGCTAGCAGCATACTTAGTTTGGAAGTGAACCCATTTTTTGTTAAAAAATCATGCCAACGAGGGCAAACAGGTAACTTTAACAGTATCTTAAAATGAAAATTTCCATTATCTGAGCTTATATGTTGCTCTACTAATTCACTGTGCCCAACTAAATCTAAAATCCAATTGTTGTGCATATCCGGCCGGAGGATTTTGGCATACGTACCTATATTATCCTCAGTTCACAGTGAACCCATTTTGGTCAAAAAAACATGCCAAGATGACAATCAGATGCATGAAAATAAGCTTCACTAACAGTAAAAGAAGATGAAAATTTCCAGTATCTAAGCATATATTTTTCTATTCATTCTTCATCCCAACTAAACCATTCATGTTAAGAAAATCAAGATGCATAATCTGAAAAAACATGCTTTTTTTGAAAAATAAAGAAAATCAAGAGATGATACAGAAGAGAGAGAGAGAGAGCGGGGCGACGAGCACGAGGGCGTAGGAGAGAGAGAGAGAGCGGGGCAATCGCCGATTCACC
Organism: Hemerocallis citrina; assembly: GCA_017893485.1. Lineage (NCBI taxonomy): Eukaryota > Viridiplantae > Streptophyta > Magnoliopsida > Asparagales > Asphodelaceae > Hemerocallis > Hemerocallis citrina. The sequence goes on along the minus strand of CM030363.1, from coordinate 205,029,650 downwards.
TCCAAATAGAGAGAGGGAAGAGAGAAATCGAAAATGACGAAGGGAAGAAGGGATGATTTTGAAAGGTCGAAGGCCGTCGAAGAGGACGAAGCGGCGGAGGCAAACGCGCAGGAAGTAGAGCGAGGAAGGAGGGAAACGAAGCGCCCCCCCTTTTTTTTGGGGGGGGTTTGGGAAAATGGCAAGCAAAAGATTAGGGTTGGCGGGTTTTATCGCAGCTTATTCACCAGCGTTTCAATTAGACACGCCGGTGAATGTGTCCGTATATTCACCGGCGTTTATTATCAAAACGCCGGTGAATAATACACTTCACCGGCATTTTTAAATAAAACGCCAGTGAATACAAAGATTGCCCGGCAGTTTAAAGCGACCGCCGGTGTATAATCTTCCCATCTGGCCCCCCATTCCTATTCGCTTCCTACCCCGACGCTACTAGTAAAACGCCGGGGAATATTCGCCGGTAAAACAAGTATCTTTTGTAGTGACCCCACAACATAATGGTGTAGCTGAAAGGATAAACCACACCATTCTAAAGAAGGTCAGGTGTATGTTGAAGACGACCAATCCAAAGCTGTGTCAACCGCTTGTTACCTCATCAACCGATCACCAAGTGTACCATTGGGTTTTAAGACTCCTGAATGTGTATGGACTGGTAGAAGCACTTTATATTCACACTTGAGAGTGTTTGGGTGCAAAGCATTTGCACGTGTACCCAAAGTGAATAGATTGAAGATAAATGACAGAGGCACATCGTGCGTTTTCTTCGGGTACGAATGAAAAGATGGGCTACTGGATGTGGGATCAAAAGATCAACAAGTTATTCCGAAGCAGAAATGTGGACTTATTTGAGGATCAGACTATGGCAGATATTGACAAGCAGACGATCTAGAACACATATCAGTTCACCTATGAATCACTGCTGCAACAAGAAACCAATGACAAACCTCAAGAAGATGTACATGAAGATGTTCCCGAGATGCCTAAAGCAAGAGGTGTTGAGATAGTGTCTGAAACTGAAGACGATGATCAGGAGGATCATGTTCAAGGGGTACCTAATCAGGGGGAGCTGAGTCAGGGGGAGCAACTAGAGATTGCTTAAGTACCAGTTCAGAAATCAACTAGAGTGGCAAAGCCAAGTACCAAGTATCCTTCTTCACAGTATGTCTTTATGAATAGTGATGAGGATGATCCGTATTCCAGATATATTCTGTTGACTGATAATGCAGAACCCGAAAGCTTTGAAGAGGCAAAGATTTATGCAGACAATGATAAATGGATGTTGGCAATGAAGTCTGAGATGGAGTATTCATTAAAAAATGATACCTATGAGTTTGTAATACCCATAATTTTTAAATAATACTTTAAGATTAGTAAATGAATTAAAATGATTTTTGGTGATTTAATAAATATTTTTCTAAAATTTACCTTTTTACACGTGCAAAACACGTACAAATGTTTTTTTGGGAAGTTCAAAGTCAAATTTCTTTTTGGGTAAACCCATTAATCATTATTAGATATTATTTTTGAATTTTCTGGATTTTTCTGATAATTATTTGACCTATTTGTAAATATTACAAAAAAGAGGGACTTTTGTGCAAAATTACCACTTGGAGTAAAAACTCTAGATTTTCAGATTTTTGGGCTGGGCATGATTCCTAGTCAACTCAGAGATAAAGAGTTTACTTTTTGTTTTAATAAATTTGGTTTATTTTGCAAGTTTTGATAAAGAAGGGTCTTTTTGCAAAATTGCCACTTAGAGGGGCAAAAGTGCAATTTTATTTTTTATGGGTTTTAAAACAGTTCCGGCTGACAATAGAGGAATTATTCTTGCTTTTAAATCTCAATTAAGTTGGTTTTATTTAACTTCCAAGTATAAGGATTTATATATGTAAAGATATATTTAAAAGAGGTATTTTACAAATCTATTCAAAACCCTAATTTCTTAGAATCCCGACCTATTTAAGGTGGGGTGCAGCCGTCTCTATGCTGCACAACACAAATGGGTTTATTATTATTATTTTCTTGAAGTTTTAAAGCGAGGATCTTGGTTTTCTTGCGAAAGGAAGGATTTCTTATTTGTTTCTTCAGTTGATTCTTCAATAAGGTGAGTGACATATGTTTATTTTCTTTTGTTCTAAGTATGTTGTATGTGATGATTTATCTATTAAAAAGCATGTTAGATGATGGTATGAAGATATAATGAATTTTGATGAGTAGATGAACTAAAAATTGAATATTTTCATGAAACTATGCCATTAATGAATTAAAACCCTAATAGATAATTTGAGATTGCTAAAGAACCTAATAGAAATCATGAGTAGGTTTTTTCCTTTCATATACTTGCTGATTTGAACATATATATTGAGTTGTATGATGATCATTGCAAAGTGAACTTAAAGCTATGCTTTACTGTGGGTGTATATATGTGTACTGTTTTGGGTATTTGATAGGGTATAACTTGATTATATACATGTTGTAAGTGCATATAATCGTGAGTGAACTGATGTAATCAGTGGGGGTGGTGTTTAACCAAGATTTGGAGGGATTTTTAGATCAAAGAGATCGAGTGCTGATGTTTTGAAAAGGGGTTTTTGATTTCGGTCTGATGAGTTTTGCCGATATTGGTTTTTGTGATTTTTATGAAGTTTTCAATTGAGATTTGATTTGTTTTGATACTGAGTTTTATTTGAACATTATACTACTTTTAATTCATGAGATCTTGATGCTTTGATGATGCTTAACTTCCCTATACACACACATATATATACACACATATACACACATTTACACACATGAATATACCTCACTGTTGATGAATTGCCTAAATTAATTTTGATGTTTTCATGAAATCTTCGATTGGATCTTATTTGTTTTGATACTGAATTGGTTTTGAACTTTATACTACATATATACAATGGATTTTTATGCTTAACCAATTCACAAATACACGCATACACACATTTGCATTTATATATATACTGTTTTTGAAGGTTTTTATGAATCTTGATGGAGTTATGATTGGGTTTCAATTGTTTTGGTTCTGAGATAGTTTTAAACATCTTACTACACTTATTTGATGGAGTTTTGATGATTAAACACTTGTAGGATCATATATATATATATATATATATATATATATATATATATATATATATATATATATATATATATATATATATACTCATATATACTTTACGAATTTTGAAGATTTTTGTGAAAAAATTCTATTTTGAGATCTTGATGTGTTTTGATGTGTTTTAATAATTCCTATATGTTATACAAGTTATAATTAATCATCTCAGGAAGTTAGATTTTGATTTTTCAAAGTTTTAATCGAGTATCAGTTGAAAACATGCACAAACCTAACGATTGTGTAGCAGGTCACGGTCGACCGTCATGCTTTCATTTTGAAAATCTTGAATTGATAGTCGACTGCGCTGTTTGAGCGGTCGACCGTCACTTGTTTCTTTTGGCTGTTTTGTTGGATTTTCTTCTTTTCTTTAAACAGTTATTTCTTCTATATTATGGATTATTACTCTACTGTTTTAAATGATGTTTTTACTACAGATTATAGTATTTTACAGAGAGTTGTGTTTTATTTATAATAGAGTTTTAAATGTATTCTTATGACCTTATTAAGTGAGTTATGTGTGTTTTCAAAAGAACTGACGTTTTGATGATATTTTACGACTTAAAAATATGATTTTATGTTATTTGATGGATTTGATATTTTATTTAAATTCTGGAATTTTATGAGCACATTAAATGAATTTGAATTTTGTTGATTTAAAGGGTTTTCTTATTATAGACGTTTTGATGATGGATTTGTGAGTTTTATTGGAAGTTTTGGTGTTGATTTTTGTTTTGTGTATCTCTAGGAGTTGAGTGGGAGTCTTGTGAACCGGCAGATGAGATTTTGTGGATTTAGACTAGTGGGGTCTTGGGTTTTTTGTTGTGGAATTAAGTCCGGCAGGATGCACTAACTTTAGAGAAGGAGAATTTTGTGTTTTTAATAATAACCAACTTAAGGACAGGCACAAGTGGAGATGTGATGGAACTTGGGAAACATAAGTATATGCTCTTGATCTAGGTCCAACGGATACGTTCCAAGACTTGTGAGTTGTTCTATCTCAAGAGGATATTTGTATGTTCGCGTGTCAAGGATCTGCAGGCCTATTCACGGAGCATGCAGGGTGCATTCGCGTGTTGAGAGTCGGCAGGCCTATTCACATGATGTACCTGGTGTATCTGCACGTCGAGGGCCTCGCAAGCCTATCGTGGGGTACACGGCAAGAAGGTAATTCTCTGGTTTTTGAGCTATTCTTACATGATGCTTGCGCGTCGAGGGTTGTGATGCCTATTCGCGAAGTATTCTGGATCTTGTTTCCATGACCGTAGTAGGATTAGCTGCATAACGAGAGATTTAACCCTATAAAGTGGAGAACGATAAGGGCTTTCACCGAACCTATGTATTGTGAGATTCATAGAATCCGACAAGTATGCATTAGAGAGTCATCATATAGCATCTGTGTTTTCTTGACTTGGTTTTATGCATGTTGTTTTCTGTTTTTCCTACACTAGTCTCACTTGATGTTTTCATCTTTATTTATTGTTATTTCTTATCTTATTTATTCTTGCTGTTAATACATGTTGTTTATGACTCTATGCTTTATGTTTTATTTATATTGTTTTCTTTTGATGTCACTCACACCGTTATGGCTGATCCCTGTAGTTTTGGGGGTTAGGGTTATCTCTAGCCTCATATTTTACAGTTAGGTGCCTATAGCTTGGGATTTGGATGCATGAAATAGAATGATGTTATGACTTATGTAAATGTAAAAGATGTGTTGTAAATAAAAGAAAAGATTGTAATTCAAGATATTTGTTTTTTCACTGTGTTTTGTAATGAATTGATGTAATAAAAGTTTGGAGAAAAAAATTATTTGTGTTTTGGCTATGTTTACTATTACAATTAAGGTTGATGCTGAGAATTATGTCACGCATTTCTGAAATATCATATTGAAAATTCGGGGCGCTACAGAGTTGGTAGAACTTCCTAAAGGCATAAAAGCACTCAAGAATAAGTGGGTGTTCAGATTGAACAGGGACGAGAATGAGCAGTTGACAAAATTCAAGGCTCGCTTGGTTGTCAAAGGTTTTGGGCAGAAGGAAGGAGTAGATTTTGATGAAATTTTCTCACCAGTGGTTAAGATGACTTCTATCTGACTTATTTTGGGCATGACTGCTAGCATGGATCTTGAGGTGGAACAGTTGGACGTGAAGACGATATTTCTGCATGGTGATTTGGAAGATAAAATTTATATGGATCAACCAGAAAATTTTGAAGTTGAAGAAAAAGAACACATGGTTTTTATGCTGAAGAAAAGCTTGTACGGGCTCAAGCAAGCGCCAAGGTAGTTGTATAAGAAGTTTGACTCATTCATGGTGGATCATGGGTATAAAAGGACAGATGCAGATCCACGTGTATACATCCAGCAGTTCATTGGAAGTAACTTCATCATTTTATTTCTCTATGTTGATGATATGTTGATTGTGGGCCAAGATGTTACTATAATTCGCAAGTTGAAATCAGATTTGTCTTTGATATGAAATACTTAGGGTCAGCTAAGCAAATTTTGGGTATAGAGATTACTCGTGACGGGAAGACAAAGAAGTTGTGGTTGTTACAGGAGAGGTACGTTGAACAAGTACTTAAAAGGTTCAACATGCAAGGAGCTAAGCCAGTGGGCTCACCTTTAGGTAATCAATTCAAGTTAAGCAGAAGGTTATGCCTAGATACTCAAGAGGAGAAGAACAAGATGGCAAGTATCCCCTACTCATCAGCTGTCGGTAGTCTTATGTATGCTATGGTATGCACTTGCCCAGACATAGCACATGCAATTGGTATTGTTAGTAGATATCTATCTAACCCTGGCAAAGAGCATTGGGAAGCAGACAAGTGGATACTCAGATATTTGAGAGGCACTTCAAAGTTGTGCTTATGTTTTGGTGGAGCAAAACCAATTCTAGAAGGTTTCATAGATGCAGACGTGGTAGGGGATCTTGATGCTAGATAGTCAACTTCTGGTTACTTATTCACTTTTTCGGGGGGAGTTGTTTCGTAGTAGTCCAAGTTACAGAAGTGTGTTGCCTTATCCACCACAGAAGCTGAGTATATTGCTGCAAATGAAGCGGGCAAGGAAATGGTATGGCTGTAGAGGTTTATTTAGGAGTTGGGTATGAGACAAGACAGTTATGTGGTGCATTGTGATAGTCAAAGTGTCATTCATCTGAGTAAGAATTCTGTATATCACCCTCGCACTAAGCACATTGATCTCCGTTATCATTGGATCTGAGATATAGTGTCAATTGAGAAAGATCCATACCAACAAGAGCACTTCTTATATGTTGAGTAAAGTCATTCCGCCGCAGAAGCTGGAGTATTACAGCAAGTCCGCTGGGATGGACTTCAAGTAGAAGTTGCTCGTCGTATTGACCTGATTAGCCTGGAGGAGGAGATTGTAAAATATCCAGACCCAATATTAAATAATCCATAAATAATATTTTGGGCTTCCATAATTATTGGGCTTTTCTAGAACATGCTAGTGGTTCTAGATTCATTATCAAGTGCATAAATTTAGATCAATGTGGAAGGTTCATAAAGGAAGTAGGAAGATTCATGAATGAGCATTAATGAATGTATCTAGAGGTTTCCTCTTTGGCCTATATAAGGAGAGATCATTTGCTCATTCCAACAACCCATTGTGAGAGAATCATCTTCATCCAAGTAGCGAGAAAAGAGTGTCCACTCCAAGCTGAGAGTGTTGAGTGTTATAGTAGCAAAACAATTGTGAGAGAGAATGTTTTCTTCAAGTGGTGTTCTTGAAGTTGGATATCTTTGTATCCATTACTTTCATAGTGGAGGTTCTTGTTGGCCCGTGGACGTAGGCACCTTGCTGAACCACGTTATATTTGGTGTTTTCTATCTCTTGCTCTTTTATTTTCTTGCATAATTCAATTTGTAGTTTAAGTTGGGATTTTAATTCTATTATTATCAATCCTATTTTTTTTTCCTAAGAATAATAACTTGTGGTGCAAATGAAAAGATGTGTTGTAGTATCGCCTTAAAATGCTTTTGCAGTCATTTGTGACTTTCATTTTACACGAAGATGGAAAGAAAATTTTAAGAATAGTGCTTTTGGAATATGCCCCATTTTCCTCATAGCGGACTAGTTTTGCTCACGAGTTCTTCTAGAAAAGAAAAAAGGCGGAAAAAAGAGAAATGTAGTTGCTTACGAGTATTTGATGCTAATACATATATAGTAAGATATACTTTATGTATAAGAATCAATCTCTCTTAATCAGATATAAAGTGGAGTTAGTACTGTTCATTAGTCTAACACCCAACTATTTACGCTGATAATTAAGAACACAATTCTATTCTCTAAGCGTGCTCAACTTTTGAATCTGCAACAGCAATAATTAGGGTTGTTTTTACTTAAAGTCAATCGCAAAGTGTATAAAAGTAGTGTTAGAGAGTTTACTTTCTTTTCATTGATAATGACATTCAAGGATCCATTAAAGGTCAGGATTATGCAATCTTTTTATTTAACAAATTTAATTTAAGCTGAGAGTCGAAGGTCGACCATTTTTTAGCCAATTAGACGGTATAAATATTCGGTAAATTAATTTAAGCTTCTTACGAAATAAGAAGGAGAAATTAACCCAAATCGTATTTTTTCTATTCTTTTTTCCATGTACTATAGTTGGAGCCATAACACTAATAATAATCTTCATCTTGACTCGAATCCGATAGTCATAATTGAAACGGCCGAAACAGAATAACCCTGATTGCGAATATTTTTTTCATTCGCTAGCGAAAGAAAAATCGCTGTTGGTGTTTCGGTCTGAACCAGTTTATTAGTCTTGATTTATGATTTTCCATTTGGACCTATTTATTTGAATGAATTTGTGTCATAATCTCAACAAGTATAACAGACAAATTTACCATTTCAGACATTACCTTTCGCACACAGAAAAACAAAAAATCACTGTAATTCTTAGCTTCTTCTGTAAATTTAGCTATATAATATTGTGTTAAATATTTAATTTTTAACCAAAATTTCCAATAACTGACACATATATGCATACATATGTCTCACTTAATTTTCTAATAGAATATTGGAGATGGATGTCATATGCTGAAACTTTCAACCTTACGTACTTAATTTGGTTCTTTCATTATGAGAATCTCAAATTACAAAAAGCAAACGCAACTAAAAGCCTAATACTAGTCTCACCATAACATCACTTTTTGCCTTCTTTTTTTGGGCGTTCAAAGCTAACCAAAGGAAGAGAAATTTCTTTGTGTTGTGTACTTCTTTTGACTAGCTAATTAAATAGCAAATACTTAGCAAAAAAAATTAAAATTAAAATCAAATTAGAAAATAGAAAACGTATAGCTAGCAAAATGAGTTTGAAGACTATGCCATAAAGAAATGCGTTGACGATCCGTTTTGGGTAGAGATCGAGTCTTATAAGAAAGAAATGTGATAAGCAATTGTAACCCTCTGAATCTGAATTATCGGAAAACCACTATAGCGTTCGTAACTTTTACATTCATTCAGAAAAATGACCGTTGAACATAAGAAGAGTTTCTTTGTCCAGATTTTCTAGAGAGAGAAGCTCCGCAAAAAAGAAAACCCTAGATCTAGATCTGAGTTTGGAGGGGGCGGCGGCTAGGATTTCGCCGCCCCCTCCCGATCGCCCCTCCCCACCGTCCACCCTTCCCCTCTCGCTGCCGCTACTCCCGCCGCAACGTCCCGTCGAGGACCTCCAGTCCCTTCGAAGGCGACGATCGAGAGGCATGCCGCTCCGTCCAGTCGAGAACCTCCAGTACTCCCGTCGAACAACTGTCGGCGTGCTCCTCCAGTCGAGCCATAATGGAGGGCCTAAGTCGTCGCATCGTCCCGTCAAGCAGTTCGAACGCTCGACCATGGAGACTCTTCCGCCGCTACGCCCAGTCGAGGCCCTCCAACTCCCGCCGAGCTCCTTCTCCAAGCATCGGTAGAGCAATGCGGGGGGGGGGGGGGGGGGGGGGGGCAGCCAACGTCGCCGCAACGTTCACCCCCACTGTAGAAAGGGGGCATCAAATCACTCGCAATAGAGAAAGGTTTGGGGATTTGATTGTGCGAGTGTTTGATTATGAGGGGAAGTGATTGAGATGAGATGGAGGAGTTGATTAGTGTTTGGCAGTTGTGAGATGAGATGGGAGATTGTTGATGTGCAGCACGGTAGTGGGGCTTGAGCCTGAAGACGGGATCCCCCCATGAGATGCGCCCACTTGTTGCAGCACAGTTGTGGGGCTTGGGCCCGCAGACGGGGTCCCCCCATGAGGTGAGCTGAGTGGTGATGTAGTACTGGAGGTGTTAGGAAATTTTGGTTATCAGTGTGTAAGTCACACCCTGAATTCGACCTCATTTAACCAATTGCCACAGGATCCGCGACAGTACTGCCACTACGCCTTCATTAGTGAACTTGAAATCTACAACGTCCACCGCCCGCAGGGGCAAGAGGATAAGGTGATGCTTCAGTTAGTTGTGATTTGTTACGGGGTTTTTTGTGAGAGAGAGAGAGTGAGAGAGTGAGATAGTGAAGATGTTGCTTCTCACTACATTATGCATGTAACACCCCGAATTTCAAATAAGTCTGAATTCGAAGTTCCACAAGATCTTTACACTGTACTTCATACAATTTTATAAGGAATTCAAAACTTTTTTATACAACAATGTTTACATCAACACAGCGGAATTATAATTACAACATGATACATGAAATAAATAACAATTGAAATATTTCTTTAAGCAGCATTCCTTCTTTAGTCATTTCATTTATTTTATCTTGCATAGAAACTGTAGGCACATCAGTTGCATCCAACTGACACTAGGATATAATACATCAATTTCTCTAACCTGGAAAGCACACACTTGATCACAAACAAAGCTAAGGGGACTATTTTATTGATGTCGTGTGAGAATGTGCACTTAGTCTTAAATGCAGTTATTTATTATTTCATGACACTAATGCACACTTGTTCGAACTTATGCATCTCATCTACATGTTACCGCTGAATCTGGTGTGGGGGCAAACAGATAGTATTTGTGGATTCTTAGGAAAACCAAATAGCAAAGACCTGGAATCTTCTCACCGGAGTTTGACCGTTGACTTCCTCCGTTGACCTGCAAAAAGTGCGATACACCGGGGTTGATCCCGGCGACGCACCCTTCGACGCTCAAGTCAGTAATCAGAAAGATTATGAGAGAGCGTAAATTGGCAAAAGATTGATTACCTCCTAATGGTGGTGGATGGGGAAATTTATAGCCGCCGTTGGGGTCAGATTAGGAATGTAATCCCTGTGATCAGATAAGGAATGTAATCCCTAATCCCCAGTGAAAGGATAGATGTGAATCAGGGTCGTTGATTAGTATTAATCAGAAACCCTAATCCTATCCTGCTGGACCGGGTTTATTTCGGGTTGGGACCCGTACCCAGTTGAGGTGGATCCATTCGTGGGTTATTGGGTCTTTGGGAAAAAGACCCAGGACCCACTTCAGACCCATTTGTGGAGTGAAATTACCATTTTGCCCCTTAGCTTTAAGATTCGCGCCTAATTTGGATGGTTCCGATTTAACCCGATTTTAGCTATATCACGAGCCCCCCACTCCCGAAGACTGAGTTTTATCAACCTTTGAGGAGTAGTTTTACTATTTTAATGGCTTGCGGAGTTGTATCGGAGCCCAAATAGGAGGTGACGAATCCTTGTGTGGGGGATTATGGCAATTGTTGAGGTAGGTGTGTGCTCAAGGTTATTCTCGAGCTCTCTTGGGCATCTGGTGATTTTTCTCAATTTTGTGAAGTGGTGATTTGTTATTCGGATGTCTTAATTAACCATTCTAAGCAATAATGATTTACCCGAGGCTCAAAAGTATTTTCCCAAATTTATAATTATTTTTTTAGAATTTTAAATTAATTTTTCTGAATTTTAAATCATTTTTTTTGCGATATTCAGGTAGACGACTCGCTATTATTCATGACGCGGTCGGATCTGATCCCTTCGTCAGAATTGAGCACGAATTTTCAGGAGATCTAGCACTTGTGCTTGCTTGGAGGAGTGATTTCCTCTGTTTCATATCTCGGGTGCTTCGAAGCTGCTACCGACCCCCCTCGTACGCCTGCCAAGGAAGAGGTCGAGGTCTGTAAGGGTTCAGCACCATCCGCCGAGGTGCGCAGATACCTCGGCAGCTTGTGCCGAGGTCCTACTTTTCTTATAATTGGGTCGGTGGCAGGAGCGCTCGGCAACTCGTGCCCAGATTCAATTTTTTCATGTAACATGGTCGGTGGCAAGAACGCTCGGCAGAGTGTGCCGAGGTCCAATTTTTCCATATAACAAGGTCGGTGGCAAGAATGCTCGGCAGCGTGTGCCGAGGTCCAGTTTTTCCATGTATCATGGTCGGTGGCAAGAACACTCGGAAGCATGTGCCGAGGTCCTATGTAACATGGTCGGTGGCAAGAACGCTCGGCAGCGTGTGCCGAGGTTCAATTTTTCCATGTAACATGGTCGGTGGCAAGAACGCTCAGCAGCGTGTGCCAAGGTTCAATTTTTTCACGTAACATGGTCGGTGGCAAGGACGCTCGGCAGCGTGTACCGAGGTCCAATTTTTCCACGTAACATGGTCGGTGGCAAGAATGCTCGGCAGCGTGTGCGGAGGTCTTGGGGTGCAATTTTTGGCAGCATAGGGAACGTCAGGCTGAGTTGGCTGCTGCTGAACTTCCGATGGATGTAACAGTCATTTAATGCGATGGCCGCTGAGGTTCTGACGATTCTGACAGATGTGACAGTTATTTAATGCGACGGCTGCTGGTCTTCTGACGACTCTGACAGATGTGACAGTCATTTAATGCGATGGCTGCAGCTAGGCGCGGTAAATAATGTGACCGTTCAAGTCGCTTTGTCATCTTGTGTAAATGGGCTGGCTTTTGTGGGCCCATTAACCTCGTTTAGTGTGCCTGGCTCTATAAAACTTCACCCCTCTCATTTCTCACTTCTCCGAATTTTCACTCAGGCAGTAATTTCTACTAGCGAGAGCTCATGGTGATCGTCGATTGCTTTTCCGGTGAATATTCTGACCGTTCCCATCAACTCAAAGGTAATTTATACTTAGTCGTTTTTAAAGTATAAATATGTCTCTTTCTCCTATATCCGAGCCCTCCCCTTTTGCCGCCGAAGTCCCTTCTCCGTGCCGACAAGATAAAGGCAAGAAGGTATTCGGTCGAGACAGTGTAGTGGAAGACCCGAAGCGGATGGGGCCGTTCGGCAGGTATCCAGGACCACTGACAGGGCTTCAGTGGGTTCGAGAACTTCCCGAGGAGCACGCCGAGCGCATCATTCATGGGAGGGGGAGAGCCTTCGAAGAAAACGAGGCAAGAGAGACCTCCGAGGCTGATGAGATGGTCTCTATTCTCAGCCAGGAGGACTTGGCAGTAATCCGGGGTTGCTTCCAAATTTCGGAGGAATGCGAGCTCATGCTGTCGGGACCCAGGGTGAGGGCAAATTCGCCGATGCCAGTGAACATGTGTTTCTGGCCGGTCGATGCCTTTATCGCTGGGGCTCGGCTACCTCTTCACCCATTCGCGATCAAGGTGCTTAGGTGGTTTGGGGTCAGCGCCATTCAACTGATGCCGAACGCGTGGAGAGTTATTAATGGGTTCGTACTCCACTGTCAAGCGGTTGGGATCAAGCCGGAGCTGAGGGTACTCCGGACTATCTACCGTCTTCATCAGCAGAATCGGTCGGAGTTCCGGTACTACCTTGCTCCGAGGCACGGAGGTCGGCTCGTCGTCTGCCCCGACTCCATCAAGCACTGGCGAGACAAATACTTGGTGGTGCGGGGCATTGAGGCGTGGCCCATTCCCACCAGTTCTGTGGAGGAGGTGTCGAGGCGAGTAAAGGAGTTGCTGGTGCTGCACCCCCAAGAAGAGGAGGCAGTGCAGACTCTTCTTAACCGGCCGAAGTATGACTGGAGGGAGCTCACCGATGACGTTCTCTTCAGGGGAGGGCTCAGCCGCATAGATCCCAGTATGCGGCTATTTCAATGCTTTCATTTTCTTTTCTTTTTTTATCTCTTGCTCATCCTAATTTGTCTTTAACTGGCTTCTTATTCAATGCAGAGGCAATGGACTTCGACGCGGTGATGGCACAGAGGGCGGTCCTCGGAAGTAAGGTGCCGAAGAAGTGCAAGAGGGTTTCCACCAAGCTGCCTCCCACGAAGGCTCCGAGGGGCGCGAGCGAAGTCGAGGTTGTTGAGCCTCCGGTTGTGACGACCCCGACCCCTGCCACGGGAGTAGCCTCGGCGTCGAACGAGGCAGCGGACTTCTCGATCTCCGCAGCTCTCGGGATGGAGACGCCCCCGTTGACGGCGACGGCCGAGGTGCTCCTGACTGAGGAGAATAAGAAGATCCATGTTCCGGACTGGTAGGTTTGGAAACATGATGGGTTTCTTGGTGACTCCTTGGCGAGTATGCAGGTGTTCAAACACCTGGCGACGCCAAAGGACCAAGCCACAATGGAGGCCAGCATGGCAGGTGACGACGCCATCGAGATCGTGCCCTCGGCGGTTTCGGTAAGTGTCAAATTTCTGCTTTCGTTGGCTACTTTCTCTTTCGATCTTTCTGACTCTTGGCACCTTCCCCTCTTTTTTTTTCCTTTTGCAGATCATCGTCCACTTCGGTCATTTTTCGGAAAAGATGGCGGAGTTGGAAAAGGAACTAAAGCAGGAGACCGACCGAGCTCGGGCCGAGAAGGCTCGAATCGGCACAGAGCTCGACAAGCTGAGGGTCGAGCTTGAGGGGAGGTCGACGAGGGTCGAGTACCTTGAAGGCCAGGCCGCAAAGCTCGAGGCTGATCTTCTTCGGCAGAAGGAGGAATCGGCCAAACAGCTAGTTGAGGCGGCGAGGGCCAAGGACGCCGCTGTGAAGAAGGCCAAAGAGGCCACCATGGCAAAGGCGCAGGGCTTCCTTGCCCAAAACATGGCCAAGGCCTATGCTCAAGCCATCTCTCAGGTGTCGGAGTGATATCCTGAGGTGGACTGCTCGGGGTGGAGGCTGTTCCCGGGGCATGTTGAGGGCTTCGACCCTGACTCGGATGGAGAGGAAGAAGGAGGCGAGGGTGAGGACGACCACGAGGTTGAGGTCGTCGGTGAGGTGCAGATCACCGAAGCGACCCCGCTGGCGATTCAGGCCCCATCGGGGGGTCTGTCCCCATCCACTCTCGATGCCCTGGGAAAGAGGTCGACCCTTGATTTCACCTCTTCTAGCTATTTTTTTTCTTTTTCTTTTGTTGCTGTCCTGTATCGCCTAATTGAGAACTGGCCACCGCATTTTTTGTGATAAATGAAAGAAACTTTTGAACTCAACCCCACGTGACTTTTGAATAGCCCCCCACCCTTCTTTTTTTATGTTTGCTTGAGATTTGGCTAAGTGTTTAAACGAAGAACTCCTGCTTTAGTGCATGTAGCTTTTATTCAGGGGTCGAACGAGGAGTGAACTTTTGACTATTTACTAAGCTTCGTTATTTGCCTTGATCTTTTCAGCTGGCCGAGACGACCCTCTCAGCCGAACCTACTCGCTCCGAGGAGGAGTTTGGTTCCGAGGGCAGCTTGGGGTCGACGAGGTTGAGTCTGGCCAAGTGTCGGGAGTACCTTTATGAGGTCGAGCTAGGGTTGTGTAGGGCTGAGAGCGAGCGGAACCACCTGCAGGTGATCATGAGCCAGCGGGACATCGAGATTCGGCGACTAGAGGGTAGGCTCGCCGAGATCCCACCTGTGGGCGAGGAGGATGGCTTGTCGACGGCTTTTACCAACGGGCTAAGATTGAAGTGTCTCCAGCTCTCTCTGTCGAAGATGACAGCAGAGAGGGACGACATGCTCACCGAGGTGCACCATTTGCAGATAGTGGAGGCCGAACTTCTGGCGGAGGAGGAGGAGCTAACCAAGGCGGTGGGCAGGTTGATGGCTGAACGCGATGAGCTGACGGCGGAGGTCGATGCATTGAAAAGAGCCACAGTAGATAGGGCATCGAAGTCACTCACCTCCGCCGGATCATTGCCCGTCGCCCCAACATTCCGAGCTTCGCCGTGCCTCCTCGCTTCGAAGCGGAAGTAGGAGACGAGTCTCTGAAACAGAGGATCGCTGAGTTGGAGGTCGAAGTGGCACGCCTAAAGCCACACTCGGGGCCAATCAATGCCAGGAGCACTTCATGCACCCGCGAGGAGGGCGAGCGAGGCATTTCATTTTATGAGCTTGCGACACGTTCTCCTGTAGGTCGGCCAAGTCCGGGTGACGCCCAAAGTGGCGTGGCAATTTCATCGAGCGGGGCATCCGTCGGGACAACTGTCAGGAATAGCGCCGAGGACACCTCTCAATTCGCCAGTTTAGAGACGATTACCGGGGTCAAGCGTCGCCACCCTCGCGTATCTTTGAAGCGAAATATCCCTGTGTCAAGAAAGCGCTGAATATTTTTTGTTTTTCAAGTTTTGTATTTCGTCTAAGTGTAACGAGTCGGTGTTGTAGTTTTTGCTTTTCGAAAGTCTTGTAGCTCGGTTGCAGAGAAGATGCCACTTTGTAATTGTCTCCCCGTACTTAATCGAAATGATGCTTTTTCTTTTTTGTACTTGTGCGTTTTTGAACCCTTTTCATTGTTGTGTTACTCATGGGTGTCTTTAGCGTGCCAAGGTCTGGAGCAAGGTTTTTTGCTTGTTTGGGCGTCGGTGCCAAGAACGCCCGGCGATGTGTGCCGAGGTCCAGAACAAGGTTTTTTGCTTGTTTGGGCGTTGGTGCCAAGAATGCCCGGCGATGTGTGCCGAGGTCCAGAACAAGGTTTTTTGCTTGTTTCGGCGTCGGTGCCAAGAACGCTCGGTGGTGTGTGCCGAAGCTTGGTAGACCTGGGGTCAGATTCACCCATGTTTAGTTTAGTTGCAAGGATTTCGCGCGCGGTGGCAAAACGAAACTTTATTTCAACGATTGTGGGAGTAATTCCGAGTGGCGAACCACTTCCAGCTCGCTTAAGAGCGAGCTGGCAAAGCGGAGTCGAGCCAAGTGTTGGACTCCGAACTCATCGTTTGAGTATGTTTCAACGGTTGTGGGAGCAATTCCGAATAGCGAACCACTTCTAGCTCGCTTAAGAGCGAGCTTGCGATGCGGAGTCGAGCCAAGTGTTGGACTCCAAACTCATCGTTTGAGTATGTTTCAACGGTTGTGGGAGCAATTCCGAATGGCGAACCACTTCTAGCTCACTTAAGGGCGAGCTTGCGAAGCGGAGTCGAGCCAAGTGTTGGACTCCGAACTCGTCGTTTGAGTATGTTTCAACGGTTGTGGGAGCAATTTCGAATGGTGAACCACTTCTAGCTCGCTTAAGAGCGAGCTTGCGAAGCGGAGTCGAGCCAAGTGTTGGACTCCGAACACGTCGTTTGAGTATGTTTCAACGGTTGTGGGAGCAATTCCGAATGGCGAACCACTTCTAGCTTGCTTAAGAGCGAGCTTGCGAAGCGGAGTCGAGCCAAGTGTTGGACTCCGAACTCGTCGTTTGAGTATGAAGAAGGTAAAAACAGAGAGATACAAGTATTTCACAAGTAAGATATGAAGAAAAATGTTCTTTATTAAAAACTAATACTCGGCTGCTTCTAAGTTGCGAGCCGTTATTACATGGGAGAAATAAAAAAGCAAAAATACAAGTGAAGGGAAAATAACGGTTCGACATCTGATGGTACTTGGAGAGGCGTTCATGCGCTCTCTTGGTACTTCAAGAGATGGTCGGCATTCCATGTCCTGGGAATCTCTCTGCCTTCAGGGTCTTCCAGAGGGTAGGCTCCTGACCGAACTACTTTGGTGATCTTGTAGGGTCCTTCCCAATTTGGAGCTAGCTTAATCTTCTGACTGGGGAAGGAGATAGCTAACTTTCTGAGGACTAAGTCCCCTTCTTTGAGATCAGTAGGACGGACTCTCTTATTATAGGCCAGCTCGATCCTTCTCCGATAGCTTTGTTGACGAATGGCGGCTCTTTCACGGAGCTCATCGATCAAGTCCAGATTTGCTCGGAGCTCCCTGGCATTCTGCTCTTCTTCATAAGCAATAAGACGAGGAGAGGGTACACCGACTTCCAGGGGGATTACAGCCTCGGCCCCGTACGTGAGGTTGAACGGCAACTCTCCTGTGGGGGTCCATTTGGTAGTGCGGTAATTCCACAGTACGTTCGGGAGCTGATCAACCCATAAACCTTTAGCGGACTTATCCAGCCTCTTCTTGATACCAGAGAGAATCTGTCGATTGGCGTTTTCCACTTGGCCATTTGATTGAGGGTGGAAGACAGAGGAAAAGCATTGTTGGATGGCGAGGTCTTCACACAGAGCTCGGAAGGAGGCCCCTGTAAACTGTGTTCCATTATCGGTTATGAGGACTCGAGGGATGCCGAACCTGCAGATGACATTCTTCCAAAAGAACTGGAGTACTTTGTTCTTAGTGATTGTGGCCAAGGGCTTGGTCTCTATCCACTTCGAGAAGTAGTCAATCGCCACGACTAAAAATTTGAGTTGGCCGGGAGCTAGCGGGAATGGTCCTAGTAAATCCATCCCCCCCATCGCGAAAGGGATTGGACTTGATAGGGTGGCAAGGCGAGCTTGTGGGAGGCAACGGATGTTGGAGTGCTTTTGACAAAAGCTGCATTGTCGAACATGTCGCTCGACATCTTGTAAGAGGGTAGGCCAGAAATATCCATAATTCAACACCTTCCGGGCAAGGGACCTGGACCCTGAATGTGCTCTGTCTATGCCTTCGTGAAGCTCTTGCAAGGCGTATATGGCTTGTTCGGGGGAGAGGCACCTCAGATAAGGTTTGTCGTCAATTTGTGTGAAGGAGCATTTGTACAAGACCCCCTCTACAATGGTGTACCGCTCCACTCTGGTTCTGACTCGGCGAGCTTCCTTAGGGTCTTCGGGGAGGAGCCCATCCCTTAGGAATTCTACAAGGGTTTTCATCCAATTATCTTGAAGTTGGACCGACAGCGACTCCATGGAGTCAGGAGTTTCTTCTTTTATGCTTGGCTTCAGGAGCACTTCAATCAAGATGGTCTACTCGAGATCTTGGAGGGAGGAGGAGGCTAACTTGGAGAGAGCATCTGCTTGGGCATTTTCTTCCCTCGGAATCCGCCGAATTAGTGCCTCCTCGAAGAGAGCCATGAGATTTTGGACTTTGGCCAGATACTTAGCCATTCGGTCATCTCGCGTTTCATACTCGCCCAGGACTTGATTCACGACCAGTTGAGAGTCACTAAATATGCGGAGGCATTGTGCCTCGGCCTTGCGAGCCATTCCGAGACCGGCTATAAGGGCTTCCTATTCTGCTTCATTGTTGGAGGCCTTAAAATTGATGCGGAGGGAGTATTGGAGGACGAAGTCATCTGGGCCTGCCAGAATGACCCCGGCTCCGCTTCCTTCGGTGCAAGAAGATCCATCAACATATACCGTCCAAATAGGAGGTCTGTTTGACGCTTGACTGACCTCGGGAATGGTGCTTTCAACTATGAATTCGGCTAAGGCCTGAGCCTTGATCGCAGTCCGAGGCTGGTATGTTATATCATGCTGGCTCATCTCGATAGACCACTTCATGAGACAACCGAAAGACTCCGGCTTGTGAAGGACTTGCTTTAATGGCTGGTCGGTAAGAACGACCACCGAGTGGGACTGAAAATATGGGTGAAGCTTTCTTGCGGCCATGACTAAGGTGTATGCCATCTTCTCTATCCTTGGATAGTGGAGCTCAGCATCCCAAAGTACCTTGCTCACGTAATAGATGGGCTTTTGAGTCTTATCTTCTTCCCTTACGAGGATAGCACTGAGGGTCTGCTCGGAGGCGGCTAAGTAAAGGTAAAGGGCTTCCCCAGGAACAGGTTTACTGAGGAGAGGAGGATTGACTAGGTAAGTTTTTAGCTGGTCGAATGAGTCTTGTTGCTGCTGACCCCACTCGAAGCCTTTTGTTTCCCTGAGAGCTTTAAAGAAGGGAAGGCACTTTTCCCCTGACTTAGAAAGGAAGCGCCCTATGGCAGCAAGGCGACCTGTTAGCTTCTAAACCTCTTTAACATTCTTTGGGGGAGCCATGTCCAATATGGCCTTGATCTTCTCGGGGTTCGCTTCGATTCCTCTTTGGCTAACCATAAAGCCTAGGAATTTTCCTGACGAGACTCCGAACGCACACTTGTTCGGATTGAGCCTCATATCGTGCTTCCGGAGTACATCGAATGCCTCTTGCAAATCGGCCACATGATCGGCCCTATGGATGCTCTTCACAAGCATATCTTTAACATATACCTCCATATTTCGGCCGATCTGTGCTTGAAAGACCTTTTTGACGGGGCATTGATAAGTGGCACCTGCATTTTTCAACCCGAAAGGCATTATCCTATAGCAGTAGAGGCCCTGATCGGTTACAAAGGAGGTCTTCGGGATATCCGGGGGAAACATACAGATCTGATTGTAGCCGGAGAAGGCATCCATGAAGCTGAGGAGTTCATGGCCCGAAGTTGCGTCGATCAGGGTGTCTATACTTGGGAGAGGAAATGGATCTTTGGGACATGCTTTATTCAGGTCGGTGAAGTCGATACATATTCTCCAACTCCCGTTGGCCTTCTTTACCATCACAACATTTGAGAGCCATTCAGGATAATTGACCTCCTGCATGAACCGAGCCTTGAGGAGCTTGTCCACCTCTTCTTTTATAGCTTGTTGGCACTCGGGAGCAAATTTGCGCCTCTTCTGTTGAACCGGTCTAGACCCCGGCACAACACTCAGGTGGTGGACGAGAAGCTCTTCGGAAATTCCAGGCATGTCGGCGGTCGATCAGGCAAAGAGGTCGTGGTTCTTTCTAATACATTGAACTATGTCCGAGCTTAGGGTTGATGGGAGGGTCTTGCTGATAAAGAACTTGCGGCTCGGATCTTGCTCAGAGAAGAGCACTTCCTCCAATTCATCCACTAGCTCGGACGTTGGCCGGACACCATCTTGGGGGATTTCAAGAGTTTCGAGGGAGAGGACTGGACCCTCAGTAGAGGTCATGTAGCATTTGTGCGCCATTTCCTGACTGCCTCTTACTTCCCCTACCCCTGCCCGGGTGGGGAACTTCATCTTGAGGTGATAAGCGGAAGGGATGGCCTCAAGGGCAGCTAGGCCAGGTCAGCCCAGGATCACATTATAAGCAGCGGGGACATCGACGACCATGAAGTCCATCGATCTCCGTTCGGGTAGTAGGAGTTTTGCCAGCGGTTACGTCGAGGGTGATCACCCCTTCAATAGTCACTGACACTCCCGTGAACCTATGGAGTGTGTAGCCGGCGGGCTTAAGTCTGTCCCGGGATAGTTTGAGACCTTTGAAAGCGGTGAGGAATAGGATGTTAACGAAGCTGCCATTGTCCACCAGGATCCTCTCTACTTTAAAGTTCGCCATATGGAGGTTGATGACAAGTGCATCACAATGGGGGGTTCGGACACTCTCAAGGTCTTCATCTGAGAATGTGACGGGTACTCCGAGGCCTTTAGGAGGAGGTGTGCCGCGAATCGAATTAACTTCTCTTATAAATGCCTTTCGAAAGGAGTTAGAGAAGCCCCCCATCGGGCCCCCATGAATGAGGTGCAGGACACGCACCTCTTCGAATTCGAGCATCTCGTCGCGGTGTTCGGGGCGCTTGTTAGCCCCCCGAGGAGGAGGCGGAAGGTTGGTTCGGTCCTTTCTCACGAATTCAGCCAGTTGTCCCCTCTGGATGAGGGCTTCTATCTCGTTCTTCAGGGCTCTACAATTATTGGTGTCGTGGCCATGGTCCCGGTGATAGCAGCACCATTTTTCTTTGTCCCTCTTCTTGCCAGGGGTGTTCATTTTCGGGGCAGGGGGTAGCACCCCTTCCTTCTCAACTTCCATGAGAATAGTGAAAATGTTGGCATTAAGAGGAATGAACTTTTCGAATCTGGGGGAAGGTCGGCGCTGTCCGCCATTGTCCTTCTGGAGCTTCTTGGCTCCTTCTTCTTCCGTTCCCTTTCTCTTGGACCCGAAGGAAGGCCCCTCAAAGTTGGGGTGGTGCTCAGCTTCCTCGGCCCGAATATACTTCTCGCTTCGGAGAAGGAGATCGGAGAAGTTCTGCGGAGGCTTCTTGGCAAGGGAGGAGCAGAGACTGGAATTAAGGATGTTTGATTGGAACGCTGCTGCAGCGACAGACTGGTCGAGGGAAGCGATAGATCTAGCTTCCGCAGTGAACCTTTTTACATAGTCTCTTAACTTCTCACCCTTTTTCTGGTTGAGGTAGAGTAGCGAAATGCTGGTCTTCTCAGTTCGGCAGCTACTCACGAAGTGGGTGACGAAGAGGGTCTCGAATTGCTCGAAGGAGAATATTGAGGATGGGGCGAGGCGAGAGTACCATTCCCGGACCGGACCCTTGAGAGTAGCGGGGAAGGTCTTGCACAGCAGAGCATCGGAAGCTTGGTGGATTAGCATGAGGGTCTTAAAGCTTTCGATGTGGTCCACGGGGTTGGACTCCCCGGAATAGGTCTCGAACTATGGAGGCTTGAAGCCTATTGGAATGGGCGCCTGCATGATGGTACTAGAGAAAGGAGGTCGGCTTGGACGGAGGGTCCTTCCCCTAAGCTCTTCTTCTCTGTCTAGCTGACCCAAGCACCTCTCCATTTCATGGAGACGACGGTAGACAGTGTCATCCCTTCGACGGTAATCAAACGAGCCTCTGGACTCGTCTTCGTACGAGGGAGAGCGGGGGCTACGACGACGGTAGCTCCTGGAGCGGCGAGGACTAGGAATGTGCTGGGGGTTGCTAGGAGCTGGGGGAGGAGTTAGGGACCATCGACGAGGACTTTGGATCGGAGGAGGAGCGGGGACCCTTTGAGCATCATTATTGTTGGGTGGGTGATGGAGGGCTTGAAAAATGGTTGCTTGGAATTGCTGGAATTCGGCTCGGGTGATAGGAGCATTATCATCCCTCGGTGAATGAGGCCGCCTTCTATAGTGCTCGGGGGACTCTCTCTGTCTTCGGTGAGGCGGGGACCTCCTATGTTCCCGACAATGAGGAGGTCGCTCATTTGGACGTTGTTGGCGGGAGACTCCCTCTCGGACCCGCCTCTCATCCAAACGGCGGCGAAGATCCTCTTCCTTATGTCGATTGTTAAGGGTATTGCGGAGGTCATCGGAGGCCCGGGAATTGTGAGATGCCATGGAATCAGTTGAGGGGTTGTGCACGGATACATGATCGTGTTGGAGAGGTTGTCTCGAAGGATCGGGATGGCAGCCCCTCGCACCGGCATTCTGGGGACCGGTTTGACCGCGAGGGGGTTAAAGATTCTGAGGAGGGAGTTGGTCCTGCTGCGGGGCTTGGTCGAGTTGAGGAGGAAGTCCCTGTGGCTGGACTGTTTGGAGAGGGACCTCCTGTTGTGGTTGAGGGGGAGTGGGTTCGCAGTTGGATCCTCGGGATCTCAGCTTTCGGGGAGGCATGGCTGGGTAGGTTTGACCTGATGGGAAAAGGAAGGGCTGCTATTTGTTGTTTCCCACAGACGGTGCCAATCTGTTACCGCTGAATCTGGTGTGGGGGCAAACAGATAGTATTTGTGGATTCTTAGGAAAACCAAATAACAAAGACCTGGAATTTTCTCACCGGAGTTTGACCGTTGACTCCCTCCGTTGACCTGCAAAAAGTGCGATACACCGGGGTTGATCCCGGCGACCCACCCTCCGACGCTCAAGTCAGTAATCAAGAAGATTTTGAGAGAGCGTAAATTGGCAAAAGATTGATTACCTCCTAATGGTGGTGGATGAGGAGTATTTATAGCCGCCGTTGGGGTCAGATTAGGAATGTAATCCCTGTGATCAGATAAGGAATGTAATCCCTAATCCCCAGTGAAAGGATAGATGTGAATCAGGGCCGTTGATTAGTATTAATCAGAAACCCTAATCCTATCCTGCTGGACCGGGTTTATTTAGGGTTGGGACCCATACCCAGTTGAGGTGGATCCATTCGTGGGTTATTGGGTCTTTGGGAAAAAGACCCAGGACCCACTTCAGACCCGTTTGTGGAGTGAAATTACCATTTTGCCCCTTAGCTTTAAGATTCGTGCCTACTTTGGATGGTTCCGATTTAACCCGATTTTTAGCCATATCACTACATAAATCCGAGGGCAAGCCCTTAACCGTACTTCATCTTGTAGGGTTGGATCCCTCACTTTGAGTTTAACTACTATGGTAACTACAGTAAGTATTCTAGATGTTTTGTGAGTTACGAGCCCATGTCCAGACAGTTTGGAGGAAAATCCCACTGACGCATCATGCAGACAACCTATGGACAATTTGCCTCCAACATGGAACGATGGCACTACGTAGTTACCAAGCACCCCACAAGCGTCGCCACGGTCCCGATAATTCCGGAGATGTATCCATGTCATGACATGACGCATCATGCAGATAGCCTGTGAACACTCTCACACCGTAGATCCGAGGCCCTCATACTTGTGTTTTTCTCGTACTTTCATCACATCTTTACTATAGTGTAGTCCTTAGATATTTGAATCATGAATAAATTAACACCCTAGAGTTAGCGTTACCTCTACACCGGTCTTAACGATCAAGTGATAATAACGACCCAATCTTGGTCTTTTTGTGCAATATTTATTTTCCAAGAATTCATTCATGCTGGTATAAGAAGTTAGCTACACTCTAGTTCTAAACCTCTTTTCATGTTCACCAAAAATTTGAGTGTTCATACTCATCAATTTCTATAATCCATCATGATCTTTTTGTTTCATTTTCCAAGCACAATTATATGCCCAAAACATCAATTTCATATTTAACTTACCACATCTCATAATTTAATCTCCACATAATTTCTTGCATTCAAATTTTTCCTCTTTCTTTAATTACACTAAAACCATATTTTAAAGAAGATTTATCAAGTTTTTTAATCCATTTTAATATAAAAACCCATTCCAATATTCACAAAATACATTAAAATGTTGTAGAATTATTTTTCATAAAGCCTAGATAATATATAAAGAATAATAGAATTTTTTTCCCAATTTTTATTACTAAAAAATAAACCCAAAAATCAAATTATATTAAAAATATCAAAAAACACAAATAAAGGCAGGGGTCGGATTAGAACCCAGACCAAACCCCCCACCCAGCTACAGTAACAGACCCAAAGCGCACCCGAAGACCAAGAAGTCCAGAGTGACTAACTGCTATAAGGTGAGCTTGAATTATATTTACATATACTTTCTGTGATTTGATTTAAAATAGAAATTCAATAAAACATAGCCCTTTTAAGACTCGAACCCAGGACCTTCTATACTGTTCACAGCGCTATAAACCCACACCGTAAACCAATATGCCAAATTCCATTTTCAGTTATACTCATGAGTTAAAATTGCTTTATTCTACTAATCTGTATCTGACTCCTTTAATAAACTCGATTTCTCAATCAAAATGATATATTTAAAATCTAGATCTTTTCCAGAATGTGTTCTTTTGAAAAAACAGTATAGTATATTTGTTTAGATTTCCAAAATTCTCATTTTTAACAACATAATAGAACTATTCCCCTTATTTCTTTTGAAAAAGTGAAACATCAGTGTATTTATTGACATTGAAATTTCTTTTCTAGATAAATCTTTTATCTACTTATTCCCATATTTATTCACAATGTGTTTGTACAAATTTTTTCATTCTTTAACATAGTTAATTCTCTTAAGTTAATTTTATCCTTTACAAAACTAACACATTTTCTTATGATTCTAAGAGACAACATATTTGACAATCAAGTAGATATAATACTACTCATACAATATAATTAAAAATCAGCACTTATTGCAACTTTTTATACTAATCAATTTATTTCACAATCCATGGTGTTATTTTACATTCTACAATTTTTTCACAAGCACAATTCTCATGCAAGCATGGTCCATTAAATTATGGCAAAATTTAAAAAAACGTCACAATAGTTTGGCGCTGTTTAAAAAAACGTCACAAAACTTTGACTTTTAAAAAAAACGGCACAAAGTTTAACTCTCAACTCACGGAGTTATCCAACCGTTAACTGGGATAATAGTTATGTGATGTTTTTTTAAAACAAATGGGAACTTTTGTGATGTTTTTTTAAACAGAATAATAGTTCTGTGTTGTTTTTTTAAACAAAACAATAGTTTTGTGATGTTTTTTTAAACATTATGTATAACCCAGTTAACGGTTGGATAACTCCGTGAGTTGAGAGTTAAACTTTGTGCGGTTTTTTTAAAAAGTCAAAGTTTTGTGACGTTTTTTTAAATAGTGCCAAACTATTGTGATGTTTTTTTAAATTATGCCTTAAATTATATATTCTAGCATGACAATATAAAGCATCATGATAAATCTTAAGTAACAATTCTCAATCCATTTTACTAGTCTCCTTATATAGACAAAAAAAGAGTTTTATCTTTTTCTTACTAGTCTTTTCAAGCAATTATATGGCAAATTTTGCTATTTTCTCTAGCATGTTCATAAAATTAACCTATTAGCATGATATCTACATTAGAAGTAGAGAAATTGCTCACCTTTTGGAGAAAACAATGAAAACTTCTAAATAAAACTCCTTGAAAGCACGATTGTCTTCCCTTCTCCTCCTAGCTTGTGCAAAATCCGAGCCTCCTCCTTGTACAAAATCCGAAACTCCCCTCTTCTTTGGTCGGCCTCCAATGGAAAGGAACACACTCTCTCTTTCTTTTTCTCACTCAGTCTTTTCCTCACAATGCCTTTTTCTTTCTCTTTCTCTTTCTCTTTAAAATTTCTAAGTGTAAGTGATAAAGAATGACAAGGGAGGGGTATTTATATACATCTCAAGAGCAAATGAAGGGTTGAGATGAGTTTGGATGAAGGGCTAGGATACAATTGGGAGTTAGAAGAACTACCCATCATCAAGTAACCAACTCTCCACTCTCTCCATCTCTCCCACTCCAATCATGGCCGGCCTCCCTCTTGTCCCATTGCACGTGCCCTCACATGCACACTTAGTTGTTTGTTCATTTAATTGTTAATTAATTAGTTACTTGATCATATCTACCATACAAGTTGTCTTAATTAATAATATAATTAACTAGTGGGCTAATTTAGTGGGCTAAAATCTATGGGCTCTTAATTAATAAATTAATTAATTTTGGATGGGCTAGAATTAAGCTATTAGGCCTAAGAATTAATAATAGATAATAATAGGCTTTTTAACAGAGAAATGAAAAATGTATGTTCATGACATTAAAATAATTTTTAAAGCAAAAAAAACACACATTAATTTGCACGTGCGAAACACGTGAAAACAAATGAAATTTTTTATATTTAATTATTTGAAAATTTGGGATGTTACCATGCAGGTGTATGTTAGCATTTGTGAGAAATCATTTGAGAGAGTAAAAACGTGAGAGAGGGGAAGGTATCAACTTCACGGTTCTCTCTATGATTGTGACCGTGGTTAGGGGGAGTGAGAGTTTTGTTTGGTGAGAAATTGCTTGAGAGAGCAAAAGCATGAGAGAGGTGAAGGTATCCTTTCCACGGCTCTCTTTTTGGTTGTGACTTTGACTAGGTAGAATGTGAGAGCGATTTGGAGAGTTTATAGGAGTTAGGAAGAAGGATGGGAGCGGCAAACTTCTAAATCCCGCGTGATTCGCTTCAGTTGGGTATGCACGTGTCGGAGAGGCAATGCACGAAGCTTATTTGACGTACATACAATTTGTTGGTCCTTGCTTTGTGACTGGGCCCAAGATGGGATCTAGTACAATATTGGTGGAGGACGGGGTCAAGCTGTGGATGGTTCCATCTAGCCGATTGTGGGTTGCTGGTTTTTGTTGGGTTTTTTGGTCAGCCCACCCTTTAAGGGTGTTGGAGTGGGCTATAATTGTATGTACTGGTCATGTCGTTTCATGTTTTATTTTCCTGTTTGTAGTTTGTAATTTGGCCTAGTACGCTGAGTTTGTTTGGTTAATTGCTTATTAGTGAAACAGAGTGGCCATATTCTACATTTTCTTCAAAAAAAAATTACATTAAGAATAAATAAAAAATAAAAATACAAAGCTTCTAATTGTAATACCCCTAATTTTCTTGCAATAAATATATATATACATTATTATATATATATATATGTGTGTGTGTGTGTGTGTGTGTGTGTGTGTGTGTGTGTGTGTGTGTGTGTGTGTGTGTGTGTGTGTGTGTGTGTGTGTGTGTGTGTGTGTGTGTGTGCATTGACATTATTATTTTTTCATACACTACACTATTATTTTTTTTATGTTAATATGGTTAGTTTATTTTAAAAACCTCATATATTTTCTTTTAAAAAAGCCCAATACTTTCTTTCTTAAAGCCCAATCCAATAAGATTTAGGGCTTAAGTGCAATTATATAAAGTTTGAGGGGTTATGTGCAAAAGTAAGAGACACCTAAGCTATTCTACACCCTTTCACACACCTCTCTTTCTCTCTTTTTCCTTCTTTCTGCAGACAGCCAGCAGCAACATCAGTTTTTGTCCTTTCTTTTTCTATATATATACATGTGTATTATACTCTACCATTACTACTCACTACTACTACTACTTCACTTTTCTCTCTTTCTCCTTACTGCCGACAGCAACCAACAGCTTCAACTTTTCTTTTTCTTCTCTCTTTTTCTATATAATTACTACTACTTACTACTACTTCATACTACTACTACTACGTACTACTTCAACTACTACTACTTGCTACTACTTCAACTACTAATACCTAATACTACAAACTAATACTACAACTCCTACTACTCCTCCTACTACTACTATACCACCCTACTACTACTTTTGGATTGGAGCAAGAAGTCAAGAAGACTAAAGGTGCAAGGAGGAAAAGGCGATTGAAGACTTTTTCACCAAAACAAAGTGGGTATTCTTCATACCTCTTGTGTTATTATTATTTTTTGTTTGTTATTTGTTTGTTATTTATATTTAAATAATTGTATAGTAGTATATTGACATGATTGTGTAGTAATTTATTTGTAGCAAAAGAAAAATTGTTGTTAATAGATTGTTTTGGTAGATGGTAGCATTGTACTAATAATGTTAGTAAGCTTTGTTGAAATGTTAGTAAGTTAGTAAGTTAATATGTTAGTATGGTAGTAAATTAGTAGAATAGAATGCTAGAACGTCTTGTTAGTGAGAAGTTAGGAAGTTGGAAATATAGACTTGATCTTGTTATGCTAGTAAGCAAATTGAAGGAGTTAGTAAGCACCCAGTCTTAATAACGAAATGCAAGTTCGAGATTAGTAGGTGGAAGGACAGTTGAATCAAGAATGTGATTAACTTGTGAAGTTAGTATAGATTTGTGTAATTGTTTTCTATGGGCCGGGTAAGGACCAAGTTGGATCAATAATTGAGAATAAGACTAGTGTTATTTTATTGTGATATTTCATTGTAAATGTGAACAATGAGAATGGTAGTGTATATGTACATTATATAGAATAACATGAACGTTGTTGTATGTAGTAGAAAAGATTACTCCTCGAATGCTTAAATTGATGTGATTGCATGAAAC
The DNA here is from genome assembly GCA_017893485.1 of Hemerocallis citrina. Lineage (NCBI taxonomy): Eukaryota > Viridiplantae > Streptophyta > Magnoliopsida > Asparagales > Asphodelaceae > Hemerocallis > Hemerocallis citrina. Next base: position 205,000,985 of record CM030363.1, on the reverse strand, counting down.
TACACACTTGTAGTAATATGCTTAGTGATTGTAGTTGCATGCTTAGCTAATTAGAAGTTCATGACATGTAAAGTAGATTGTAGTAAAGGAAAAGATTGTAGGCATTGAAGACTTTAGTAATACAAATTGTGGTAGTATGCATAAGTGTATGCATATGGTGGTATTCGGTGCCTTAAGTGCACTAATATTGATACGCATATGGTGATATTTAGTGCACAAAGTGCCCTTTATCCTACATATAAGTAACTGCATTTAAGTGCATTAGTTTTATGACAAGTAGCTAAACCAACTACTCTTAGTTTAATCCATACTCGAGTTAGATAATTAACTTTGGATCTAGGTTTAAATCACCTAGTAACCAACTATCATTGAATAAGAAACTAAGTAGTATTTATTAAGAGTAAGGATAAATGAAATAGAAAGAAAATGACAACAATGATGATGAAATCACGTGACCAATAAAATAAGGACATGCACTAGTTGGGAGTGTACTCACCTGTCAAGGGGACACGTGCGGCATCATCGCGTCTGTGACACGTGCAGCGTGATCTCGACTGTTAATTTCTGAGATTTAGTGATAGAAATATCGAAATCTAGGGGAATGACCCCTATGAGTACGTTATGTTCTAAGTTATCCATATGAACAAAGAGCTAGAGTGTAACTCTCAGTCTCTGGCGGAGTAGGGAAAAGCCCTGCCGATTCGCCCTATATTCGGATAACTTATGGTAGAGTCCGGGTGTGGAGAAGGACCACCGATTCTGACAGGATTGCAGCGGAGCTGAATGATCATCAGCCTGTCGGGAGTGGAGAGAGACCACCGGCCGGCAGAGTGGAGAGAGACCACCGATTCCGATAGATCGGGGTGATCACCGACTTTCGGGAGTGGAGAAAGACCACCGATCTGATACAGTAGACGGAATAGACCGTATTTACTGCAGCTCTACCAGTTACTAAATAAATGTCAGGAACAGGAAGAAGTACAAGAGTAGGATGCATGGCGAGGGATTGAACCCTATCATCTGGAGAATACAAACTCGATTTGGGAAGTATGTAGTATGGGATGCATACATTTCCAAATCAAGTTTGCATTAGATTAAGAACATGGTGTGCATATGAGTTGTGCATTAGAATCTAGATCATGACATACACCGATACTTGTGATTTGACTTTCACATTTTTCTTCTACATCAAATATTGATTGTTGAGGATTTTTGGAGATTGTGGTTTTCATCCGCGTTGCGTCAGTTGTATTCAACTGACGTGCCCATAGTTTGCTAATGCAGGATCGCTGATCGTGGAGCAGGGAACTCGAGCTGCGGAAAGCATCCAAGTGGAAGATATAGTTTCCTTGCGCAATATAAGTTTCTGATTTCCTGTAACTTTTCTGTGTTCTGTACTCATTGAAGTAATGATTCTGGATAAGTGTCACGAGCTCCCAGTGTGTGGAACTCGGGGCGCTACACTAATCACCAACTGATAGTTTATACAACCTGTTAAGATATTATATAGATATTATATTATGAGAGGGATTAGTTTAGTCCCATATTGAATAATGTATTGGTTTAGTATTTCCCTTCTCTCCTATATAGGAGACAGATTGTACTCAGTTTAATCAATCGATAAACAATAGTAAAGTTTTCCTTCCTATCTCTAATTCTCATATGGTATAAGAGCTGTAATGCCCCGAATTCCAAATTAGACCGAATTCGAGATTCAAAAGGATCTTTACACTTCACTTCGTACAATTTTATAAGGAAATTTAAACTTTTCATCATGCATTAGAGTTCTTTACAATTGTTTACACAGCGGAAGATAAAATGAAGTACAACATGAAAATAATTTACAACTTGCAACATCTTTAACAAGTAATTAATCAACAACATCGAAACCAACTTTATTCCTTCTTGAAAATCCAACTCCTGCAAATAAGACTGTGGGCACGTCAGTTGATTACAACCGACGAAAATTGTTATACACGACAATCCTCTCTATGCCGAAATATAACGATCTCAATACTTTAACAAACCACAAATTTGAATGCAAATAAAGTGTTAAATGTGACTACACTAAACATGTAAGTGTATGCGATGCCTTAATGCCTAATGTAGATATTTTATACTAAGATGACACTAATGCATACCTGTTCGGATTCTATGCATCCCATACTACATAGGTCCGAGGGCAAGCACCTACGTACTTCACAATAAAGGGTTCAATCCCTCGCCATGACAAACTACCCAGTAATAAAACAAAGTTGAGACGTTCCACGAGTATGGATCCTAGTCCCGGAGAACCACCGCAGTAAATCCACCGTCCGACTGTTATACAGACTCCTCGTCGTGCGAACCTCCCGCAAGTGCCCCTCTAGCCCCGTTATATGTATATACATTGGAGTACGGCAAACTATCCACCCAACTATGCATAGTTCCGGATTTAAAATAAAAGATCGTCTCCCACGAGGCAACAATAGTTCCGGAATCTACCGCCCGACTTGGTCTATAGTCCCGAAGAACCACCGCAGTAAATTCACCGCCCGATTATATAGAATGCCTCACTTACGTTTGCCTAGGTTTTACTACATCTTCACTTAGTGCCTAGTTTTTAAGTTCAAGACATGAATAATTTATCATACCTAGAGTTAGTTTTACCCCCTACTGGACTTAATCACAAATACCGAGATAGCTCCATGGCCATATCTCAAAATATAACTCAATTCTTTTTATTTCCACAATGCCGGTACCCAGGGTCTTACTAACTCTAAATCACAAACTTTCATGTACAAGAAACCATGGGTACTCATACCCTTCAATAAGCATGTCTTAACTCAATGTATTCTTATCTTCAACTTATTCACGAAGTGATCATTGTCTTATTTTAGCACTTATTCATGATTCACTTATTCATTTACAATTCAAAATAGAACAAAAATTCTTTTTATGAAGATAGATTCATCACTTGAACTCTTTTTAGCAATTTAAGCTCATAACATGTCTCAACTCATATCAAAATATTTCTTAAACCAAAATAAAAGTGTAATCTCTTCAAGAGAGAATCACTTCACACAACAATATTTTATTCTTCTTCAAAATAAATCTCATACTCTTTAATAATTAAATCTTAAGTCAGAACTCATTCTCTATCTCATTTTCTCCTTTTTAACTTCTCAAATATACTTGAAAAATTCTAAAACTCCTTTTAATAAATTCTATTTCATTTTATAGGAATTCTAGAATTTTTTGTCAAATTTTATTCTCATTTAAAACTCATCTAAAATATTCAAAAACTCAAAAAAAAAGGAGGGGGGGAGGGGGGGGGGGGGGGGGGGGGGGGGGGCACTCTCAGGTTTCGAACCAGGCACCCCCGCACAACACACAGCAAGCACCCAAAGTCACCCCCATTAGCCACTAAGTCCTTATGGACTATGTGTCATAAAGCTACAGCGAGTTCCCCTTATACCCAAATACATATTCCGAATTTTATTTAAATTAACAAAATAAAATTTGTCCAACAAGTTTCGAACCCAAGATCCCTTATAAGCACAGTAGTGTTCTGTGGTGCACTGGCTAACCAGTAAGTCTAAGTGCAGATTCTGATTTGGAGTTATACTAATAGGTTTTTGTTCAACCATTCTGTTATTCAATTATTTTCACAAAACTCAAATTTCTCAATTGCTCTAATCTTCCATTAAACTATAAATGGTTCATCTAGAGTGATTTTATTTTCTAACAGTAGCTCACAAACTAAGATTTCATATTTTTTGACAAAATATTTAGATTTCAAATTTATTTCCTATCTTTTTATGAATATGCAATATATTTCTTCAATTTAACTAACAATTTGTATCTCTTATAAATGATCAAATGAATTTAGGTGTATCAAATTTGACTTTTCACAAATTCATTTGCTAACTATAAGGGAAATCTCTACAATTGTTTTTACAATTACAAGTTTATAAATTAACATGCATATGGTAAAATACTCATCTTTTCTTTTTTTCTCATTTACAAACAACATGGTGACAATTAATAGCAAAATTTCTACAATTTAGCATACATACTCATCATTTCTTTTTCTTATTTTCAAACAACATGATGACAATTTGTTTAGCAAAATTTCTACAATAGCACACAATAGAAACATGGATTTGTTCTCTAATCATCACATCAAATTCATCCTTACTACTCATGCAATAAATTAGCATGCATGTTTTATAATTAAAAAAATACAAGATTACCCACATCACATTCAATTGATCTATATTACTAATATCACATTCTAGCATACTCAACCTATGAATTAGAAAATATCAAGACCACACACCTCTTATGAAGAATTAACAACCAAGAATGGAGAGACAACGTCTAGCTCCTAGCTCCAACAAGAAACTCCTTGATCTTCTCCTCCTAGCAAGATCTCTCCAATGCACAATCGTACTCTCTTTCTCTCTTTCTTTTTTCTCTCTTGATTTTGTTTAGTTTAGGTGTGAAATGAGAAGAAACAACTAGGGTATTTATAGGACAAAGTGGGGGTCTAAATTGCAAATTTTCTTTACCTAATAAATTACTCACTTAATTTTCCAACTCTTCACTACCCTAACTCCCATAACCCCCAACTCTTCACATTTCCACCTCTTCAAAACTCTACTCCCAACCTCTTCATTCCAAAACCGGCCAACTCACTTCGTAACCTTCCTCCTCTCTCTCCGAGATACACATAGGCCCCCCACGTGACCTGCCACGTTACACACAGTGAGTAACAAAGCACCTCAAGTGCTCCTGGGCCCCATCGAAGCCACGTGGCTTACGGTAGCAGCAGCAACAACTGCTGTTATCTCTGTCCCTGGGCCCCATGGCAGCCTAGAATCCAAACAGCCCGCCCTTATAGAACCTCTATAGGTCAAGCTCAAATTCCATTTATATATATATATATATATATATATATATATATATATATATATATATATTTATTTATATGTTTAGAAATTACGGGATGTTACACAAAATATGTACATAAAAATTAGTTTAAAAATTTATAATGTTTCATGGACAAATAAAAATAAATGCGCACACATTTTTTTGAAGTTCATTTTGAGAAAGAATACGCCCAAATACGCGCATCGAAACAAACATGTGCGTCGCACGTAAAATATCAAAAATACAAAATTCGACGTTATCAACGGAAAAATATTAAAGATAATAAAAACACAATATAAGAAAATAAATTTTTTATATTCCACGACGTAATTGCTACGTACGTAGAAAACACATGCATTATACGTATTATAATATTTTAATCAAAATAAGGGAAAATGAATTTCCGTTTATAAAATAGATTTGAATACCTAAAATAAATACTTTAAACACATAGAAACCATTACACGTAGCAGTGGAAATATATAATCGATACGTGCATCAAAAATATGTAAAAGGCACGTAAAAATACAAAGATTGGAATTTATATTTGAGTTGACTCCATAGGATAAAATCAATTACGAGAAATTCATAAATAGTCGAAAATCAAAATACGTAGTAGAAACACGTTACGAATATTTTCAGTAATAGTACAAATACACGTGCGTAACACGCAAGGGCAAAATTGTCATTTCTAATTTTGCGGGGTGTTACAAGAGCAACCTAGGTTCGAATCTCACTGGTTACGCAATTTAAATACGGATTTTTGAAAGAAAAAAATATCGCTGTGTATAGTCCAGGTCTCAGCCCATAATTTATTGGGCATTTATCCCGTTTCTTTGGTCCATAAAAAAATGGGCTCTTGACCTGAGGAGGCGTGTTAAAATACAAATGCAATTTTTCTCAATCCTTCTACAACTTCAAAGTTTTAGCTTAGTACGTGGCAGGGATTTTCACGTGGTATCCGAGCCTATAGTCCTATAAGGCCTATATTATTTTCTATCCTCGTCGTCGAGGTGGAGTGATTTTCGTCTTCATCTGAATCACTCCACCTCCCAACATCTCTTTCATCGATCAAGTCACCAAAACCCTAGCCATCACTAAACAACAAGATCCAAAAATTCTAGCCGTCATCATATTTCTATTGAAACCCTAGCTGCCATTATCAACAGCAAGCGAGCAAACACCAACTCCTCTTCTCGAATTCCACTCCGAAGAGCAACCAAAACCCCAAACTCCATCGTCGTCAATTCCCGCTGCCACCATCTTCTTCCCCGGTTGCAACACCCAAATACCTGACAACAACTCCGACAACACCTAAATCCCCCAGATTTACAGCCATGGCGAAACCCTAAAACCACAAAGAAGATGATGAAGAAGTCAACGAAGAAGATGATGAAGAAGAAGAAGAAGCAACATTCGAGACCTCGGCCTCGGCCATCGCCTCATCCACGCCCTCTTCAATTTTCAGTGGGGAGTACCGAATGGTGATCGAATCCCATCTCAGATCGACGGTGGTACGCTTTCCAAGGTGCTTCTTCTCTCCCGATCTGTAACCAATCGAAGGTTCAATATCATGGCAGATCAAGGAAGATCCATGTTTTACTCATTCTGCCTGTTCATCATCATTATATCTGGAAGTGAATAGAGGAAAGCTGGCATCTTCCGAGTTGTTGACAATAGCTGGTGGATTTGTTAGCTCTCTTATTTTTGTTGTGATGCTAACGCTAATTAGCAATTACCAGGTGTCTTCTGGCACTAGACATGATCTGTTGCACTGATACAGATCCAATTCAAACAAAACCTTCCTATTGGCTGAAGACTTGGTGTTTCGTGTATGGAGCCGAGAACAAGATCTTCTGCGACTGCCAACTGCTGGTTCTCACCGCCGCCATTCGTCATTAAAAAAAAAACTTTCTGCATCCAGATCTAGATACAACCTCACACTGGTTAATCCATTGTGAGTTTGAGAGTGGAAGATATCAACATCATCACATTTCAATCTTCCTTACATTCTGTCGACGTCCACCATCTTCCGCATCCAGTTCTCAGTTCAGGGTCAATTCTCAAGTCAGGAGTGAGATCCCAACATGCGCCAATAGTACACCACCACATACTACTTTTACTTCTCAGTTTGGGGTGAGATCCCAACAGATCGGGATATGAAAATCCTGCCACAGTTCGGGATATGAAAATCCCAATGGTGTGTCACCACTACTTCTTCCACCACATACTACTTCTTCTACTTCTCAGTTTGGGGTGAGATCCCAGCAGATCCGGATATGGAGATCCCGCCATAGTTAGGGATATGGAAATCCCAACAGTGTGTCACCACTACTTCCTTTCATTACTACTGCTGCTATTCTCAAGTCTGGGGTGAGATCCCAACACATGCGCCATCGAGCACCTTTCCTGAGCCATCTACTTGAGCGTCGTTCCAAGCATCATAGTTTGTCGTCCCTGCCACATCATCATCATCAATATTCTAAACTCTTGTTGTTTGAACAAACTTGAGTTTGAGAAGGAGTGTTAAAATATTATATAGATATTATATTATAAGAGAGATTAGTTTAGTACCATATCGAATAATGTATTAGTTTAGTATTCTTTTCTCTCCTATATATAGAAGACATATTGTACTCAGTTTAATCAATCAATAATCAATAATAAAGTTTTTCCTCCTATCCCTAATTCTAACTCAACCTATTTCAGTTTGAGTCACAAGTGTTCAAAATTATTTAATCTTATAGTAATCAAATAAATTTTATGTTTTTGTTTTATTTTTTTAAAGGAAATTATTTGTTTGTTAGAATATTGTGTGTTTCATTTGGTATAAACTACCAAATTTATGGTAAATGCACTAATTAAACTAGTAATTTACACGTGCGATGCACGTCTTAATAAACATAATTTTTTAAAATAAAAATTTAGACGTAGTATGGATTTGAACTTAGAACCTTCTTTATAATAGTTATACACGTGTATTGTACGGGTTGGTAGAATGACAAAACATTTACAAATGACAATTATTATTATACACGTGCTGTGCACGTGGAGAAAATTGGGAGAATGAAAAGGGTAAAAAAAAATCTACCAGCACGTGCGTTGCACGGGTTGGGTTAAGGACAAATTACACAAAGGCCTTTTCCCATTATAGTAGTAGAGATTGACAAAAAAAATTGAATTTTATTCCCTAGCTGGTCATTTTTTTGTTAAAGGGCTATGTCGTAGGCTCACAGCCTCATCACGAGCTGAGACCTCATTTTTACTCATCCCACCTCTTTACCATCGAGCCATGCTCAGTGGTTATTCCTTAATTGTTTATTTTTAAAGATGGCATATTTTTTAAGAATGCCATCTTTTTAATTAGTGATTTAGATACCATTTACAGATTTGACCACTTCTCTCTACAAATCACTAGTATTTTTCACATGTGATGCACGTTTTGATAAAGAGTTGGAGTTAAACGTACGGTATACGTAAGTTAACAGTAATTAGAACGTACGTTGAATGTCTTAAATTTAAAAAAATCGAGCTGAACAGGTGATACACATATTTAAAAAAATTAAGAAGGAAAAATTTTGATGTGTACGTGCGATACACATGTTGAAAAATAGAACTGGAATTGCATGTGCGATGCACATGTTTGTTTGGTGACAAAAGAGGTGTTTTGTTTTTGTGACAAAAATATATTAAATATTGTTTCTTTTTGACAAACTCTTTCATTAAATAGTAAGTAAATATATTGTTGACCCTTAGTTTGGTGTGCACAAAACATGCTAACTTGTGCTAATAAGTTTGAATTTAGTGTGTTAGATTTTCAGGATCAATTAACATCAAAAAGAGATTCAAGAGAGATTCAAATATACAAACAAGAAAAGTAATAAAGGAAGATTGCATATACGAGCAAAAGAGGAAGTTATTCAAAAGGAGTTCTCGATTAATTGGTCTCCAAGCAATCTATCAAGATTGGATTTTTAGTAACATTTTCGTGAGATATTTATTGTAAATGATTGGTTAAAAATTGATTAGTTCATGGTAAGAAAACAAAGTGGATTCATTTTATACTGCCTGAGACCGGTCGACTGTATATAAGGTCGGTCGACCATCGTAGTCGACCGCAACTTTAATTGATTAAGAAAGCATTCGACCTTTCATCTCTTTAGCTACGCTAGAGAGTTAAACAGTCGACTGCACACTTTTACCGGTCGACCGCAACTTAGGCTGTATACTTTTTTGGAATGTATCGTTTCTACTTTTGATTGATACACTTCCTCTTCTATTTAAAAGAACGAATCTACTGTGTCTTCTCCACCTATTCCAATTGAGAAAAATACTTTGAACCGATCTCTCGATAATCAATCCGAGTGTGAGCGTTAAATTGATTGTATTCTTTAGTCAAGATCTTAAGCGATCTTGAGTTTTTTTTTCTTTTCTTTTCCACCTCGGTGAGATTGACGAGACTTGGATTAGAAGTCCTGTGGGTGTAATAGACCTCTCGGCCTGAATCCGAGAATCACTGTACTAAGGGTTTTGAGTATAGTGGAACGCTTTTGGCGGAGAATTGCTATAAGTAGGTGGTGTGGACGTAGACCTGGGGGTCGAACCACGTTATATCACTGTGTCATCTGTGTTTGCTTTTCTTGTCTCTCTTGCATTTACTTTACTTTACTTTACTTTATTTGTTTAATTTTTTAATTCCGCACGATCACCCTATTCACCCCCCCCCAAGGGTGATTTACAGTGGTATCAGAGCGAGATGCTTATAAAAAGCTTAAAAGCTTAAAGCAAAAGGTCCAGTGGCCGAAATCCCTCCTCCCCAAAACTTGTACTCATTGGAGCCTTTCATCTCCATGGGACAAGTCTTACACGATTACCATTTTTTGATGGAAAATGCTATAACGTCTGGAAAGTTTGTATGTCTCATTTTTTACAGATGCTTGGAGAAGAGGTATGGAATGTATGTATCAACAAAACAGAAATCCCAATTAGCGATGGAAAGAAGGCATTCACACCGGCGGAGTTATCTCTCAAAAAAGCAAATTCCTAAGCCATGATAGCCCTTTATGCAGGGTTGAACAATGAAGAGCTAATGCGGTGCGGGCGTAACTACAAAACAGCCTACGAGATCTGGAACAACATGCTGAAGCAGCATGAAGGAACCGCTTTTGAGGTAAAAGTTAAATTGAATTTGTGTTTTTATAAATTTGATGTGTTTCGCATGTTGCCAGGTGAAAATGTGGACAAGTGCTTGCCCGTTTCGATATCATTGTCCATGAGCTTGAGAGCTTGGGTAAGGAGCTTGATGATGACCGAAAGGTCGGAAAGCTCATAAGCTGTCTCACGCCAGAGTGGGACGTTAAGGCTGCGGCAATGAGAGAGACTCTCGAAGAGAAGGAATTTGACTACTATACATTTCAAGGAAAGCTAAAAACTTACGAGATGGAAATGATGGAGACAAAAAGATACAAGAAGAATATCGGGATTGAACCAAAAACTGAGGAGAAAACTATTGCAGTAAAGGCAGAAAAGGCCCGACCGTCAAAAACTGATTCAGATCATGAGGAGTCAGATGAGGACATTGCTCTATTAACAAGACAATTTCGTAAGTACCTTAAAAATAAAAAATATGGCAGGTATCAAGAGGAAAGGAAAAAGGAGAAGAAGGATGTGTGCTACAAGTGCAAGAAGCCCGGACACATCCGTGCAAATTGTCCCAGTCAACAAGATAGGAACAGCGAATATTATTGCTCAAATCCAAGATAGAAGAAGAAGGTGCTATAGGCAACTTGGCTAGACTCGGACTCAAGTGAGGAAGAGCAAGGCCATAGCAACGTCGACTTCATGGCTTTTGGGAGTGGTGAGGTGCAATCACCTTCTCAATAAGAGGTAATTGAACAACCAACTTATGATGAACTTATAGATATATGTAATGATTTAAAAGACTATGCCAAGAAACTAAGTCGTGAACTTAGACAATATAAACAAAATTCTAATGAATTACATGACGCTTGCAAAATAAAAAATCACAAACTGAAAAATAAGAATGCCCTAATTTTGGAAAAACTTGAGTCATGTCAAAAAGATCAGGATACTTTGCTAGAAGAAAATGAGATTTTAAAATAACAAATTTGTGAATCGCTAGCAAAGCATGATGATCACTTAAAAGAGATTCAGGAGAAATCTATTTATATTGCCAAGCTCACAAAAGACTTAGACGAATGTAAAAGAAAATTTGATGAAGTAGTGGAAGGATGTAATGAAGCCCTTAATCAAAATCGAATTCTTGATGCCATACTAGATACTCTTCGTTCGAACATAAAAGACGATGAGATAACTAGAAAAAGACTGTGTAAAAAGGTAATTGAGCTCGAAAAAATTATTGAAAAGCATGAAGGGCCCAGTTACTTTATTACAAAGGATTCAAGATCCTATCATGATAATCGAGGGCTTGGTTACGAAGAGCCATTACCTCATCAAAAATCATCATGTCATACACACTTGTATAAAAATCAACACAATCATAAACCAAAAATAAATCATACAAGCGTGCATGACCCAAGGCATAGTCGAATCACATGTAATTTTTGCTGTAAACTTGGGCACATTTCTTATAACTGTTCACTAAAAATGAACACTAATCTTGTCTGGGTAAGAAAGAATGTTGATGTAGGCTCAAAGCTCACATGGACTCCTACAAACATACAGGTAGGGAGTACGAAGCATTCAACGTAGAAATATGCAAAAACCTTGATAGAAGACAGACAAGTCTCAACTGGCATAGCATTAATCTGCATCTCTATCAAGGAAATAGGTGAAAAACGTTGTTCTTGAAATACGCGCAATACCGGGTAAAATCTATACTTACTTGAATTTACAATAAATATGGTCTTATGAAACTGTAACTGCAAAAATTAAATAACCGATCGACCGACTAGTCGACCGTATACCTTAAATATTAACTGCTTCCGAGGAAGGACTGGTCAACCGTGCGGTCGACCGTCCAACCCTCTGACCTTATCGACAGTGTTAAAAGTCTAATTAAAGCATGGTGCGGTTGACCGTATACCAAACCGGTCGACCGACATAGTCGACTGAGTCTGGTCTTCTCTCTCTACTATAAATAACCCTTTACCCCCAACTCCTTGTTTCACCTTAAACCCTAGCCTCCTCTCCTCAAACCGATCAGCAAAAATTCTCTTATCTCTCAAATCTTCCTACAAATCTCTTATACTCTTCTCTTTTTCAATTGCTTCCTTATCTCAAAGACCAAAGGGCAAGAAGGTTGTTTCAAAATTCATCACTAGAAAGAGTATAGTATTTCGAAACTCTCACTGTGCCGATATCTACTTTTCTGCTCTTGCAGGTGCTCAAGTTGTAGCCAATAGGGCTATTAACCTATCTTCTTTGGGGGGGGGGGGCAATTCTCCGTTATGGTTAGAATTCTTAGGGCTTTCGGTTGGGAAAACTATCTTAGCACTCCTAGTACCCACTCCGAATCAATAACCCAACAATTCTACGCTAATCTTGACGGCCTTCAAGATGGCGACCATACTCTCTCTTCTCTTATACTTGGGAGAAGAGTAAAAATTACCCCTCGAGTATCTTCGTGCACGATACGAGTTTCCCGAAGGGGAATTCGATGTATATCATCTCGATTTTAAAACACTTGAGTATAAGCCGGGTCACAATCAAAACACTGTCAAATCTATGATCATTCAACCTGAATTTTCTCATCTCCCTCATCGCGCTCCTACCAATTTTATCGATACCGCTCGAGTTCTTAATAAAATTGTCAATGCTAATATCTGGCCCAAGAAAAATGACAAATCAGAAATTAGGGTATACCAATCCTTCATCATTTTTCTTATTCTGGGGGAGTATAAGTTTGATCATGTTATATTCATCATTCGTACGATGAATTATGCTACCTCTTCAAATCGTGGTAGTCTCCCTTTCAGCTCACTCATCTACAACCTCGCCATTAATTCCCGTGTTGAGGTCTGAAATTATTTGCTTAGAAAAAGTCCTATGCCCATTATTCCTCAACAAATGGGTATTGATGTTCCCTTCAGTCAATGGGCTCGATGCCATCAAGCCCAACAACAAGCAAGGCAAGAGGAACAAGAACAACAAGAGCCACAAGCACCACCACAAGCACCACAAGTCCCTCATTCACAGGCTTCCTCCTCCTCATCCTCATTTGTGACATATGAGAAATTCGCCGCTCATCAAATGCAAGTGTACAATTACTACCCAAACACTCTTGATTGCTTGTAAAGGAAAGAGGATTGAGAAATGCTCCCACCTTCTAATGTAGTTGGAGAGGATGAGGATGGAGGAGCAAAGGAAGAAGAAGAAGGTGATGAAGATGATGAGTGATTGTAATGTGATGAAAGTAACTTTCTTATGTATGATCACTTGCAATGTACTAAATTTGCCTACTTGCAATGAATTGTACCATTTAGTTCTTATCTTCATGATTGTTCAAATTGAGTTAATTAAAGTAGCTTGTGTGTATCAGTCTGTATCAGTACTGCGGTCGACCTAGCAGTCGACCGATATACTCTCTGGGGTCTTGTCAAAATTGATCTCGCTCTAGTCACGTATGGGTATCTGTTCAATTTTCGTGTTTTAGTGTTGCGGTCGACCTGGCGGTCAACCGGTCTGTGCTCTGGACCTAATTTTGAATTTGATGTTGCGGTCGACCGGCTCCTCCTCTGGTCCTATCTTTTAACTTCTTTGCAAATATCAAATTTCTCACGTTTCTAAGCTCTTTATTCATTGCTGGTGTGTATCTACACATTTTTGAATTCCTCTTATGCTTATAAATCCAACTCTAACTCTCCACTTTATACATTATCCTTTATTTGATTATGCAAATCGGCATCTACTACCTTCGTATACTCTGCAGATTATTTTTGAAATATCACAAGTTGCGGTCGACCGGTATGCTCTCTGGATAGTTTTGCAAAATCGTGTTTTGCGGTAAGGTCGACCGGCTCTCTCTCTGGTCTTGTTTTTCAAAACTTTATAACATCAATGATTTATCTCTTAATTTCTTGATTTCTTTGTTGCTTTCATGTGTATTGGGGAGAATATCAAATCTATGATATTATGTAGAGCTCTCACTGCATATCAAAGAGTCTCATTAACAACGGTATCATGTAAGAAGATTCTATTTCATGTTTTTTTTAAAATTTGTATTCATTATAATATCCTCGAATGTGCCTCTTCATTATTTTAATTGATGATTGGTTTTACGAACTTTCCAAGGATTATTCTCCTTATCTCTCGTATATCTATCTCCTCTTGGTGTGTTCCAAAAAGGGGGAGAATGTTTTCAAACGATTTTCAAATCATTTCATGAATTAATATGATTTTCAAATCATTTCATGAATTTATACTCTCATCTCTCTTTCCTCCCATATATTTGCTCTTTAAGTTCTATATTACAGGTGGCATTGTATTCAGGGGGAGTATTTATTCTCTATTTATGAAAATCTGTATTATAGGATGTACTAAATTCAGGGAGAGCATTTTATATGCTTTGTTTTAATTTTCAAACATTCATGCATGTTTTGTTCACACCAAAAGGGGGAGATTGTTGACCCTTAGTTTGGTGTGCAGAAAACGTGCTAACTTGTGCTAATAAGTTTGAATTTAGTGTGTCAGATTTTCAGGATCAATTAACATCAAAAAGAGATTCACAAATATACAAATAAGGAAAGTAATAAAGGAAGAATGCATATACGAGCAAAAGATGAAGTTATTCAAAAGGAGTTCTCGATTAATTGGTCTCCAAACAATCTATCAAGACTGAATTTTTAGTAATATTTTCGTGAGATATTTATTGTAAACGATTGATTAAAGATTGATTAGTTTGTGGTAAGAAAACAAAGTGGATTCATTTTATACAGCCTGAGACCGATCGACCGTATATAAGGTCGGTCGACCGTCGCAGTCGACCGCAACTTCAATTGATTAAGAAAGCGGTCGACCTTTCATCTATCTAGCTACGCCAGAGAGCTGAACGGTCGACCGCACACTTTTACCGGTCGACCGCAACTTAGGCTGTATACTTTTTTGGAATGTATCGTCTCTACTTTTGATCGATACACTTCCTCTTCTATTTAAAAGAACGAATCTACTGTGTCTTCTCCACCTATTCCAACTGAGAAAAATACTTTGAACTAATCTCTCGATAATCAATCCGAGTGTGAGCGTTAAATTGGTTGTATTATTTAGTCAAAGACCTTAAGTGATCTTAAGTTTTTTTTTTCTTTTCTTTTCCACTTCGGTGAGATTGACAGGACTTGGATTAGAAGTCCTGTAGGTGTAATAGGTCTCTCGGCTTGAATCCGAGAATCACTGTACTAAAGGTTTTGAGTATAGTGGAACGCTTGTGGCGAAGAATTGCTACAAGTAGGTGGTGTGGACGTAGACCTGGGGGTCGAACCACATTATATCGCTGCGTCGTATGTGTTTGCTTTTCTTGTCTCTCTTGCATTTACTTTACTTTACTTTACTTTATTTCTTTAATTTTTTAATTCCGCACGATCACCCTATTCCCCCCCCCCCCCCCCCCCCCCCCCCCCCCCACACACACACACCCAAAGGTGATTTACATATATTATATTATAGATAGATAGATAGATGGATAGTAATTTGCACATGTGATGCATGTTTAATATAAACAAAAATTTAAAGTAAAAAAAGCTGACATAGTGAGGACTCAAATCTGAGACCTCTTTCATATTAGTTATGCACGTGTTGGTAGATTGACAAATGACACTAAGGTCTTCTCCCATTATAATATTAGAGATTAGAGATTAGAGATTAATCTCTTAAGGGTAATGCTACACCTACTACCAAATGTATTACCTTTTCCTTTACTTTCTTAATTAATCTTACACCTACTACCAAATCTATTACCTTTTTCTTTACTTCCTTAGGTGGCACACTATTAATAGAGGTTATTGTAAGGCAGGTGGTAGAAACATCCAATAGTAGTGTACCATCTAAGATAGTAAAGAAAAATGTAATAGATTTGATAGTAGCTGTAGCATTACCCATCTCTTAAACCTACTTTAACATATTATTACAACGGGAAGAAAAAATATTCACTATACCCTCAACTTCCAAACCGACTATATTTTCTTTAAATTGGTTTTGTAGGAACCACAAATTAGGTTCAGATTATGTTTTATCTAGATAGAACAGAAAATAATTCTCTATTTTAAATATTTGATGTATGTACCATTAATTGCTCCTAAAAAAATGCCTTCAAATTTTTAATTACTACCAATCCCAGAAAAATGGAAGGTGGTATTCAACTATTTTGATAACATAGTGTTGTTCGAAAACAAATTTTAGTAATATTTGAGGACAGTTCCGTATAAATACTTGGTGGTATATGTGTCAATTAACATTAATCGGATTAGATAGAACCACACTTATTCTAAACCGATTTTCTACTAGAAAATGTTAATTACCCCTTCTAAAGTGGCGAAAGAACAGAAAACCCTCTCAGTCCTTTTCCCATCCTTTCTTCCTTCATTTTTTATGTGCACGTGCATGCGTAAGAAAATAATGAGACTTGTTAGCAAAGGCATGTCTAAGACAAAAAGAAACAAGAAAGATGAGTACCACTACAAAATGCAAACTCAAAAGTGGCAAAAAAAGGAAGGCATATGTGGTGGTAGCTAGTAGTGAAGTGGTCAAAAAAACATATGTGCTTCTAACCACAGCATGCACTTGATGTTTGTCTCAAATCTAGACGGCAAAATACATGATCCTAGAAGATGTTGTGATCCATGTGTAGCCTATTGGCCGGCCATGATCATGACTAGGCTAAGCAAGCTAGTTATTTGTGAGGCTAATTGCACCACTCCTATAACTGGTTTATGGTTATATATGCATGATTCCAAAAAAAGCACTAAAAACATAAGGTAATTAAAGTGGAAATTAAAGTGATTGCACTCATCAGTTCTGATGTTACCATCCTCCACTCTACCTGCTATTCCCGGCCCCCATTAATTAAAACGATCAATACTAGTGAAAATGATCACTAGTAAATGAGTCGGTTGTCTACAATTTGCACTACTCCAGTTCTCTACTAAAGATAGTCAGAAAATGTGATATCAGATTATCAATAATCTCAACAACAAAGAAATGTCTTTACATATACTAGTAATTTACACATGCGATGCATGTCTTATAAATATGTTTTTTAAAAGTAAAAATTCTGACGGACATCAAATCTAAGATATTCTTTATATTAGTTATGCATGTGTTGTATGTGTTTGTTTAGTTTCAATGCACATATTTGTTTGGCACCACAACTTCAACTCTCTCATTAAAATATTAAATTATATATATATATATATATATATATATATATATAATTTTAATTAAGCTTTGTTATCATCTCACCTCAACCTTGTACAACCCACCCCATCAGTTACTCTAAACTTGCACATCAAAAAGAGAAAAACAAAAAAACAAAACAAAAACTAAAGACAAAAGGATACCTG
The DNA here is from genome assembly GCA_017893485.1 of Hemerocallis citrina. Taxonomy (NCBI): domain Eukaryota; kingdom Viridiplantae; phylum Streptophyta; class Magnoliopsida; order Asparagales; family Asphodelaceae; genus Hemerocallis; species Hemerocallis citrina. The sequence continues at coordinate 204,983,538 of CM030363.1, read as the reverse complement.
TATTTATTTTAATTTTAAAATAGTGTCGTTAAGAAATTAAGATGCCTAACAGTGAACAAAACTATTAATTAATAACCTAGTTAACTTTAATACCTCAAAAATATATCCAATTAACATTGACAAGCTTGCTAATTGTCTTATTGATAAGTGTTAAACTTGGATGTACCCCATGTTTGATATATCTTTTCTATTAATTAACTTGTTCACATTCTCATCATTGTGTGACAGTTGTTCTATGATAGTGTGATAAACAAAGACTTATATATAACTACCAAAAAGATAAACATATATAACCCCTAATGTTTAAACATCTTTGTATGGTTCTATCTCTTTTATTAATTATTTAAATTTTCTCATTAACAACTATGTTATTTTGCTGTATCATATTAAGCATATTCGTAGATTTACAGTGTGTGAAGAAGGATATTTCAATGAGCTATATCATACCATTACCATACCATATTTATGGAGTTTATTTAAAAGCAAAACAGCTAATAGTATAAAACATGATGATATTCAAAAAACCTGAAATACCGACAATATCAGAGAAGCTACATTGAAAAATCAGATGTAGCATGCATGTGAGATGTGGCTCCTCCCCCATTTTTCTTGCTCGTTTACACGAGGGAATACTTGAAAACAAATGTGCACTCTGCAACCAGTTACATCCATAACCAACCGAATGTTATAAATCAGATCTGAGTTCTACCCGTTATCAGATTATCAGCAGACAATTTGGCCCAATTTTTTTTATTTTTAAAAAGGGTTTTTAACATGTACGCCCCTAACAAATACTTGAATATCATGTATACCCCCGACAAATATGTATTTTCATATTTGTCCCCAACAATATATGTTACTTTTCTTAGTTACCCCTCTAGTTAAAAAAACTCAAAAAGATCGAGAATTTTTAGGTTTTTTTAATAGACTTGATGAAAAATGACTGAAATATTCTATTCTCTGCTATTCAAACTTTATCTTCTTCATCCTTGTAAATCTGGGTAATTGTTAATCCAACCGAGACTTATTAACTATTCTAAAAATTTCTTCATTTTTCTTCAACAAATGGATAAACTAACAATGCAGTTTAGAAACTACATATTTTTCCTCACGTTATTTTTCCAAACTTGCCATCAATCTTGTTTTTTAATGATAAGTTATAATCTTCTTCATTTATTCTCCTTAAAACTGTTAAATCTTTTCTCATTTGATTGTCTAATTTGATCTTTTAATTTGATTTCTATTTATCTTGTAAGGGTAAAATCATGCTTAACTTAGTAATATCTAACATAGGGGTAAATATGAAATAAAGTCTAAATTGTTAAGGGTATATACGAAAATACACATTTGTGAGGGGTATATATGATATTATCATGTTTGTTAGGGGTATACATGTTAAAAACCCTTTTAAAAAAAAAAATTGAACGGTTCGATCTCCATATTGTTACATATGGTGTGTTCATATTAAAAGATCATTTACACAATTTGAGATCCTTTTTAGATTATAACCTCTAGGTAGTTTCTTATGAAATTTATATAGTTCAATTTCTTAATAGTTTTTTCCTTCAGCTTTTTGGGTAGGAGATATAAAATTATACAGAACAATGAAAAAAATAGAAGCAAAGGACAACCACAAAACCAAGAAATTAAGCCAAGTAGTAAACAAGTATATAGTATATAACAAGGGGATGAAATAGAGAAGAACACAGGCCACATGAATATATAAAAAATAAGGCAAATTAATTAAAGCTAGTAGACCAATCAAAAGCTTATAAGGTGCCGCCCTGCCCCCCTAGCCAACCGTTTGCACACAAAAGACAGCCACACAAATATATCACGCACTCAAGATTAACACATATTATATTATATTACGTACAGTTTAAATATATATTTAATTAAGGAAATTTTAGGGAATAAGAAAGAAGCAGCTGCTTCAGATATTCCTGATCAACTCCAATAACGTTATTGCAGTGCAGACCCATCTATCTGTTTCGTGCTTTTGATATGTCTCTATAATTCCCTATATCTTCAGATGCAATGATGGGTGCTTTGAAAGCTATATGTTTGTCTTTTTTTCCTATTGCCATCTTTTTTTTAACTTTTTCTCTTTCATATTGCAGTGCATTCTCTTATGTTATCATGTAAACTCAAATAGTATTTGCTTGCATTGTATCACAAATTATGAGCTTGGATCATTGTTTCTGGATACAATACATATATTAATTAATTAAAACACATGAAATTAAGTATGTTGAGATAATTTAATATATGCTTTTCATGAGCCGAGTTAAACTATACATGCAACAGAGTTTTTATGAGTGGAGTAAAACTATTTGCATCGTACATAGTTAATATGGTTTGATCTTTATATTAATTAATAGTAACGGATGAGACCTCTGAAACAGTTTGATGTGCTTTATGTTGCAATCACTTGCCCCAACCCACCCACAATTTGCATTCTCTAATTTTCTCAGCCTCAAAAATTGAAGGATGGTAATGGCCGTAGAATATATATATATATATATATACACACACATCATTAATCATATTTAGATTTAGTGCATTGACCAATACACTAGGTGTTGAATGCATGAAATGATGTTTGTTGATAGTTAGCACAATTAATTCATTATTATGTACGTATGTGGATTGCATGTTAATTTAGACTCCAATATTGATGACCATGGCTTCTGACTTTTGGTGAGTGGTGGTGGCCCACCATTAGGGTTTTTTGAGGGATTCATTGAGGAAGAAGATAATGGGGGGTGGCATCCATCATTGACTTGGGTGGTGGATTGGTTGACCTTGTCTATTAATCATCTGTAGTTAATTAGTGGTGGGCTGAGTTGACCGGGTTGGTTGCATTATGATCGAGTAGGAAGTCAACCCTCCCCATAATAAATTGATATCGATAATCCAAAAAACTGATGCAATTCTTTTACGAAATTGAAAATTTCTATAGATCCTCAAAGGTATATCTCTACTACTATAATGGGAGAAAGCCTTAATCCATAACCCAACCCGTGCAACGTGCGTGTTGGTAAAATTTTCTTTTTTCCCCTTTCCATTTCCCCTTTTCCCACGTGCAAAACACGTGTATAATACTAGTATATATATATATATATGTGAATCTTGTAAGATCAAACCTGAACCCACCCGACTCATTGTGCTCTTACTTTTAGCTTTAGCTTTAACCCTCAATGAAGGGTTATAGCCTTTCCTAACTAGTGTTGGGCCTTTCGAGAATTTAGGGGTTTAAAATTTTCTTTCCTTATTAGCTTGGGCCTCAAAAGTTAAATACCCAATTTGTAAATGTGATATGTTCCTTATGGACAAACATATTGCGTCAAGATTGGGCTGGCTTCCACAACCAATACCATCATCCCATTCATGTACTATATAAATATGTTTCTAAAGAATGCAGCCCGTTACTATTTGTTAACTCTTTTATGTTTTTGCATGGTCGACATAGTTTACATCTAATCTCTTGCTATTTACTCGTTTTAAATTCTTTTTATTCATTTGGCCACAAGGAGAGATTTCTTCTAATATTCCAATTCACAATAATTTCTAATAGCAAAAAGTATATTATGTTTGAAAAGAAAATACATCCAACAAAAATCATGATATTATAACATGGTACTTACTTTAACGGAGAGTCTTCAACAACAGTTATAGTTAGACATTCAAGTGCATAAAAGCTATTCAAAAATAATATGCTCAAATTTTTCTTCAAAAAAAATAATAAAAAAAATATAAAAATAAAAATAATACCAAGAAAAGGAAAACTCTTTTGGGCCAGGCCTTAGTAGGTTAACCCTTGAAGACGCCTAAGCTATAAATTTATCCATATGAATTAACAAGAATGGTCAGAAGAAGAAATAAATAGTTAGTCGGTGAGGTAATAGCTTATCAAGGCGAGAATTAGTAGCACATTCGTGGGTGAATATAAGCCACGCGTCGTGACTCAGACTGGGTACAAAATTGTACTTCTTTGTCTAAGCAGCACGATATACACATACAAATATTCGTATAGCAATAATTTGTGTGTTCTCGTATCTCCCTTCATTAGTAACTAGTATCATGCACGTGCGATGCACGTGAAGAGGAATGAAAAAGGACAAAAAAAAGCACGTGCGATGCACGGGTTTGCTCACAAACAAATTAGGGTTTTTTTGTTTATCAACCCCATCTCTCCCATTATAATAGTTATAGATATATTGATTGTATTTGTTTGTTTTGGGAAAGAGTCCAGAGTAAAATGCATGGAGAGCAAGTAGGCCAAAAAAATACCAGAACATGACCCCCCTGTTGAGTTAGGTGGTGGTTTAATTTGGTTCCCTCTCTCCTTTTCTCCTTATCCTGTGTATTGTGATGAAGAGGCTGGAACATGATTGACCCAACTGATAAGGAAATGGGCTGTAGGGCCCACTTTAGGGAAGGAGGCGGTTTTTTTTGGGGAATGGGAATGAATGGTGACCATCACAAATAATAAGAGTATTGGTATTTAAGCTAACTGTTTCAAACTTATCTACAATGAACAACAAGAGCATAGTTGAGAATTTTCCTTAAAGCGACCATGTTTTGAGATGTGCACCACTTCGCGACTATATGATTGCTGCTGAGTTTTTTTTTTTTTTTTTTAAATTTTTTTGAGCAATCAGTTGATGTGAATTTTTCTTCGTGAAACAATAAAAACAACTGACATTTTAGTCTTCGCTGATATTGACTATTTTCAACTGATCTTCACTCCTGAATCTGACTTGTTTGAACCATTGGATCTGATTTGTAAGGTGACGATTACTCAAATCGACCTGCAAAAGTCTGAAACACTGTGAGTGACCCCGAAGACAGACCCTCCGACGCTCAAGTTAAAACTTAAAAAATATATGAGAGCTTTTAGTGGCAAAATACTGATTATCTATTTCTTGTGGCGATTTTGTGGTATTTATAGTCGCTTTGGAGGTCAGTTTCAATACTTTCCCGTGTTTAGATAGAGTTGGTTATCTCTTCTTTATAAAGAGATAAGAGCAGTTGTGGATATAGAGTTAAAACTCTTATCTTGATAAGAGATCATTTTGAATGGTCTCTTATAGATAGTTATGAGTTTAAACACTACAAAAAAAATTCCCTTCTCTGACAAATTTACCCCGGCATTTGTTTAAAACATCGGGGTAAAATACTAGGTTTTTTATATATTAAAAAACTGACTTCTACTTCGGCGTTTTGGATAAACGCCGGGTTAGGTTGGATCAACCCCGGCGTTTAGTTAGAAAAATGCCAGGGTAGGTGCGGGAATATTTTTAATCCTGCATCCGCCTCCCCATTTTCATTTTCCCAAATTTCCACTCTCTTCTGCTCACGAATCTCTTTCACCCCCAAGTTTTCACTCTCTCCCTCTCTATCTCGCTCACGAATCTCTCTCCCCCTAAAATTTGTTGCTCAAAATTTAAAAAGGAGAGAGAGAGAGAGATGGGCTAGAGTTTTGACAGTGATAGGGATGACTAGGGATTCAGCGTTGATAGGGATGGCTTGGGTTTAGGCACATGTGCGAAGAAGATGGCGAGGGTTTCATCCACCGTGCCCTATCTCGTCTTAACGCCCGTTCATTCATTCTTTTCTAGTATGCTTTTCACATTTTCATGAATGAATACCCATTCATTTTTTTTTTTTTATTTTTAAAGATGGTTATTTTCATTGTTTAACAACCCATCCCCAATTTCTGAAATCGTCTTTGATTCAATTGGACTTAGTTATCGGATGATAGTGAATTTAGGCATATAGTACAACTTATTTTAAGCAAGTAATCCATAATTGTGTTTTTAATTAGATAAGTAATCATCAAACTTTATTTATTTGTGTAATGCTTTTCATATCATACATTGGATTTTGTTTGTTATTGATACACCTTTTCCATCAGGTATAGGTTTTCAATATTATACTGTGATGATAAAAAACCAGTAATTCATCTTCTTATATGTAACTATCAAGCTAGCCTTCTTTATTTAGGTCTTCTGATTTGGGATGGATCCACATCGTCGAGGGAAAGCATGAAATACACATTTGTGTGGGTAAATATGAGATTCAAACATTTTTTAGGGGCATACCACTACATAAACGATACTCCTCTTAAATTTGACTAGTAATCTGCACGTGCAATGCACGTTTTATGGGTTAGCACGTGCAATTTGCACTGGGGATATGCACGTGCAATGCACGGATTCGATGGAGGGAGAGGAAGAGACGGTTTCGATTTTTGAGGGAACAAAATTTTATAGAGACTTTAAATGTAAAGTGAAAATTACAGAATTAACCTTATATATTTTTTTGCTTTTTATGTGTATGGGGGCATGATAGTAAAAAGACGTCAAAATAGGGCTTTGCTTAATAATAGTATAGATAAATGAAGTTTACAATGATTTAAAAAGAAAGCTAATGGCAGTCGTATTGAGTGTGCCAGTGGGCTCTGATTAGCTAAAAAAGAAATGCATTGGTGGCAAGCTTATTGAGTGAATGTATGTGCTCTGGGTAAGAAGACCAAATCATTATAATGCATAAAAAAGTTATTCATTCTCAAAGACGTAATTGTAGTGTCCACACATGATCCCTTCCTGAGAAAATTTTACTCGTGTGAATTGAACTTCTAGCCCTTTACTCTGGTTGATGCTTACATTTGTTGTGACTGACTCATAGTATATAGTATGGCTAAAGAACTGGGATGCATCCCATATAAATCTTGTAGGTCCCGCCACAAAAGAGTATGCACTCATGCATGCAACGTTTGGTGCATGCTGATGCATGACAACGTTTGGTGCAAGCATGGTGTCTCTTCCGAAGCATGGTGTCTTTTCCGAAGCATGGTGTCTCTTCCGAAGCATGGTGTCTTTTCCGAAGCATGGTGTCTCTTCCGAAGCAAGGTCTCTTTTCCGAAGCATGGTGTCTCTTCCGAAGCATGGTGTCTTTTCCGAAAGTATGGTGTCTCTTCCCCTCCTATAAATTCTCACTATTTTCTTCATTTGAAGACACACTCAACTGAAGAGAAAAATAGAGATTGATAGCCACAGAGAGCTTATAAAGTATTGAGAGTTTTTTTTGTAAATCTTTTGAGATTGAGAAATAATATTTGTGTTGTTTTCTTCTCAAATTTATCTCTGTTGTTTTTCTCTCGATCCTAACAAGTGGTATCAGAGCGAGGTTGAGTTGTTGAGTGCCAAAAGCCTTTGCAGATCAAGATGTCGATGGAGGAATCAATATCATCATCATCATTTGGAGCCATGATCAAGCTTACTGCCACCAACTATACGCTTTGGAGACCTCGGATGGAAGATCTCCTAAGTTGTAAAGATCTCTTTGATCCTATTGAGGAGAAGGGAGAGAGACCTGAAGCTACCAATGAGGCGGACTGGAAGAAGATGAACAGGAAAACGATCGGTCAGATTCGACAGTGGATCGATCACAGTGTCTTCCATCATGTTGCCCAGGAGACAGATGCTTTTGCCCTTTGGAAGAAGCTGGCGGATATGTACCAGGCCAAGACAGCTCGAAATAAGGCCCTACTGATGAGACGGTTGGTGAACCTGAAGCTACAGGGAGGAACTTCTGTAGCAGAACACACCAGCGAGTTTCAGAGCCTGGTGAATCAGCTATCTTCAGTGGAGTTACCACTTGAAGATGAGTTACAGGCACTTCTACTTCTCAGCTCTCTTCCAGACAGTTGGGAGACATTGGTGGTCTCCCTCAGCAACTCGGCTTCGACTGGCAATCTTACCATGTCTATGGTTAAGGATGTCCTATTCAATGAGGAAGCTCGGAGAAAGGACGTTGGCACAGAAGCACAAGCCTGCGTCACAGAAGTCCGTGGGAGACAGCGAGAGGAAGATCGAGGCAGGTGGAGAGGCAGGAGCCAAAGCAAAGGCAGATCGAGAGGCAAATCAAGTGATGGGAGGAGGCCTGCATACAACTGCCATCACTGTGGCAAACCAGGCCACATGAAAAGAAATTGTTGGAAGTTACAAAAGCAAGGCGGTCAGGGAAGGTCACAACCAAAGAAGGAAGGAGATGCACAAGTCACAGTACTAGAAGATGTGGCTCTTTGCTCTCATGAGGATGAGACATGCCTCCATGTGTCGAATCAGGGCGTAGAATGGGTGGTAGATACTGCAACATCTTGCCATGCCACTCCTCGAAAGGACATCTTCACGACGTACAAAGCTGGAGACTTTGGCTCGGTGAGGATGGGCAATTCTAGCTTTGCTAAGATTGTCGGAATTGGTGACGTTCGGATGCAGACTGATGCCGGGTGCACAATCACACTGCAGGATGTTCGCCATGTACCTGAACTTCGACAAAATCTTCTTTCGGTGAGAGCCCTAGATGAAAAGGGCTATGATAACCGTTTTTGCAATGGCTCGTGGAGGATGCTGAAAGGTGTAATGGTGATCGCTCGTGGACATCTCTACAGCACTTTGTACAAGACTCATGTGAAGATCAATGTGGAGAGTCTCAATATTGTTGAACATGAAGCTTTGCAGAAACTGTGGCACCAGAGACTCGGTCACATGAGTGAGAAAGGTTTATCAACCTTGATGAAGGAAAATCTTATCTCCATTACCAAGAATGCAGAGCTTCAACCTTGCAGCAGCTGTTTATTTGGCAAGCAGCGAAGAGTCTCTTTTAGTTCCTCTTCGACAAGGAGATCAGAGTTGCTCAGTCTGATACATTCTGATGTTTGCGGTCCCATGGAGGTGGAGTCGCTAGGCGGTAACAAATACTTTCTGACATTTATTGATGATGCTTCTCGGAAGGTGTGGGTGTATTTTCTGAAGACAAAAGATCAGGTCTTGGAAATCTTCAAATCATTTCATGCCATGGTAGAGCGTGAAATGGGGAAGAAGCTGAAGTGCCTTCGCTCAGATAACGGAGGCGAGTATACATCCAGGAGTTTTGATGCCTATTGCAAGAGTCAGGGCATTCGGCATGAGAAGACGGTTCCACGTACCCCGCAACACAATGGGGTAGCAGAAAGAATGAACCGAACAATCATGGAAAGAGTCAGAAGTATGCTCAGCACAGCAAAGCTGCCAAAGCCATTTTGGGGAGAAGCTGTTCGCACCGCCTGCTACTTGATCAATCGTTCTCCATCAGTCCCGCTGAATTTCAATATCCCGGAGAAGAAATGGACTGGCAAAAACCCCTCCTACTCTCACCTGAGGACATTTGGATGTCTGGCTTATGCACATGTCTCAAAGGAGCTCAGGTAGAAGCTCGATGCGAGAACCACTCCATGCATTTTCATAGGCTATGGAGACGAGGAGTTTGGATACAGGCTATGGGATCTAAAGACGAAGAAGCCCATCAGAAGTAGAGACGTGGTGTTCCATAAAAATCAGACATATGGGGACACTGAAAAGTCTACAATTGCTGAAAGACCTGTCAGTACTCAGGACTTTGTTCCAGATACAGTACCAGTACAAGCTGCCGCAGATGATGATGTGTCTGATCAAGAACTAGAAGCAGAACCAGAGGAGGAGGAAGAAGGGATTGATGAGCCTGGGGAGCCGCAACCTTTCACAGCTGCAGAACCAGTACAAGATAATGATTCACCGCCTGAGACGAGTGAGCCTCAGCTACGTAGATCTGAAAGAGGCCATGTTCCGTCTACTAAATATCCAGAATCAGAGTACATTCTTCTTACTGATGAAGGAGAGCCAGAGAATTTCCAGGAAGCATTGTCTCATCCAGACAAAGACAACTGGCTGCACGCTATGCAGGATGAGATGGACTCTTTAAAGAAGAACCAAACCTACGATTTGGTTAAGCTTCCAGGAGGGAAGAAGGCACTAAAGAACAAGTGGGTATTCAAGCTCAAGAAAGATGGCAGCGGAAAGGTGGTGAAGCACAAAGCTCGGCTAGTGGTCAAAGGATTCCTTCAGAAGAAAGGCATCGATTTTGGTGAGATTTTTTCTCCAGTTGTAAAGATGACTTCAATCCGAGTCATGCTCGGATTAGCAGCTAGCCTAGACTTGGAGCTTGAACAAATGGATGTGAAGACTGCATTTCTTCACGGTGATCTGCATGAAGAAATTTACATAGAGCAGCCAGAGGGATACGAGGTTCCAGGGAAAGAGAATCTCGTATGTAAGCTGAAGAAGAGTTTGTATGGCCTCAAGCAAGCACCAAGGCAATGGTACAAGAAGTTTGATTCATTCATGGTGAGTCAAGGCTACAAGAGGACTGCTGCAGATCAATGCGTCTACATTCAAAGGTCCCCTGATGGAAATTTCATTGCACTGTTCCTATATGTCGATGACATGTTGGTCGTCGGACAAGATGCAGTGAAGATCAGACAGCTGAAGATAGAACTCTCTTAGGTCTTTGATATGAAGGACCTTGGGCCAGCTCAGCAGATTTTAGGTATGAACATCTCTCGAGACAGAAAGGCCCGAAGATTGTGGTTATCTCAAGAGAAATATGTTGAACGGGTGATCAAGCGATTCAACATGGAGGGTGCCAAGCCAGTTAGCATCCCACTGGCTAATCATTTCAAGTTGAGCAAGAGTTCGTATCCCTCATCTAGGAAAGAGATCGAGGAAATGAAAGTTGTGCCTTATTCTTCAGCGGTTGGAAGTCTGATGTATGCAATGGTGTGTACGAGGCCGGATATTGCACATGCAGTGGGTGTGGCAAGCAGATTTCTCTCCAATCCAGGAAATGAGCATTGGGAGGCTGTTAAGTGGATTCTCAGGTATCTTAAGGGTACTTCAAAGATATGTTTGTGTTACGGGGGAGCTGATCCGGTTTTGGAAGGCTATACAGATGCAGATATGGCCGGAGATCTTGATGGTAGAAAATCGACTTCTGGTTTTATCTACACTTTTGCAGGGGGAGCTGTGTCATGGCAGTCAAGGTTGCAAAAGTGCGTTGCACTATCTACGACAGAAGCAGAGTACATTGCTGCCGCTGAAGCTGACAAGGAGATGTTGTGGTTAAAGCGATTTCTACAAGAACTCGGGATCAAGCAGAATGACTACAAGGTACATTGTGACAGTCAGAGTGCTCTGGATTTGAGCAAGAATTCAATGTACCATTCCCAAACAAAACATATTGATATTCGCTATCACTGGATACGCGAGGTGATGGATCAACAATTGTTGAAACTGATGAAGATCCACACGAAGGAGAATCTAGCAGACATGTTGACAAAGATTGTGTCTCGGGAGAAACTAGAGTTATGCAGAGACATAACTGGAATGGATGAGAGATGACGATTGGTGTAGATGTGGCGTGAGGGGGAGAATTGTAGGTCCCGCCACAAAAGAGCATGCACTCATGCATGCAACGTTTGGTGCATGCTGATGCATGACAACGTTTGGTGCAAGCATGGTGTCTCTTCCGAAGCATGGTGTCTTTTCCGAAGCATGGTGTCTCTTCCGAAGCATGGTGTCTTTTCCGAAGCATGGTGTCTCTTCTGAAGCATGGTGTCTTTTCCGAAAGCATGGTGTCTCTTCCCCTCCTATAAATTCTCACTATTTTCTTCATTTGAAGACACACTCAACTGAAGAGAAAAATAGAGATTGATAGCCACAGAGAGCTTATAAAGTATTGAGAGTTTTTTTTGTAAATCTTTTGAGATTGAGAAATAATATTTGTGTTGTTTTCTTCTCAAATTTATCTCTGTTGTTTTTCTCTCGATCCTAACAAATCTTTGTTACTTTGTATGCGTGAACTCTGTTAGAACCTCTAATTTATATATGCCTGTATGTGTCTACTTCCAGCGTACCGATGCTTGTCTTATATTTCTCTTCTTTGCAGCCTGGGCTCACAAGTGGAAGCAAGGACTCATACATGAGACATATGCTTCTACGAGCGAGAAATACAGGATGACGTGTTGTTGTTTTTAATGGTCGTGGATGTGCAAATAGTCCAGTAATTACTCCTCAAGTATTTCTGGATAGTTATATGATATTAAAAGTAGTTCCTTCATCTCCATTTCATGTAATGTAAAAATTCTTCCATAAAGATGTTGTTCTCAATTACTCTCTGCTGGAGTTCTTTAGTGAAATTATAGAAAGCACAAGCACCAGTGTGGTATGACTATGAGTCCGGGACAAAGAAAAACTTGTAAAAAGTAGGGCACATCAGCACAACCATATATATTGCTTAATTATGCATTAAGTTTAGTCCAAATGGCATTCAATTTTATAACTCCAGTATTACATAATCAAAATAAGAGATCTAGAGTCCATATAGGAACAGAGCATACACGGGGGGTACTCTGTTTGTTTGCTTGTCCTTACAGTACCCCCTGTGTAATAAGAGAAATTGAGTCATTGCTCTCTGTTTTTGTTTGCTTGTTTGCTCTTTCAACGAAATTTTATGAACATTGATGCATACTGATTTTTCCATTATCCACACTGCTTTTATGAACATTGATGCACACTGTTTTTGTTTGCTTGCTTGTTTTTTTCTTCTAAATTTTAAATTTAATTTTTTTAATTTAAAATTGAGTGATTACAAATTTTAATGGAGTGATTAAATGGATTTAAATCTAAAGGGAAATTTATTCCAATCACTATACAAAAATTTAACTCAATTTCTCTTCCCTCCAAATTTCTCCAATATTGGAGGAGAGCCAAAATTGACTCAGGAGGGATGGTGCACCCCTCTATTCTCCTCCCCTCCCCTACTAAAAAATGAACAAAACAAAAAATGTTTACAAAAAACCTCTCCCCTCCCCTCCCCTCCAACCAAACAGGCCCTAAGTTTATAAAAATTCAACCTTTTAACCCCCCCCCCCCCCCCCCCCCCCCCCAATCCTTGAATTTTTTTTACAAAATCCCCTATTATTACCATAATAGAAAGTTTCTAAGTTGGTCCCACCTTTAATAAATTACTTAGAAAACAAACAGAAAAGAAGAAGAAGAAGAAACAAGCATACTGACAGAAAAGAAGAAGAAAAAGAAAGAAACTAACATCACGTTATTGTTTTCCCCACAGTCGGTGTCAGCCATCTCCACCACCATCTAACACCATCAATCATCATCTCCATCGACGGAAAAACAAATTCAAGTTTTGACTTAATATGTCCAATATTGGAGTGGAACACAAGGTGTTTGGTGAATTGTCACAAAAAGAAAATTCACGATATCAATGGAAAAAAAGAGTACTATCGATTCCTTTTTTCAAAGACATAAGTTAGAACACCAATATTCTTTGAGACGTCAGTTAGAACATTATCAAAGTGATCTTCATCAATGTCTTGAATTTAAGAGTTTATCATCTCTTTCTGAATTATGTCAAGCATTAGTGAGAACAAGAAAGTCCATCATCTGTACACAGGTTGATAAATTAATTAGGCTTATCCATACACTACCATTTTCCACAGCAACTATTGAGATGACATTTTCAGCAATGAGCATTGCAAAAAATAAGCTTCGCAACAAGATGGATGATGATTTTCTTTCAAACTATTTGATGGTCATCGAGAGAGAAATTGCTGAAATGTTCAATCTAGATTCAACTGTCAAAGAATTTGCTTCCATGAAGGAACATAGATTATAGTTCTTCTAACGTCCACTTATTATTATTTTCTTTTTAAGTTTTTATATATATTCTACACTTGTTAATTTTTATAGAAAAACATAATTTTTTGACAACTATAAACATATGCATGATTTTTTGACAACTATAAACATATGCATGATCAATACAAAATGATATATATATATATATATATATATATATATATATATATATATATATATATATATATATATATAATTATTATTATTATTTTTATTATTTTTTATTTTTTTTGGCCAATGGAACAATTTATGATTTTGTTGTCAGCTACCCCCACTAAAAGCTTCTGGCTTCTTCCCTGAGTCCATATAAAAGTATAGTAGTTTCATACTACATACACAATTGCCAAATATGAGATGCTTCATATTCATGAAAAATGGTAAGAATATTTACTAATATAAAAGATGTGAATAAGTGTTTGAAAATTGTTGAGCAAAAGTTTCATATTCACGCTTGTTTAATTTTATTTACTAATATAAAAAAATGGTAAGAATATTTACTAATACTAAGCTTATTTATCACTTCGAGCAAAAGTTTCATATTCAAGCTTGTTTATTTCTATTTTGAGCTTAGCATAATATGTTGGTTATGAGTTCTTTCATTTGATTACTTTTAAAACTCTAAACTCTGTTATCTTCTTTTTAAAAGATTTTCGTTTTTAGCGTAACAATTAATATTTCTAGCATAACAATTAATGTGTTAGTGAAAACCATTTTGAATGAACATAAGAAAAATGTATATTGACGTCTGAGTAATTTTGTGCAGGATATTGATAGAAAGGATGTTACTCTAAGCAAATTCAAGGGGAAGGTTATGTTAATTTTCAATGTCGCTTCAAGATGGTAACCTTTGATTTCCTTTATATTACAGCTCTAATATCTGGACTTTGTGTTTGAGCAATTGGGAGCAATTTATTTTTTTTAATTTTTTTTGGGTTATGTCAAGCTAATTGAATAACTTTGTTTTGAATGACAGTGGGTTGACGACCTCAAATTACACCGAGCTCTCTCATATATATGAAAAGTATATGACACAAGGTATTTTAGAAATTGTTTCCAGAAAGATTTTAAATTATATTTGAACATAATATATATTAGCACAATATATATTATTGAGGAGTACAAGTTCGATGGCCAGATTCGCTGATTGGATCGTGTCAGAAATGGATCATGTCAGAGATGTTTTATGTCCTTAAGTATAGATGTATCTAATTTTTATATAAATATTTGTGCTCATTTACCCAAAAAATTGCTTGTACTCGTCTATCTTGTTAATAATTTATGTTATTTCCATATATTTCAGTTAATTAATTATTTTTGAAGGAATAAGATATTTTGATGCAAAAGGTGAAGATTTTTGGTAAAATTAACAAACAAAATAAGGAGAGTGATTGATTAATTTTTATTGATTTGTTGAAATTTGAATTTTACAATTTGGCCATATGAAAAGCAAAATAAAAATTTTAATTGGCAATAGAGGGTGAAAATGAAATAAACAAATTTTTAAAAAAGGGTTTAATTGATCTAATGTGATTATTAATTAGTTTAATTTAAACTAATTAATTTTATTTTTATTTTTAAATCCTAAATTCTGGTTTTATATTGTGTGTGTGTGCAGCATGTGCTTCAAGAAAAGAAAGAGAAGAAAAATAAGCAAGAAATAAAGTGCAAATCAAAATAAGGAAACAAATAAATTAAGATGTGGGGTTTTCTGCGAAAGTAAACCATAATTCCCACGTTCGGATTCCTATAAATACATCAACCTCAAAGAGAAAGGAGGCACGCAGAACGAAGAGGAAGAACGACGACTACCTCTAATAAAAAAAATATATATATAAAGAAGACAGCGGGGGCTCAACTTTGCTTTGACTTGGCGTGGGAATCAAGAAGAAAGGAGAGAAAAAAACAGAAGTTGTTCTATTTTGGGTGGCTTGGGAATTGAGGAAAAGAAGAAAGAGAAGGAGAAGGATAGAGGCGTGTGCGGTGACGTTAGCAACCACGTCAGCGGCAGTGCTGACTGCCGGGTGCAAAAATCGAGGCGTTCGGTTTGAAATTTTTTTTTTTTTACAAAATAGAGTTCTTTCTGTCTCTCTTTTCTTCTTTTAATTTTATTATGTAATCCAAAATAGTATTTGTTGGTTGCAAATTTATTATGAACTAAATTTATTTTTTTAGGGCTTTGATGTAGCCCAGTTTTGAGAACATAATTTTAATTTCATATTATTTTTCTATTTTTTCCATGGTTGTGTGTTTAATTTTTGTTCTTAATGCTTACAATTTTTTGGCCAACATTTGTATGATTTATTGGATTACCGAGAGGTAAATTGTAATTTGGAACTGTAGAATTAAATACCATTGATTGAGTAAAATTAGAAATGATTTACCGCAATTGATGTGACTATAAAGAAATCAATAGAACTTAATGAGTCTTCAATTAATTAAATTTGTATAGAGATATGACAAACTGTTAGTTTGAGATATTTTTGATGTTCGAGAGAAAACATTGAATAATTATGAGATTTTGGTCTACAGCTTGGAAAAGTAAAAATTGTTATTACATGGAAGTATGAATTGTGTGGGATAAACTGGGTGAAATCAAAAGCCCTAGAACTAGTTTTGCAATTAATAAACAACAAAATTTCAGATTCCGCTCTTTTAATTAATTTAGTTAGTTCTTTAGATTAATTTAATTTAGTTGCTTTCTTTATGAATTTCGATTTTTCAAATAGTAGTTAATCTAGAAATTTCGGTACTCGATAAAATAATTAGTCTTTGTGGGTTCGACACTCTTTTCACTTAACTATACTACTGTTGCAATTTTGTACACTTGCAAATATTGACATCAAGTTTTTGGCACCGTTGCTGGGAACAAATTATTCTTTTATTGATATTGATAATTGCTAGATTGTTACTAATTTGGATTTTTCTATTTTTTATTTATTTTTTATTTTTTAATTTTTCTGTTATTTAATAGCTATTTTTCAGGACATAGAGGTGTATCATGATGGCATTCAACAATTACCAATGGTCTTCAGAAAGAGCAATGCCAAGAAAAGTGACTGAAGTTTTTGAGCTTGATCTTATTGCCACATTGACTGCACAAATTGATATTTTATCTAAACAATTAGGCAATATGAATGTTAATTCTATTCAAACTAATATTATTTATTATCATTGTGCAGGAAATCACCCAAGTATTGATTGCCAAGTAGAAAATCCTTTTGCTCAATCAAATTTCAATCAAGCAAATTATGTGTCCAATTTCCAACATCAGAACAATCCTTATTCGAACACGTATCATCAAGGATAGAGAAACCACCCCAATTTTTCTTGGAACAACAATCAAGGAGCAATTAGAACACCTTAAAATTTTTTACAGCAAGAAAAGAAGCCGACACTTGAAGAGACGTTTATGCAATACATGCAGAAGACAGAGCAATATATGCAAAAGACAGATGTGGTGATACAAAATAATACGGTTTCAATTCACAATCTTGAGGCTCAAATTGGTCAAATTTTAAATATTCTTACAGAAAGAACGGCAGGAACATTACCTAGCAACACAATAACAACTTTCGAGGATCATGTCAAAGTAATAACACTAAGAAGCAGGAGAACAATTGAGCAGCCATAAAGCCAAAATGCCGAACAAAATGGGGTTGAAAAGCAAAGTGAGATCGAGCAAATTGTGGAGGAACAAACGTAGCAGGTGGCCTATCACCATTCTAAGAAGGATATTGGAGTTTTAAGCCAAACAATTTCAGGGGAGTTTAATTCTTATACTTATCCTAATTCACCTTATAATCCACCTATTCCTTTTCCGCAAAGACTTAAAAAGAATAATCTTGAAATTCAATTCTCTAAATTTTTTAGTATTTTTAAGAAATTGCATATTAATATTCCTTTTATAGAAGCTTTGGAACAAATGCCTAAATATGCAAAATTTTTAATGATATTTTATCAAACAAGCAAAAATTGGAGGAACATGAGACGATGATGCTAACCGAAAGGAGTAGTGAAATTTTATAAAAGAAACTGCCTTCTAAACTTAAAGATTCAAGGAGTTTTACAATTCCTTGCACTATGGGAAATTCTTCTTTTGATAAAGCATTATGTAATTTAGGAGCAAGTATTAATTTTATGCCGTATTCTGTTTTCAGGAAATTAGGTATTGGAGAAGCAAAATCCAACACAATCTCATTGCAATTAGCGGACAGATCTATCAAGTACCCAAGAGGAATAATTGAAGATATTTTGGTAAAGGAAGATAAGTTCATATTTCCCGCTGATTTTATTGTGCTTGACATGGAGGAAGATGAACAAATCCCTTTGACTTTGGGGAGACCCTTTCTAGCTACGGGGAGAGCTTTGATTGATGTCCAACATGAAAAACTGATTTTGAGGGTTGAGGATGAGCAAATAATATTTAATATTTTTTTATAAATCCATGGAGGTTGTTGCTGAAGCTCACTCATGTTTTCAACATTGTGAAACCAATCTAATTGTGGAAGAAACACATAGAGTGAAAGTTGAGAAATTACCAATTAAAGTGTGTCCAACAAATTCAGCAACTCTTGAATCTGAGAAAAAAAAGATTTTGAAATACGTTCAAGTTGCACCATCTATTAATTTTTCTTCTCAGTTGAAATTCAAAGAAGTGGAGATATCAAAGACGTCATCTTCAAGAAATAAAAGACTCAAACTCAAGCTTGAACCTAATCCACACCCGAAGAGAAGTATTAGAAAAGATGTTTTGATGTTGTTGGATCTTAGCGCCACCTAAATATCTCAGCTACCATGTCCGGCTTAAGACATAAAACTTAGCGCATCTTGGGAGACAACCCATGCTTTCTTTTACTGCATTTAGAATTCCTTTTTTCTTTTCTTTTATTTTAATTTTAGTTTTTGGTTTTATTTTATAGAATTGCATGAGTTTGGAAGTCGTCGGGCGGAGTTATTTTCTACACCTACATTGATGGCTATTTTTTATCAGGATGGAGTCAGAATCTATAAAAGATTTTTAAAGAGCGATTGTAGAAAATTATCTTAGCTTTCCAGAACAAAAAGAATCAGGCCATTTGGACATCTACAACTCCAGATATTGCTGAAATAATGAACGTCGCGTGTGCAGAATTTTAACACGAATCAGGGGGAGAAATTCTGAACTTTTCCCGTTATTTTTGTTTTTCTTTTTCCTTTCCCATTGAGGACAATGTGATATTCAAGTTTGGGGGTGAGGGTAAATTTTTTTTTATTTGAAAAGAAAAACAAAACGAAGTACTGCAATTGGGCTTACCATTACACGGTTTAGTTCTTTATTGTGCTAAATCATTGAAATAATTTTTCTTAGGATAGAAAATATCTTATAAAGCAAGATTAAGCATACTTATTTACTTTAAAATTATTGAAGTTCAAATTCCTTACACAATTGTAACAGTCATGTGATTATACATCAAAGAAATATGTGATGTTTTTTCTTGTGATTATTCTCTTTGATCTAGTCCTAAACAGGTTTTAAGTAAATAGAGTGATAATGAAAAAAAATTGGAATAAATAAATTTCTATCTACTCCAATGTTTTGAGTTGCTTAGTAACTAGGGGTATTCATCACCAATGATTACTTTTATGTCAAACGGCAACTTGAAATATGAGTATGCAAAAGCATTCTATGTTTGTGACTTGTTAAGTAACCGGGTGAATTCATCACAAATATTTGCATTCGCGTCAAAAGGCAAGTGACAACTTAGAGAAGAGACCAAAAAAAAAATCTAGTTTACTACTCGGTTTGTAGTAGTGAAAAGGGGTAATCACAGATGGAGTTGTTACATACTATAATTACATTAATTGCATGACAAATATGATTGAGTTTGGAATTATGAATGAATAATTGCACTGGAGAAAGTGAGTATGCTTGGTTTTTCTTTATTTGCTATTGTGTATATTTTTAATTAAAATTTGATGCTTGCATGATGAGATCTCTTGGTGCGATGAGTTGAGCTTAATTGATGGTTTTACTTTTTTCTCGAGGACAAGCAAAATCTTAAGATTGAGGGTATTTGATGTGTCTAATTCTTATATAAATATCTGTACTCATTTACCCATAAAAATTGCTTGCACTCGTCTATCTTGTTAATAATTTATCTTATTTCCATAGATTTCAGTTAATTAATTATTTTTGAAGGAATAAGATATTTTGATACAAAAGGTGAAGATTTTCGGTAAAAATTAAAAAACAAAACAAGGGGAGTGATTGATTAATTTTTATTGATTTGTTGAAATTTGAATTTTACAATTTGGCCATGTGAAAAGCAAAATAGAAATTTTATTTGCCAATAGAGGATGAAAATGAAATAATTTTTTTTTTCAAAAAAAAGGGTTTAATTGAGCTAATGTGATTATTAATTAGTTTAATTCAAACTAATGAATTTTATTTTTATTTTTAAATTCTAAATTCTGGTTTTATATTGTGTGTGTGTGCAGCACATACTTCAAGAAAAGAAAGAGAAGAAAATAAGCAAGAAATTAATAAAGAGCAAATCAAAATAAGGAAACAAATAAATGAAGATGTGGGGTTTTCTGCAAAAATAAACCTTAATTCTCACGTTCGGATTCCTATAAATACATCAGCCTCAAGGAGAAAGGAGGCACGCAGAACGAAGAGGAAGAGCGACGGCTACATCTAATCATTAATATATATATATATATATATTATAAAGGAGAGAGGGGGCTTAACTTTGCTTTGACTTGGCATGGGAATCAAGATGAAAGGGGAGAGAAAAGAATAGAAGTTGTTCTGTTTTGGGCGGCTCGGGAATTGAGGAAAAGAAGGGAGAGAATGAGAAGGATAGAGGCGTGTGCGGTGATGTCAGCAACCACGTCAGCGACAGTGCTGACTGCCGGGTGCGGAAATCGTGGCATTCGGTTTGGATTTTTTTTTTTTTTATAAAATAGAGTTCTTTTTGTCTCTCTTTTCTTCTTTTATCCAAAACAGAATTTGTTAGTTGCAAATTTATTATGAACTAATTAAATTTATTGTTCTAGGGCTTTGATATAACCTAGTTTTGAGAACACAATTTTAATTTCATATTATTTTTCTATTTTTTCCATGGTTGTGTGTTTAATTTTTGTTCTTAATTTCATATTATTTTTCTATTTTTTTCCATGGTTGTGTGTTTAATTTTTGTTCTTAATGCTTACAATATTTTAGCCAACTTCTGTATGATTTATTGGATCATAGAGAGACCGAGAAGTAATTTGTGATTTAGAAGTATAAAATTAAATACCATCGATTGAGCAAAATTAGAGATGATTTACCGCAATTGACGTGACTATAAAGAAATCCATAAAACTTAATGAGTCTTCAATTAATTAAATTTGCATAGAGATATGACAAACTGTTAGTTGGAGATATTTTTGATGTTGTTCGAGAGAAAACATTGAATAATTCGGGGATTTTGGTCTACAACTTGGAAAAGTAAAATTTGTTATTACAAGGAAGTATGAATTGTGTGGGATAAACTAGGTGAAATCAAAAGCCCTAGAACTAGTTTTGCAATTAATAAACAACAAAATTTTCGATTTCACTTTTTTAATTAATTTAGTTCGTTCTTTAGATTAATTTAATTTAGTTGGTTTCCTTATGAATTTCGATTTTTCAAATAGTAGTTAATCTAGAAATTTCGGTACTCGGTAAAATAATTAGTTCTTGTGGGTTCGACACTTTTTTCACTTAACTATACTACTTGTTGCGATTTTGTACACTTGCAAATATTCACATCAAGTATCGCAAACTGGTGAGTTTATTTGAATTCTATAATTGAGAAATCAAGTACTAGTAAACTGGAATCTATCTTTTATTTTGAAGATTGGAAACTTTTTTGTTCTTTTTTTTTGCAGGGTATAGGCTCTTCAGCAAGTTTGAGGCTCCTTCTCTTGCTTCATCAAGGAAGAAATGAGTAGGGAACTGGGGGGATACAAGGAGAACAATGTAAACAACTTGATGATGGTTGTGTATAGTCTTTGTATAAAATTTCTTACTCTTTATATGGATTATTGAAAATTATTATATATGGAAATTATTATGAATTTTGTATGAGCTCTTAGATTCCTTCATTAAAAAAACGGCGTTTTTACAATTGCCGGGTACCTTTTTACACACAAAAAATATATATTTTAAAATACATATTTTTTAAAATATACTCAGGCATTTTACAAACGCCGGGGTATACTAAACATATACCGGCATTTTCCAAAGCGCTGGTGTAGGCTGTACACAATTCCTGGCACGAACAACCCCGGCGCTTGTTGCGACATTTTTCACAGTATCGGTAGGGTATTTCACGGCGTTTATAAACGCCGGGGAATCCCCATAAAAGTGTCGAGGGTTTTCTGATCCATTGTAGTGATCCCATATTTAAATAATCATAGACTCATTTATGTTGGGTTGTTATGACAACCCAGTTAGACAAACCCGTTTTGGATTGTTCGGCTAAAAGAGGCAATAGTCCCGTTTAAGAAACCGTTTCCAACAGAATTTATCATTTTTACCCTTGAGAGCTTTAAAATTCCTGCCCAATTTGAACGGTCATGATTTGGTTCTATTTTTACCCATATCACATGCCTTCCACTCCTGAAGACCGAGTTTCCCAACCTTTGAGGAGAAGTTCATCTGTTTTTAATGGTTCACAAAATTTTCTGGACTTTTCTTGGATGTTTGAATCTTTCTCGGGTGTGTAATGGTGTTATTATGAGTTTGTAAAATACCCCGAATTATTTTTATAATTTGTTGGATTTTTGGGTGCTTTTCTATATTTTTTGAATTTTTTTCCCAATTGTTAATCATTTTTGAATTTTTATTCAATTTTCAAAATTTAATAATTATTTTGGAATTTTATAATTGATTATTCTAGATTTATAATTACTTTTCAAAATATTAAAATATTTTTCTGAATTAATAATTATTTTAAAAAAGTTTAAGCAGTTAATTTGATTTAAATAATTAAATAAAGAAATAAACAATGCCTGATGACGTGGCAGCATCGGAGTCGTTCATCGCAGGCATGCTCGCATGTCGAGGAGATCGCATGGTGGCTCCATGTGTCGATTTTACCCGGTGTGAGGCTTACGCAGTGCCTCACACCAGGTACATTTTTTAGGCGATTCAGACCATCGATCGTGTTGGACGCGAAGATTGGGGAGATCGGGTGGCCCACGTGGCATCTCACGCGTGAGTTAACTGGTGTCTCTCCTACCCGGTGTGGCGCTGGGTAAGGTGCCATGGGGCCCGTGGGGAGCAGCGACACGTCATTGTTGCCCAATCAACGCTGAACCAATTTTTTTCTTCTTCTTGTTCCTGGGCTTTTCTCCTTCTCTTCTTTTTTTCTCTTTTTTTGTTGATGGGCTTTCCCGTCACCGGGGGCCCGAACAAAAATAAATTTTTTTTTGGAGACACTTTTCCTCTTTGGATATATGCACGTAGTTGTAGTATAATGACTTTTTTGGTGCTACAGAGGTCCGATTGGAGCCTATAGCCCTTCGTTACGAAGGGGACTCGAAGATTTTCAATTCCTCTTTAGAAGGAAGCTAATGAATCATTCGTCTTTAGAGTCAAAACAGACTTGCAATATCTTTGCCTCCGTGAAGTTGAGAAGAGCTTTAGCGTTGGGGATCTACGAAGTGGAGTTTCATCCTCGGGGAGCTGCGAAAAGGAGCTTCACTCCTGGTGGGCTAAGAAGAGGAGCTTCGCCATGGGGGAGCTATGAAGAAGTGCTTCGTAATACTATTGGAAGGAGCCGTTCGGGGTGCGAGTTTTGGAAGTAGGTCTAGGGATGAGTTGAGCTTCGAACTCGCTTATGGAAGAAGAAGGCCGCTCGGAAAGCGAGCGGGAGAAGATTACCAGGCTCTGGGGGAGAGCCATTTGGGAGGCGAGTTTAGGGAGTAGCTCTAGGGACAACTTGAGTTCCAAAAATTATTGTAGAAGAAGCAGGTCGCTCGGTAAGCGAGTGGGATGAATGGTATCATCAAGCTCTTGGGAAGAGCCATTTAGAAGGCGAGTTTAGGGAGACCTACTAGATGAGTTAGGCTCTGAACTCATTGTTGGTGAATATGACTGCTCGAGAAGCGAGAGGGGTGAAGGGTATCACCAGACTCTAGGGATGAGCCATTCGGTAGGCGAGTTTCGGGAGCACCAGACTCATAGTAGGAGCAAAGAGTTTTTGGGGGAGCTAAAGTGGAGAGCTGAGCACCTGACTCATTGCCTAGAGTCGATGAGTTATTTGTAGTTATGAAGAAGGGCTTGCAACTGAACTCGTTGCCTTGAGTTATTGAGTTGTGAAGCCATTTGTCTTTGGTACTTGGCAGATAGTTGTGCCTAAAAGTGGACTGGCCACCAGTTGATGTATCTTCATCTCTTTGAATTGAAATGAAAACATCTTTTGGTATATAAAACTTGTGTTCTTTTTTGGTTAACGACGATCTTTGGTGTGTTGGAGTTGAACTCTTGATTCTTTACGTCTGTAGTAGCTTTGATTACCACTGTTGTAGGAATCCCCTATTATTTCCTACTAGCAGGTTGTTGTGTATGTTGGGAGCGATCCCTGCGATAGCGACATTGCCCGTCTTCGTACTAGGCTAAGCGTGGCAGAGTTGAGGCTTACTCGCCAACGGGAGAAGCTATATAAGGCGAAAGTGGAGCTCGTCTACTTGAGGAGAGTGTTGACTAGAAGGAATATTGAAGTGCACTGTCTTGGTGACTGTCCGTGGGAGACGTCTCTGCCCGATGTGAAGGGATGCTTACGAGACAATAAGGTTCATCTTCCTGTGATGGTCGCCAAGAGAGACTCAGAGATTAAATCCATTTGTCGCTCTTTTGCTTGCGGCCACAACCGAGAGGGATGAGTTAAAGAACATGGTAATTAAGAAGAGCTTAAAAGTTTCTCATTTGAAAGAGTTCATCCCCGAGTTCTCAGGAGAAACTCATCCGAACTGTTCTGCTTGCATCCATTGGAAAGTTTGGGTGAAGGGTGCTTACCTAAATGAGAGGCTTGTCGAGCAAGAGGTGGAGATCCACCGATTGAAGCGGCTTCTTGAGGGGACTAGAACTAGGAGCACCTCTTGCTCTCCTGAGGAGCTAAATCAAGGAAGGTCATTCCATGAATTGACTTTACACCCGCACGGGGTCTCGAGAAAACCGAGAGATGCCCAAAGCAGAGTGGCCGGTTCATCGAGTGTTACCTCGACAGGAGAGGCGATGTGTGTTGTAGGCCATGCGGCTCGGACTCATCTTGCGGGTTTTGTCTTCCCTTCAGATGGTTCAAGGGATCGAGATGGTGCTTCAGTAGCCATTGGGAGCTGTAAACCAAGTGTGTCCCTTAACAGGAATATCCCCTTCCCACGTAGGAGTAAACGTGACTCTAAGCGAGATTTGTAATCTTGTAGAGACTTGTAACCTTGTAGAGACTTGTATCCTTGTTTACCGCTTCATTTGAACTTGTATTGAGATATTGGTGTGAAATGAAAAATTCTCTAAGTGTTCAAGTATCGTCTCTTTGAGTTGTATCTCTTCGTGTTTAGGGTTGCTGTGACAACTTTAGCAGAGGGATGGACCTTTTGTACTCTTGTTGTGGCGAGAAAGATTTGAGAGTATCCCTCCGGGGGGGTTATCGTGTTGCAGTGGCTTGCTCCGAATGGCGAGTTGCTCTCTAATTTTGGTTGTTTGTACGTTGCTACAACAACTTCATGCTAAGGGTGTAGACTACAGGCTTGTTTGGCTTAAGCAATTTAGGAGCAGAACGAGTGGCCAGTTGAGCCTCTAACCTTGCTCGGATGAGTGCTCACATACCTACTATATGAACCACGAGTATGGACTCTGAACAGGTTGACAATGAGTTTTGGGAACAATCGAATGGCGAGGCGTACCACACACACTTACTCAGTGGCAAGCGGATAGGGTAACTCTAAGAACTATGAGTATGGACTCCGCACTCGTCTGTTGGAATTCTTGGTGGGTAGATGGTGCTGCTCGGGGGGTGTACCATGTGTCTAACTCATTTTTTGCATTCAGTAGAATTGTATATGAATTTTGCATAAGGAAATACTAAATTTTATTTGAAAAACAAAACTAAGTGGTTGCTTTGAATGCAAGCATTTATTATATGCATTGTCCGTTATAATTGTCGACCTTTATTACATGTTTGAAGTTAACTACTAGGGGAGGGCATTAGCGCCCTCATTGTACTCCATCAGGTGCTCGGCGTTCTACGTCCTTGATATCTTCTGCCCCCTCCCCGTTCTTCAAGTCGATAAGCTCCTGTGTGGACTACTTGTGAGACCATGTATGGTCACTCCCAGTTAGGGATAGCTTTTCCTTCTTGCGTAGTTTGGATATCTCAAGCTTTCGAAGGATGATGTCTCCGTCTTTGAGCATGGTCGGGCGGACATTCTTGTTGTATGACCTCTCTACCCTCTGTTGGTATATATGTCTTCGCAGGGCAGACTTCTCTCGGATTTCTTCCATGACATCTAGATTGGCCCGGAGGTCATTTGAGTTCTGCTCTCGTTGAAGGAGAGAAGGCAATGGGAAGGTAACCCTACTTTCAAAGGGATTAGTGCTTTTGTGCTGAAGGTGAGGTTGAATGGGGATTCTCTTTGTAGTTTTAGAGGACCAGAGCACGTTTGGGAGTTCTTCGACCCACAGCCCCTTCGGTGTTTCATAAAGTCTCTTCTTAAGGCCATCCAAGATTTGCCGATTGGCTTTCTCAGCTTGACCATTGGTCTGGAGGTGTGAGATAGATAAGAAGCGTTGTTCAACCCCCAGATCGGTGCAGAACTTGCGAACCTCTTGCCAACAGATTGAGTTCCATTGTCGGTGACTAGTGTGCAGGGAATCCCGAACTGGCAGACTATGTTCTTGTCGAAATATTGTTGGACCTTATGCTCTGTGATGGTTGCAAGTGGTTCTGTCTCGATTCACTTTGTGAAGTAGTCGGTGACGACCACTAGGAAGATCTGTTATCCAGTGGCGAGAGGAAATGGTCCGAGCAAGTCAATTCCCCACATTGCGGAGGGGATGGTGCTTGAAATAGAGCTGAGGTTGGCATCGGCTTGATGGAGGAGTACTTCTGAAGGGGATGCATCGGCGAACGTATGCTTGTGCATCGTTAAGGAGAGTGGGCCAATAGTATTCATGGTTGAGATTTTTTTGTGCAAGAGACCTCGCGCTAGATGATAGTCTCCTATTCTTTCATGTGTCTCTTTGAGGGCGTAATTGGCCTCTTTGGAGGAGACACATCTTAGATAAGGTCGGCCATCAACATAAGTATATGAGTGCTTGTAGATGACTCCTTCAACAAGTGTATACCTTTCATCCTTATCCGGATTTTTCTTGCTTCTTTGGGGTCCATAGGGAGGAATCCCTTGTCGAGGAAGTAAATAAAAGGTTTCATCCAACAATCTTCTGGTGCTTGGGGGTGATGGACATGAGCTCCAATGTCTCTTCTTCGATGCTTAGCTTGAATAGGACCTTAATGAGCACAGTATGGTCGAGTCCGTCGAATGATGAGGAGGCTAGTTTGGAGAGGGCATCTGCTTGCTTGTTTTCCTCGCGTGGAATGCAAGTGGCTTCAACTTCCTTAAAAGTGGATATAAGTTTCTTCTCATAGTCCAAGTACTTGATCATTCGGTCACCTCTGTCTTCGTATTCACCCCGGGTTTGGTTCACTACCAGTTAGGAGTCGTTGAACACTCCGACTCTTCGTGCCCCTGCTTTCTTTGCTAAAAGGAGCCCAAGGATGAAGGATTCATACTTGTCCTCATTATTGGAAGTTGAGAAGTTGAGGCGCAGCGAGTATTGGAGGACGAACTCATCTCGACCGAGTAAGATGACTCTGGCTCCACTCCCTTTGAGGCAAGAGGTCTCATCCACATAGACACTCCATAGTGGGGGGTTATATCCTTCCTCGAGGGAATTAGGAATTGCGCCTTCAATGATGAATTCAGCTAAGGCTTGGGCCTGAATTTCTATTCTTGGTCGATAAGTTATTCCATGTTGACTTAGCTCAATGGACCATTTCATAAGTCTTCTTTCTGATTTTTGGAGGACTTGTTTGAGTGGTTGATCAGTAAGGACCCAAATAGAGTGGGCTTGGAAGTAGGTTAGAGCTTTCAGGTAGCTGTAACTAGTGCATAGGCCAGCTTTTCCATCTTCGAGTATCAAAGTTTGACATTGTGGAGTACCTTGTTAACGTAGTAGATCAGCTTCTGTGCCCTGTCTTTTTTCCGTACCAGGACATCATTGAGGGTCTGATCTAAGGTAACCAAGTAGAGGAAGAGGACCTCCCCCGAGTTGGGCTTGCTGAGGAGTGCATGATTGACAAGGTGTGCTTTGAGACTTTTGAAGGCTATCTATTGTTCTTCTTCCCACTAGAAATTCTTCGCTCCTTGGAGAGCTTTGAAAAATGGGAGATACTTCGCTTCATACTTGGAGAGGAAGCACCCAATGACGGTGAGGCGGCCGGTGAGCTTCTGAACTTCTTTGATGGTAGTCGGGGGAGACATTTCAAGTATAGCTCTGATCTTCTCGGGGTTGACTTTGATTCCCCTTTGGCTTACCATGAACCCTAGGAACTTCCCGGATGAGACCCCAAAGGCACATTTCGAGGGATTCAGTCTCATGTTGTGTCTCCATAGTACATCAAAGGCTTCTTGAAGGTCGGCCACATGTCCTTCTTTCCTAAGGCTCTTCATGAGCATATCATCCACATGTACCTCCATGTTTCAGCAGATTTACTCCTTGAATAATTGGTTTACCAAGCTCTAATATGTGGCTCCTACGTTCTTCAACCCGAAGAGCATGACTCGATAGTAGTAGAAGCCTTGGTCGGTGATGAAAGACGTCTTTGGGATGTCAGGTGGAAACATTCGGATCTAGTTGTATCTCGAGAAGACATCCATGAAGCTTAAGAGCTCATGGCCTGAAGTGGCGTTTGTAATACCCCAGATTTTTAAATAATGCTTTTAAGATTAATAAATGAATTAAAATAATTTTTGGTGATTTAATAAATATTTTCCTGAAAATTTACCTTTTCACACGTGCAAATAATTTCTTGGGAAGTTAAAAATCAAAAACTATTTTGGAGAAACTCATTATTTATTATTATATATTATTTTTGAATTTTCTGGATTTTTCTGATAATTATTTGACCTATTTGCAAATATTATAAAAAGAATGACTTTTGTGCAAAATTACCACTTGAAGTAAAAACTCCAGATTTTTGGATTTTTGGGCTGGGCATGATGCCTAGTCAACTCAGAGGTAAAGAGTTTACTTTTTGTTTTAATAAATTTAGTTTATTTTGCAAGTTTTGATAAAGAAGGGTCTTTTTGCAAATTTGCTACTTAGAGAGGCAAAATGCAATTTTGTTTTTTTGGGTTTTCAAACGGTGCCGAATAATACAAGAGGGGCTATTTTTGATTTTTAAAACTCAATTAAGTTGATTTTATTCAATTTCCAAGTATAAGGATTTATATATGTAAAGGTATATTTAAAAGAGATATTTAGCAAATCTATTCAAAAACCCTAGATATCTCAAATCCCGGCCTATATAGGGTGAGGTGCAGCCGTCTCTTTGCTGCACAACACAAAGGATTTTTTTTTTTTTTTGGAGTTTTAAAGCGAGGATCTTGGTTTTCTTGCGAAAGGAGTGATTTTTCTTATTCTTTATTATCTTCGGTTGACTCTTCAATAAGGTGAGTGATACTCTACTATCTTGTTTTGTTGTATATGTGTTGTTGATAATGATTGTGTAGTAGATGCATGCTAGAAGAAATCGTATATTGATATGATGAGTTTTGTATTGAAAGAAGGATTTTAAAAGCAAGATACATGATAAAAATAGGAAATCATAGATAATCTTTGTCCATGAACAATTTGTGATCTGTAGAAACCTAGTAATATGCATGAGATATTGGATCTAAAATTGTTGATTGTGTGAAAATGGATAGTTAATGAGTATATGAAATAAGAGTGTATTTTTTTTAAACTACTAGTTAATGAGTATATGAAATAAGAGTGTATTTTTTTTAAACTTCGGGTTACTGTTCATACCTGGGGCATTATTTTTTTTGTTGAACTTTCCACTGAATCAATACTTGATTGATGGTGGGGTTTGAGTACACAAACAAGAATTACTGATTATCAATAGATTGGTATGTATATGAAGATCATGATATGTGGGTTTTGATGACAAAGAATCGACATTTAAGTGCAGTTTGGGTTTAACAATTTCAGGTCTGTACATAGTTGAAAAAGAATTTTTTTGGAGATTTTGTGCATGTTTCCGATTGCTTTTGGCAATATGAGAACTGGGGTGATGAGATAACTTGATCTTGATACTTATACACACACTTATGATCGACAATTCACAAGTTTCAAGAAGTAGTTTCTGCCAAATAAAACTAATACTGCTGTCGATATATATATGAACTTTTTGGCCACTGTTCATACCTGAATGGGCTTATTTATAGAGTTAGACATATTAGAGTAAGTTACTGATGCATTTGAAAGACCTAATTTACTTATAAACCATCAAGAAACTAGTTTATAGTTTGGATTAAGTAATAAGTTGCTTAAGTTTGGGTTGAGTATCAGTTTTTTGTTAAACTGCAGATTGCCACTTCTACTGCACTGCTGTGCATGTGCATACTTTTAAAAAAAAGCGACTTCACCTTTACATACACATCCAGCATCTGTGTTTAAGTGGTAGCCGTAAGTTTTGTGTTGGGTAGTACCTTTGTGTATGCATATGGTTCATCTTATATACAACCTGCATAGGCTCCATTTTTTTAATAAGAGGGATTCTTCTATAACAGTTATATGCACATATACTTCAAAGAGAGATTTTCTATATCCTGCATATATACCTCATACTCAGTAAAGAAGGATTTCTAAATATCATATATATATGTACACAGTTACTGCATATCAGTAAAAGCAAATTTTCTATTTTTTCTTTATAACCTGCATATGCTTTCAATTCAATAAAGTTCAAACTCCTATATCCTGCATATAGTTCAACTTCTATATATCTGCATATGTTTCACTTCAATAAGAGCTTCTTCTTCTATGTTCCCTGCATATGCTCCATTTAAATTTGGGTATGTTTCACTTTAGTAAAAAGGTTTTCCCTATATCATATATATATATACTAGATTTGCCCGTGGGCACATGCCTATGGCATGTCTTCAGAACGATACAACATATGAAAAGCCTTGTAAACAGTAAATCAACAATTATATAGCTCAAGTTTGAATAGTATGACAATAATTAGTTGTAAATAAAAGTCCATGTTTTCATTAGTATATGTTAAAAAATAATTATAAATTGGGGTATAAAAGTCCATGTTTTCATAAGTGTGTGTGTTTATATATAGAGAGAGAGGGAAAGAGAGATAATTAAATAAATAAAGGAGTTGTTTTGGGGATTTGAATTAGAATTTTGGGGGAAAACATTGGGGGGGGGGGGGGGGGAATGTGCTTTGTGAGGTTAGATCCGGACCTTTGATTTTGGGAGAATTAAAGGAGAGCCACTTGATAGCTTTCTTTGTGTTTTATTATATAGATATACCCATATACTTCAACTCAGTAAAGAGATTTATACATACACCTATGTACACTTCATTTCAGTAAAGAGATTATATATATACACACATATGCACACTTCTTTTCAGTAAGTGGACCTCCTATATATATATATATATATATGATTGAATGAATGAATTTCTGTGAGTAAGTTAACACTGATATGAAGTGACTAAATAAAAGATTTATTTTGTGCTGATAGTTGAGTTGTGAGTCTCTAGAGGGTGTATGGGATCCCAAATACCAGCAGTTGAGATTTTGTGGTTTGGCTAGTTGTGGCCTTGTTGTTGATCAGTTGAGTTAAGTCCGGTAGGGTACACCAACTCTAGGAGATTCGTGAATAATTAAAAAAAAGATAATGACAGACACTAGATGGTGATATGATGAAATGAGAACATAGGTTATGGACCTCAGTATGGCTTGCGGTGTGAAATAATCCCCGGAATTATCGAGATGTGAGCAATGTTCTAAAAGTCGCTAGGCGGTAGTCGGGCGGCCGATGGGGGCCTAGCTCCTAGACCATGTAAGCAGAGCCTAGGCGGCTAGGCGCTAGGCATTTTTTATTTATTTATTTTAGTTTAGTTTATTTTTGCCCCAATTTATTTTGTTTTGTTTTGTTTGGTTGTTCCATCATGCATTATCATGCTCTTTATTGCTCATTCTTGCTCTTAATTTTTCTCCTTGCTATTGCCAGATGCGCTTTAGATAGTCTAAAAGACACAATTGCATCAAGGTGTTAGTTTTGGTAACATATTTGGGTAGAGCGATGATTTGTCAGGATAAGATATTGCTTCCCATCATAATTTTCAATGTATTAATTAAATGTATCAAGAAAATAAACTATTATACTAGTTCTAATCTATTTTGAAATATGGATTGACTTATCTTTTCATAATCAAAAGCATCGGTAGATTTGATCTCTTGGAAGTAAATAGTGCTGTAGTCAGTGAACTCCAACTTACAATTTGTAATGTTGGGTTGTGTATTCTTCTATGAAAACGATTTTGGGGAAAAAATAAAAAAGCCATCACTTCCTAATCTGATGATTGTATAAATATGTAGTAGCTATATAAGTATATATATATTTGAATATAGGAAGATTGTTGTCATCCCGTTTCATCGATAAGTTGATATCGGAACAATAACGCTAAATCCTCAAGATAAAAACAAACAACCAGACTACACCTACTACTACAAGTAAAAGACACCACCTAAGAACTATTACTACTACTACTACTAATATGAACCAAGTCTCTAACTTCTTTTAGACCCAAAAATTATTTTTAAATGGATCCGGATTGGGTCAGATCGGGTTAAGCTCTATTTTATGATCGGGTCCGCCTAGGTCGCCCAGACCCGCCTAGACCCGCCTGGACCCTCCTGGACCTGCCTAATAGGCCAAACCAATTTTTTCAAATGCCTAGGGCCTAGGCGAGTCACCTGGGGACCGCATAGCGCCTAAGCGCTGCCTAGGCGACTGCCTGGACCGATTTTTAGCTAGGCGACTGCCTGGACCGATTTTTAGAGGATGTAAGTGAAATAGTCTTCGGAATTACCTGCGGTGTGCGATTGATCTCCGGAATAATTGGGATCGAGGCGATGCTCATGGGGTATTTGTGTGATGAGACGCCATAGCTTGTATTGTGGGGTATTCTCGAAGATTCCCAGGTGTGAGTAAAATAGTCTCCAAAATTATCTGTGGATAGAGATTTACCTCCGAAATTATCGGGGCATGGGCTAATACTCACAGTTTATCTATATCTCGTAGTAGTCATCAAGGTAGGATTAGTTGCATAATGGAGGATTAAACCCTATCAAGTGGAGAACGTTAAGAGCTTGCACCGGACCAATGTAGATTGGGATGTATAGAATTCGACAAGTATGCATCAGAGAGTCAGCATATAGTATTGGTAATTCTTGACTTGATTTTATGCATGTTGTTTCCTGTTTTCTACACTTGACACTTAGCCTAGTTTCACTTGATATTTTTATGTTTTATTTATTGATAATTTCTTATTTCATTTATTCTTACTGTTGATACATGTTGTTTATGACTTTATTCTTATGTTTTATTTATGTTGCTTTTCTTTTGATGTCACTCACACCGTTATACCTGACCCCTATAGCTTTGAGGGTTAGGGTTATCTCTATCCTCATGTTTTACAGGTAGGTACCTACAGCTTTGAATTTGGATGCTTGTGCTAGATTGATGATATAGCTTATGTAAATTTTAAAAGAACTAGATTTGTCCGTTGGCACGTGCCTACGGCGCGTCTTCAGAACAATACAACATATGAAAGTCTTGTAAACAGTAATAACAATTATGTAGCTCAAGTTTGAATAGTAAAACAATAATTAATTATAAATAAAAGTCCATGTTTCCATTAGTATATGTTGAAAAATAATGATAAATGGGGGTGTAAAATTCAACTTCTTAAAACTTTGAGTATGAAAAATGATGAAATTTAACTGTTTATGAGATATTTTCTATTTTCAATGTAACATGAGCAATAAAAAAAATGCATAAAAAATCTGAAAATTTACAAACCTGAAATCTGAAAATATAAATTTCTGAGTAAATAGAGAGAGAATGAGAGAGAGAGAGAAAAAAAAATTTAATAAAAATATAAATAAAGGAGTTGTTTTGGGGGATTTGAATTTGAGTTTTTTTTTTTTTTGGGGGGGGGGGGACTTTTGAGCGGAAAAATATGTTTTGTGAGGTTAGATCTGGACCATTGATTTCAACCCTATTGAATGTGAGCCACTTGATATATTTCTTTGTGTTTTATTATATAGATGTGTTGTAAAAGAAAGAATTTGTAATTCAAGGTATTTGTTTTCTGCTGTGTTTTGTAAAGAATTAATGTAATAAAAGTTGAAAAAATTTTATTTGTATTTTTGGCTATGTTTACTATTACAATTGAGGTTGATGCTGGGAATTATGCCACTTATTTCTGAGATATCATATTAGAAATTTGGGGCACTACAGCGTCGATTAAGGCGTCTATGCTTGGTAGAGGGAAGTGGTCCTTTGGACATACTTTATTGAGGTTGGTAAAGTATATGTAGATTCTCCATTTGATATTGGCTTTCTTGGCAATTACCACAATCGCTAGCCACTCGGGTTAGCTAACATCTTGAATGAAGCAGGCAGGTATGAGTTTCTCGACTTCCTCCTTGACTGCTTGTTACCTTTCGTGTGCAAACTTGTGATGCTTCTGTTGGATGTGCGTGACATCTGGGTTCACACTTAACCAGTGCATGATTAGATCCTCGGAACCCGGCATATCTAAAGTGGTCCCAGAGAAGAGATCTTAGTTCTTTCTAATGCAAGTGATGAGTTGCTCCTTGACTTAATGGGAGAGTGCCTTGCTCACCCAAAAACACTTAGCTTGATCCTATTGAGAGAAGGTGATTTCTGCTAGTTCGTCGATGGGTTCATAGCTGGCTTGTCCCCTATCTTGGGGCATGTCCATAGCATCGAGGGGAAGGACCGAGCCCCCATTGTGGCGGTGTAACATGCCCGAGCAGCTTCTTGGCTTCCCCTACCTGTAGTAGGGAACTTCATCTTCATGTTTTTGGCTCAGGCAACTGCGTGAAGGGCTGCAAGGCCCGGGTGACCAAAGATGACGTTGTAAGTGGAGTTCATTTTGAAAACCAAGAAATCAAGTGCTTCCGTGCGAGTAGCTAGAGTTTTCCCCACATTCATGTTGAGGGTGACTATTCCTTCGATTTGAATTGAGGCTCCTGAGAATCCATGGAGGGTGTACCCGACAGGTTTGAGACGGTCTTGCTTGAGCTTGAGGCCCTTGAATACATTCAAGAAGAGGATGTTTACCGAGTTGCAGTTATATGCCAAGAAGCGGCGCACCTTATGATTGGCCATATATATGTTGATTACAAATTCGTCACAGTGAGGTGTTCGAACACCTTCGAGGTCTTGGTCTGAGTATGTGATTGGAACCCCCCAGCTCTTCGGAGGGGGGGTGTTTTGCACTGAGTTTGCTTAATGGAGAAATGCTTTCCTTGAGGAGTTAGACAATTCCCCCACAGGTCCCCCATGGATGGAGTGGAATACCTTCATGTGTCCCGAGCCTTGGGAGTCGGAAGGCCTCTCTGGTCGCTTGTTGGCTCCTCTTACAGGAGGAGGTTTGGTGTTGTTTCTTTGGGCAAACTTGGCGAGGTATCCTTAATGGAGCAGGGCTTCAAGCTCATCTTTGAGGGCTCGATAGTCATCTGTGAGAAATCTGTGACTTTTGTGAAATGCGCACCACTTGTTCCTATCCCTTCTTCTACTTGAAGCATTCATCTTAGGAGGAGGTTGAAGGAGTCCATCCTTATCAACTTCCATGAGAGTTGCAGAGATGCTAACATTAAGAGGAGTATACTTCTCAAAATGAGGCATTGGGGATGGACGATGCTGGCATGTGGCATCCTTCTGGGTCTTCCTGGGTCTGTCTTCATTGGTGCTTTTCCGTTTGTTCTAGAATGACGGCACCTTCTGTTCTTGGGGCCGAATAGAATCCTTCCCTTGGATGTACTTCTCGACTCTTTGAAGGAGGTTGGAGTAGTCCAGAGGGGGTCTTTTGATGATTGAAGCTGTGAGTTGGCCATGATTCACATTGTACCTGAAGGCGACCGTGGCTATGGCTGAATTGAGTGAGGGGATGATTGGAACTAGACTATGAAGCACCAAGCATAACAGTTGAGGGAATCTCCATCCCTTTACTTCAAGTTAAGTAAGGAGGCACTTCTCTTCTCTGTCTTACGGCTAGTGATGAAGTGTGTGAGGAGGAGTTCATGAAGTTGATCGAAGGAGAAGATGGACACTGGAGAGAGACGAGAGAACCACTCCTGTGGTGATCCCTTTAGGGTTGTTGGGAAAGTCTTGTAGAGGAGGGAGTCAGATGCTTGGTGGATCATCATGAGGGTTTTGAAACTCTTAATGTGATCTACCGGGTCGGACTCTTCGCTGTATAACTCAAAGACTGGAATTTTGAAGTTGACTAAAACAGGAACCTTGATGATTTTTCTAGAGAAGGGATGTCGGATGGAGCGGTATGTTCCGTCATGTCTTCCATCTTCTTGTTTCAGCAATGCTAGACGGTCTTCCATCTTTTAGAAGTGTTGGAGGACAACATTTTCTTGTTCATTGGATCTAATTGACCCATAGGACTCCTCATGTCGTGGAGGAATGGAGCAGTGAAGGCTAGTTTGTCGGGTCCTGAGATGGCTCTTTATGCAAGATCTATATGCACTTTCATTGGAAAGTGCAGTGAATCCAAAAGACGATATAGAACCAGGCAGTTGAGGGAGTTTCATCTAGTGAAGAAATAGATTCCCTTGCAACCCTTCTTGGTCTAGTAGCTTCCCCATTGGGTCACATAAATGACTTCGTTAAAGGAAGATGCTTTAAAAATGCTCATCTCTTCTCCTCCTTCTACTAATGCGAATATCGCGTTCTTTGAGGAGGAATAGTAGTCCCATGGATATGCCATTCAATAGTCTTCTTGCTTAAGCTTAGTAGCCCCTTTGATGAATAGTGTAACACCCCGAATTCCAAAACAAACTGAATTCGAAGTTCCATAGGACCTTTACACTTCTTTCGTACAATTTTACAAGGAAATAAAAAAAATTTATTACATCAGAGTTTACAATTACATTACATATTTACAGCGGAAGCAATTCTTACAGTAATTACATGAAAAAACATTTAAATCAATCTTTGAGCAGCATGTATACTTCAATTTGTCAAGCATCTTTACCCTGCATGTAAACCTGTGGGCGCGTCAGTTCATTCAACTGACGAAATATTATACACGGCCATTCTCTCTATGTCGAAAACAGTATAACGATTCTCAATACTTAATAACCACAAACTTGTTCACAAACAAAGCTAAAGGGACTATCCTATTGATGTCGTGTTGTGAATGTGCACTCAGTCCTTAATGCAATTATTTCTGTTATATGACACTAATGTGCACTTGTTCAGAGTCTATGCAGTCCATACTACATAGGTCCGAGGGCAAGCCATTAACCGTTCTTCATCTTGAAGGTTTCAATCCCTCGCCATGACTTAATCTACTACTGTAACTACGGTAAGTATCCTAGATATTCTATGACCTACGAAATCATGTCTAGGCGCCCTGGAGGGAATCCCAATGCACTGACACATGACTCATCATGCACGCATCCTGTGGTAATTCACCTAAAATTTTATTTCAATTCATTTCTTTTCAATGCCGATATGAGGCTTAACTACACTCTAGTTCTCAATTTCAATTCACAATCGCAAAATCGAATAAGTCTTTTGCATGATTAACATTAATTTTTTTTTTTATGTTCATAGCATTTGCATATTCATGCTCATAAAAATCTTTCATAATTCATCATAACATTCAATTTCACTTTCATGTACAAACTCATGCATAAACAAAAGAATTCGTTTTTCTAACTTGTCACATTCATAGCTCATTTAACCACCATGAAACTTACCGTACTGTCATTGTATCAAAAAAATTCACACTTTCATTGCCAAAACTCGTTTCAAAACTCTTTTAAACAAGGCATGTATTTTTCTTTACTCAGAGACAATTTAAACCAATAAAATAATACGTTCTTTCTTGCCAAAAATAGTCTCAAATTCTTATTTATACTAGACCAAAGGTTATAGAAAATTATCTCATGAAAATCCAGACATTAGTTGAAACTTCAGGGCAGTCGACTGTTAAAGCATGGACAGTCGGCTGTTCTGTGAGGATTTACAACTCGAAAATCATTGGTCAGGGTAGTCGATTGTCACAGTATAATTGGTCGACTAATCTGCAGGGTTTGAATTCAAAGACAAATACTCAGAGCAGTCGACTGTTTCAATCTAATTGGTCGACTGTTCCGCAAAGATTTGAACTCGAAAACAAATACTCAGAGCAGTCAACTGTTTCAATCTAAACGGTCGACTGATGCTACTAGGTTTTCAAATTCCCAAAATATTTTTAGTTCATTTTCTTCTCTTTTTGAGTCAAAACTCTCCAGATTTTAATGTATATAAAAACACAGTAAACTAGTACTTTTAAATTCATTATTTACCAATAACACATGCATTTTTTATCTTATTTTAAGTTCTATGTCCATAATTTCGACATTGAAAACAAATCATAGTTGCACACAATTTGAATATAATTTTCTACAAAAATACTTCATTCCTTCATTCTTTGATTTATTAGCAATCTACAACCTTTTTAAAAACACAAATTCTCATTTTACTACAATAGAGTTATCTTATTTTAAACAATCACTTTCACAAGATGCCTTCAACTTTGTCTCAAAAGTATAAATTTTCTTCACACAATATGGTTCTTAATATCTAGCATGGCAAAACATGACATCTTCTAGCATTTAAATTCATAGTTTGTCAACTAGCAAACATCTTCTAAATTATCAATTCATCTATACATAAGCAAACATGGAGTCAATTTCACTTAAGTTTTCATTAATAATTCTATCAAAGCATTCCTAGCATGGTAACTAGAATTAGAAGTATGAGAAACACCCACCTATTTGGATAAAAACGAATAGAAAGCTCCTAGAGAACTCCTAGAATGCACGAATGGATCCTTCTCCTCCTAGGTGTAGCAAACCCGAGCCTCTCCTAGTGCACTTCCGGCCTCCTCTTGGATGAGCACACACACAAAAAATCTCCTCAATCTTTTACTTACCGAAACTCTCAATCTTTTCTCACTCTAATTCTTTTCTTTCTTTAATCAATTTTCTAGTGTACTAAATGAGAAGAACTAGGGGGTATTTATACATTTTTTTGGGTGAGAATAGATGGCTAGGATTAAATCAAATGGTTAAAGATCAAAGGCTAGGATGAGTTAGCAAGTTGTAGCAAGTACCCATGATGAGATAACTACCTCTCCACTAGCTCCATCTCTCCCTCTCTCTTTCTCCACAATCCGGCCACTCCTAGAAGGGTGTGCAATGCACACTCTAGTGTGTGCACGTGCCAACTAGTACCCCCCCTTTACAAGTGTACATGTGCATAAAAATTTATTTGTTCATGAAAAGAGTCTACAATACAAGTTAAATTGTTTAAAAAGATAAATAAGTTAAATGGGCTCACTAATGGGCCAATTTAACCATGGGTTTAAACAATTAAAATAATTAATTAATAAAGTGGGCTAAAAAGACAATTTGGGTTTTAGATTTTAATTAGGCTTTAAAAGAAAATAATTTTTGGAAAAATAAGGGTGAACAAATACTATAACAAATTTTATACGAAAAATTTTATACAAATGAAATCACACGTGCAAAACACGTAAAATCACAAAAATCTCATAAATGAAAACTAGGGTGTTACAACACTCCCTCCTTAGAATAGTTCTGTCCCCAGAACTATACTTGAAGAGTGAGAAAAACAGGAATACAACAAGAAGATAAGAAAAAGAAGATACAAATCACTCAAAGAGCTCAGGATGATCTTTCATCTTCCTCTCCTCAGATTCCCAAGTAGCCTCTTCAACCAATTGGTTTCTCCAGACTACTTTGACCATCAGTATCGTCTTGTTCCTCAAGACTTTCTCCCGACGATTGACAATCCCAACTGGAAGCTCAATGTAACTCAGATCCAACTACAAACCCTCTGGCACTTCGGGCAAATGATGACTTGGATCTGGAATGTAACCTCTCAGCATAGACACATGAAAGACATTGTGCACCTGAGACAACTCTCCCGGTAACTCAAGCCAGTAAGCAGTTTTTCCGGTCCTTTTTAATATCTTATACAGGCCTATGAATCTTGGGGCTAACTTTCCACCCTTGCCAAATCGGATCACGCCTTTGCTAGGTGAAACCTTCAGAAAGACAAAGTCACCAACCTCAAACTCAAAGTCCCTCCTTCGGTTGTCTGCATAACTCTTCTGCCTACTCTGAGCATCCACCAACCTCTTCCTGATCAGATCAATCTTTTCAGAGGTCTGCTGCACAATCTTAGGCCCAAACATTTGATGCTCCCCAACTTCGAACCAACAGATAGGTGTTCTGCAGTTCCTGCCATACAGAACTTTGTACGGCACCATCCCAATGCTAGTCTGAAAACTGTTGTTGTAGGCAAACTCCACCAGAGCTAAATGCCTTTCCCAACTGCCTCCAAAGTCTAGTACACAGCACCGAAGCATGTCCTCAAGAATACGGTTGACTCTCTCGGTTTGCCTATCGGTCTGAGGATGAAAGGCAGTGCTGAAATCCGTCTTGGTACCTAAAGTTGTCTGAAGACTCCTCCAGAAATGCGAATTAAACCTCGCATCTCGATCAGACACAATGGTTAACGGAACACCATAAAGCCTGACGATCTCACCAACATACAGCTTAGCCAACTTGTCCATCGAAGCAGTGAGTATCATCGCCAAGAAATGAGCGGACTTGGTTAGTCGGTCGACTATGACCCAAATCGCATCATTGCCCTTTGAACTCTTGGGCAAGTCCGTGATGAAATCCATACTGATGTTATCCCACTTCCATTTCGGAATAGATAATGGTTGCAATAGACCTCCAGGTTTCTGATTCTTGGCTTTGACCTATTGACAGATCTCACACTTCGCCACGAACTCGGCCACATCCCGCTTCAAACCTGACCACCAAAAATGTCACTTAATGTCCTTATACATCTTGGTACTCCCAGGATCTATTGACAAAAGAGTAGCATGTGCCTCCTGAAGAATACTTTCTTTCAAGTCCGACTGATTCGAAATACATAGCCTCTCTCCAAACCACAGCACCTCATCCCTGATCTGAAACTCGGACAGCCTGCCAGCACCAACCTGCTCCTTCATCTTCTGAGTCTCTGCATCTTCCTTTTGACTTGCGATAATCCTTTCATTCAGCATTGGTTGAAGCCTTAACTGAGCTAAAGATGATCTCAAGCCTTGCAGAACTACTTCAATACCTGTCCGATCTAACTACTCTGTTAGCTATCTCTGGGTCGTAATCAAACTTGCCAGACTGCTCTTGCGGCTAAGTGCATTAGCAACAATATTAGCCTTCCCAGGATGGTACTTAATCTCCGGACGAATGTCCTCAAGCACCTCCAGCCATCTCCTTTGCCTCAGATTCAGATCTTTCTGTTGATAGATATACTTCAAGCTCTTATGGTCCGTATACATGTTCAGCTTCTCACCATACACGTAATGCCTCCATTGCTTCAAGGCGAAGATAATCGCAGCCAACTCCAGATCATGAGTCGGATAATTTTTCTCATGCGGTTTTAGTTGCCTAGACCCATAAGCGATCGCTTTCCCCTCTTGCATTAAGACACAACCAAGCCCACGATGTTAAGCATCGTTGTAGACATCATACTCAACACCTGCTCTACGCAAAGTCAAAATGGGTGGAGTAGTCAGCCTCTCTTTCAACTCTTGAAAGCTTGCCTCACACTGCTCAGTCCACTTGAAGTTCACATTCTTCTTGGTCAGACCAGTGAGCAGCACGACTATCTGAGCATAGCCCTGGATAAATCTCCTGTAATATCCAGTTAGCCCAAGGAAACTCCTGATTTCCTTCACTGTAGTAGGCCTTGTCCATTCCTTCACTGCCTCTATCTTCTGCGGATCAGTTGCCACTTCCTCCTTAGAAAGGTTGTGACCCAGGAATGCCACTTCAGATTTCCAGAAATCACACTTGGATAGCTTGGCATACAACTCCAGCTCCTGAAGCTTCCTCAAAATTGTTGCCAGATGCTCCGTGTGCTTCTCCTCTGACTTGGAGTACACAAGAATATCGTTGATAAACACCATGTCGAAAGAATCAACGAACGGCCTCAGAACTCTGTTCATCATGTCCATGAAAATTGCAGGTGCATTCGTCACTCCAAACGGCATACTTAAGAATTCATAATGCCCGTGTCGAGTTCTGAACGCAGTTTTATGCACGTCTTCAGTCTTCACTCGAACTTAATGATATCCTGATCGAAGATCTATTTTGGAGAAAACAGCAGCTCCTTGTAGATGATTGAACAAGTCATCAATTCGTGAAATAGGATACTTATTCTGAATAGTGACCTTATTCAGCTCTCGGTAATCGATGCACATCCTTATCGAACCATCCTTCTTCTTTACCAAAAGCACCTGCGCTCCCCAAGGTGATGCACTCGGTTGAATAAAGCCTTTCTCCAACAGTTCCTTAATCTGCCGTTTGATCTCATCTTGCTCCACAGGTGCCATCCTATACGGTGCCTTGGAAATAGGTGCACTCCCTGGCTGGATAGTGATGTTGAACTCCACATCACGATGCGGGGGTAACCCAGGCAAATCTTCTAAGAACACAGTCTGATAATTCCGAACCACAGGAATTTGCTACACCTCTATAAGAACATCCCTCTTGCAGATAGCTGCCACCAAACCAGAACATCTCTTCTTCCCTTGGAAAGTGACTTCAGGTCCACCTGGAGCGTTCACTGTTACTTCATTGGTCTTGCACTCGAGGTTTGCACTGTACACCGACATCCAATCAATGCCAATGATA
Source organism: Hemerocallis citrina (assembly GCA_017893485.1). Classification (NCBI taxonomy): domain Eukaryota; kingdom Viridiplantae; phylum Streptophyta; class Magnoliopsida; order Asparagales; family Asphodelaceae; genus Hemerocallis; species Hemerocallis citrina. The sequence continues at coordinate 204,940,807 of CM030363.1, read as the reverse complement.
ACATCGACTCCCAGGACATTCAGCTCGATCAGATCAATCCCGAAAATTCGATCTCCAATCACGATCTCGCAGTTCGCATAGTACCAATCAGTGGTTAAAGTCTTTCCTAACGGAGTAGCTACTACCAAGACCTTGCCTGGAAAGACTTTCGGTTTGACTCCCAGAACTTTAGCAAATTTAGGTAATACAAAAGTATGAGAGAACCCAGTATCGAACAAAACAACAGCTTTCTTTCCATTCAAATAAAGTTCTCATGTTACATAACACACACTCGTTACATAACAGTTTACTAAATAAGCGGGAAAAAAGATGACAGAAAAACACTCCTAAACACCCTCACTCGTACCAGTGATGACGTGATCCACCTCATCAGCGTCAGCTTCAGTCAAGGCAAATACTCGTCCCTTCTGGTACGGCTTCTTCCTGGCCTACTGGGTTGGTCCATTACCGATGACATCCTGCAGCTTGGGGCAATGAGACTTGTAGTGGCCTGTCTCTCTATAGTTGAAACAAGTCACCAGAGGTCTCACCCAAGTATTCTCGGGTCTTCCTACCAGCTGAACAGCGTTCGCACCCGTAGGCTTGAACCTTTGAGCCGGTGGTTGTCCCCTGACATTGCCAGCAACACCGGGCCTCTTCCCCACAATCTAGTTGTTCTTCCATTTCTGAATAGCGTGGAAATGCTCCATGTCCGCCTCAGTGGCCGCAGCTCATTTGACCAGCTTGTCAAACCTCCTCATACCGAGGGGTATCATACAGCGGGCCTTAAACCTTGCTCGAATTTTCGAGCCTTCTTCGCCTCTTCCATCAACAGTTCGGGTGCATACCTCGAGAGCTGAGTGAATCTTGTCTCACACTCCCTAACTGACATGCCTCCCTACTGCAGTGCCAAAAACTCCATAGCCCTCTTCTCCTGGACGTCTGAGGGAAAATAATGACTGGGAAATTCTTCCAAGAATTCATCTCGGCCAAGAACAATACCTCCCATCGTCTGCTTCATCGACTGCCACCACACAGCCGCATTCTTCTCGAACTGCAGTGCCGCCAGCTTCACCTTGCTACCCTCCGGAGTCTCCAAGACTTCGAAGATAGTCTCTACCTAGCAGATCCAATTGTCAGCCGCGTCAGGATCTGACTTCCCCTCAAACACCGGTGGTTTCATCCACTTAAATAATTCCACGAGTTTGATTGCTTCGGATACTGGATTCACAGGCACCCTTCCTTGATTCTGATTCATGGCAACGGCATTGAGCATATGATAGACCCTCGCTAGCTCGATTTCCAAGTCCAGACCTTCACCATTTCGAGCTCGTCTTCTAGCCATGTTCTGATGCAAAAGATCCATTAAATTCGAAGTATAAAACATGAACTTTTAAATCAACTTTTCATTTTATTGAATTTCAAACTTTATACATTCGAATTTAGAACATTTCTGACATCAAATGAAAGCAGTAAGAAGATACAACAGTCTAACTCCTACGGTTCCTCTTGGCTTCACGAAGCTCTCCCTGTAGTTCCTCCACTTCTTCTCTAATACATCGTACATGTTTTTCCTCTTCTCGAGTTCCCAAACACGATGACTGAGAATTGCAATATCATCCTTGCGCTTTGCCAACTGAGTCTTCAGTAGCCCGACTCTCTCCCATTAAGTCTCTACCTGCCTTTGAAGAGACACAATGAGATTACTCGGAACTGGTTCTTCTTCGTCAGAAGAATCATCAGATGAATCCGGAGGTGGAGAGACCGCTCGGGACTCAGGCCATTCCTCTTCAAATTCTTCAGGATTCTCTTCATCTGAATCAGCTTGCCCGGGATAGTAATCATCCTCAATGATGTGCCAGTTATCATCTCCGGCTGGGTCGAAGTGGTCCGCCATCTTAAAGAAAGAGGAGGAGAAGCATAAATCATAGAGCAACACAAATATAAGTGACTTAAATTTAAATCTCTAGACTCAACACACGCCTTAATGTTCACTTCTAGGGTGTCGTTCCTTATAAATTTGTACTACTTGAAAGCGTAGCTCTGATACCACTCTGTAACACCCCGAATTCCAAAACAGACTGAATCCGAAGTTCCACAGGATCTTTACACTTCTTTCGTACAATTTTACAAGAAAATAAAAACTTTTTATTACATCAGAGTTTACAATTACATTACATATTTACAGTGGAAGTAATTTTTACAGTAATTACATGAAACAACATTTAAATCAATCTTTGAGTAGCATGTATACTTCAATTTGTCAAGCATCTTTACCCTGCACGTAAAATTGTGGGCACATCAGTTCATTCAACTGACAAAATATTATACACAGTCATCCTCTCTATGCCGAAAACAGTATAACGATTCTCAATACTTAACAACCACAAACTTGTTCACAAACAAAGCTAAAGGGACTATCCTATTGATGTCATGTTGTGAATGTGCACTTAGTCCTTAATGCAATTATTTCTATTATATGACACTAATGTGCACTTGTTCAGAGTCTATGCAGCCCATATTACATAGGTCCAAGGGCAAGCCCTTAACCGTTCTTCATCTTGTAGGGTTCAATCCCTCGCCATGACTTAATCTACTACTGTAACTACGATAAGTATCCTAGATGTTCTATGACCTACGAACTCATGTCTAGGCACCCTGGAGGGAATCCCAATGCACTGACACATGACTCATCATGCACGAATCCTGTGGTAATTCAGATCCTACCATAGACATGACACCACCCGCAGTCACCAAACACCCCACGAGAGTCGCCACCGGGACGGTACTCTGGAGCAGTATCCACGTCCTATCATGATGCATCATGGGACATCCTGTGAATACTCTCACGCCGCCAATCCAATGGCCCTCATACTCAATGTTTTTCTTTTACTTTCGTCACATCTTCACTATATAACTAGTCCTTAATTTAATTGAATCATGAATAAAATCAATTCTCTAGAGTTAGCCCTTCCACTATACCGGTCTTAACCATCCGTTCAATACGATCCAAATCTTGGTCCTTTCATTTCAAAATTTTATTTCAATTCATTTCTTTTCAATGCCGATATGAGGCTTAACTACACTCTAGTTCTCAATTTCAATTCATAATCGCAAAATCGAATAAGTCTTTTGCATGATTAACATTAATTTTTCTTTTATGTTCATAGCATTTGCATATTCATGCTCATAAAAATCTTTCATAATTCATCATAACATTCAATTTCACTTTCATGTACAAACTCATGCATAAACAAAAGAATTCGTTTTTCTAACTTGTCACATTCATAGCTCATTTAACCACCATGAAACTTACCGTACTGTCATTGTATCAAAAAAATTTACACTTTCATTGCCAAAACTCATTTCAAAATTCTTTTAAACAAGGTATGTATTTTTCTTTACTCAGAGACAATTTAAACCAATAAAATAATAAGTTCTTTCTTGCCAAAAATAGTCTCAAATTCTTATTTATACTAGACCACAGGTTATAGAAAATTATCTCACGAAAATCCAGACATTAGTTGAAATTTCAGGGTAGTCGACTGTTAAAGCATGGACAGTCGGCTGTTCTGTGATGATTTACAACACGAAAATCATTGGTCAGGGTAGTTGACTGTCACAATGTAATTGGTCGACTGTTCCGCAGGGTTTGAATTCGAAGACAAATACTCAGAGCAGTCGGCTGTTTCAAACTAATCGGTCGACTGTTCCGCAAAGATTTGAACTCGAAAACAAATACTCAGAGCAGTCGACTGTTTCAATCTAAATGGTCGACTGGTGCTACTAGGTTTTCAAATTCCCAAAATATTTTTAGTTCTTTTTCTTCTCTTTTTGAGTCAAAACTCTCCATATTTTAATGTATATAAAAACACAGTAAACTAGTATTTTTAAATTCATTATTCACCAATAACACATGCACTTTTTATTTTATTTTAACTATGTCCATAATTTTGATATTGAGAACAAATCATAGTTGCACACAATTTGAATATAATTTTCTACAAAAATACTTCAATCCTTCATTCTTTCATTTATTAGCAATCTACAACCTTTTTAAAAACACAAATTCTCATTTTACTATAATAGAGTTATCTTATTTTAAACAATCACTTTCATAAGATACATTCAACTTTGTCTCAAAAGTATAGATTTTCTTCACACAATATGGTTCTTAATATCTAGCATGGCAAAACATGATATCTTCTAGCATTTCAATTCATAGTTTATCAACTAGCAAACATCTTCTAAATTATCAATTCATCTCTACATAAGCAAACATGGAGTCAATTTCACTTAAATTTTCATTAATAATTCTATCAAAGCATTCTTAGCATGGTAACTAGAATTAGAAGTATGAGAAACACCCACCTATTTAGAGAAAAACGAATAGAAAGTTCCTAGAGATCTCCTAGAATGCACGAATGGATCCTTCTCCTCCTAGGTGTAGCAAACCCGAGCCTCTCCTAGTGCACTTCCGGCCTCCTCTTGGATGAGCACACACACAAAAAATCTCCTCAATCTTTTACTTACCGAAACTCTCAATCTTTTCTCACTCTAATTCTTTTATTTCTTTAATCAATTTTCTAGTGTACTAAATGAGAAGAACTAGGGGGTATTTATACATTTTTTGGGTGAGAATAGATGGCTAGGATTAAATCAGATGGTTAAAGATCAAAGGCTAGGATGAGTTAGCAAGTTGTAGCAACTACCCATGATGAGATAACTACCTCTCCACTAGCTCCATCTCTCCCTCTCTCTTTCTCCACAATCCGGCCACTCCTAGAAGGGTGTGCAATGCACACTCTAGTGTGTGCATGTGCCAACTAGTACCCCCCCCCCCCTTTTACAAGTGTACATGTGCATAAAAATTTATTTGTTCATGAAAAGAGTCTACAATACAAGTTAAATTGTTTTAAAAGATAAATAAGTTAAATGGGCTCACTAATGGGCCAATTTAACCATGGGTTTAAATAATTAAAATAATTAATTAATAAAGTGGGCTAAAAAGACAATTTGGGCTTTAGATTTTAGTTAGGCTTTAAAAGAAAATAATTTTTGGAAAAATAAGGGAGAACAAATACTATAAAAAAATTTATACGAAAAATTTTATACAAATGAAATCACACGTGAAAAACACGTAAAATCACAAATATCTCATAAATGAAAACTAGGGTATTACAAATAGCTCCTGAGAAGAACTCTTTGGGTCTACTTTTTTTTGTCCTCAATTGAAGAAAGGCTGATGCTTGAGGCTCTAGGTAAACAATCAACAAATTATAACTCTATTCCCGATGTTAGCTCATTCCCTTCATGAACGGCTAATTCCTTATGCTGCTCAGACTGAGATCGAGCCTGCCTATCTTGCTCAAAGGCTTGGTTAGTGATTTGCTTTGCACAGAGAGCAACTTGAGTCCTTATCCCAAGAGTCTTTAACAAGGGAGAGGATCAAAGTGATGTAGTAAGAACGAGCTAATCGGTAGAACACGTTAAAACGAGTTTCAATTCTTAGACTAGGCGAACCAAGCCCAAACCAAAGGCTCCCACAAGTGGATTCGGGGGACAGGAGAAGAGTTTCTCCTTTAAAGAGAGTTCCAGGATCGAATATTTGATTTGTTCTTGCCTTGAAATTGGTCATTGATCGGCCCTTCTTTTGCCTGTCTGTTTGTAGAAAACTTCTCCAGGAGACGTCAATAAGGAATTGATTCATTGGCATAAAAAGTGATATCTTTCCATTCCACTTTTGTTTCCACCTAGGGGTGTGTAATATTGGGCAGTAGTTCTACCAAGAAAAGTATATTAGGCATGTAAGATCATTAACTTGTTAGCTTATTAGAAAGTCAAACAACTAGCTATGAAGAGATGAAAATACAACTCTTTCATTCAATTCTTTAGAAATAGGAGTTAGCACTACAACTCGATTAGATGGGCTTTCAACAGGAGGAGCTTACCTTTACCTTAAGACTCCAATTGGTTTCTTTTTACGTTCGCACTGAAACGCCCGCTATAACAAGGGATGAATGCACTTCACCTGAACCGATGTAGAAGTCCCTTTATTAGTAAGTTAGAATAGCCTGAGAGAGCTATCACGAAGAGTTATTATTGCTGCCTTTCCTAAGAGGGGTGAAGTATGAGATACTTCCCCTGGTTTTTGCTTACATTGCTTTCTAGCTTACCTGAAAACCTTCGACATCAGATGGTGAAGAATTAGAATGAAACTTTCCATCTTCCTCTTTACCTCTCCTGGGTCTGATTGACTTGCTGGAGTTGGGTTCCTTCTCCTGCGAGGAGGAGTCATTCTTTGTCCCCTGGGAGAGTGATGTCTTCTACGCCCTTTGGGAGAGATGATTCTTTTGCATCCCTATCTTCGAGGATAGCCCCCACCCCCCCCCCCCCCCCCCGCGCCTTCGTGGCATGTTGGATGAGGGATCTCGTCTCTGGCTGGTGGGCCGCTCAAGCGGCCTCGATAGTTACTCATACTGTCTAAAGTTCTTGTTGTGCTTGAGGCACCATGGGGTGCACCGTAGAGGTGTCAAGGTGTAAACCGACCCTCTGTTCTCATCAATACGTGGAACATGGTGCTGACTTCTTCAGAAGCCCCCTGATGGAGCCTCTTTGGAGGGAGACTGGGTAGGCTGTTGGGGTTGTTCCAGCTGAAGAGGTTGATCCGATTGAGGGGTAGGAGGGACATCCTCATGAGAATGAGGTGGAGGAAGAGTGTTGGCTCGTTGGCTTGAGGCCGCGACCTACCTTTTTTTTCTTTAGAGACATGGCTGGAAACTGTATTTACCGACGAATTTTGGTCATACTGCTTTTTCTATTCTCCCAGACAGTGCCAATCTATTGCTACTTTTCTGTGTTGGAGCAAACAGATGATGTGAAATTTTTTGAAACAATAAAAACAACTGGCCTTTTAGTCTTCGCTGATATTGACTATTTCCAACTGATCTTGAATCTTGAATCGTTGAATCTGATTTGTATGGTATGATTGCTCCAATCGACTTGCAAAAGTCTGAAATATCGGGGTTGACCCCGGCATTAGACCCTCCAACACTCAAGTTAGAACTCAAAAAACATATGAGAGCTTTTAGTGGCAAAATACTGATTACCTAATTTTGTGGAGGTTATGGGCTATTTATAGTCGTTTGGAGGTCAGTTTCAAGATAATAATTTATCTCTACTCTCCAGTGTTTTGGATAGAGTTGGTTATCTCTTTTTCATAAAGAGATAAGAGCGATTGTGGAGATAGAGTTAAAACTCTTATCTTGATAAGAGATATACTTTTTGAACCATCTCTTATGGATAATTATTAGTTTAAAACATATTTAAATAATCATGGACTCATTTACGTTGGGCTGTTATGACAACCTAGTTAGACAAACCCGTTTTGGGTTGTTGGGCATGAAAGAGCCCAATTCCCGTTTACGAAGCCATTTGTAACTAAATTTATCGTTTATCCCTAAGAGCTTTAAGATTTGTGCCCGATTTGAATAGTTTCGATTTGGTTCCATTTTATCCAATCAATGATCTACCTATAGAGCCTGCAGCATACTCCTTCCGTTTCAAAATACAAGTCATTCTATATTTCTACACGCCTATTAAGCAATAAACTTAGGATTGAAAAAAATTACAAGATATTCTTGGCATCATTGAAGTTCATAAATAAGTTAACAGTTGTAAAATATCATATTTTTCATTCTCTATAAATAAGCTATCGATACGTAGTATGTAGAATTAGTTGAAAAAATAATGATAAGATTAAAATTCACTTAAAAAATTAATTGATGGAGATTTAAAATTGATAAAATATTTGTATTAAAAATTATAAGTGACTTATATTTTAAAATATAAAAAATTACTAAAATACTTTATATTTTGAATGGGTGGGGAGCAAGATTTTTGAGAGAGCGGGGACAGATAGGTTGGGAATGGGAAGCTATCCCCATCTGGTCTCCTCTATGAAAATTAAAAATTAGGCTTATCTTTATTACAAGAAAGGGACCGGGGCTTTGTCCCTTATCTCTCTGTCCTGTATCTGGACTTCAACCTCCGGCCATTTATTTTTTTTTTTGTATTATTTTTTATTTTTTCATTTCATTAAATTATATTAAATTTAATTATATTAAATGATGTTAGGGATTCTCTGTAGATTGTATGACGTAGGGAGTCTCTGATTGATGGGATCCAGTCAGAAATATGAGACGTAGATTGTGATGGGATCTGTGCAAGTGATGGAGATCCCCACCCCAATTCATTGGGCCATTTGCTTTTTTTTTTACTTTCCATTTTTTTGTTTTCTATTTCTAGTATTAATTTTGGGTGTATATATAAGAAAGTGACCCTTGTTCCGTACAATATGATGGTATACAATACATTGAGACAACAAAAGAAAAAGCGTTGTTGTTGTTTGTTTGTTTTTTTTTTAAAATAAAAAATTAGGGAAGCTTGATAAACATAACTATATAATAAAACACAAAGAAAGCTATCAAGTGTCTTTCCTTTAATCCTCCCAAAACCAAAGATCCAGATCTAATTTTACAAAATATATTTTTTTTTCAAAAGTTTTCCTCCAAAACTCGAATTCAAATTTATCACCCAAAACAACTCCTTTATTTATTTAATTATTTCTCTCTCTCTCTATATATATCTCTCTCTCTCTCTCTTCCATTAAAAAAAATCAGAAAATAAATTTTTTAAAATTTTTTTTTAAAAAAAAATAAAAAACTAAAAAATTTTTAAAATTTAAAGCTTTAAAAATAATTCGAAAAAAAAAATATTAAAAAATATTTAAAAATCTAATTTTAAAAAAATATTTTTTAAAATATTTTTAAAATTAAAATTTTTAACCTTTTTATTTTTTTTCAATTTTTTTTGAAATTTTAGAAATTTTAAAAAAATTGTAATTTTAAAAAAAATTAAAAAATTAAAAAAAATTAAAAATTAAAAATTTTGGAAATTTTTAAAAATTTTAAAATTTTAAAATTTTGAAAATCTCAAAGCAAATCCAAATCAAAATCCAATGTCAAACCCCAATCAAGAGGACGTCGCCGATATCTAATCCGCTGCTGATTCCGTATCGGTGACTCCCCTCCACCAAATCGAGCATGAATATCAAGCAACTCAGTATCGGCGATTTCCCTCCACCGAATCGAGAGCATCTATATGCGATGCGACAACTCTAATTTCATCTCATTAACCGAATTCTCATTCTAATTTTTAATTTTTTGTGTGCAGAGGATTACACAGTTTTTTGCTGACTCGAATTTTGTGTGTTCATGGAATTTAAGTTCAGAGAGGTATGATTCTTTTATTTTTGGGGATTAAAAAATTTAAATTTGGTGATTTATTTGATGAGTTTTTTTATTGGTTTTGATTTAAGGTGTACGCAAGTGAGAGATGGCTTATTTGGTGGCCTCAATTTGGGCTACCAAACCATAGCAGGACAGGTAAGCTGACTAGCAACCTAAAATAACTTGGCAAATATGCAACATTAATTTCTTTACTGCAAGTAAAAATACGATCATGAAGTGTTCCCTTCACTTGTTATTAAAAACCATGGATAACATAACATATAAGAAATTTTAGTGTATGTTTGGATATATAGGATTGGGATGACTGGAGTTTACCAGTGAAGGGTGCAACTCTCCACTCAAGAAAGACAACTAAAGTAAATTTTTTATTTATCCATTTTGATTTTTTTTATAAAGGTGCAATGGGGAGATAAAGTGGAGATAAAAGAAATGATTAGCTTGGATTAGAGTTTTGAGAACATCATATATTTCATTTTGGTTGAAATAATAATAAGAGATATTTCAATAGCAAACTGAGTCTCAGACAAACAAATGTTTAGATTATTGGTATTATAGATACCTTCACACATGCACTTGTGTTAACATTGTATTTAGACATGCTCATAGAGGTTATGGGATTAGAGTAAGCTCTATTAAACCTATATGATCATGTCCTTGCGTAACTATTATAAGTATCTAAAAGTGATGCTGGAGTTAAAAAAAACTTTATGCAGTGTTTCTAACAAACTATATGCATTCCAGGTAAGTTCAAGATAATGATCAAGAAGGCGATGGCTGAGCTTAAAGGTAGATATATTGCTTTCTCATATAATATGTTTGTTACTTCAATTAATTTGCTAAACCTCCAAAACTATTTTATATAATCAAATCAGGTGCACCGTTTTGAAAACGTGTCATAGGCACGTGTCAACGGGCAAACCTAGTACATCTACAAGTGAGGTTGAAGAAATAAAAAGAAACCGTTAGAGCATCCAGTCATTAGAGGTATATTAGCATATATGCATAATATAGAATAGCTTTTCGCACATTTTTTGCAGTGATGAAAAGCTAAAAACTGCATAAATTTAATATTAAAAAATGTACGAAACATCACGAAACATGATGTTTCGTCTGTTATAAAAATTTTAAATTTTAATAATTTTTTAAAGGAGAAACGAGAATTTAATAGATTTTAAATGGGACAAAACATAATGTTTCGTCCCCAAAAAATTCTCATCGAACGAAACATGAGAATTTTTTTTGCTCGGATGGTGTGAAATGACTCATTTACCCCCTTTCTTCTATATAATTGAATGGTTGGATGAGAGTAGGGGTAAATTTGTCATTTGCCAATTTTTTCATTAAAAAAAGAATGGGATGTTTCGTCCCATCTAAAATGTTTTGTCCAACTTTTTTTTTCTTTATTGTAATTAAGTTTTTTTTTTAAAACACTTATTTTCATCGGACGAAACATAATGTTTCGTCTGATGATTTTAAAAAATATTGATGTTTCGTCCCTTATGATATGCATATTACTATATCCATATGTATATTTGCCTATTTATTGTAGCAGAAATGCCAAAAAGTGCAATTTTGTTTAACGACTACAGAGCATTTTGGGGGGAAAATGCATTTTAATGATATTTGCCTAATGACTGTGGATGCTCTTAGGAGTCTTCTAGATTAGGTTAGTTGTTAGGCTTGAGCAAAATAATTGAGGATCAAAATGTGTGTTATGTGGTGTTTCTTTTTTAATTAAGTGTTGCTGCTTATTTTGGTGTAGGAGCAAACAGATAGTAAGTTATAGTTGATGAAAACTACTAAAAACCTGACCTTCGATTTTCGCCATGAAATGCGGTTAGAGCTCCTAAGATGGAATCTGGATCATTGATTGAACATTGTGATCTAGATCTGACGATTGCTGATGCAGCCGATGGACCTACAAAAAGCCTGAAACACTGGGGTTGGCCCCGACAATATACCCTCCGACGCTCAAGTCAAACCAGAGAGAGAAAGAGAGTTTTAGAGTGAAATTGTTGATTACCTTGTGAATGAAGAGGATAGGAAATATTTATATGCCTGAGAAACATATTAAGAGATTGATGTGAATCCATTGGATCGATATGAATTCCTTATCTCATGTTTGAATCTCTCCCTCAAGGAATAAGTTCTCTTATTTGGGAATAAGAGATTTGACTCCTAATCTTCATGGGGTGGGTGTCTCTCCTAGTGGGCCTAATCTGTAACTTTTTATGGACTTGAAAGAAGCTCAAGTCTTATAGAGGAGCCTGGAGAAGACCTGAACCTGTTAAAGAGACATGTTATGGTTAATCTGCTTGTAGAAGCTTTGAGATCTGTGCTGAAATCGTACAGCCCTGATTTGCTGTGATTTTTACCATTATCATAAGCCCCCCACTCCCGGAAGGTAATTTTCTTGGCGTTCGGAGAGTAGTATGCCTTATTTTTGGATTCTGGACTACAGTCTTAGCTATGAGGGTGCTTGGAGATACCCGGAACTGATCAGTGGCTTCTGAAGACTGCGAACATCTTCCTGGATTTTTTGAAATTTTCCTTTTACCCCTTTTTTTGAACTTTTCTGGAAATTTTCAATAATTTTTCCAATTTTAAAATCACTTTTTTGAATTTTATAATTAATAAACCCAATTTTAAATTATTTTTGGAAATTTTAATGAATTTTCCCAATTTAAATAATTATTTTTGGATTTTTTAAATTATTTTTTCAAATTTAAAATGAATTTATGGGATTTTTATCAAATAATCTAGCTTCGGCGCGCTTCTTGACGCAATCTGTAGCGTTGATCAAGAGGTGGCTTGCCCGCTAAGTTGAATCTAGGGTTGAGATCTGTTCGCTGCGCTGAGGGGCTACGTGGCTCAATCAAGAGCACACATCAGAGGGGAGCTCGCCCGGTTATGGGTTTAAGCAGAGGTGATGCGTAGCACTGGCGTGGCTTGCTTTCGTGCATCGATCTCGCGTTTAGTGCGCATTTTGGTGAGATCTGGTGTCTGTGAACTGAGCAGAGCTTTGGGGAAGAAGACTGGCGACGTGGGTCAATCACATGCGTCCATCACACTCGAGCTCGAATATCTGAGCGATCCAAGGGTCAGAAACTGTAGCAAAGACCCCCTAGCTTGGCCGACAATTTGGCCGAGCTATGGTCATTTTTTGGAATTATGAGTGCTTCGTTGTGTTATGGGGTGCTTAAGTCTTGGCAGAGCTAAGCTCTCACCCTCATCGAGCCACCACGATGTCTAGCCATCACCTTCGTCGACTTATTCTCTTCGTCGAACTACGAGGCTTTATTTCTCGAAGCTTTTGGCCGAGCTATGGAGATAGCTCGCTTCAACAGAGCTATGGGTCATCCATGAAGTCAAGCTATGGAGGAGTTGGCGAGCTATGGTCATCTTATTGAGCTATTGGTTGTCAAACTTGCCGAGCTACGAGCTTAGCCGACCTCGCCGAGCTATGGCATTTGGAGAGTCGCCGAACTATGGAGCTTTGAGCTTAGGCGAGCTATGAGCAATGGGTTCGTCAAAGTTCTCGCCGAGCTAAGGGGGTACTTGTAGCCGAGCTATGGAGTTGCTTGGTCAAGATAAGAGCCCGCTATCGCCGAGCTATGAGCCCACCATTGTCGAGCTATACAAGAGTGGTCACCGAGCTATGAAGCTCTTGATTTCTCGCAGAGCTATGGAGGTCAGTGCTTATCTGAGCTATGGAGCTCGCAATTTCTCACCGAGCTATGCGCTGTTTCAAAGTTTTCGTGATGCTCTCTTTTTTGCCGACCTATTCCTCGTTGAATTATGACTTCTCATCAAGTTGCGGAGCATCATTATCGAGTTATGGTGACTTGAGCGCCTCGCCGAGCTACGAGAAGCTTTTGGTTGAGCTATGGAGCCTCAACTTGTCGCCAAGCTACAGAGTTGACTCCGCCGAGTTATGAACTTAGCTTATTCTTGGGTTTTTGAAGCTTGGTCGAGCTATGGGTCTCGAACTCTCGCTGAGCTATCGGTGAGCTTTGGAGTCAGTCGAGCTATAGACTTAGGATTTTCTTTGGGTTTTTGATCTCGCTGCCTTCTTCTAAGATGGCAGTTCGAGTTAGGGGCATAGTCATTGAGCTCGAACTTGCTGCGGTTGTGGGCGAACTGCAGTGGTCAAGATGCGGAGATTCATCGACCCTTCACCGTTTTGGTTAAGCTATGGAGGTGGAAGAGAGAGTCCCTGGAGTTGTGGAGCTCGACGGTTAGAGGGGCTCTGTTTTGAAGAAGAAGGGTTTTGAAGAGATAGAGAGCTGCAAATTTGGGTTTTTGAGCTTGTAGTCTATACCTGTAACCCATTTTAGATCCAATCTCTCGGTTTGCTTGTGGGTTTGGATTGCGAATCTGAGCCCGACCCGAACCCACTCCATTCTTTTCTTCTTCTCTTGAACCCATGAGATTCATTTGTTTTTGTTTTGTTTTTTTTGCAAATCTTTGGAGTTTTGGAGATTTTTGGAGCTTTGTACTTTTCGATCAAACATCTCTTCGCTCGTTTTGGTGAACCACACTTTTGTCAACCAAGCGTTGTGTTGTTAGCTTGTTTTGTCGATCGAGTGTTTCATCATTGGACGACCATTCTGTCAGTCTAGGAGCAGAGTGCTTTGATCATGGGATCTTGTATATATATAGTTGACCTATATGAACTTTTGCAGACTTGCTGTTTGATCCCAGCAAGTTTGTGTTGGTGTATACCCTAGAGGCCAGTTGTGTATTGACATTACTAGTTTATATTTAATCATGACATTTATTTCATATATGAGACATTTTATTTATTGTGTTATTTTTATTGTGATTAAATGAACATAATAAAATCCTTAGAATAGTAGGTTCAATACCATGAGATATCAAGTGCATGATTTGATTACATGTGAGATCCTATTGGTTGTAATCAGAACACTATTCTTAAATGTCCATAGTCAAGTATTATTGTGAATTAGGATAATAATGATATATAGAGACTCGTATGTGTGTTGACTGATGACCATATTTCACGGGTCATGGATATCAGATATCAAGTCTTCATATTGGTACATATTAGAGTAATAATGTACTGGACTGACCCACCATGAGAACGCTGCATGGATCGTCACGTGAGTGTTATAAGCGGTTCTCACAGTGACCATGGTGTACGTAGTCCTTTGACTTGAAGTCACTACGGTTCCCTACATGAGAAGTTGTATGTTTTAATATCGTCAAATGTTGCATGTAATAAAGTGATTATAATGTCGACTATTGGATATACTACAAATTATATGAATGGATGTGAGCGACGTAGATAGGATTTGTCCTACTTATATAACATGAGCAATATCTATTGGCCCCTTGATTGAATGAGACTGCAAAATGCATGGCCGTGCTCAAAAAAGTCAATATGAGATATTGAGCTCATTTTTTTAGTAAGTCTACTCGGATATCAAGAAACCAAAGATTAAACTATACAAGAGTGACACGCTCTATGCCTTTTGGTCAATTAAGATATCTGGACGAAGGGACTAGACTACATGGTAACATTGGTCACGGATAGGTTATGACAAATCACTGACATTTTCGTTATTTGAGTAGCAGTGATGTATTGCTAGATACCACTCACTGTTTGTAATACTAGAATATGATTTTAGTATTACTGTCAACGTAATGAGAACCTCCAGGGTCACACACTTAGAATTTACTGAAATTGGAATTTAAATTCATAAGATGAATTTAATTGAGGATTCAAGTAAGACTTGGACTCCTAACATTGGTTGGACATTTAATTATATTAAATGGGCTGACAAAAGTTTAAAGGCCCACACACGAATCTGACCCAGGTCAGATTGTGAGCCCAATAGCCTCGCACTACAAAAAAATCGTTTTACACCGACGTTTCTACTCCGGAGTTTTGGTAGAAACGCCGCTGTAGAAACCAATTAACTTGGTAGGGGAAAAAAATATCACTCTACACCGGCGTATGTAAAAAACGTCGGTGTATGTAGGTATACACCGGCGTTTTCGCGTTAACATGTCGGTGTATTAGAAGGATAAGTGAAAGAGTACTCCAGTTGACATCTCTCTATCTCTCTCATTTTACTTATCCCCTTCCCCCAATTTTTCACCCTCTCTCTCCATCTCTAACCTCCCAAATTGAAAACCCCCATCCCTTCCCCCGCCCCCCTCTCCCGACGTCGCTACCTCCTCCCCCGTTGTCGGCAGTTCCCCCATCGCCGCCCCTGCTCCGGCGTCGCCCTTCCCCCATCGCTGTCCCATCGCCCCCCCATCCCTCCGTCAACCCTTCCCCCATCGTTGCCCCCTCCCCCGCCATCGCCCCTTCCCCCCATCGCCGCCCCATCACCGCGCCCCTCCCCCTCCATCGCCCCTTCCTCTACACAAACCCTAGGTTTGTTCTTGAATTAATCTTGTGGTAATCTAGCGAGCTGTGGTAATCTTGTGGTAAAAAAATCATTACTGTTCTTGTGTTTCTTTATTTGAGAGTGATTTAAGTTTGTGGGCAAAACCAACATTATTTGAGAGTGATTTATTGAATCTTCTTGTGTATATGTAGCTTTGTTCTTGTATAGTATCATGCTAAATATTAGTTAGAAAGACAACTAATTTCATGCTCAAATTGTTAAGATGACTTGATTTCATTATTGAAATAATAACATGTGAAATAAGTATAAATCAAGTTCAAAGTAGAGATTTTATAGATGAAAGTTGATGTTTTTGTTCTAGAAGCTATCACCATCTTTATGTTACGTAATGAACTAATAACTCACCTTAAAATCCTAAATTCCATGCTATAAGATGCTATTAGACTTGTGTAGCTAGAGAAATCAATTGCATATGAAAATAGATGTTATTTAAGTGCAAGAATGCATCAATCGTATGTATGTGTGCACTGTTTTGAAGAAAATTTGCTCACTATTTTGAGAAACAATTCATCTGGCTGTTTGAGTTAATAGCACTGTTGTTTAAGTGATTTGATCATCCTAAGCTTAGTTTGCTGTATAATTGCATATTTGAGTTACCACATGATCGGGCTCGAGTACCCCTAGAAACGAGCTCCAAAAGAGCTCGAAAACAATAGTTTTGCTGGCGTAGGTTGCTGTTTTTGTTGGCTGTCATTTTTGCTGTTTAGGGTGGCTGTCATTTTTGCTGTTTAGGGTGTTTTTATCACTCTTTTGTAGGTTTATCTTCTTGTTTTGATGCTTGGGCATGTGGTCCTAAGTCTAGGATAGCTTGCCTTTGTTTTGTCTACGATTAGGAGCTCAAACAGTCGATTGATTCGTTGTTTTGAGCTGTCTATTGCTGGCTGAATTTGTTTGCTGTTTTAGGCATTTGCATCTCTCATTTGATGCATTATTTACATTATTTGCATCACTTCTTGTTTTGAAAATGAGATTGTTTTTTCTCATTGGTTTTAAGTGATGATGAGATGGATAATGTAACTGAAGTTGCATACTATGATTTACAGAAGAGTGACTAGTGATGAAATAATCCTGTTTGAACTTATGTTGTATCATTTGGTTAATTTGGTGTTTGTGAAACTCACTCAAATACTTTCTTTCGGTTTGCTATTTCTCTTCTTTGATATATGGGTTGGTTGGTTTTCTGCTGGATTGCCTTTGTATTGCTGAATGGGTTAGTAGACTTTGTATTTGGTCTTCATAATTAGTATATGATATAGGAGTTGGTTAGTGTTGCTTTGAGATTTGTGCATATGTATGTATGTTCTTCAGCTTAATAAAGGAAGAGGAGGAGGAGGAGGAGGAGGATATCCCTGACTGGGGTGCTCACATGAGGCCAATCAACCCTCTTCCCTTTTAAAAAGCTTTAAGACTTTGACTGCAAGAAAAATTCTTCTTATCAGTTGATATCCCTAACTGGGGCTTTGTAGGAATGACATTGATGGAGATGTTTCTAGGGTTGCTTGATTAAGGTATTTCTTGAAACTCTATTAATCTAGTTTAGTTGGTTTATAAACTCTTTAAATATAGAATGGTGATTGTTGTTTATGATATGCATGGTTCTTTTGTTACATTACTGATTGTCTTGATTGTGCTTACAACTTTCTAGAAACCCATCTTGCTGATCTTGCTTATGTTTGGCCGAATTTGATTTCTTGTCTAACAAAATCTGGACATGGAAACATCATTCTTTTGTCATAAATGCTGTTATAAATGCTGCACGAGTCCTTGTTCTTTAATGCTTTATCTTGGTATCATAAGTTAGAGTTGGTTATTCCAGGCATGGATTAACTTTGTGAAATGCTTGAATGCTTACTTTTCATTTTCACTTGTGTGGATGGAGATCCTTACTTTTTTCTTTTTCACTTGTTAAAACCATTAGATCAATTGATTATTACATGGGGCTGTTTTGATCCTTATTTGATACTTGTTAAAACCATTTTATCCTTACTTGTTTGGGGCTGTTTTTTCTAGAACTGAGCAATGGTTTGTCTAGAAGTGTAGCTTCACGAGTTGCTTTTTTGTCTGAATTTGGATATGAGATGGATAATGTATCTGAAGTTGCACACTAAGATTTTTTTAGGAGTGACTAGTGATGGAAATTTTTTTATCTAAACTTTATATACAATTATATCATGATGTCTAGATGAGTATCAGTTTCTAATATAATGTTCATGCTTGTTGCTTGGGTTTGAAAATGAGATTGTTCTTTCTCATTGGTTTTAAGTGATGATGAGATGGATTATATAACTGAAGTTGCATACTATGATTTACAGAGAAGTGACTAGTGATGAAATAATCCTGTTTGAACTTATGTTGTGGTTTCAATTGACAGTTATCTCATGAGTATTATAAAAGTATAAGTTTCATCTCAGTTAGTATCTTGTTTGTCTGAATTTGACAGTGAAAATAATCTTTTTCACTCGTTGTAACTTAATATTTTGAACTCCATATTTTGGTTATGAATGTGGTGAGATCACATTATTATGTTTATGAGATTACAATTTGATGATATTATACTATTATGCTTCATTCATATTTTATTGGGGCTCTTTTAGTTTTGCAATTGGTTTTGATTGTAAGAGTGCTCAAGGTTTTTTTTTAAAAATAATTTTAATTTTTTTTAATTTTTTTTTAATATATATCTACCCTGGCATTTTTACAAGTGTCGGGGTAGCTTTCAGCAAAAACTGAGTCTATACCCGCGTTTTAAAAATGCCGGTGTAGGTGATGGCCGAAAACAGTAATTCCAAACGAAACCACCCTTTCGGTGGCATTTTTCAACCGCCGGTGTAGTTTTAACCTATACCGACGTTCGTAAAAATGCCGGGGAATGTCCCTAAGTTACAACGACACACGATTCAGCGACTCTTGCATTGGCGATTTATGAAACACCGGTGGTATCTAAGGTGGCATTTAAAAACGCCGATGAATGTGGAAAAAAATGCCAGTAAAGACTGTTAGTCTTGTAGTGTCATTACTCTCTTAGGGTTGGTTTTCTACACCTATATATATGATACGTATCTATGGAGAAGTCACACATGAGAAAACCCTATCCGTCACAGAAATTGTGAGAGAGAGAGATCATGAAGAACATCTCCTTGCCGCAACTAGCACCGCGGCATGAGGGAAAGCATGATTTAATCCGTTCGTGCGGATAACGTAGAGGTACCGCAATATTGTAATGTTATGATGGATATACTATGGAGAGCCATCTTCAAGGTATAACTCCTAAACATGATTTGTGGTTTTTGCATGGATCCATTGATATGTTTCGATAATTTTTTTGTAATTTTTCTGCTATGTATTTAATCAGTGATTTCCTTTGAAACCTAACAATGGTATCAGAGCCACTTGTGAAACTATAATTCGGTTATGTATAATACGTGATTATTCATGATATGTTCGCACTTTTGGAAGAAAGATTCATATGTGATATAACTTTTGCAACAGTTGCAATATAAGGATTCATTTATGTGTTGGTTGTTAACACAGATGCCACACCAGGGTGGCCCTCGGTTTGGAACCATTGAAAACCCTGGAGCAGCAATATGTGATTTGCAGTGACGTTAGGGTTTCTTAAAGCATGAAGAGTTCATGCACCTGCGTCATCTGCAGTGGCGTTAGGGTTTCTTAAAACATTAAGATTTCATGCTCTGACAGTGGCAAGGGAATATGAGGTAATTTTTTGCTCCGGGGAGCTACCCGGGACCCCGCAAGGGGCGGCCGGTGCCAACTCTGCGTAGGGCAATATTAATTCACCGAAACCAATCATTTTAAATAAACTAAATAAAATCATAACAACATATTCTTTGTTTATTATGCTATATGATGTATGGTGCGTGGTTGTGACCTTAGTTCTGTGATGCATGGTTTTTGTTCTGTGATGTATTGTTTATATTTTGGTATTTTGAATATAGTCTGTGTGTCATGCCTTTCTCTTTACATTCTCAATGTAATTCTTTCTCTCTACACTCTGATTGTGCATTCTTTCTTTATATGTAAATGTAATCTCACTAAGGAGGAAGGAACTTGACTAGGAAACTGCTTGGAGAAGATGCTATAATCCCTATGTTTGGTTATTGATACTCTTATTGGCTTGGGAGTATAAATGTGTTAGGGGCCAGAACCATGTCACATATATATCATGCTTTTATGTTGTATGTGATGCATTGTTTTTTTTTAATTGCATGATAATGGATAATAGCTGGTGAGATAAATTAATAAAAAAAATCTCTCAAAGTAAATATTAAGTCATAATAAGATGTCTTCCAATGCGTGGCACTTGTCTAGGCTAGGATCAATTAAGTGTAGGTCTGCCAAAGCAGGGTGCCTTTATCTATCCTGATGAGACGCGATGGGATAAAAGTAATATTTAACTACCAACCATTGGGTATGACTTAACTAAGCTATTTCAATAGGACTGAAATTTGAGAGGCATAGAGTTGGGCTTTAGTCTATGAGATAGATTAGAATAAATGTTATTCACTCAACCATCCAAGAGTTGCATACGAAGTAATTGAGAAATGTTCTCTACCTAATAACTAAATTTGGGCGATCAGCCAAAGCTGACTCAAAACAAGGTGAAATATGGATTTGGCCTACTAGAAAATCTTATACTGTGATTTTCCAAGTCAATGTTGAGGGTCGTTGATTTGAATAAAAAATAGTAGGATGTATATTTAATAAAAGACCTTATTAAATATTTCAATGTCATGATACATACTCTACATATTTCTGTTGATGGTTAAATATTTCTTACTTTGCATATTTCTGTTAAATATTTCAATGAAATGATATTTACTTTGCGTATTACTGTTGATAGATTACCATGGCATTCAACACATCAAATAATCTATCATTGAGATTTGTTCTTGAGAAGGACAAACTGTCTGAGAGAAATTTTTTAGACTGATACAGGAATCTGAGAATAGTCCTCAGGCATGTAAAAAATTGTATGTTCTAGAGCAGCCTATTCCTGAGCCACCTGCTGTAAGTGCCCCTCGCATCGGAAAGGATGCTATAAGAAGCATCAAGATGATGCCTTGGACGTTGGTTGTCTCATGCTAGCCACCAAGAACTATGAGCTTCAGAAGCAACATGAGAACATAGATGCCTACGAAATGATCGTACACCTCAAGAATCTTTATCGAGAGCAGGCTAGGCATGAGAGGTTTGAAGTCTTAAAGATATTATTTCAGTGCAAACTGGCAAAGGAAGCCATGTTGGAACTCATGTGCTCCAGATGATTGGATACATAGAGAACCTTGTATGTCTTGGTTTCCCTTTGGGTCAAGAGTTGGCTACTGACTTGGTCCTGCAATCGTTACCGGAAAGTTATAGTTAATTCGTCATGAACTACAATATGAATGAAATTGACAAACCTCTGCCAGAACTACCAAGCATATTGAGAACTGCTGAACAGAATATTAGTAAGGGAAATACCATTATGATGGTCCAATAGGCAAAAGGTAAGGGCAAGGGAAAAAAAAAAGAAAACCAAGGACAAAGGGAAGTGCAAGGGCAAGGACAATTTCAAGCCCAGCACTACTGTCTTGAAATGTAAGGGTGGGGTGGCCAAGGAGGGCACATGCTTCCACTGTGGTGAGACCGGATATTGGAAGAGGAACTGCAATAAGTACCTGGAGGAGCTTAAGAAGAAGAAAGGAAGTGAGACTTCCACTACAGATATTTTTGTTATAGAAGTCAATTTATCTATTTGTGCATCTTGGATATTAGATACTGGACGTGGATCTCACATTTGGGTAAAAGTGCAGGATCTTAAAAGGAGTAGACCATTAGCTAAGGGCGAAAGTTGACCTACGAGTTGGAAACGGAGCAAAAGTTGCTGCTTTAGCTGTAGGGACTTGTCATTTATCATTACCCACTGAGCTTATCATTGAGTTAGAAAACTATTATTTTGTGTCTGCTATTAGTAGGAATATTATTTCTATTTCTTATTGGGACAAGAAAAGTTTTTCATTTATAATAAAGGAAAAAAGTTATTTTATTTATTTGAATAATATCTGTTATGGTAGTGCAGAATTGAGTAATGGACTTTATATTCTCGACATCGAAATACCCTTCTACAATATAAATACTAAGAGGTTCATGTCAAATGATATGAACCCAACTTACTTCTGACATTGTCGTTTGGGCCATATAAATGAGAACTGCATATTTAAACTCCATAAAAATAAATTCTTGGACTCATTTGAAATATATATGTTTATTTATTTCGCATAACGGAAGGTTTACACACGCACACACAAAAGATAAATAAGGGATATATATATATATATATATATATATATATATATATATATATATATATATATATATATATATATATATATATTCTCGACATCGAAATACCTGTCTACAATATAAATACTAAGAGGTTCAAGTCAAATGATATGAACCCAACTTACTTCTGACATTGTCGTTTGGACCACATAAATGAGAACTGCATATCTAAACTCCATAAAAATGAATTCTTGGACACATTTGAAATATATATGTTTATATATATATATATATCCCTTATTTGTCTTTTGTGTGTGCGTGTGTATGTATGTAAACCTTCCGTTCTGCGAAATAAATAAACATATATATATATATATATATATATATATATATATATATATAAGGAAATCTTCCATTGTGCACCACCCTTCCGTGCGCACTTGTGTGCACTCGGCCTTCCCGCCTTCGTATCGACGATCCGAACCGTTCACATTGATCTACACATCTAAATTAGTCTAAATATATAAAATCAAATCATTTGAGATTCATTTGCCCATCCATCTTGTGATTATAAAAAACAATGATTTTCAGCCATACAATTTTGTAACACTTCCATGGATGGGCAAATAAATTTCAAATGATTTGATTTTACATATTTAGACTAATTTAGATGTGTAGATCAATGTGAACGGTTCAGATCGTCGATACGAAGGCGGGAAGGCCGAGTGCACTTGCCGTGTGCACCATAGGTGGTGAATATATATATATATATATATATATATATATATATATATATATATATATATATATATATATATATATGGAAAGCTTTGGTTGTGCACTACCTCTAGTGCACATGGCATGTGTACTAGGCTTTCGGGCATTCATATCGATGATCCGAACCGTTCACATTGATCTACACGTCTAAATTAGTCTAAATACGTAAAATCAAATCATTTGAAATTCATTTACCCATCTACTGAAGTGTTACAAAATTGTATGGCTGAAAATTATTGGTTTTTATAGTCACATGATGGATGGGCAAATAAATTTCAAATGATTTGATTTTACATATTTAGACTAATTTAGATGTGTAGATCAATGTGAACGGTTCGGATCGTCGATATGAAAGCCCAAGGCCTAGTGCACACGCCGTGTGCACTAGAGGAGTGCCCAACCGAAGCTCTCTCTCTCTCTCTCTCTCTCTCTCTATATATATATATATATATATATAAACACAAAGAAAAGCTATCAAGTGGCTCTTATATATATATAAAATAAAACACAAAGAAAAAGCTATCAAGTGGCTCTCCGTCAATAATAAGAAAATCAGTGGTCCAGATCTATGCTCTAAAAAGACATCCCCCCCCCTCCCAAAAAAAAACAACTCCTTTATTTATTTAATTATTTCTCTCTCTCTCTCTCTCTCTCTCTCTCTCTCTCCTATTTAGATCAGTTTGCTCTCTCTATTCCCCAAACTAGAGAGCTCCAATTTCTTTCTCTCTCCCCCCAGGATTTTTAAGCCGCTAACTCCAAATCCATAAAATCATTTTCTTAAACATTCATTTCTATTTCATTGACGAAGTCTCCATCGTACTCTCAAGCGCGAATCTCAAAAAAAATCTAAATCCAAATCCAGTGTCGAACCCCAACCAAGAGGTATTCACCGATATCTGATCCGCTACTGATTCCATATCAGTGACTCCGTATCGGCGACTCCCCTCCACCGAATCGAAAGACTCTAATTTTATCTCATTAACCGAATTCTCATTTTAATTTTTAATTTTTTGTGTGCAAGGGATTACTCAGTTTTTTATTGACTCGAATTTTGTGTGTGCACTAGGTTTGCCTGTTGACACGTGCCTACGACACGTCTTCGGAATGGTGCACCTGGTTTGATTATATAAAATAGTTTTAGAGCTCCAAAAAATTAATTGAAGTAGGAAACATATTATATGAGGAAGCAACATATTTACCTTTAAGCTCAATCATCGCCTTCTTGATCATTAGTTTGAACTTACCTGGAATGCATATAGTTTGTTAGAAACACTGCATCGAGTTATTTTTACTTCTGCATCACTTTTTGATTGTTGTAATAGTTATGCAAGGACATGATCATATAGGTTTTATAGAGCTTACTCTAATCCCATAACCACTATGAGCATGTTTAAATACAATGGTAACCCGAGTACAGGTGTGAAGGTATCTGCAACACAAATAATCTAAATATTTGTTTGTCTGAGACTAAGTTTGCAATTGAAATACCTTTTATTATTATTTCAACCAAAATTTAATACATGAAGTTCTTATTATCATTTCTTTTATCTCCACTTTGTCTCCCCATTGCACCTTTATATATAAAAAAAGAAGATGGATCAATAACAAATTACTTTAGTTGTCTTTCTTGAGTGGAGAGTTTGCACCCTTCACTGGTAAACTACAATCACCCCAATCCTATATATCCAAACATACACTAAAAGTTATTATATGTTATATTATCCATCGTTTCTAATAACCAGGGAATACTTCACGATAGTATATGCTCTTGTAGTAAAGAAATTAATGTTGCATATTTGTCAAGTTATTTTAGGTTGCTGATCATCTTACCTGTCCTGCTATGGTTTGGAAGCCAAAATTGTAACACCCCGCAAAATTGAGTAATGACAATTTTGTCCTCGTGTGCTACGCACGTATATTTTGTACCGTTACGAGTAATATTCGTAACATATTCTTATGTAAATATCATATTCTGATTATTTATATATTTTCTGTTTTTCCAAAACTCGTTTCAATCCTATTTGTAGCCGACTCAAACATTTATTTTAATCCTTTTGTTTTTACGTACATTGCACGTGTTTTCAATACACGTGTCGATTACGTATATTTTTCGTTACATGAAATATCCGTAACATTATTAAATATACATGTTTTGTATTTTGACTGCTTTTCGTTCTTTCAAAATTAATTTTTAATATTTGGCATGTGCATCGCACGAAAAATTTTATGTGCATTTTATTTCTAATATTTTCTAAGATGTCATGCACACTTTTTCTTCTAATTTTGTTTATTTACTTTTAATAAAAATCCAAAGTCCTAAAGATCATCTTAAAACCCATTAGAAAAATTATTTAAAAGAAAAGCTCATTAGTTAATCTACATTTTTAATAAACATTTTTTCTACATTTGTCATGTAAGAAGTATATACATTTAGGCTATAAATAAATAATTAAACAAATGAATGAGAAGTGTACACATATGAAAAATTCAAAGGGTTTTTGCCATGCATAAGAAGGGAAAGAATTGGGGGTTTGTGTAGTAAATGGTGAGTGGGTATTTACTCTTGATAATGGGTATTTATTTGGGTAGTGGGTGTCTCTTCATGCACCCATTTAGCCCTATAAATAGCTCATCCTAATTCATGAACAAATGCACCAAGAATCAAAAGAAAAGAAACAAAAGATAAAAAAGAGAGAAAAGAAATAGAGTTGTTTGAGTTCTTGCTTGGAGGAAGGAAAACTTGCTAGGCTAAAAAAGGAGTCCCATTCTTGGAGCTAGGAGCAATTTCTAGGAGTTCATTTCTTTCTTCAAATAAGGTGGGTGTCTTCTTGAACTTTCTAAAATTTTAGTATCATTCATGTGTAGGAAAATTGATATTTAAAATTATTTATACATATGAGTAGTGGTTAATTTGTGATGATGATATTTAAATGAAATGCATGCTAATTGATAGATTTTCTTATATATAAGTTGAAATGATGTTGTTTGGGTGCATGGTAATATATTATGATTATACTGAATGAATTGGATATGAATTTGTACACAAAGGTACTAATTCATGTAAAGAAAAGTTATTGTTTTGAATTTTGTTTGCACATCAAAAAATCATATCTAATAAAATATTTGGAATCTAGAGCTAAAACTTTTTTGAGAGTATCTTGTATGTGTCAGAAACATCTTCTTAAAATTTCATAAGATTTAGAGGTCGTTTACTATTTTAATAAAATCTAAACTCAGAACTGGTTAGCAGTTAACTAGTTGCTGGAAATCTGTACACATTTCGGTTTTTGATCAATTCAGCATTGTAAATGAAATAATTTGAGAAAAGTAAACAATAAGAAGTTGTAGTAGACTCGTTAACCTTTCTGAAAAGTCTAAGAAATCAAATTTTCACAAAGAATTGAATTTTATATGAATTTTACAAAACTGTACAGTGGTAGTATTTCAGTATTTCGACCCTACTATATATTTCGAAGAAGGAAGGGTTATAGATACAGTATTTTAAGGAAACTTATAACTAAGAAATTGTAGTATACTTGTACACCTTTATTTTGATATAAATAACGCAAAGTTTCGTGAAGTATATGATTTTCTATGATTTTTACAAATAGTATGAAATGCAGTTTCTGACTTTGAATTTACTGATTTTCAAATGATACTTAAACAAGGTGATTGAAAATATATTCTCACCGTTTAAGTTATATTTTGGGAAAATAATGATTATATTCAATTAAAGCTGCTGATAATAGAGTTGTTTTCATGTTGTATTTTTATTTAACTTTCGCTGTGTAACTCTGTAATAAACATTGTTGTGTAAATAAAAAGTTTTATTTTCCTTGTGAAATTGTACGAAATGAAGTAAAAGATCCTGTTGTACTACGAATTACATGTAAATAGAATTCGGGGTGTTACAAGTGGCATCAGAGCCAACTTCAATAAGTAGTACAAAATTATAAGGACGACATATTAGGGTGGACATCAGAGTGTGAGTTCAGCTTATAGAGATTTAAATGTAAGTGATTTACATTTGTGTTGCTCTATACACTGATGTTTTTTCCTTCTTTTCCTATTGAATGGCTAGAGTCATGCATGATGACGTTATGGAACTTGCACTCATGATACTCCCCTCTTATACAATTGTTGTGGTATGGTATGCAAGCATGTCTTCCCTTGGCATCAGAGTGGCGCAGCGAAAGCATGGTTGGTCTGAACCTACATTCATGATGCCTTACACATGGACACACTTCCCTCTTAAAAAATTTCTTCGTAGATTTTCATCATAATACTTTTTCATCCCAATATATATATATATATATATATATATATATATATATATATATATATATATATATATATATATATATATTCTTATACTATTAATTCACTTTGATATTTATTATTTCAATTACAACCAATAAACTTGATATTTTAAGACTGTCTTACTCGTTTTCTTTCTGATGTTTCTTTTATGGGGTTTCACGTTACCTATTACTCTTACGAATTCTATTAAGTTTTGAACTAATACTTATTAAATTATTATTCAGACGATCATTTTTCTTGTTACTATTTCTATTAGACTTTTGAATTTCAATTTTGTATGTTAAAGAATACTTTGATTTCATGATACTATATTTTCCCATTATTTTAAGATTGTAATGTTTTAAATATGACATATTTCTATACATTATTAATCCTCCTCCTACTATTTTTGTGATATAGCTTATATTCAAAATCTATCCTTATATTTGAATATTTTATCGTTGTAATTTTCTATTCTTACTATCTCAACTTTTACTTCTATTTTCATATCACCGATTTCAAAACGTAACATTATACCTTTTTAAACACCCAATATCCACGTACATATGGAAGATTATATCTTCCCATCTTCCATTTTGGTGCAACCTGATGTCAAAATAGCAAATCTGCAACTAGACATCATTGGAGGCAAACTATCACTGGATGTTGGGGAGGCAAAATCTGCAACCGAAAGTCCAGAAGGCAAACTGCAATCGGATGTCATAGAGGCAATTCTGCAACTTGAGGTCAATGAGGCAAGCCTGCAGTTGGACACCAACGAGGCGAACCCAAAATAAAAAAATAATTAATTAAATAATTAAATAAAAAAAGATTTTTCTACTTTAATAACCCCCACCTACTTTTGTTTATTTCTAAATTATATATATATAATTATTGTATTTACTTTAAAAATTATTTTATGACATTAACTTGTTATATAAAATTATTTTATATTGTCTGTTAGATATTATAGTCAAATGTTCGGTATTGGGCTAATTTTGTATTTGGTTCACTCCTATATATAGGAGATATTGTACTCAGTTATTTCTTAATTCAATATTCAGTATTGTTTTTATCTCTCTGATTTATCTTAACATGGTATCAGAGGCAAGTTATACAAATTTTTTGTTCCTCCAAGAGTCGTAGAATTCCAACAGCAAAAAAAAAAAAAAAAAATAATAATAATAATAATAATAATAATAATAATAATAATAATACTCGACTTCAACCTCCCGTCAAACTCAAGAAGAAGAAGAAGATCCCCGAAGCTAGCAACTACTATCCTCATCGTCAAATCCCAAAGATTCCGGCAACCAACTCTGTCGATCTTCAAACTTTAGACGCCTTCTCCTCCTCCTCGCCATCGACCTCCTCGAAACCCAACTCCGAAGATCCCTAGCCGCCCCCTGCTCGATTGGTATGAATTCGTTCACAAACCCTAGCCGCACCCTGCTCGATCCCCCCACTATTTCCCCGCTGTTTTATCCACTGCAATCACAAACCTTAGCCGCCCATCTCCTTTCTCACCTCAAACCCTAACCCTACTTCTTCATTACCCTTCTAAGCCCATTACCCAAAACCCATTACCTATACTGAACCCATTACCCCCAGAACCCATTACCCTATACCCTTCTAAACCCTACTCGATCCATAGGCTTTTCCGCTTTTGATTCGGAGGAAGCATCATGTCATTGTATCTGATTGTGTGAGAAATTTTTAGGGGCTATCTGTACTATCTCTAATACTATAATGGGAGAACCCCTTAGTCAGTAACCCAACCCGTGCAACGCACGGGTTGGGTTACTTTGGTAAATATTTTCGAAAATGGACCTGTTTGGTAAATATTTTCGAAAGTGGATCAGTTTGAAAATTATTTTCCTTTTAATTATGGACTAGCTTTGGTAAATTTTTTAGAAAGTGGACCTGTTTTGTAAATATTTTCGAAAGTTGATCGGTTTGGAAATTATTTTCTTCTTACCCTTTTCATTATCCTTCAATTTTTTCCACGTGCACGTGTGCACGTGTCTGATACTAGTACTATATTATGTAACTGTTTATTTGTATTCAAAGAAATTTTTGCAAAAAAAAAAAATCAAAAAAAGAATTCAAAAAATTCAAAAAATTCAAAAAAATCAATATATATATATATATATATATTATAGGTACTACTACTTGATGGAATCTCAGTCTCTCCGACATGTTTCTGCTTCCACCTACTTCCCCGTTGCAACCACCTCTCGCTACTCCTCCAGATTCAAACAGCAATAGCACCATCATCAGTCTGCCTCCGGTCTCCTACCTTCTCCCAGCATCATTCCTCACCCTACCCCACCTCTACTTTTGCCACCAGTAGCCCCGTCCTGCCCCTACTCCGATCCAGACACCAGCAGCATATTCCTCCTAGAAGTGCTTCTTCCCTTACATCCTAGGCCATGCCTGTCACTCCAGTCTTGCCGTCTCCTACTGATTGGGCTAATCTTTAGCAGCGCCTCACTCAGCTAGAACTACAGTTCATGGGTCAGCCTATCAATGCTGGCTCCTCTGCTTCTGCATTCTCTGCCACTCCCAATATGAATTTGTTCTGGATTTTAGATTCTGGGCATCATATCATCTCACTAGTAATCAGGCACTATTCACCACTTGCACTGCACTTCCCTCCCCTCTCACTCTCCATCTCTACACACAGCTGATGGCTCACCACTTCTTCTTACACACTCAGGGGCAATTAGCTCTCCCACTCTCACATTAGCATATGTTCCTTATGCTCCTCATTTATCCATAAACCTTATTTCTATTAGTGCATTGTGCGATAGTGGTCTTGTCGTTACTTTTGACTCTTTCGGTTGTTCTATTATTGATTCATGCACCGGTGAGAAGTTTGGGCGTGCTAGTCATCAGAGTCATCTATATCATCTAGATTTTCTTCGTGCACATCACTCTCCTTCTTGTTTTGCCTGTATTGTTTCTTCTGATACTCATCTGTGGCACAGACGTTTAGGTCATATCAGCGCATCACGACTCCAGATTCTAGCTCGTAGTGGTGCCCTTGGTTCTCTTAGTTTTAAACATTTATCTGATTGTCAGGGTTATCATTTGGCCAAACATATCGCCCTACCCTTTAGTCACAAAAGCACTTCTCAAACCACCCATCCTTTTCAACTTGTTCATTCTGGCATATGAGGACCCTCTCATGTACCTTCGTGGAAATGCTATCTCTATTATGTTGCCTTCATTGATAAATTCACTAGACATACATGGATTTTTCTTATGGGTCGGCAATCTGAGATACCTAATATTTACGGGTCTTTACGACTATGATTCACACTCAGTTTGGTGTGTGCATTGAGAGTTTTCGATCGAACGGTGCGCGTAAGTAAACTTCAACCACTATGAGATCGATCCTTCAGTCTTACGGCACCCTTTTTCAACAATCATTCCCTCACACACATGAGCAGAATGGTGTAGCTGAACGCAACCATCGTCACATTCTTGAGATGGCTCACACTTTTTTACTCTCCTCTTCTGCTCCTCTCTCTTACTGGGCTGAAGCTGTCATGACCTGTATTAGTCTCATCAACATTACTTCCTCGTATGCCCTAGCTGGTACGACGCCTTATGAGGCTCTTTATCACTCACCTTCCGACTACAGTATTCTCCGTACCTTTAGGTGCACCTGTTACGTTCTTCTCCCTCTTACTGAGCGCACGAAGCTCTCCACTCATGCTACTAAGTGCATTCACCTAGGTCTCAGTCCCGAACACAATGGTTATCTTTGTTTTGATCCATCGGCTGGTCGTGTTCGCATTTCTAGACATGTATCCTTTGTGGAAGACTTTCCTTACTACCAGACTCCCCCAAGGATACTAGATTTCTCAATTTTCCAGTTATTGCTAGCTCCCCTACTTCATCTTCCCCTATTTCTTTTGATCCGACTCATCTGGCTCCACTCACATCTCTTGCAGTCCTTACACCTGTTGTTCCCCCTACTGAAACACCACCTATTGAAACACCTCCGGCATCCCAACCGCTGCCAGCACACACCCCACCTACTTCCCCACCGACACATGCATCTACTCCACCGTCCTCACCCCCACACTCTGTCACCACTTCGTTAGTCTACACGTTCCACTTCTGGTATTCCTCTAGCACGTTGTACACCTGATACCACTGGCTTTTCTGACCAGTTTGATTTTGCCACCCTAGCTTCCTACTCACCACAGTTCATGCATATCTCACTGCTATACACTCTACACGTGAGCCCAGAACCTATCAGGACGCAATTCAATATTCCGAATGGAGGAAAGCTATTACAGAGAAATTCAGTGCATTTGATCAGACTAGCACTTGGGCTGAACGTCCTCTGCCAGAAAACGTTCAGCCTATTAGCTACAAGTGGATCTTCAAGGTCAAATATCAACCTGATGGATTTATTGAGCGGCACAAGGCTCGTCTTGTAGCCCGAGAATTTACTCAGGAGCATGGCATTGATTATGATGAGACATTTTCTTCCATTGCACAGATGACTACTGTTCGCACACTTCTTGCTATTGCAGCCATCCGTCAGTGGCCGTTATACCAGATGGATATGAAGAATGCTTTTCTTCATGGTACCTTATCTGAGGTTATTTATATGGATCCTCCTCCCAACCTCCCTACTCCTCCTCGTCATATTTTCCGGCTGCGTCGAGCTATATATGGTTTGAAGCAGGTCCCTCGAGCCTGGTTTGAGTGTTTTCATCTTGTCATCACCAAGGCTGGTTTTAGTCAGAGTTCTCAGGACCATTTTATGTTTATGCGGTCATCACCGCATGGGAGGGTACTTCTACTACTCTATATTGATGATATGATCATTACTGGGAATGACTCAGCAGGCATTACATCCACCCAGAAATACCTTCACTAGCAGTTCCATATGAAACACCTTGGCAGACTACATTCCGACTACATTATTTTCTGGGTCTAGAGATTGCTCATGAATCTCGGGGGATACTCATTTCTCAACAGAGTTACACATCAGATATTATCTCTGCTGCATGCCTCTCTGATAGTCGATCAGCCGATACACCCTTAGAGCTTCATGTGAAGCTTCGTCCCACTAATAGCGAGCTCCTTACCGATCCCACTAGATACAGACAGATTGTTGGACTGCTTGTCTACTTATGCATGACCAGACCCGATATTGCTCACGTAGTCAGTATTGTCAGTCAGTTTGTTTCTGCTCCTACATCAGTTCACTACGATGCTCTTCTTCGGATTCTCAGATATCTTCGGGGTACTATTACTTACTCATTATTCATACCTGCTATATCCAAACTAGAGCTGAGTGCATATTCTGATTCAGATTGGACAGGTGATCCTACTACTAGACGGTCTACCATCGGTTTCTGTCTATTTCTTGGTGATTCGCTGATCTCTTGGCGAAGTAAGAAACAGGCAGTTGTTACATATTCTTCGACCGAAGCTGAGTACAGAGCAATGGCAGCTACTAGAGCAATGGAAGCTGAGTATAGAGCAATGGCAGCTACTGAGTAGAGATTGCTTATGTTCGTTGGCTTTTATCAGATATGAGTGTCACTCTTTTAGGACCTACTGCTCTTCATTGTGATATCCGGAATGCACTACACATTGCAAGCAACCCGGTCTTCCATAAGCAAACGAAGTATATTGAGATTGATTGTCATTATGTTCATGAGTGCTTTGAAGCAGGGACCATTTCACTTCATTCTATTACCTCATCACAGCAGACGATACTTCTTCACCAAATCTCATACTGTTCAGAGATTTCGGTATTTAGTAGGCAAACTCACACTGTTTGACCCACCATGAGTTTGAGAGGGGGTGTTAGATATTATAGTCCCATATTGGGTATTGAGCTAATTTTATATTTGGTTCACTCCTATATATAGGAGATATTGTACTCAGTTTTTTAAATTCAATATTCAGTATTGTTTTCATCTCTCTGATTTATCTTAACATTGTCTATACTTTTAACTAAATTTTATGCTCATATATTTTTCAAATTTTTAACCAATAGTCTTCTCTTAAATTACTAATTCAATTTTTATCATATAGTACTAGTTCAGTTTGCGATTTTAATTATTCTACCGCTTATTACTTTGATAAAATTTTGATTACCAAGCATATTAATAATTTAATTATCAACATTGTTTCTATTTGTTCTTCCCAATTGCGATGTTTTCCAAATTATTTCACAATTAATGACTTAATTTATATTTTTCCTTTTCATCTAATACTTTACCTAATATTATTTTTATGAAAATTTCTCTCAATCCATCCTATCTTTTCTGGTCTCATTTTTTTTTATGCTATTTTTCTAGTTTTCTTGTTCCGTTCTGATAAATTTTTGACACTCATAGTTTCCTATATAGGTTTACAATGTTTTTCCACAATACATATTTTTATGCTTCATTTATTTTCTTAATAGTTGCAGTTTTCTGTATACAATAAATGATATTTTTTGGGCGTGTGCGAAATACAACTTCTACCCTATTAAGTTCTGAGGACAGAACTGTTCTAAGGAGAGGAGAGTGTAACACCCTGCAAAATTAAGTAATGACAATTTTGTCCTCGTGTGTTACGCATGTATATTTCGTACCATTACGAATAATATTCGTAACGTATTTTTATATAAATATCATATTCTGATTATTCATATGTTTTTTGTTTTTCCAAAACTCATTTCAATCATATTTTTAGCCAACTCAAATATTTATTTTAATCCTTGTGTTTTTACGTACATTGCTCGTGTTTTCAATACACGTGTTGATTACGTATATTTTTCGTTACGCGAAATATCCGTAACATTATTAAATATTCATATTTTTTATTTTGACTGCTTTTCGTTCTCTCAAATTAAATTTTAATATTTTACATGTGCATTGCACGTAAAATTTTATTTGCATTTTATTTCTAAAATTTTCTAAGATGTTATGCACACTTTTTCTTCTAATTTTGTTTATTTATTTTTAATAAAAATCCAAAGGCCTAAAGGTCATCTTAAAACCCATTAGAAAAATTATTTAAAAGTAAAGCCCATTAGTTAATCTACATTTTTAATAAATATTTTTCCTACACTTGTCATGTAAGAAGTATATACATTTTGGCTATGACTAAATAATTAAACAAATGAATGAGAAGTGTGCACATGTGGGAAATTCAAAGGATTTTTGCCATGCATAAGAAGGGAAAGAGTTGGGGGTTTGTGTAGTAAATGGTGAGTGGGTATTTACTTTTGATACTGGGTATTTATTTTGGATAGTGGGTGTCTCTTCATGCACCCATTTAGTCCTATAAGTAGCTCCTCCTAATTCATGAAAAAATGCACCAAGAATCAAAGGAAAAGAAACAAAAGATAAAAAAGAAAGAAAAGAAAAAGAGTTGTTTGAGTTCGTGCTTGGAGAAAGGAAAGCTTGCTAAGAGGAAAAGGGAGTCCCATTCTTGGAGCTAGGTGCAACTTCTAGGAGTTCATTTTCTTTCTTCAAATAAGGTGAGTGTCTTCATGAACTTTCTAAAATTTTAGTATCATGCATGTGTAGGAAAATTGATATCTAAAATTATTTATACATATGAGTAGTGGTTAATTTGTGATGATGATATTTAAATGAACTGCATGCTAATTGATAGATTGTCTTGTAGATAAGTTGAAATAATGTTGTTTGGGTGCTTGGTAATATATTATGATTATATTGAATGAATTGGATATGAATTTGTACACAAAGTTGCTAATTCATGTAAAGAAAAGTTACTGTTTTGAATTTCGTTTGCACATTAGAAAATCATATCTAATAAAATAGTTGGAATCTACAGCTAAATTTTTTTGGGAGTATCTTGTATGTGTCAGGAACATCTATTTTAAATTTCATAAGATTTTGAGGTCGTTTACTATTTTAATAAAATCTAAACTCAGAACTGGTTAGCAGTTGACTGGTTGCTGGAAATCTGTACACATTTTGGTTGTTTATCAATTCAGCAATGTAAATGAAATAATTTGAGAAAAGTCAGAACTAAGAAGTTGTACCAGACTCGTTAACCTTTCTGAAAAGTCTAAGAAATAAAATTTTCACAAAAATTAAATTTTATATGAATTTTATAGGACTGTACAGTGACAGTATTTTAGTATTTCGACCATACTGTATATTTCAAAGAATTCAGGATTATAGATACAATATTTTGAAGAAACTTATAACTAAGAAATTTTAGTAGACTTTTACACCTTTGTTTTGATATAAATAACTCAAAGTTTCGTGAAGTATATGATTTTATATGATTTTTACAAATAGCATGAAATGCAGTTTCTGAGTTTGAATTTACTGTTTTGCAAATGATACTTAAACGAGGTGATTGAAAATATATTCTCGCGGTTTTAAGTTATATTTTGGAAAAATAAAAATTATATTCATGATTAAAGCTACTGATATTAGAGTTGTTTTCATGTTGTATTTTTTATTTGACTTCCGCTGTGTAACTCTGTAATAAATATTGTTGAGTAAATAAAAATTTTTATTTTCCTTGTAAAATTGTATGAAATAAAGTAAAAGATCCTGTTGTACCACGAATCACATGTAAATAAAATTCGGAGTGTTACACAAATTGAGGCCACCAAATAATTCATCTCTCACTTGCGTTCACCTTAAATCAAAAACAATTAAAAACTTGTTAAATAAATCACAAAATTAAAATTTTTTAAACCCAAAATTAAAATTATTTTTATTTTTATTTATAATGGTGCAATGGGGAGACAAAGTGGAGATAAAAGAAATAATAATAAGAACTTCATGTATTATATTTTGGTTGAAATAATAATAAGAGGTATTTCAATTGCAAACTGAGTCTCAGACAAACAAATATTTAGATTATTGAAATTGTAGATACCTTCACACCTGCACTTGATTTACCATTGTATTTAGACATGCTCATAGTGGTTATGGGATTAGAGTAAGCTCTATAAAACCTATATGATCATGTTCTTGCATAACTATTACAAATATCTAGAAGTAATACAGAAGTTAAAAAAAACTCTATGCTGTGTTTCTAACAAATTATATGCATTCCAGGTAAGTTCAAGCTAATGATCAAGAAGGCGATGGTTGAGCTTAAAGTTAGTTTTTTTTTTTTGAGAGAAAAGGTGGAATAATACCACCCTGTTTCATTAATAAGACGTTAATAAAACATACCCGGCTTACAGGGAAAATACAAAAGTACAGAACAGGAAATAAAACATAAGCCCCCAACAAAGCCCTGGGGGGTGGATCAAATTATCTAACCATCCAATAACCAAAAGTACAATAGGTCGATACAAAACACCCAGTGGTGGAGACTGTGGTTAAAGAAACACTGCTGAGTATGGGGACCAATCCCTCAGTCCAATGTGGTTCCAAACTCTACCTCCTCATCGTCAAATTCGTCCACCTGGAAGACTCTGGCAATCCTCCCTCTCGCTCCAGTGGCAGCAGCTGTAGCCCAAAAAGAGATAAGATGCATGATATGAGTAAGGTTACCAGAAATACTATTACATGAAGCACGAAAATAAAAATTATTTCAGTCTAGCCATAACACTCAAGTGGTTGCCGCAATGGCAATGTACCAAGCATCCTTCATTTTGTGTCGTATTGACTCAAATTTGGGGCCAATCCACAACTCCTCGTACACACTGGGGTAAACACTTGTCCCTAAGGCCCGTAATACCTCTACCAACGTCGCCTTACACCTTTGGCAGTGAATGAATAGGTGATTCAGGTCCTTCGCATGTGTATTACAGAAGCCGCAATTGGTCGCTATGTGGGGCTGCATTTTGGCAAGGTTTTCACTAGTAAGGATGGCATTATTGAGCACAAGCCAGAGGAAAACCCTAACTTTAAGTGGCATTTTGACCCTCCATAATACCTGAGCCCAGCTGGGTCTGCATCCTCGGAAGTGAATTCGATAATACAGGGATCTAACCGTGAAGACTCCTTTGGCCTCTAAATCCCAGTGCAATTGATCTGGTCCTTGTGTGCAGCCTACCTCGTGCTGTGCAATGTGTGATTGTAGGGCATGTAGTTGTAGTTGTAGACCTGAGTTCATGCGCCCTCTAAAAGGCGGTCTCTAGTTGCCCCTCTTCCATGTGTCAGCCACCAAGACATTCGGGCGAGTTGTTCTCTCAAACAGCTCCGGGAAGCGCTCCTTTAAGGCATGGGCCCCACACCATTTATCCCACCAGAATCTGGTGGACCGTCAATTTCCAATTGTCGAGGTAATAGCAGAGTTGAAAGGTTCGCTCGCCTTGGTAATACCTTTCCAGAAGCGAGAAACTCTGGGCCCTACCCTGAAACCCAAGCTTCTAGTACCTTTTCCCCGGAGGTATGGTTGAATGAAGTCCTGCCATCCTTCTCCGCTATGGTGGAAGACCTTCCACCACCATTTTCCCAATAGAGCAAGGTTCATATCTCTCAGGTCAATGATGCCTAGCCCTCCATGTCTCCTCTTCATGCAAGCGATATCCCATTTGATCAGGTGGTATCCCTCCCTATTCGTGTTTGCTCCTTTCCAAAGGAAATGCTTGCGGATTCGGTCAATCCTATGGATGACCCATTTGGGTAATTCAAAGAAAGACATGTAGTAAATGGGAAGGTTAGACAACAATGAGTTGATAAGTACCACTCTGTCCCCGAGTGAGAGCGATTTTCCTTTCCAACCAGCAATCTGTCCTCCACCCTATCAATGATGGGCAGCCAATCCGCCTTAGTGAGTTTCCCTGGTCTGAGTGGGAGCCCCAAATATTTGATTAGGAAGTCCTCAGTCATACAGTTTAGAATGGTAGCATGTTCTCTTGCATCTACCTCGGATAGCATGATTGGAGTCAGAGCGCTCTTGTGGAAATTGATCCTAAGGCCTGACCAGGCTTCAAAACAGTAGAGGGCTCCTTTGAAGCAAACCATTTCTGACCTGATCCCATTACTGAAAAGGAGGGTTTCGTTAGCATACTGTAGGATCGTGCACCCTTGGCAAGAGGTGCTGCTAGCCACGGGTGTTAACCATCCTTGCCTCCGACAGTTCTCAAGCATACCTCTCAGCATATCCGCTACGATAGTGAAAAGAAGTGGGGAAAGCGAATCCCCCTGCCGTAGGCCCTTCTTGCACGAGAATGGCATCCCTGGCCGTCCATTCACCGAAATTACCATTTTACTGGTTTGTAGACAGTGCTTGATCCATCTAATCCATTTATCCCCGAATCCTCTCCCCCTGAGTGCTTCCAGCAGACACTCCCAGTCGATGGAGTCGTAAGCTTTCTCACAGTCGAGTTTTATGAGGAAGTTCTTAGAGTTGCTCTTATGGCAGTGGTGGATCACTTGTTCAGTCGTGGCCACATAGTCTAAGATACACCTGCCCTTGATGAAACCCGTCTGTGATTTGTTGATTAAGCTGTCCATTATACCTCCAAGGCGGATGGCCAAGACCTTAGTGATGATCTTAACCGAGCAGTTAATGAGGATAATCGGCCGAAAATCACCCACTTTTGTAGACTCCTCCCTTTTGGGTATGAGAATAATTTCCGCGAAGTTGAACATGCCCAGTCTGAGAGAGTTGTGGAAAAATTCATCCATCAATGCCATAACGTCCCCTTTAATTTCTTCCCAGAACAGTTGGAAGAAAATCATTGGAAATCCGTCTGGCCCAGGTGATTTGTCTGCTCCCATTTGAGAGATGGCCTTTTTCACCTCCGCTTCCGAGAATGGTGCTTCCAAAATGGATAAATTTAGCGCTGACTCATTCTGGTATGTCTGCCAGTACTCATCCCTAAGTGGGATCCTGAAATCATTCTTCTTCCCAAAAAGGCCCTTATAGTAGTTCTGAAAGATTGTGGATATCACATTTTCATCTTGTGATGTCCTGGAATCCGTTTGGATTGATAAGATTAGATTGGACCTACATCTTGCGCTTGCCACTCATTGGAAGTAGGACGTGTTTGCGTCCCCCTCTTCGAGCCACGATATTCTGGATCTCTGTTGCCAATTGATCTCTTCCAGCCTATACAGATTGGCAATATTCCCACGGAGCTCTAGTAGCCTGTTCCTTTCATCTTGCGACAGGACTCTCATCTCTTCCACCTTTCTAGCTCATCAATACCTTCCAGAAAGGAGTCTTTTGCCCGCCAGATTGTCGAAAATCTGGAGCGATTCCATCTACGTAGCCACTTTCTCAACCTTCAGATTTTTTCGCACCAACGGAATGCAGCGTCCGTACCAGTAGTCGGGAGCGCCCAATTTTCCATAACCATGTGGTGGAAACCCTGAATTTCTAGCCAGACCTTCTCAAACCTAAATTTTCATGGTCTTTGTACTCCCTGCATCCCTACGTCAAGAAGGATCGGGGTATGATCTGACGTGGGTCCAGGGATCACTCTAGCGGTAGCTAATGGGAACTTAGACTCCCAATCCATAGAAACTAGAATCCTGTCTAATTTAGCCATAATCAGCGTAGCTTGCATGTTAGGCCATGTAAATAGCCTATCATTAATCGGGATATCGATCAGTTCCAGTTCTGTGATCACCCTTTTGAACTCTTCTCTATGCCTGTCACTGGATCCTCTTCCCTTGTGCTCGAAAGCAAATCTGGTAATGTTGAAGTCCCCCCAATAACCCAAGCTCCTGACCATCGATTTCAGATGTCAATCAGTTCTTGCCAAAAGACATCTCGTCCTGAAGCCACATTTGGCCCGTAAACGACAGTGATAGTCTGCTCCCAGTTATCAGAACGTCGTTTTAGCCGTACCGTAAGAGAAAACCTACCACTGCAAACTTCGTCACAGTCAGAATATCCGGGTTGAAACTAATAGCAACCCCTCCCGAAGCTCCAGCGGAAGGGCGTAGCACCCATTCCTTAATTCTGTTCCCCCCTAACCATTTTGAGTTTGAACCCGTGAGTAAGTTTGGTCTCCTGCAACCCCACCACTTCTGCCTTAGAGTTGTTAATGACGTCCCTAACCATATCTCGTTTTCCCCTATCCCCCAGTCCTCTAACATTCCAAAATAAAGTATTCATTGGGAGACCGTGTCTGGGTTGATCGTGTGTGTAGGCGTGGGATAGGGTTCCTCCTCTCCAGCCTCTATAAACCCAGCCCCGGATCCTGGGTCATTCTGAAAGCTAGACCTAACCCTTTCCTTTTCCCAACCCCCAATCTTATTAAGCAGTAAAGCAATACGTTCCGGGTCACCCACTTCTTGCCCACAAGTTATAGCAAGGAAGATAACTTCAGAGTCAGACATGAAATTT
Organism: Hemerocallis citrina; assembly: GCA_017893485.1. Lineage (NCBI taxonomy): Eukaryota > Viridiplantae > Streptophyta > Magnoliopsida > Asparagales > Asphodelaceae > Hemerocallis > Hemerocallis citrina. The sequence goes on along the minus strand of CM030363.1, from coordinate 204,900,447 downwards.
AAAATATTAGCTAAAAAAGTTTTGGTACCTCCGTCGTCAAATTTTGCGGCTTTGGCAGCAGTCGCTACCTCTAGATAGTCATCCAAGGACCCCCGTGAGCCCTCTTAGGCGGCCGCTGAACTCTGAACCCCATCTTCCTGCTAGAAGTCCCGGTACTGTCTCCTGGTGCTGATACTGGAAGTGTGGACGAGACCATCTCTGGAGAAGTCTCCCACTGTGTCTCCACAATAAACTCAAACTCCTCTGAGTCCTCATCAGTAAAAGTGAATTCCTCGTCGAGATTCAAGCGTCCTTCCAGATCCTTATCACTATCTACCTACTGGGTATCCAATTGAAGTGTTGCGAACTCCTCAATGAGCCCATCGACAGAAGATGAGTCTAAGAGAGTGATCGATCTGCCTGTTGTGGACCCCTCAATGGGCCCACAGTGTGTCAGAAAAAGAGCCTGATTGGGCAACTCAACAGCAGTATTTGTCTTAGAAACATTGAGAAGCGTTTTGGGCCCCTCTATGGGCCCAATAATGTCTATAACTTCCTCACTTTGATTCCCACTCGGCAAATGTACAGGATCGCATTTAGTCACATTGTTCTTGCGGTGCATCAAACCGCTAGCCTTGGGAACCGACTCCACATCGTTCAACAACTGGGGGGTGAGATCACCCTTCTCACCACGTGGCCCCTGTTGAGTGGCTACCTCTTCGGCGCTGGCAGACAGCGCAAAAGTCGAAGCGCTCTTCAACAGAACCCAGGCGTCCTCTACTTTTCCACCTACCCTCTCTTTTGCTATACTCTGAGCCAACCCCTGCCCTTCTTCTACTTCGCATTTGCCATTCTTCTGCTCCTTACTAAAGTGAGCTCTCCCATGTTCCTGCTCCACCCTCTCCCCTCCTGCAAGGCCCCCTTTTGGGCTGTCACCTCTGACACCTATCGTCTTCTTCCCCAAAGTGGAGGTTTTTTGCCAACTACCACCCCAAACTCCACCAACTCTTGTCCTTTCTTAATCCAAGCTTGCATGCTGCTTTGGAAGCTGCTTTTCAGAGGAGAGCTGCTACTGCGGTCTGTCACTGGGCGTTGCTTTCCAGCACCAACCCCACAGAGTTGACTGCCAGTTTTGTGGGTTTCTTGCCCCTCCTTTCTTGGATCCTCTGTGTGGAGACCCAGGCCTTCCAAATCCGGCATGTTTTGCAGATACACCATTGGATGTGTCTGGGTTGTTGTCCCCTTTGGAGGCATTGGATCTGGAGCGTGGAGTCTGATGGTCATGCCTCTGTGATGACCACCGTTGGTCGTAGGCCCCACTCTTGTTCCTGATCCCCCCATCTTGTGGCCCTGGTCGTGATCTGCTCCCCTCGCTGCCTTGATGATGTAATATCCCAGTTTGGCAGCGAACAGTCGACTGGTCGAACGTACAGTCGACTGGTACTGCATATTTGAGACGAATTTGAGAAGGATTTGAGAAATTTAGTCCCACATGGGAAGTTTGATATGATAATTTGAGTATAAATATAATTAGCCAATGATTAAGAGTCACCTAATTGGTTAACCACCTTTTGAGAGGCAGCCTGTGGTGGGCAGTTGTACTACATAGTATCTAATTTGTATTCTAAAAATATTAAATTTGTCTGAGTTTTGGGGCGGGGCGTTACAGAATGGTATCAGAGCCGACTTTCGACACCGGGTGTAGTAGAGGTCAGTATGATCTGCGGTGCTGAGAGTCATTGATCTCCGGGGTCGAGTATATTCTGCGGTATTGAGAGTCACAGGTAGTGATTGATAGCCGGGTATCCGATCTGCAGTGTTGAGAGTGATTGATCTCCGGGATCGACTATACTACATCGGCTAGAAAGGGCAGATCCTACACTAGATGTGTGCCCTGTACTCAGCGAGGACGCTGATTTCTAAGGAGGGTGTATGTAATACCACAGTTTGGCAGCGAACAGTCGACTGGTCGATCGTTCAGTCGACTGGTACTGCATATTTGAGACGGATTTGAGAAGGATTTGAAAAATTTAGTCCCACATGGGAAGTTTGACATGATAATTTGAGTATAAATATAATTAGCCAATGATCAAGAGTCACCTAATTGGTTAACCACCTTTTGAGAGGCAGCCTGTGGTGGGCAGTTGTACTACATAGTATCTAATTTGTATTCTAAAAATATTAAATTTGTCTGAGTATTGGGGCGGAGCGTTACAGGCAGAGGATATAGCTGTTGTGGAGGAGAGCTTTGGTGTTGCCAAGGCTGATGGCAAGAAGTGTCTTGGTGAAGTTGTTGGTTTCTTTCTAGATTGTAATGGTGTCTGTTTGAAAGTGACATTTGTTGACCCTCTTGCCTCGAGTGTACCCTTGCCCCCTGATCTATTCCCTCACCACAAAGGCGATGCTGAGGGAGCCTTCTTACGCCATATTTGGCCTGTAGGAGGACCCCCTCGGTGGGCCCATCCCCAGCGTGGCCCATCTCGGCGATGATAACTGCCAGTTCCTTCCTGCAGTGTGTCGATTCATGCACGCACTGGGGAGTGCGATGGCCTGAGCCGATGGGAACCCCCCTCCCTCGATGCGGCATTGCTCGGTGGTGGGTTTTTCTCCATGTCGGAGAGTAGGTGATGGAATAGCGGTTGTGCCAGAGTCTCATTGGGTGCAGTCGGGGTTCGGAAGTAGGAGGAAGGGGCGGTGCTGGTGGGTGGCAGACCCTCTCGTTGGGCCCGCACCCACTAAGCTCAAGAACAGATAACATCTACAGCAAAAGAAAAGGGAGGGGGTGAGGTGGTGTGGATTCAAGAAAAGGAGAGAGAGAGAGCAACGGTGCCAAAATAAGAGAGGGTTAAGGGATAAGGGATTGGGCTAGAAGGAGAGGGTAGGGCTAGGTCTTCAGTCGGATTCCGGCGGAAGGCAGGTTTGGAGAAGGGAGAGGAAGGGGATGAGGGGGTTGGGAGTTGGTAGGAGCTTCCATTACATCCTTGTTACCTAAGACGCAAATTTCCCTTAAAGTTAGATATGTTGCTTCCTCATATATTATGTTTCCTACTTCAATTAATTTGCTAAACCTCTAAAACTATTTTATATAATCAAATCAGGTGCACCGTTCCGAAGACGTGCCGCAGGCACGTGTCAACGGGCAAACCTAGTATATATATGGAACAAAAATAAGGGATAATATTATATTTATATAGTTAGTGAATATCAATGTAACCTGCGAAATTACACTTATTTAGGGATTTATCATTCATTTTTTTTGACTGGTAAACGGTAGGGTTATCCTACCTCATAGAAAATATATATATTGATAAGTAGAGTTTGAAAAATAGTTACAAAAACTTAAGAAGGAGATTCGAGACTAGTGAGCTCTGTGTGTGTCTGGGCTTGAGATGGCATACCGTTGAGTCGTAGAGAGGGCATTGGACTTCTGTCGTACTCCTCAACTAGCCTCAAGGGTATGATCTCATCCCCCGTACACACAACACAAATAGCCCTTAATACAAAAAAACCAAAATCCTCCTAAGAGCGACAGAACAAAGGCAAGCTTAATAAGTACAGTAACGAGGACTGACAGTGTCCAAAAAAGAGAACAAAATAATCAACTGGCAGAGACGTAGAGCCCTTGATCATCCTTGGGTGTTTCCCGCACTGTGGGTTGAGCAGTTGCCTTCCGACCTCATGAGATCGCTATGTCCAGTACCCATAAGTTCTTGGAGTATCTTGGTCTTCTTCTTGGACTCGCCACTGGTATCTAACCAATGAGAGAACCAAAATTTAATATTAGTGATAAGTTTATCCACAGTAATAAGGTTGTTGTTAAAAATTCTATCATTTCTAGCATGCCAGATGCTCCAACAGGAAGTAAGTGTAACCAGATGCCAAGAGTGTGTGAACTTGTGCTTGTGGAAGTCAAAACACCAGCGTGTGAAACAGTCAGCAATGAATGCAGGTAAATTAGTGATATTGAAGCGGTGTGTAAAGTGTTGCCAAGTTTGAACAGCCACGGGATATTGGAAGAAGATGTGGAAGGTGGTTTTAATTGGGCATGCACATGTTGTGCATGTCAGATCACCATCTCATCCCTTGGAGTGTAGTCTCTCCTTGGAGTTGAATATCTCCCAACTCAGTATCCAAATAAAAATTTGTTTCTGATTTATCATTAATGAAGGTTTACAATAAATAGTTTCTAATTTTTAGTCCTTTTTTTTTCCTTTTCTTTCTTCTCTCAATTTTTTGGTTACATTGATTGCACTCAACAATACACATTGATATGTAAATTTTACAGAAACCCCAATCAAATAAAAGTGCAATTTTCAACATGTTCACATCTTTCAGCTTCAGATCAAATTCATTCTTATTTTTCCACTTGCAGTTGTAACTATAGCTACAAACAAATTAATAATGTAATATTATAATATTTATTGCATTATATATATAACAATATCTTTTAAATAACAAGTAATTAGAGTAAAAATTATTGCAAGACTCGTTACGTGCTGAATTCCTAATTTGTTTATTTCTTAATTAAATATGATAACATTCTGTCATTTTTGAGTTGGAAATAAATGTTGTTGCTATACTTAATTAAGAGTGTTACATTAAAATTCCGAAATTTTGGTAAGGTTTGAGAAATTCATAGTTATATTCTATTATATCTCCGTTTCTATAAGTTGAGAGATAGACTATATGCTCTATAAGTTGAGAGATAGACTATATGCAGAAGTTTTTTTTTTTTAATCCATATTTTTTTAGCATAGTAATATAAAAGATTTGAAATGGGTTGCTCGGTAACCATTAGAAAATTTCTGTAATTAAACCAAAACTCATGAAAAGTTATTAAAGTAGATATTTGATTACTCGGTAACCATTAGACTAGTATTTAACACGTTTTTATCAATATATAGTTTTTAAAATAATATAATATAGCACGTGTTAATAAATACATATTTTTAAAAGTAATATAAAGAGTATAAAGAGAGAGTTTGAGTTATACGTGTAATACACGTAAATTGATGGATTTAAATAAAGTGTATAAGAGCATCTACAGTCGTTGTAGGTATAATATGCATATATGCATATTTAGAAATAGCAATTCGATATTTCGTTGCAGTGGGAAAAAGATAAAATATAGCAAAACTTGTAGACGAACGAAACATCATGTTTCGTCCGCCTTTTTTTGGATTTTTTTTTTTTTGATTTTTTCGAAATTTTTAAAGGGTTTTTTTTATTAAAAAAATTTCGCGTGGGACCCACATGAGACGAAAATGAAACATCATGTTTTCGTCCCAATGACTTTTGTTTTAATTAAGTTTTTAATATTGTTTTTAATTAACTAAACTTAATTAATTAACTAAAAGTTTAATTAAAATACTGACTAAACTAATTAACTAACTAAATTAGGAGCTTTCGATTTAAGTAATTTTTTAAATTCAGGATTTCATCAAACGAATCCCAAAAAATAAAATAAAATATTACAAACGAAACATGATATTTCGTCCGATCATTTAAAAAATAATTAAATAATACACGTATAATATGCATATTGCTATATCCCAAGCCATATTCGGCTTTTTACTGTAGCGTAAAATGTAAAATATGAATAATTGGCTAACGAGTGTAGCGACTTTTGGGAGAAAATATACATAAAATACATTTATAGCTAACAACTGTAGATGCTCTAAAGGAAGAGTTGGAGTTGCACGTATAATACACATAAAGTGATAGATTTATATATGACAATAAGGCATTTTTTTCATTATAATATTAGAGATCCACCGCTCAATGATTGTAGTAGTGGAAATAAGGATGGAGGGATTTGAAAGGTCCAGTCGAAGTGACATCACATGGGTTGGAAGCATGCCTGCCTGACTGCCTTCGAATCACTGACCACCTTGTTGCTTTGTGTGATTGTCTTCACACATCTGACAAACATTAACAATTATTTTTGCTTTTTTATTTATATGTATTCCCCACAATGATTCATAAAGGTACTTAATGATACAAGGATTTTGATTGATTAAAGAAAGTGGGAGGTCAAACTAGCTAACTCATCATCTTTGGTTTTGCTTTTCTTGTGTCACTTGGGCATCAACAAGGTGTGAAACTTTGAAATGAATCTAAAGGGAATTAAAGGAGAAAATGCAAAGTAAAGGGCCAACTAAGAGCATCTGTAGTCATCGACACCTAAATTTTAGATATTTGACAAATAGAAATAGAAAAAATAGCGGCACTCTGTAGTTGTTGTTAACCAAAATTTGGTTTTTACGAAATCCAAATAAGACGGACGGTAAATTATTTTTCGTCCGACGTTAAAAAAAAACCTTAAAAAAAACTTTAAAAATGGAAATTGATGGCCAAATAGTAGATAGTGACATTTGAACACCAAAAAAAAATTTCAAATTTCTTCCCTGATATAGGGACAAGGGATAATGTTCCGTTTATGGGTTTTTTTTTCAAATGGAACGGACGGGAAATGATTTCCCGTCCGACCGTTTAAAAATAATAATAATAATAATAATTAAGGGACGGGGAATAATCCCTCGTCCGATGAGTACGCGTGAAAAAAAATCTCTCCTCCGATCAAAAGATTATCTTTCGTTTACTATATTTTGACAATCGCCATTTCGTTTGCCAAATATAGCTGACTACTGTAGCAGCGAAGCCCAATTTTTGAGTATTTGGCCAACGACTACAATGGCTATTTTGCCAAAATTTGAAAATTTTTGTAAAATGACCATCGACCACAGATACTCTAAGCACATGCATTAATTGGCTGGAGAGTTGGGGTTTTTCCTCTCCTAAAAGATATTCAAGTGATGAGGAATTGCTTGTTTGAGTTTGCAAGGTCATGTACACTTTCTAATTCTCCCCACTCTAGTACCATGAATCTCTTGAATTTATAATTTTTTTCGAAAATATATTTTTAAAATGACCATTAATTTTGTAAAATCTCTGTCTATGTTCATGTTAGGTACTTGACAAAGTTCCTATATATAGTAAAATACTCTCTTTGTTCTAAAAATGTATATCATTCTAGATTATTCATACTTAATAAATAAACACTTAAAATTATTATTAAAAAAAATATTCTTCTTAGTTAAAGCTAGTAAATGAGGTGTTTATAGTAAAGTTTCACAACAGCCTACAACTTGTTTAGATGAAAAATGAGGTAACTAAATGGCAAGTTGGTAATCTAACCAAAAAAACATTAATGAACTTTAGAAAAGTTTAAGGCATTTTCCTTTGAAACTTAAAGGGACAAACAATTTAGAACGTATAGAAAGAAAGAAAAATAAACGGTATAGGAAAATAAAAGGGCTAAAATGATGTGCATTGGGATGGTGGGAGTATAATTGTTAAAAGCTTTTGTAATATCTCTAATATTATAGTGGGAGAAAGCCTTAGTGTCATTTGTCATTTGTCATTTTGTCATTCTGCCAACATGTGCAATGCACGCACATAACTAATATAAAGGAGGTTTCCAGTTCAAATCTTCCCTACGTCAGAGTTCTCATTTTTATTTTTTGAAATTATTAAAACGTGCATCGCACATGTAAATTACTAGTATAATATAATTTAAAAAAATAAGAGTTCAAGAAAATATATCTCTACTACTATAATGGGAGAAGGCCTTAGTGTAATTTGTTCATATCCCAACCGTGCAATGCACGTTTAATCTCTACTCTCTATTACTATAATGGGAGAAGGCCTTAATATAATTTGTCTATATCCCAACCCGGTGCAACGCATATTTAATCTCTACTACTATAAAATGGGAGAAGGCCTTAGTGTAATTTGTTCATCTACCAATCCGTACAACGGATATGCTGGTAGATTTTTTTTTTTTTGCCCTTTTCATTTTATCCCCAAAATTTTCTCCACGTGCACAGCACGTGTATAATACTAGTACAATTTAAAGTGGTTGTGTATATTCAAGTGTGATTGTTGAACAACTTTCTCGATAATCAACATTATGCATTTGACCTCTACTTCTGCATGGCAGAAAGACCTTCAATGTCAGTGACTTTTGAATCACTTTTGGGTCTCAAAGTTTGAACCAGACCAGCACGACTAGTCATCCAAAAAGGGTGGATGTGTTATGTGTAGGGATCTTTTTTTTCCGAATTTTTGGATGTGTCAATTAATCTCCTCTTTCTTCAATTTATTTTGATCCGTGTTTTTGAAATAAATAATATGATTAAATGTCATGGCAAAGTGGCAGTGCCCTAGATTTTTAGTTTTCTTATATATTCTCTTGAACAAGGAACATTAATAGTCATGAGAGAGCTTCAGCCAAAAAATAATAATAAAGAATAATAATAAAATATGAGAGGCTTATATGTGTATCTCAATCTAAACTTGTAGCTCAAGAAATCTCAACTTGATTATCAAATAAATAAATAAATAATATGAATATCGTATATATACAGAACAAGGCTTGGAACAGAGTCCAAGAGGAAGATCAGTTTATCATATATAATCAGGATATCAGAAATAATCTGAATATCAAAGTTTCAAACAGTCAAGGAAAAGACTAATAATTCATCATATTCTTAATTAATTAATCACTATTCATATTTACGTCATGTTAGAAGGTAAGTGTTTTTATCATTTGACATAATTGAAAGACCTTGTTTAACTAGCTTGAATATTTATTCACTGTATGCTCTGATCTTTGATTTGTCCATATCAACTTGTGGGGTTCATACTAACATCAATCTCCTAGGTGAATCGACTCACATTATTCTAACACCTGATAACTATTTTTTTTTCTTTTTTTTTTATAACTATTTTTTTTCTAATACTCTAATTATATTTTTTGTACTCACTTTTTCTGTGAACCTTATTTTACAAGATTCAGGATTCTCTCTATTTAGCAAGAAAAATGTAGGACTTACTACTCAAGATAACCACAGTCATAATACATCCCTATTCAAGAATTAATAAAGGAGATAGTTTTTTGTTATCTAATTGCAACCATGTGTTCATTTAAAATTTGTGAGTGAGCAAATATTTTGTCCACAGTTGTTCAAAATTTTATGTTCGCACAAAACCACTTTAATCAGCTTTAAAATAAAATTAACTAAAAATAATAATCTTAGGCACTGTGGTTAGCTGTTGAATTGTCTCAAAAAAGATAGCTTTCCGTAAACCATGGTGCATAGGACGTTTCTGGTCTTAATTCGGCTCTGGTTGACATATAAATCAACCTTACTAAAAATGCAAATTCAACTCACATATTCAAGCCTCTACGCGTACCTCATTTTTTATGTTAGGAAATTATTCTCTTTAGAGGATCTTGTTAAGTATTCGATACGATCAGTACAAACCACAAAGCAAATGCTAGATCAAACTAATCACACAAAGCACACAAGAATTATTTCGGTTGGGGCTTTCGCCTTAATCCGATGGAGGAAGAACCGAGATGTTATTTTAACTAGAGAAGATATAAGAATATTACAATTCTTACAACAAGCATCTCTCCAGCCTAACTGGAACTACTTGCTATTTACAATGGAAAAATCTCTCACCTCTCAGATGAAGTACTCTCTTCTTCTATTCGGCACTCAATAGAATCATATCTCTTTGGAGACGTTACAATTGATTATATAGAGATCTAAATAAACCCTAGTTTGATATCTTGATACAATAGTCATTAGATATTCCTGAAGAGATAACTCTATGATAAGAGCCGCACGATCTAACCTGAATAGCAAGTTTGGATTTCAATCGAATTGCTTAGACCCGAAACCGAAAAATGCAACCAGCCGCGCTAGGTAGACCGCACACAAGTGCGTTCGACTGTTGACCTCTCACCAATTTCAGATAGGTGGGCGGCGGTCGATTGCACAGTCGACCGCAACCTTCTCTGTTCCATGCTGTTGTTGCTGTGACTTGCTTTCACTCCGTCGCTTTGACCTCCTTCGCTTCATCGTCTTCTTTATCTAACTTAGTATGCAAGACATAAACCCAACAATCTCCACCTTTGATTGCATACTCATGAATTCACACCAGTTTGATTTAAACTCTTCTAAACTCTTTCATCTCCTCTTTATAAATAACCCGGTTCTATGACTTCTTATGCTAGTTGAATCTACCTCCACCCATTTTCTTTCAATCGTATGCCCCCTTCAAAGGCACACCACAGCAGATGTTATCATGGAGGTGTCACCCTTCACATTGTTGGGTTTATGTCATTCATACTAGGCTGGATAAGAAGACGATGAGACGACGGAGGAATCGAAACAATCGAAGACGGAGTGGAGGCAAGGAAACAGTCAGCAGCTGTAGTTTCAGAAGTGGCGGTCGACCAGTCATAGGGTGCGGTCGACCGGTCATAGGGTGCAGAAGTCCCCGAGAGGGGGACGGTCGACCGACCTTGGGGTTGTGGTCGACAGGTCACGACACTGATGGGTTTATTGGGTCGAATCTTGGTGATTCGTGAGAAGTCCAACTTGCTCTTCAAGTTAGATCTGACGGCTCTTATCGTAGGGTTATCTCTTCGGAAATATCCAATGGTTACTGTATCAAGATATCAAACTAAGTTTTCTCTAGATCTCTATATATTGTTGTTATTGGCCTCCATTGAGAGCCAAGAGAGAGAGTACTTCATTGAAGGAGAGATTGAGTGATTCTCTAATTGTAAAGAACTAGTACTTGCTGGTGAGGCTTGAGAGAGGGTCGTGGTGAGAATTGTAATATTCTTGTATCTTCTCTAGTTGAATAACATCTTGGATTTCTTCTCCCCCGGATTAAAGCGAAAGCCCCAACCGGAAAAAATTTGTGTGCTTTGGTGTGTTTGGTATGATCTCATGTGTGCTTGGTAGTTTGTATTGATTACATCGAATAACTCAACAAGATCCTAAAAGATGGGTTTCTAGTGGAAAATTGCTAACAATTGGTATCAGAGCTTCGGGTTCAAGAGTTTTTTCGAGTTCCTTGGAGATGATGGTAGATCAAATCACGAAGATCAAGCGGTTCAAAGGCAAGATTGACTTTAATCTCTTGAAGGTGGACATGCATGAAGCATCGGTTTAATAAGACTCGGATCTAGTTCTAGAAGGAGATAAAGGGAGACCAATCGGCACAAAGCAGGAGATGTGGAAGCAAATGTGTTCAGAAGCCTTGGGTTTAATCCGGTGGTCATTGATGAATGAAGTTAGGTATAGGAGAAGTACGGCGAGTCTTTGGGCAAGATTCAGAACTGACTACTCGGGATCGTCGTCACAAGTTCGGATGCACCAGCGAAGAAAGTTGTGGAGTTTCTCAATGAAGAAAAGTACCGCTCTTCTAGATCATGAAGTGGAGTTCAATATGGAGTTATCTGAACTGAGCGCGTTCAACGTAGATGATCTAAGAGTTTTCAACTCCCATCAAATCCATCCAACATGATAACCATACTAGGCGAGAAATCTACCAAGGAGAAGTTTTTCATAGCAGGTATGATCAAGGGGTTGGAGGAGGATGCACTTAGGAAGGAGAGTCAGAAATTGGCGTCAACTTCTGTGAGTTGCTTGGAGGTGAATTGTACTTTGATTGGAAGGAAAAGTGTATGTCGGGGTAAGGTCCGTGGCCACCAGTTCAAAAGAATTGAGCATTACATGAGAGACTGTTGCAAGCGATTGAGTCAGAGGGGTGCTAAATTCAGTACCGCTGAATCAGGTGAAGGCTTAAACAGTACTTTTGTTTCAAGTTCTTTAGATATGATTTCCGATTGTTCTTTTGATTCGGTTAGTTCTTCTCAAGAGAGATGGTTTCTACTTGCAAATTTGCATCATATCGTTGTGTGGGAACAAAATTTGATAAGATTTGTGAAGTAATGGTTTCTACTTACAAGTTTGCGTCATGTCATTGTGTGAGAACAAAGATTGACAAGACTTGTGAAGTAAGATGTGAGAAAACAAATGAGTCGAAGATGACAGGCGGAAGGGGACACACACTAGAGGTGGGCATGCATATTCCTTTGATGAAGTGGAGCCTTATTTCCATGAGAACTCTAGATGTTCAGGACTGCTGGTACACAGATCCAGGTGGAGTTCGTTCAGTTTGGGAAAGTTATCGTAAGGTGATGAAGGGTAAGAGGGGATTGGACAGGATCAGTAAAACCTCTACCAGCTTTGGAGGAACAGAAAAACTTGCGCAAGTATTTCAAAGCCCATTGTTCCTAAAGCACTATCTAGTATGCCGTCACTAGAATCATCCGAGCGAGACTACGACGTTCGAATATCGTCAGAAGGTGGAGAAAGCCTTGAGGTAGGTGGAGTTCATGTGGAGGGTGGCACCTCTATGATTACATCTACTGAGGTGTGCCCTTGAAGGGGCATACAGCGGGAAAAAAATAGGTGGAGATATATTCAACTAGCAGAGGAAGCCATTGAAACGAGTTGTTTGCAAGAAGAGAAGAAAAAGAGTCTAGAGGGTTTCAAATCATACATGTGTGGATTCATGAGTATGCAATCCAAGATGGAGAGTGTTGGGTTTATGTCTTGCATACTAGGTTGGATAAGAAGATGATGAAACGATGGAGGAATCGAGATGATCGGAGACGGAGTGGTGGTAAGGAAACAGTCAGCAGCTGCAGTTGCAGAAGTGGCGGTCGACCGGTCATAGAGTGCGGTCAACCGGTCATAGGGTGCAGAAGTCCCCGAGAGAGGGACGGTTGACCGACCTTGGGGGTGCGGTCGACCGGTCGCGGTACTGATGGGTTTATTGGGTCGGATCTTGGTGATTCGTGAGAAGCCCAACTTGCTCTTCAAGTTAGATGTGACGGCTTTTATCGTAAGGTTATCTCTTCGAGAATATCCAATGGTTACTGTATCAAGATATCAAACTAGATTTTCTCTAGATCTCTATATATTGTTGTTATTGGCCTTAATTGAGAGCCAAGAGAGAGTACTTCATTGAAGGAGGGATTGAGTGATTCTCTAATTGTAAACAACTAGTACTTGCTGGTGAGGCTTGAGAGAGGGTCGTAGTGAGAATTGTAATATTCTTGTATCTTCTCTAGTTGAATAACATCTTGGGTTTCTTCTTCTCCGGATTAAGGCGAAAGCCCCAACCGGAATAAATTTGTGTGCTTTGGTGTATTTGGTATAATCTCGTGTATGATTGGTAGTTTGTATTGATTGCATCGAATAACTCAACAAGATCCTGAAAGAGGGGTTTCTAGTGGGAAATTGCTAACACACATGAACCCCACCTGCCCCAAGGCTCTCCCCACGCCTTCCAACGATATTCGCAGTCTCGCTTCAATGATTCTAGTGACGGCTTACTATATGATGTTTTAGGAACAATGGGCTTCCAAATACTCGACTGAATTTTCCTGCTCCCACAAAGCTGGTTGAGGTTGTGCTGATCCTGCTCATTCCTCTTCTTACCCTTCAACACCTTACGATGACTCTCAAACTATCAAAACTCTACATCAATTTGTGTACCTGCAGCCCAAGAATCAAGAGTCGCCAAGGATATCATATTCCACTTTAGAACTGGAATATGCATGACCTCTTCTAGTGTGAACCCTTGAACATCTGGTAATTATAATTCAATCGTTCCCTCACCCATCACTTCACAAATTTTACCAGTCCTCGTTCTCACACTACGGTCTATTGTTGATCTTCCTTTCATTTCTTTGGTTATGTATGGAAAGATAGGAATAAAATGACTTCAATTTTGGGTATTCACTTAATTTTGTTAGGTAGCTACAGCATTACGTATATCTAGGGGAGATCATATTCACTCTGGTACAATATTAGATAAACTGTAAGGGGAATGTGAAATGACTTTAGGTTTTGTTGATTTATTACGTGATGATTCATTTTTCTTTCAACTTTAACCTTCATCACTTTTTACCTTCTTCACTTTCTGCCTGGATCAATCAAAAGTTTGATTCTATCTGAACTACTCATTTTCAAATGATATTCGCACCGTTCACAAATATTCATCTCCTGTCGAAGTGAATATGAGAAGAACTTTCCGAATCAATATACCAACTGAATCAATATCTGAAGAACTTGAAACAAGAAGACATAGTTCAAAATCACCAAATTTACCTGAATCGGTTGTACTGACTATGTTGGCTTGATCACCTTCTGTTGTAGCACCCTTCTGACTCAGTCACTTGTGACAATCTCTTTTGTAATGCACAATTCATCTACAATGGTGGCAACGGATCTTCCCTAGTGTTCTCTATCTCTTCTAATTGAAGTATCACCATCCACCACCAAACAACCTGCAGAAGTATATCCTCCTGTATGAGTCTCCTTCCTAAGTTTATCTTCTTTTAAACCCTTAATCACATCGGCTATTGTAAGTATCTTCGTGGTGAATTTTCCGTGTAGCATGGCAATTATCAAGTGAACATAAAAAACCGGCAATGAATATGTCAAATTGAAAGCTTTATCCTCTTCGCTAAAATCAACGGCGTTAATAGCCTTTAGTCAAGATATTACCTTATTGAACTCCATAATGTAATATTGAAGATGAGTACCTTCCTTCATTAAGAACGAAAACAACTTCCTCTTCCAGTATATCTGATCCAACAATGACGATCCCAAGTAGTCAGATTTGAGTCTTGCCCATAGATTCAACGAACTTTTTTTCTCAAGGATATTACACTTGACTTCGTCCGCCAATTGCAGCTCAATTAAACTTAAGGCCTTCAAACAAATCTCATCTCACTTCTCCTGTTTCATATCGGTTGACTTCTTCTCTTCTAGGGTAAGGTGCAAGTCCTTCTGAACTAATACATCATACATGTCCACCTTCCATGGATTGAAGTTGATCTTACCGTTAAACTGCTTGATTTTCGTCTTTTGATCTACCATCTTCTCAAAGAAACTCGAATAAACCCACGAACCTGATGCTCTGATACCACTTGTTAGGAAATTATTCCCTCTAGAGAATCTTGTTGAGTCTTCGACACGATCAGTACAAACCACCAAACAAATACTAGATGAAACCAATCACACAAAGCACACAATGAATTGTCCTTGTTGGGGTTTTCGCCTTAATCCGGGGGAGGAAGAACCGATATATTATTTCAACTACAGAAAATACAAAAATATTATAATTCTCATCACGACCCTCTCTCAAGCCTAATTGGAACTACTTGCTGTTTACAATGGAGAAATCTCTCACCTCTTAGATGAAGTACTTTTTTCTTCTATTCGGCACTCAATAGATACACATCTCTCTTGGAGCCATTAGAATTGATAATATAGAGATCTAGAAAACCCTAGTTTAATATCTTAATACATTAACCATTAGATATTCTTAAAGAGATAACCCTACGGTAAGAGCCGCACGATCTAACCTGAAGAGCAAGTTTGGGCTTCAATCGAATTCACTAGACCCGAATCCGAAAACTGCATTCACCCACGCTCGGTCGACCGCACACAAGTGTTGCCGACTATTGACCTCTCGCTAATTCCAAAGAGGTGGGCGGTCGACTGCACAGTCAATCGCAACCTTCTCTGTTCCATGATGCTGCTGTTGTTACTTGCTTTCACTCCGTCGCTTCGACCTCCTTCGCTTCAGTCTTCTTTATCTAACTTAGTATGTAAGACATAAATCTAACATTTTATGTATAAATGTTCATATATATACATTTTATGTATAAATGTTCTTATATATATATATATATATATATATATATATATATATATATATATATATATATATATATATATATATATATATATATAAGAACATTGAAAAAAGTCGTGTTTGACTAATTAGCATTACCATCCTCATCTATATATATATATATATATATATATATATATATATATATATATATATATATATATATATATATATATATAGAGAGAGAGAGAGAGAGAGAGAGAGAGAGAGAAAGAGAGGGGGGGGGGGGGGGGGGGGGGGGGAATTCTCCATTGCAAACGGTACTGTAGCGTGCAAACGCATGCAAACCACTTAAGGCGTTATTTCAAACAACGGCCTATGTTATAATGAAAACAACGGCTTCATATTTAATATTAGGTAGTTTGCACGCATTTGCATGCTACAATAACATTTGCAATGGAGAATATATATATATACTAGATTTGCCCGTGCGCACGTGCCTACGTCACATCTTCAGAACGATACATCATATGAAAAGCCTTGTAAAAAGTAAATCAACAATTATGTGGCTCAAGTTTGAATAGTATGACAATAATTAGTTGTAAATAAAAGTCATTAGTATATGCTGAAAAATAATCATAAATTGAGGTATAAAAGTCCATGTTTTCATTAGTATATGTTGAAAAATAATTATAAATTAGGGTCTAAAAGTCTATTTTTCCATAAGTACATATATATAAGTATATATATAAATATATGGAGAGAGAGAGAGGGGGAGAGAGATAGAGAGGGAGAGAGAGAATTAAATAAAAAAAGGAGTTGTTTTTGGGGATTTGAATTTGAGTTTTGGGGAAAAACTTTTGGGAGAAAAATGTGTTTCGTGAGATTAGATGTAGGCTTTTGATTTTGGGGGGATTGAATGAGAGCCACTTGATAACTTTCTTTGTGTTTTATTATATAGATAGGGGAAAGGGGGTATGAGCAAATTGCTCATTTAGTAAATAAGCAACTGATGATGTGGCATACATGTGATTGGGAAAGCCTTAAAAGAGTAAGTTATCCAATGTATCACATGCATGTCACATAATCAATTGCACATTTACTAAATGAGCAAGTTGCTCATATCCCTTTTACATATATATATATATATATATATACTCTCTCTATCTCACTACATATTTGATTGGCATTAATATCTACTACTCCATCCCCACCCCCCACATGTTATTGTGGTTGTACAGCAGGAAGGAAAAGAGGGGAACCCACACTCATTCATTCAATTATCATAAACCCTATTTTCACATCTACCTTGAAATTGTTACACTCCAAAATATACAAACAAGAAGAAGAATAAAACACTTACTATTACGTTTTAACTCTCCACTTTCTCTTTCTATCTATTATCATCATATATAGGCTAGAGAGAGAGAGAAAGAAAGAGAAAGCTCTCTCTCCAACTTGTTCTTCCTTCTGCTTTCTTCAATATTATATAAATCGGAGACTGGTTATATATCAGTCTTTCATCTTTCTGGATCAATAATCAAAGAAATCGGAGTCAGGGATCGATGTCCACTCAACCTATTTCACCGGAGCATGTTTGCTATGTCCACTGCAACTTCTGCAACACTGTCCTCGCGGTATTCTATCACACTCTCTCCCTCTCCCTCTCCCTCTCTCTCTCTCTCAACTTTTTTTTTTCTTTTCGTAATTAGAGCAGACAACAAGAAATGTTGAATGATTTGCAGAGAGATAACACTTACAATTAATATTAAAAAAATTGGGTCATCTATAGGTTGATTTGTCCACTACTATAATTATAAAAAAAATTGGTGTTTTATAATTAAGTGAAGGAATTTTTTTCATTATCACATGAAAGGTTTTGATAAATATTGAAGGATATACAATTATATTGTGATTTTAGTTTCAGAAGCACGGTGTAAATGTCGTGAGGAACTACCTTCACTAGAATATGTCTATATATGCATCAAATTAATATGTTTTGATACTACTCTTTCTTAAACTATATATATGTACTGTTCAAGAAAGAAACGAAAAGAAAAAAGATGAATTTTTTTTGTTAATTAGGTTATCTATGATCGATGACAGTAAGCGAAAATCAAGAAAGCATAACCTACAGGACTTACAAAGTTGTCAAAATATTACTTATTCTATCAGTAATTCATTCTAAAATCTTATTGAATTAATAATTTTATGAATAGAGTGTTCTAGTCAAAAAATTACACACACATATATATATATATGTATTCCATCCGCAGGAAAATGATTTATGAAAATGGGATCTGGAGAAAATTGTTTTAGAATTATCAGATCTATCTATTAGAAAAATCCATTCTCATGAAAATGTTTCAAGATTGTAATAGTTAAAGTGTTATATCAGTAATTCATTCTTCTTAATTTTTATTTCTTGATTAAAGGAATACTATAATGTGAGCAAAAAATCAAACTCTCAACTTCCATTTTACTATTATGACTACACATTCTTAATTAATTATGCACAACAACTGTCACGATGCCAATAATCATATATAATAATTTATCTAGATATTATCTATGTTTATATATCATGGCTGGAGCCTTTTGGCTCTATCCGTTTCGTCAAAAAAAAATCTATGTTTATATATGAAGCTGTAGAAGTGTGCATCTCAAGCCATTACATTTTCTTCCCACTTTCTCGGGGTAGTTCTTCGATTTACTTTATATAATTAATGAACAAGAGTTGGCCCTATAGATTGAAATTGATCGAGTGAAAAATATTAGTTTTACGAGCACTATCCTAGCCCTCTCCATGGTATTAATTAGGTAGAATTTTCTCTATAATGAGAGCTAGGTTCATAATTCCAACTTAGAGCTTGTTAATATATCCCAATTTTCATGTCATTTCTTAACTTATTTTAAGGTACACTTTCTTATTTTCACAGAACGAGGGGCGACCTCAGGTACTACACAAGCTTTGAAGTAATAAAAGATGAAAGAGGAAAATGAACCCAAACTCACTAAGAAACAAATTAGTCATAAACTATATGGATGATCCCAAATTAAATTCCAAAATAATCTCTAGAGAAATACCGAAAAACTTCAGAACTTAATTCAAAGCTTATTTGAAGAAAAACTATACAATGCAGCATATACAGCAAAAGCAGAATTGTAGTACTAGTCTAATTCATGACTTTCTTCCAATCATTTCATCAACTATCTGAAAATGTATGTAGGATATAAGTGCCATCTTTAAGATTAACCTTTAATTTCATTCCGTCGTAAAATATTTAGTAGGTACTTGAAAGTAGTTGTTCTCAATAATTATCAATCTAATACTATTCATATTGTCATTATATATTATTTATATTAATATATGTTCTTTCAAATTTTTGTTGATTTAATATTTCTTCTCTCAGGTTAATGTCCCGGGCAACAATTTGTTCAACAATAATATTGTGACAGTAAGGTGTGGGCATTGTGCTAATCTTCTATCAGTCAACTTGGGAGCTTTGGTGCAGACACCTCCTATTCCTAATTTACAGGTCAACAGTTATAGTTTTTGAATAAAAAAGGTTAATTAACAAAATACCAATTAATATCCTTTACTCAATTCTCTCTTCTTCCTCTTCATAACTCATAGACTGTCTAGGGGTTCTGATTAACAAGTGCAGGCATGGAGTTAGCGAATACTTAGTCATTTCATAGAGTATAGCTAACTTGTCTCTCTTGATTAATTTGATATCTGATGTAATTATAAGCCATCTAAAGTGTAGTTTTCTTTTAAATGAATGACTAATGTGGATAATTTGCAAACATTCTGTACAAAGTATTTCCTCTGTCGATGTTTATGGCAGCTTGCCTTGAATAATAGACCTCTCCCACTGCAAGCGATGTCTAATCTGCATAATGTTCTATGTTTAACTACAACAATACAATAATAGATTGAGCAAAAAAAAAAAAAACAAAATCAAAATCAAAATCAAAATCAAAATTTAAAAAAATAATCCTGAATACTGTCAGAAATCTGGCAAATGTACAGTAGTTTTAGTTCTTATTAAATGGGTGATCTATTTTTATTTTATGAAAATTGTAACTCAATCTGCAAAAGTTTAAGCAAGTGGCATTGACAAGAATATATATATTCCTTCCCTTCTTTCTCATATTCATATTTAGCATTTATATGTTGGATGTATATGTATATTCTCAATATAATAGGATAATATTGTGTATATTATTCTATGGGGCAACACGGGTTTACACGTGTTATGTATTAATTATTGGAACGGGTTGAGTGGGCTAAAAGCCCAGTACCCTAAACCCAGTCTAATCTCTTTATAAGCTGGTCTAGAGATAGTGCTCTGTGATATTCCAATACTAATAAGCAGGGTATAATATCTTAAGCGGCTAGAGATTAACGTTAACCCTAATTTCCCCAAATCAGTATTAACATTATATAGTTCTCTAAAATGAACACATAATTATAAATGTTGCATTTTCGAGCATGATGATGCAATTTTTCTTAAGGTGCAAAATATACAGTTGTATTGATAATTATTGCAGATCCAAGCATCTCAAGATGGCCATGGGGAATGCAGTTCTTCATCCAATTGTAATAGGGCATCAGTTGCGTATTCCTCAGAGAATGTTCAACTGCATATGCTACCCCAACGTCGTAAGATCTCTATGTTCTTTGTATGATTTGGCAAAAGTTATTGACTCACAAAATAGATTAAGTGCTAATTGCCCTCTCTATTGTTATCTATATGACCATAGGTGAGAGACATAGTCAGATCAATGTACCTCCTATTAGAGATAGCTAGTAATAAGTACAAGATAAAAATATAGCAAATTCATGATAAGAGAAAGCACTACTCTCAGACGGAAATGTTTATCTTTATTATTTATGAACGTGTATCCTCCTAGAAGGAGCAGATCGAATATCAGAGTGAAGGATGTGCACAAAACCTCCAAGAGTAAACTGATTCCCTACAATATCTGATATGTAACGTAAGTCGCCCAAACTCCATGGTATATGCCTCCACTGAGAAGCTAGCATATATGTATATATAGTTGTAATACCATGTGAAATGTCTCGCATACTACACCAAAACTTTGAAGTTGTACGTAGTAAGGGTTTTATATAGTATATTCTGGTAGATTGAGGTCATAAATCTTCATCTCACCTTCCAACAACAGCCCAATACAACTCTTTCAAGTCAAGGAAAAGTTTCATTTTTACTATTTTTACCAGAATAATACTTAAGTAGCTCATAGTACTTCACCCTTGGAGTGAGTAATGACTTCTAAGTTTTGTCACTAATGACTTCTAATTATGAGACCTTGTTTAACTACTCCTACGTACTGTTGTAACCAAATGATGCTTAAAATCTTAAGAAACTATATGATCTGTATTTTTAAGGATTTTGCATTTAAATGATGTTTAATTTACTGCATATGAATGGATCATTTTATTCTTCGCTCAAATTTATCCTGCTAAACTTTTCTACACAAATATGCAGTAAAACGCTAAACTTTTCTATATATACTAGGTTTGCCCGTTGACACGTGCCTACGGCACGTCTTCGGAACGGTGCACTTTGTTTAATCATATAAATTAGTTTGGAGTTCCGGCAAATTAATTGAAGTTGCAAACATATTATATCAGAAACTTTTGGGGGTCTAGCAAAAAACATATTATATGATTTTTTTTGATTTTTTTGAATTATTTTTAAAGTTTTAAATTTTTAAATTTTTTAAATTTTTTAATTTTTTAATTTTTTAATTTTTTAATTTTTTAATTTTTTAATTTTTTAATTTTTTAATTTTTTAATTTTTTAATTTTTTAATTTTAAAACTTTTTAATTTTTTAATTTTTTTATTTTTTAATTTTTTTTAATTTTATTTTCTTAACTTTTTGAATAGAAGAGGGAGAGAGAGAGAGAGAGAGAGAGAGAGAGAGAGAGAGAGAAATAATTAAATAAATATAGGAGTTGTTTTAGGTGAGAGATTTGAATTTGAGTTTTGGGGGGAAACTTTTGGTGAGAAAAATATGTTTTGTGAGATTAGATCCGGGCCTTTGATTTTTTGGAGGATTGAAGGAGAGCCACTTGATAGCTTTCTTTGTATTTTATTTTATATATATATATATATATATATATCTTTAATCTTTAATAATAATATTATAATGGGAGAATGCCTTAGTGTCATTTGTAAATCTATCAACGTGTGCAACACACATGCATAACTATTATAAAGAAGATCTTAGGTTCAAACCCAGACTATGTCTGAATTTTTACTTTAAACAAAGCATATTTATTAAGACGTGCATCCCACGTGTAAATTACGAGTAGAGAGAGAGAGAGAGAGAGGAACTGATAAGGTGCGAATTGATCAGGAGCGAACCTCTCCACAGACATCCGATCTCTAATCCATCCTAACTTGCAATCTAACGGTCTAAACATACCCCGAACGGGGGTAATTTGTTCATTTCTCTAGTAAATATCCCCCAAAACTCAGCCCTTTCATTCTTCTTCTCATCTTCTAGCTCCAAGCTCGATGACAACCACCCTCTACGAAAACGAAATCCCTTCCACCCTCTCCGCCTTCGAAATCCCCTACGAAATATCCCCTAAAATAAATTCCCCCCTTCGAAATCCCCTAGACGCCTCGCTCTCTCCACCCTCACTCGACCTTTGAAACCCTAACCCGCTCTCCATCTCCTAGCTCCGAGATCCAGCTTCTGATTCCCGATGCCCCGACGCTCCTCTGTCTTGCCACCGCAGACGCCCCCAACTATTGGCAATGCCCGACGCCCCTCTCCCCCAAAGATCCTGACGCATCTTTCTCACGACTCGGTTTTGGCTTAATCAAATAGCAAGTAATTTAGGGTTCTTCAATCATGATGTTGATTTAAATAATTTTGTGCTCCACCTTAGAAGGACAAGTGCTCCACCTCTGAAAAATTACTGTAACTTAAGTTATGCAATTTTTATGTCTAATTTATATAATTATATGTTGTTTGTAGGTATGAAAGGCCAAGAAGGAAGTCCTACTGTGATGGATAATCCTATTATCGAGTCACAAAGTTTCCTTGTCCCAAATGCATGATCTGTACCGTTCAAAGTGTATAACATGTGTCATAAAATATAAGAGAAATAAATATTGATTGCATTAAATGGTCGCAATTGTTTTATTGTTGAAAAATCGTTCATTTTGCAACATCATTGATGAGTTTGAAAATATGTTCAAATGCAATGATTTACATCACTTTATATTTTAGAATATGATGATCAACTTGAATGGTGTGGATCATGAATTTCAATAGTAAAGAATGAGTTTTTAGTGCGTCAAATTTCTTCCTAAGCCATTGGACCTTCTCTCTCTCTCTTTATATATACTAGTATTTAACACGTGCGATGCACGCTTTAATCAATATATAGTTTTTAAATTAATATAATATAGCACGTTTTAATAAATACATATTTTTTAAAGTAATATAAAGAGTATAATAAGAGAGTTTGAGTTATACGTGTAATGCACGTAAATTGCTAGATTAAAATAAAGTGTATAATGGGAGAGTTGGAGCTGCACGTGCAATGCACATAAAGTGGTAGATTTACAAATTTACAAATGACACTAAGGTCTTCTCCCATTATAATATATATATATATATACTAGTATTTAGCACGTGCAATGCACGTTTTAATAAATATAGTTTTTAAAGTAATATAATATAGCATGTGTGAGGCACGAGTTAAAAAATTTATATTTTTTAGAGTAATGTAAAGAGTATAATGGGATAGTTGGAGTTGTACATGTGATGCACGTAAGTTGGTAGATTTAAAGTGTATAATGAGAAAGTTGGAGTTGCACGTGCGATGCACGTAAGGTGGTAGATTGACACTAACGCTTTCTCCTATTATAATATTACTAGTAATTTACACGTGCGTTGCACGTCTTAATAAATATATATTTTTAAAGTAAATATTTTGATGTCGTCTAGCCTCGAACCTGAGACCTCTTTTATATTAGTTATGCACGGATAATGCATGTCTTAATAATTTTTTAAAAAAAATAAAAAACTGACGTAGTGATGACTCGAACCTGAAACCTCCTTCATATTAGTTATATACGTGCGTCACACACGTTGATAGATTGACAAATGACACTAAGGCCTTCTCCCATTATAATATTAGAAATTATATAGTAATTTACACGTGCAATGCACTTTTTAATAATTTCAAAAAATAAAAATAAAAACTCTGACGTAGGGAGGATTTAAACGGGAAACCTCCTTTATATTAGTTATGTACGTGCGTTGCACATGTTGGTAGAATGACAAAATGACAAATGGCACTAAGACATTCTCCCACTATAATATTACTAGTAATTTACACGTGCGATGCACGTCTTTATATATATATATATATATATATATATATATATATATATATATATATATATATATATCCTCCTTTAATTATATTAGTTATGCATGGGCATTATACGTATTTATTGGGTTACAATGCACGTGTTTGTTTGGTGACAAACTCTCCCATTAAAATAGTAAAGATTATTAGAGATTAGAGATTATATATATTAAATGGCAATAAAATCCATTGGTTAGGCCCTACATTATCTAAAATTTTGGATAATAAGAAATTATGATCGATTATCAATTTACTACATGTGCATCATATTATGTTGCTTGGAAAAACGAATATATGCATGCAACATATTTAAATATTCAACTGTTTTTAAAATAAGTTTGCTGACAGTTGCCCTAAAAGTTTGTAAAATTCTACATATGCATCTATGAGAAACTATTCTGAATTTTATTTTATTTTCCAATATTTATTGATTTTATTTTATTTTGACCAGCTCCAGAGAAGAGGCAGCGTGTTCCTTCCGCTTATAACAGATTCATTAAGTAAGTTATGTCATGAAATGTACTTTCAGAAGAGTCCTCACAATTCATTTTAATCCACAGATTTTGGTCATACAAGATAGCTAATTATCGATTGTTTTGATTAACTTTTTTTTTTACTTTTTCCATGTAGAGAGGAGATTCAAAGGATTAAGGCCAACAACCCTGAGATTAGTCACAGGGAGGCATTCAGTGCCGCAGCAAAGAATGTAAGAAATATGGTGCTTTGAGTAATATTTAATACCACCATTATTTAATCTGCCATATTGGTATATATTGGCAACTAGTTCATTTCCTTTCTCATTGCTGCAAAAGTTGGATTTTAATAAATTATACTGACATGTTCAAGTTACACTTAATACAATAATTAATTTAATTTAAGAATTCAAGAATTTGCTAGGAAAAATAAGTATTCGTGAATAAAAATGATACCCTTTACTATCAATATTTGAATTTTCCCTATAACGATCCCTTAAACTTTTATCTATTTTGCACATCATGATCCACAGTTTCCCATTTTTTCATTTTCTCATTTCGGCCTCTATAACTGATCATTTTTTTTTCTTTCTTTCTGTCTTTTAGTAACTTCTGATCCTCAAAATTATTTTTTAGAGTTGCATGAGAAAATATATATATTCAAAAATCAGAAGTCATAAGTATGTTAAAAACAATAGATTTCAGATGTGACAAGATTGGCAGTATATAGAGCAAACTCAATTAACTGTTGTGAATATTAGAGTTTATAGAATCTCCTCTTGATATAGAAGTACATTAATCTAAAATATAGAAGTACATTCTAAAGCAGTCTAAAGCTCTGCCTAGTCAATATGGGAATAAAATAGAGTAGACCTAGTAACACTAACAAGAAGAAAACTAATAAAGCACAAGATAAATTGTAGTGGCATGCCTAAAGCACTGAGAGATATTCATTATAATTATCTGGATAAAAAGAGAGCATAACTCACCTCCTAAATTCTCAACTTGAAATCTTATGGGTATTAATTAATTAAGTACCCTTTTTACCATTTAGGAAGTGCCTTCTAGTCACATTTATTCATGAAGATAGAGAATTTTGGGTTCATTCTAAGAATTCTAAGAAAGTATCCTACAAACATCCTAATTCTAAAATAATCCATCCACATATCGCTATTTCTCCAGATAGACCACTGATAATATTGAATGTACTCCAGAAAATTAAACACTTTGTTAATTTTTGTTAGTTTAACCATAGCTAACTCTCAAGCCATAACTAACCCTCAAGCAGGGTTTTTTTTTTGAGAAAAAGGTGACATCGTCACCGCTTCATTAATAAAAAATTAACGAAACAAGTAGTACAAATAATTTACATCTATCTGTTCCTAAACGGAACAGTAGAGAACAATTACAAAGTACAACCTACATCCCTAACTAGTCCCTCCCCTCGCTAAACTTGTAGACTATGCTTCTTCATCCTTGTTCTCCCATCAAAACTTCCAAGATGAACTTTGAGTTCCAGCAAAAATCAAATTTGGAATTTAAAATCCATCAATCTAGTTCTCCACCTCAGGCACCCTCACCATCCCCCAAACGACCTCCAGGTAACAACTATAGCCACCATCTCTTGCTGGCATGCTTACTTCTCTTCCTACGACGTTGCCGTCGTGTATCCGCCAAACCAACCCCACCGTGGCGCCATCTTTCAATTGCGTCAAATTCAGGTCTTAACAGCAGTCGTTGTTCTCAACCGAAAATGAGAACGATTGGGTTACCAGAGTACTATTTCACTCTTTCTTCTTCTCCTTCTAAATCCTAACCGAGATCCTAACTAAACCCAAAATTAATTCTAAGTAAACTGACTTGAAATCCTAACTAAACACAACCCAATTCGGAACCCTAATACCCCTTTCTTCTCCATCTCTCTCCGCCTCCTCCTCCGACCCACCTTCACCATTAACTATCTCAAGATTCTTGTCGCTTCCAGATTTGAGCTCTCCTAGGGTTAGGTTAAAAAAGATGCGGCAATATGGTTATTTGTCTCTATTCTGTTAGACTAATTAACGGAATATCCTCATCTAATTTAGCGATAAATTAATAACCTGAGTAGCTTTTTCAAGTCAACTCAACATTGTCAATGGTGTCACCATCTAGAAATGGCGATTTGTGGGTGGCTTATAAGTTTGACCACGAAGGTTTGCCAATAATGTATCCTACTTCATCGATAATGATGTTGTAAAAATAGCAATGTAGAAATCTAAAGATAACCTAGAATATTAATAAAAGTGGAAAAGAGTTTTAATGTGCGCGCCTATGAAAACATGTATATATAAATTCTTTTGAGGATAATGTTTATTATAATTTTAAGCCATGAATTCTGATCAGGAATGACTTTCATTTTGATATCAAACGAGGAGGTTGTCTACATTGTACTGAGAATAATAATTTATTCTCAAATCTTGGTATACTTAGATCTCTTAAACTGCAGAAAACTATTTAACATAAAGATCAAAATATTCATAACTAGATTTCTTTTATTTGTTTCTGTTTGCAATGATTTAACATGGAAAATACTGGTGTTTTCTCATGTAATATACTTGAAAAGAAAGGGAGAAATTACCGTTTACGCTTATTAATTTCCCCTGTCAAGCACATAATGGAAATCCGTAAACATTGCGAAATCAATTCTTTATCTTTCTTGAAATTGGTTTTTTTTTTTTTTTTTTTAACATGTCAAACACATTCAAATAAGTCTAGTTTCTTACAACTCATTCAAGCTTGTTCATATTTAGAGTTTAAAAAAATTTCAGAAGTCACATAAATATGTAGTTTGCATGGTACTGGAATAATCAACAGTAATTATTTTTTCCTTTTTATTTTTCTTTTTCGTGTGAAAAGGATAACCCTTACTGAACTAATTAACACAATGTTACATATTAATTAAACATAACCCAATAATGTTCTATATCTAACCAGTAGAATAAAATTTGCAGTGGGCACATTTTCCTCACATTCATTTTGGGCTCACTCTTGATGGTAGCAAGCAACCAAATCTTGACGAGCCAATTCCAGCACAAGCAGGTGCCCAAAAATCTCAGGGTTTTTATTGAGAAGAGGTATATAAACATATTCTAATAATATAATTTATATGGCCAGTATATTTACATGCTGCTATATAAATGTTATACGTTTTTTTATTGAACTTGTTATCTTTCAAGTCAAAGTACCATTTGTTTAAGCTGTAATATCCAAACATATTATCTTTGTTTTCTGGCCATATGTCTACAATGTCATTAATTTTGGGGAAATAAATTATTGATGACTATATGTATTATGTGAGCAGTAATTGTGATGTCATGCATATAGACAAAAATTTTCATAGATTGAGCTTTTACACTGTCAAAGATTGTTTTCTACTACTAGTCAGACAAGTCATTCATGTAGGCAATATAGCAACGGTACAAATCTATGTGCATGTTTGGCTAAAATGCAGGTTGACATTATTCTCTATCAATATATTACATGTGACACTGTAAACAATATTTCTCCATGATTACTTTAATCATTTAAATAACTATATGATGCAAGTTTTAGTGTCACTTCAATTTCTCCTCCTATATAAGAGCATCCACAGTTGGGTTGCTAAATTTTCATTTTATCCACATTATAGCAATTTCGACTATGCAGTCGTTTGCTATTTATTCATATTTTGGCAAAATCACTACAGAACAATGCTATATTTGAAAGCAGATATAAGAATATGCATATTATAGTGAACGGATCTTCAAGATCCATCCCAGATTAAAAAATTATTTTTTTATTATAACGGACCGATCTTGAAGCTCCATCCCAACTTTTTTTTGTTCTTTCTTTTTTCCACTTCTAACCTTGGAGACGGAACTTGAAGCTCCATCCCAACTATTTTGTTTTTTCACTTCTTACCTTGGACGGATCTGATCCGTCCCTTGCTTTTTTTTAAAACTTTTTTTATATTGAAATTATTAAAATATTCAAATTAAGTATTAAAAAATGCCCATATTTTTTTTTCGCGGGCCGGAACTTAGATTTCCGTTTGATCAAAAAAAAAATTTATTGCTATATTATAGCATTTCATCACCGCAACAAACGTCCAATTGTTATATGTATAATATACATTTTGTCATTTTTTAGCAATCAGGACTATGGATTCTCTAATGGAGCTACTGAAAGAATACTGAGATATGAATAGTACATATACGTGATTTAAAAAAATTTAAAATACTTAGCGCTAGTTACTTTGAAGATTGTAAATCTTAGAGAATGGTAGTGCATGGCCAAACTTGAAATGGGTAAAACCCAAAACTTGAAATTGCCAAAGAACCATATATTAAGATGGTTGAATATGATGTCTGCTTTAGATATACATGTCGAGTATATATACGTAATAAAGATGATGATAATGGAGATAGGAGTAGACTAGAAAGTGTTGAATATGATGTCCACTTGAATGTTCCGACAAAAAAGTACTGTATGTATGCTAGTGACAGGTCCCTCGCTCATGTTTTGCAAAGTAAATAAATGGCAGATACATGTGATTTTTAACTACTTAGTCATTAAGAGCCATTTAATCTCTCAAAAATAATTATGGTAGTCTAAATTTTAATATTAATTGAAGGTAACAAACAAATATTTTTTAAAAAAATATTTACATTGCACACATTGTATCTTTATTTGTTTCCTCAGGAAATATAATCTAATCAACTTCATCATTCTCACTACGGAGTTGTCATGGTAAATCTTAGAATGGATAAAAGAAAATTGGGTTCAGGCTATGATATAGTATGAAGTATGAAATATTTGTTGACAATGATCTAATTAAATACACTAGTAATTTCCACGTGCGATGCACGTCTTAATAAATATATTTTTATTAATAGTAAAAATTTCAATGTAGTCTAGCCTTAAATCTAATACTTTATTTATATTAGATTAAATATGCACGGGCAAACACGGATTTGTTTGTCTACAAATGTTTCTATTAATTGAATTTAATTTGGACGTATATTATACGGGTCTGCTCAGTTATAAAATTAGGATTTGTTTGTTCACAATCCCAACTCTCCCATTAAAATAGTAGATAAGAGAAGAGATTAATTTGGACGTATATTATACGGGTTTGCTCAGTTACAAAATTAAAATTTGCTTATTTGCAACCTCAACTCTCTCATTAAAATAGAAGAGATATGAAGTATATGTTAACAATGACCTAGTTAGTTAACTAAAAAAAAAAAAGACCGAATTAGCTAGTGTGCAATTATCGATAAAGGGTTGTTGGATTGAAGAAAGAAGCTCCAAATCAAGTAACACATGGGGGAAGGCAGCTTTTTGCGGTTGTGTGTTCGCATGAAAGAGACATCACATGCACGTATAGTATAAGTAGGCGCATGCAATAGCTTGTACTTCTGTTCACCTAATTGTGCTTGCCATTTAGCAATCTCGGTAGGTCACCTCAGCACTCTATATACTATCAATTTACCCGCATACACGTCTTAATAAATATCTATTTTTTAAAATAAAAAATATCAGGCCTTATTTTTTAAAAAAATTAAAAACTCTGACTTGAACCTGAAACCTTCTTTTATATTAGTTATATACGTACAACACATGCTTGATAAATTTACAAATGATACTAAGATCTTTCCCCATTATAATATTAAAGAATATATATATATATGAATGAAAAAGTATAAAATAAAAAAATTGATAAAAATTGAAGTTTTTGACAATATTTGTTAAAATTTCTTGACATTATTAGTATTGTTATTATTTTTGTTACTTAGCTACAAACTGCTGAAACTGTACAAAACTTCATCTTGAACCCCTTCCCAACACACCAAACACAAATTAATCAGGACTTGAAACCTCACCCAAAACTTGCAATCCAATATAAAAAGCTACCTACACGAGAAGCGTAAAAGGTACTGTACTTATTAATTTAGAATTTAATGTTAAACAAGCACATTAAGAACACTTACTAGCAAAATCAACAAAATGTTGATTTAGCATACGACATCAAGGTTTGCTCAAGAATACAATTAGGGTTTGCAATTATTTTGTTTAAAGTATAATAATATCCTAGATCCATAGCATATTGTTTTTTTTTAAAGGGAGAAGGTGGAATAAGGCCACCCTGTTTCATTAATAAAAAATTAACAAAACAACCCCAACGTACTGGGGCAAGTTACAACCTACAGACAGAAAAAAAAAATGAAGCAATATGACCAGTACATATAATCAGCTCTCACTCTAAACTAAGAGGACCAACTAATTGTATATATGTCCGTCAAGCAAGTTTCGAGCACCCACCTCCACGGCACGCGCCCATCCACCTGAAGCGAATCATGTGGGATTTGAAAATTTGTCGCTCCCATCTTTCTACCTCACCAACGCAACTTCACACATGGCCCAATTGGAGTCGCACCTAAAAGGAGAGCCGTGGAGAGGTTACTCACCTCTGTCACGCTATAGCTCTCATCAGCAATTTCTCACCAAACAAAATACTCGGTCACCTTAACCACGAGCACCGAGAAGGAGAGAGCCGTGAAAATGATACCTTCGCCTCTCACACGCATCTACTCTCTCTAGTGATTTCTCACAAAACACTAATAGACACCAGCACAGAATAGAGAGAAGCAACATCTTTACTCTCTCACTCTCTCTCTCACGCAAAACCCAAAACAATCATAACTAACAGAAGCATCACCTTCCCCTCTCGCCCCTACGGGCGATGGACGTTGTAGATTGCAGGTTTATTGATGAGGGCGTAGTGGCGGCGGTGTTGCGAAACCTGTGGCCGTTGATTAACTGGTGTCGAATTCAGGGTGCGACTATCCCACTACAGAATAAAAACAGATACATCTCCACCTCAACAATTTCTACAGGACACCTCTTGGGAGATCCCGTCTGCGGGCCCAAGCCCCAACCTAATGAGGTACTACCAACATCCACGATAGGCGCGCCGACATACTCTGCAGTCGAAGTGCGGCGGCGCACCATTGGATGAACTTAGCGATCGGGGGGGGAGCAGTCCGTGGACGTCGCACATCATGGAGGGACCCCATCTCGGGCCCAAGCCCCACAATCGTGCGATGCCACCCATTCCACACATCCCACACCAAAACCAACACCAACACTGCGCCAACATCAACACAGAGTCTGAGCACCAGTCGCCGGGGGGGGACCAGTCGACCAGGTCCGAAGTGGATCTGGACACCAGTTGCCGTCATCGGTCCACGGCGCCGATGATCAAGAGGGTCACAGATCTGAGCGGTCGTGTCGGATCGACGCTTGGTCGTTGTCTCGGATGAATGGCGCTTCAGCGAGAGGCGGGGACGCTGGAGACGCGCTGGCACAGAGGCGGAGGCCCGGGTCGACGAAGGCGCGCTGGCGAGGCGCAGAGATGTCGTCGACGACAGGGCAGCATAGGCGATGGAGGCGCGCTGTCACAGAGACGGAGGCACGGGTCGCTGGCGGAGCGCTTGCAGAGCGATTGCGGATGGATGGCGCAGAGCGCGCCGGCAGAGCTTTGGCGAAGCGACGGCGCAGAGCGCGCTGAACCACTTCGGGGTTATCTAAGGAAGGAGAGCGAGGGGAGGTAGGGACAAGGGATGGGCGATGGGGCGGCGGCGGCAAGCCCTAGATTTTTCAGATCTAGGGTTTTGAGGAGTTAGTAGGGAAGAGTTGGTAAGAGTTGGTAGGAGAAAAATACTTTTGGATCTTTACTCGATTATCCTTAGCATATTGTTCTCAGAAGGTATATACATGTATAGAAAATACTCATTTCATGGGTAATAGACTCGTAATCTATGGTGTAGACACATACATGAAACGCAACAGCGGCCAAATGTTATTTTAAATAATATTATTTTCTTAAAATGAAGTAAAGCATCGTTTCCTTTTCTTGACTTTGATTTTGATCAAGTATCAGTTGGCGGGAGGAGCTGCATTTTTTTTACATGCTTTTTACCCTGCCAGTACGTACACCAGAGCACGTATACAATACGTATCTTGAAAGAATTAGGGATTTGATTTTTTGTTGTCGGGTTTTGTGGAAGTGAATGCAAATGCTTTGATTTCCATGCCCATTTGGTGTTTCTTACCATTTTGTTGTTTTGCGACGCACCTGCACGGCTGCACCCCGCACCTGCACAGCTGCACCCTCTCTCTCTCTCTCTCTGTCTCTCATCTTTATATCAAATTTTGAACCATAAAGCTTAAGCACCCAAACTTCATACACTGAGTCACTGACAACCGCAAAGAGAAATCTTAGTTTATTATATTACTAAGTTTGCCCATGGGCATGTGCCTACGGTATGTCTTAAGAATGATACAACATATGAAAAGTCCTATAAATAGTAAAATATATCATACAATTATTAACAGTTTCAAAGAGTAGGAGATGCATTTACTTTTCAGCATTTCTGATGCATGAATCTGAAACTTTCATCATGGAGTTTATATAGCTCAAGTTTGAATAGTATGACAACAATTAGTTGTAAATAAAAGTCCATATTTTCATCAACATATATTGAAAAATAATTGTAAATGGAGTGTAAAATCCAACTTCTTCGAATTTTGAGGGTGCAAAATTATGAAATTTAACTTTTGAGGAGATATTTGCTACTTTTAGTGCAATTTTAGATGTTGAAATTTACCCAGGTGAATATCCATTTAAATCTTCTATTGTATTTGAAATCAATCAGGGAACTCAGTGAAATTTGCTTCATGAGCAATCAAAAGAAGCACAAAAAATCTGAAAATCCGAAAATTTACAAACTTGAAATATGAAAATCTAAATTTCTAGATAGATAAAGAAGAGAAGAGAAGGAAGAGAGAGAGAAAGAGAGAGAGAGAGAGAGTAATAAAGTGAAGAGAATTTTTGTTTTGGGGGAAAAAATTTAGTTTTGGGTGGGAAAAATTTTGGAGAAAAAATGTCTTTTGGGAGAGTGAAGAAGTGATGCTACTTGATAGTTTTTTTTTTCCAAATTGCCTCGTAATTTATTATATAGACTAGGTTTATCTTTGGGCACGTGCCTACAACACGTCTTCGGAACAATGCAGCATATAAAAAGCGTTGTAAACAGTAAAATATATGTAATCATGTTTGACTAACAAATCACATAGATATCAACAATTATATACAGTACCACTGAGCTAGAAACTCTATAAGTTATAAGAAACAGCTATAATGTCAATCAGGGAACTCAGTAAAATAATCTACATGAGCAATCAAAAGAAGCACAAAAAATTTGAAAAATCTGGAAATTTAGAAACCTAAAATCTGAAAATCTAAATTTCAAGGCAAAAAGAAAGAGCGAGAGAGAGAAACAAATTCTAAAAAAGTGAAGAGATGAGAGAGAGATAGTAATAAAGTGAGGAAGATTTTTATTTTGGGGAAAAAAAAAATTAGTTTTGGGAGAAAACTTTTGAGGAAAAAATATCTTTTGAGATGATGAATGTGAGCCATTAATTTTGTTTTAATTGAAAGATAGTCACTTGATAAAAAAAAATTCAAATTGTCTTATGATTTATTATATAGATATTATTTATATCATATTAAAATTAATAAAGAACAAAGAAAAGCATGCCACAGCATCACAGTTTAAGTTCATGGTGTTTGTCATCCTGTCTTCCTTCTATTTAATTGAGCTAAATTAATTTGCTGTTCTTTTGTGTTTTATCTTCGATTTTTTTCATTAGTAGTTCATCATTAATGAAAGGCATGGTCCATTCGGCCATCTTTTAACTCAAAGATAAAATAGATAAAACATCCAATTTATACAAAGACAACTTTTATATATATATATATATATATATATATATATATACTCACACCAGTTCATGCTGAGATGAAGCCACTTCGTTGGAAAAATGTTAGTAAATAATATGAAACCACTTACTCAATTACAATTAAGAAAACTAGTAATATACACGTGCACATATATATATTTTTTAAATTTAAAGTAAAAATTCTAATTTACACATGCAATGTATGTCTTAATAAATAAGATTATATCTTTTTAAAAGTAAATGTAAAGATGACAATGGCAGAGTTGGAGTTACACGTACGTGTACGTAAGTACGTAGATTTATAACTCCAACTCTTTCATTATAATAGTTATTATATATCTCTAATATTAATGGGAGAAGGCCTTAGTGTCATTTGTAAATCTACGAACATGTGCAACATACATACATAACTAATATGAAGGAGATTTCAGGTTCAGTCCTCCCTACGTCAGAGTTAATATTTTTTATTTTTTAAATTATTAAAACATGCATCGCACGTGTAAATTACTAGTTATATTATAGATAGATAGATAGATAGATAGATAGATAGATAGTAATTTACATGTGTGATGCACATTTAATATATTAAAAGAAAATTAAAAGTAAAAAGTCTGACGTAGTGAAGACTCGAACCTGAGATCTCCTTCACATTAGTTATGCAAGTGCAATGCACGCGTTGGTAGATTGACAAATGACACTAAGACCTTCTCCCATTATAATATTAGAGATTAGAGATTAGTAATTTACACGTGCGATCCACGTCTTAATAAATATAGTTTTTTTAAAATTAAAATTCAGGCATTGTGTGGGTTTCAATCTAAGACCTCCTTTATAATAGTTATGCACGTACGTTGCACATATTAACAGATTTACAAATGACACTAAGGTTTTCTCTCCGTTATAATATTAGAGATTAGAAATATTAGATAATAGAGAAGAATTCTATTTAAAATTATAAAAAGATGTATAGAAAAATATTACAATTATGTAACCCTCAATAGGGATTTTGTACTCCCCAAAAATAATCCGTAGGCCTTTTTTACAAGTAACCCTTATGCTAAATGTATAAATAAAACTACAAAGAATTTATAAATATTCACATATATATATATAATTGACTAGTATCAACAAAACTATGTTTTACTATCTCATAAATCAGTATCCAAGTAATACAATATAAACATATAAAGTAAAAGTGCAGGCACTGTAAATTACTTGACTTGTCATATCCACGTGCATCCAAACCTTTCAATGATAAGTTGATAACAAGCAAATGAAAAGACAGTGAAAGACTGCATTAAGACTTGTCATATCCACGTGCATCCAAACCTTTCAATGATAAGTTGATAGCAAGCAAATTAAAAGACAGTGAAAGACTGCATGAATAATGATACAAATCTCAACCTTGTTAGCGAGCTTCGCCATGTGTGCAAAATCACTTTTTGTTCCTTAAGTCATGATGTACAACATAGTTTCCTATTGGGTTTTTTTTTTTTTTTTTTTTTTGTTTTTGTTTTTGTTTTTTTTTTTGGGTGGGGGTGGGGGGTAATCAAAACAGATATAGGACTCCAGTCAATATATATAAACTTACAAAACTAACAGTTCAGGTACATATAGGCTGAAAGCAATAACAAAATTGTGATCAAGAGGTAGAAGTTTGATTGCAGTTAATTCAAAAATTAAGCCGTGACAAAAGCAACCATAGAAACACAGAAAAACAAAAGGAAACAAAGAAAAATATTCTATAACAGCTTCTAGAGAAACATCTTCAAGCTCAGTTGTATCCTCGGCAACCAGCATAGCAAACCTCTCCAAACAACTTAACAATCATAGATATGAATCACAGGATGGCTAGTTGAAGAAATTCCAGTGGTTGCAGCATTAATAAGGCCATGAGCAAAAGGATTGAAATTGGCTACCACAACATCAATTGCACTCGAATTAAGTCTCTGTCACTTGTGCTTGGAGATAAGTTATTCACATAATTTAACAACAAAAACAACAAAAATATTATCAATAAGAGAAATAATATTAGAACTTTTCTTCACAAAAATTATATTCTTTCTTTCTTTCCAAATCACCTAAATTATTGAAATGATGGCAATATCCCATCCTGTTCTGAGAGAGGGTTTTACTTTTTTCCTCCAAATACTCCACCAGGAGTGAACTGAACTTGGTTTTCCTTTTAAATTCCAAGCTTCCTTGCATATCAACCATAAATGTTTAGCGATTTTGCAATTAATGAATAGATGCCTAGTAGTTTCAGAATGACGATCACAAAGAATACAAAGTTGTCCTATTGCCAAATTCCTTTTATCAAGGTTTTCAACTTTTAAGATATTGTTCTGAATAACAGGCCAAGTACGGATATTTGCTTTCAAAGGAGCTACATTGTGCTAAACAAACTTATAAAAAAGGTGAAATAACCCCACCAGAATTCAGAAACCTATAGGATGTTTAACAATAAAAGTGCATGTGTTAGACCATCTATATTGAATATCATCATCTCTAGCATTTCATTGATAAGAATCAAGAATAAAAAGTAGTCTAATGAAATCACAGATAAAGCAGGAGTTAGAGTCCTAAAAGTATTATGTCACTTTTTACTGTTGTTGCTGCTTATTTTGGTGTGGGAGCAAACAGATAGTGAGTTAATAAATGAAGGACACTACTAAAAGTCGAACCTGTGACCTGGCTGTTATAAAATGTCAGGGCTCCTGAGAGTAGATCTGGATCGTTGATTGACCCCCTGTGATCTGAGTTCGACGGTGGATGATGCGGTCGACGGACCTGCAAAATGCCTGAAACACCGAGGTGTGGCCCCGGCGACAGACCCTCCGACGCTCAAGTCAGAACAAAAAAGAGAGAGAGTAAGAGAGTGAAAACTGGTGAATTGTTGATTACCTGGTGACTAAAGAGGGGGATGAGTATTTATAGGCTTGAGAGACATTCTAGAAGCCGAATCGTGACCGTTGGATCTTTCATGTCTCCCCCCCGAAGAGATAAGATATCCCTGTGAGGGGATAAGAGATTTGACTCCTAGCCATCATGGGCTGGGTGTCTCTCTTAGTGGGCCTAGTCTATCACTTTTTATGGGCTTGAGAGAAGCCCATGTCTCGGAGTGGGCCCAGACCTGTAAAATAGGCATGTGATGGCTAATCTGCCGGTAGATGCTTTGAGATCCGTGCAGGGATCGTATGTCTCTGATCTCCTGTAATTTTTACCATCATCATAAGCCCCCCACTCCCGGAAGGCAATTTTCATGGCTTTCGGGATCGTACGTCTTATTTTTAGAATCTGGTGAATAATCTTAGCAGTCGGAGTGTTCGGAGATACCTGGAATTGATCTGTGGCTTCTGAAGGCAGTTAATATATTCCTGAATTTTTCCATATTTTTTCGGTTTTTTTCGAATTTTCTGGAATTTTTGGGAATTTTTCCATAGTTCTTCGGATTTCTCCGAATTTTATGGAATGCTCTACTATCTCGAAATCCCTCTTTCGAATTTTATAATTAATAAATTCAATTTAATTATTTTTTTCAGATTTTTTTAATTATTTTTCCCAATTAAAATAATTATTTTTGAATTTTTAATCAATTTTTTGAATTAAAAATGATTTTTAATTAATTTTTAATTAATTTTCTGATTTTATCAGATCTGGGCTCGCTTTTTGGAGTGATCTGAAGCGCAGATCGGAGATGCACTGATCTTGGTGCGATCTGAGTCGCCCATCATGTGGTAGCTCGCCCGCTGATGGAGATCGGACGGCGGAGAGGCGACATCAAGATCGAAAAAATGCAGGGCGTTGATCATGGGCCAGAGCAAATTTTGTGGCGATCGGATGGCTCTCCATCGTCTTCTTCTACCCCTCAGCTCAGCGAACCAATTCGCCGAGCTACTCTCTTCTCCTTCGACGCATAGCTCGGCGGAGGCTCTAGTAGGCGATTGCGGAGTTACGGGGCGAATTTCGGCCGAGCTAAGGGAGTTGTTCGTCTTGGTCGAGCTACGGTGACATCGACCCTATGATGCGAATTCGTCGAGCTATGGCCTCCAACTTTTCATCGAGCTTTCGATGGTATTATCGAGGTGGAGCTGCGTCGAGCTTCTCGCCGAACTATGGAGACGTCGAGGCTTCGCCGAGGTATGGAGCTTCGAGCTTTCGCCGAGCTATGGTGATAGGTCGTTCTGCCAAGCTATGGGTTTGAGCTCTCTCGCCGAGCTATGGCCACTTTCGCTGAGCTGCGGAGATGCTGAGGCTCCGTTTTGCCGAGCTATGGAGCTCGAGTTCTCACCGAGCTACGGTGCTTAAGTTCTCGCCGAGCTACAGAGCTCTCTCGTCGAGCTAGGGTGCTTAAGCTTTCGCCGAGCTATGGGTTCGCCGAGCTACGGTGCTTAAGTTCTCACCGAGTTGTGGGTTTGCCGAGCTACGGTGCTTAAGTTTTTGCCGAGCTATGGGTTCACTGAGCTACGGAGCTCTCTCGCCGAGCTACGGTGCTTAAGTTTTTGCCGAGCTATGGGTTCGCCGAGCTACGAAGCTCTCTCGCCGTGCAATTGATCTTCGTTCCGCCGAGCTACAGAGTTAGAGTTTTTTTAGCTCTATTTTTTGGTCGAGCTTTGTGGGGGCTCGAAGTCGGCGGTGCTTATGAGGAGGCGAGAGTCCGGTTTCGTCGGTGGGGCGAGGAGCTGCGGAGCTCGATTTTGGAGCGAGGAGACAGGTTGGAGGTCTCAGGCAAGCGGTGGTCTTCGAGTTTTCGAAGACATGATTTTTGGCGGGAAAATTTGGAGAAGAAGAAGAAAGGAGTTGAGGTGGAGCGGGTTTAGTAGTGGAGCCGAGTTTTGGATCCGACCCGTTAATACCCCTTGGGCTTGTTCTTTGATTTTGTTTGCGGGTTTGGGTTGCGAATCCGACCCGTTTGCACCCTTTTCTCCTTAGGCTTCACCGAGAGTTGTATTTTGGGTATTTTTTGAAATTTTAGAGAGTGGGTTTTGCATACAAAAATATTTAGATGCATATGTTTCGTGCATAAGCAACAAATACATATACATACACCTTCATATGTGTATACCCATCTTCTAATCTTTCAAAAAATCTTGCTTCTGCTTGAAGTTG
This sequence comes from Hemerocallis citrina, assembly GCA_017893485.1. Classification (NCBI taxonomy): domain Eukaryota; kingdom Viridiplantae; phylum Streptophyta; class Magnoliopsida; order Asparagales; family Asphodelaceae; genus Hemerocallis; species Hemerocallis citrina. The sequence goes on along the minus strand of CM030363.1, from coordinate 204,861,053 downwards.
GATCGTCTCCATTGTGGTGTCTTCTCGTTGAGGTAGGAGTAATATTGTGCTCGGATTGTTGGAGTTAGTTTAAATCAAGAGAGTTTTGATCGACCTTGGAGTTGTCACGGGATAGTAGGATTTGTCTCAAGTGGAGCTTGATGAGTAATGGGTTTTGGTTGGTGGTGTACATAGTGTCCACCAAGTGTTTGTGATTTTGCTCACCCCATCATAGTCACCAAGTGTTTGTGAGACTGCCCCTTCCAAGACATTCACAAGGTGTTTATGAGATTGCTCTTGGGTGTTGTCACTTCCATTGACCGAACATTGTGGAGACCGTTCGTGTTGTCAACTGACTGTCTGGTTGTTAAGTTACTGCTGTGGTTGGCCTTGGACCGGTGTGATTCGATCGTCAATTTCTTGAGACGAGCTTAGACGTTGCCATGTGGTGATTTTAGCCTCTCTGATCCTATAAATAGGGATTGATCCTATCTCCCCTTCCTCATTTACCACATTCCCTTTCTCTCTCCTAAATTTTTTTCGAGAGCTTCTCTCTCTAGAAATGCGGCATTGCATTTGGTGGTGCTAGCTCCAGTTGTTGGTTCGGAGTTTCTTCTGCTTGGACTAGGTAACTTTCTTGCGATTGTTGTTTGCCATGTCTAGTATTCCATCGGTTTGTGCCTCTACTAGATCAGCTAGTCTAGATGGAGAAGAGGGCGCTATTCTTGATCACCTTCTTGGGGTGAAGGGCATTAGTGGTGAGACTGATCGTTCCACCATGGTGGAAATGATTGTTGAACCTGAGAGAGATAGGGGGTGTAGGCTTCAGACCCCGTTGTTCCTTGTTCCCGAGTTGATTAGGGAATACTCGGTAGTAGATCAACAGTTCCTGAGGAGCGGCATGAAATACGATGAGCCAGAGCTTGTTCATACTACTGAGGCTATTCATACCACCACCATTCTTACACGCGATGAATTGGTCGTGATAGGAGCAGATTTTGGCATTCCTAGTGAGTACAGCCTACTCCTACCAGGGCCTGGTGTCAGGGTGTGTTATGCCATGTTGGAGGAGTATTGTTTCTTTTCTTGCGAAGCTTTTTTTGTAGGACTTCGTCTACCCCTCCATCCCTTCATTAAAGAAGTACTTAATTGGTATCGGCTATGCCCGGTGCAGCTGATGCCAAACACATAGAGGCACGTCACTGGCTTCGTCTTGCAGTGCCGCCAGGAGTCTCGTAGTATTTAGAAAACATTTCAAGCTTATCCGACTCAGCCAAATGGAGGAACGTTGGTATCTCAGCCCTCACAGGAATATGGGGCTGGTTGATACTCCTCGATCAGTAAGATGCTGGAAGGAGAAGTTGTTCATTGTTCGCAGTGCCGAGCCCTGGGGGATTCCCACTATTTGGAGGGAAACGGTTCCCTTAGTGGTGCGAGTGGAGCCGATAATGAGCGTAGAGGAGAAGAGCCTTAGCGACGCGCTTCTGGGGCTGAAGGTGTTGTCGTAGCAAGATATTACCAACAAAGTGCTCTTTGAAGGTGGCCTTGGACCGGCCATTCCTAGTATGAAATTGTTGTTACTATTTTCATGCCTTGTTATCCATGCTTTTGTTGATTTTTAGCTTTTTGATTTATGTCTCTACGGCTTTCCTTTGATTTTACGGTTTTTGACTATTCCGTGTTTCATCTCGCAGGCAAGATGGACATGGATTTTGAGGATATCTTTGCGGAACTGGATCCGATACAGAATAAGAGGGAGGAGGAGACAAGGAAGCGGAAGAGGACGTCATTGCATCCTTCTACTTCCCCGAGCTTACCGCCCATGGTTCCCATTGCACAGACTGATTTCTCTGTAGGGGTGCCACCTGCCGTTAGGGCAGGTTCTTCTTTAGCTGCGGTCGTGGCTAGCGCCGCGTCAGCCCTACTGACTGCTACAACTGTTGCAGTGCTTATTAGTCAGGGAGACGTGGTCTACACTCCCGACTGGATTGTGAAGGCCCAGGAGAACTTCTTGGGGAACTCCGCTGCTTGCCTTGAGGCCTGTCGCCACCTCCCTACTCCTTCTAACAGGGAGAGATTGAAGATAGAGCCCCCCGAAAGATCGGTCTTGGTTGCGAGGGCGCATGTGACGGTATGGCTCAGTTTCCTTAGTTATTTATGTTGTGCTCCCTTTTCTTGCATCATTATGTTTAAAACTCATTTCTCATTGTTCCAAGCGATGAGCCACTTTGGGCACTTGGTAGACTTCTATGCGGCCGAAGAGAAGAACATGGGGCTCGCATCGCTCGTGCCGAAAAAACAAGAAGAAGGCCGCCAAGGAGTCCAAGACGGAGTTGGAAGGGATGAAGAAGAAGGAGCAGGAGGCGCGCCTTAAGTTGTAGGCGTCGACCACAAAGGTGGAGGGGATGCGCCTCGAGCTAAAGGCATCCAAGGAGAGAGAGTTGGCATTAGAGAATAAGAACGCCGATCTTCTGTTGGAGCTGGAGAAGGCCCGCACTGACACGGCCTCATATGTGAAGGTGGAAGTGGCCAAGGTCTATGCAGAGTGTAAATCGAAGCTTTGGGGGGTGATGTTGAAGTCCTATGCTTTGGCGATCTCACATGTGGTGGAGCGCATTTCCAGTTTTGACGGGAAGGGTTACCATGTGACGCTTCGATCTGGTGAGCCTCTAGATCCCAACAGAAAGGACGATGTTGAGGCTGATACTCTTGCAGATGGTGCGAGGAGTGATTTTGGGAAGAAGGACAAGGGGAAAGGTGCAACTGGAAGTGCCTTGTCAGAGATGATACCGAAACAGGTGGATGCTTGATTCACCTTGATGTACTTTTTGTCTTTCCAGTCTATTGCTGGATTGTTTCGTCTGAGACTTTATAGTTTGCTTCTGTGATGCCTAATTGCGGACTGGCCACCGCATCTCTGTATCTTCCTTTCAGTGCTTTGAAGAAATTATCTTCTAAACTGGTTATTGCTTGTCATGTTGTGTTGATGTGCCTTGGAGCGGTGTTCGCTTGTGACACTTTGTAATTTGATCCTATGTCTGATTATACTTTTTGGGCTTGCTGACAGGTGACAGTATGATCTGATAAAGATCCCCGCAGTGACGAGGTGGGGCGCCTCTGCAAGCAACTACGCATAACGAAATTGGCGGTCGATCGATTGCGTGTTCAGTCGGATGAGGAATGGTTGGAATCCGTTTGCCTTAACTCAGCGCTAGTTGAGCAGGATTGTGAGTTAACACTCCTATATTCCAGTTGTCTGGCAAGCTTGCCACTGCCTTCGAAAGTGACAAAGGACAGCATTGGGGAATGCGCCCTACTCAAGGAGATAATTGTTGAGAAGGACTTAGAGTTATATCGCCTCCAGGCGAGGCTTGGAGGGTTGCAAACGGCAAGCACCCCGCATGCTATTGGTACTAGGGAGGACCACGACTGTTGCGAAGGATAGTGCGACGGTAGGAGGAGCTGAGTCGAGTGTCGGGGGAGCTGTGCAAACAGTGTTGGTGCCCTTTTAACACCCCGTAGGTGCCCCAAGAGGAGTATCGGCTTTGTTGAGTCCGACTTTGGTTGGTGGAGAGTCACGCGCCTCGTGTGCTGGTCAGCAGTCACAGTCGCTGGGATCGACGTTTGCTGTGCAAGGTGCTGGCAGCCAAGGAAAGGAGGTGGTTATCAGGCGTTCTTCAAGGAGACTCGTGTCTATTAGGAACAACGTTCCTCGCCCAATAAGTCACAGGGACGGCTTGTAAATCGAGTTGTATGGTTGATGACTCCTTTCTTGTAAATATTTGTAGTACCATTGAATATGAAATTGTGGACTTGCGATAATTCTACAACTCTCTTTACGTGCTTAGTCTTTGTTGTCGTGGTTGAGGTGTTATCGACGGATTTTTTGTTGCTAAATAACAGGGCCTCAAGTCTGTTGTATATAGCTTAAAGAGCTGTCGATGGTGTATGACAGAGTTGAAAATTTTTCCGTCCTGTACCCAGCTAGTTGTAGGAACAATTCTGAAGAAGAATTGTTTTCCAAACTTGCTATATGGGTCCTTTTACAGATTGTTAGAATCACATCGAATGGAGAGCTGAACTCCAAGCATGACTTTTTAGAGGGGTTGCTATAGTAACTTCAATCGATGATTTTGGACCTCTTAATCTGTTGTTGAAGGAATTTAACTAGTTACAGGAACAGATCGAATGGCGAGTTGAACTTTGAACGTGTGTGATTACACGTTGCGAGAGTAACTCTGAACCATGAACATGGATTCCGAACTTGTTAGTTTAAGTATTAACAAGTTGCAGGAGCAGCTCGAATGATAAAGCGCACTCTGAACTTACCTCTTTGCAAATTGACAGAGTCTCTTTTGAACCATGAACATGGACTCCAAACTGGTCATCGAGGCGTTAACGGATTGCAGGAGCAGATCGAATAGCGAAGTGCACTGTGAATTTGCGTTATTGCAAATTGTTATAGTCTCTGTCGAACCATGGGTATGGAATCTGAATCCATTTTTCAAGGAGACTCGCAATGAGTGTTTGGTGCTACTTAAGTGTATAAGTGTGGCACTCAACTTTCTGTTTTCGAGCCTCCAAGGAAGTTCAACTAGTTGCAAGAACAGATCGATCGGTGAGTTGTGTTCTAAACCTGCACGTTTGCACGCTGCAACTCCCGAGTTCTGGATTCCGAACTTGCGTTGTAGAAAGCTTGTAACGAGTGTTTAGCACCACTTTTGAGTATGAGTTGGGCGTTTTTAGTTCATTGTAAAGAAATAAACTGGCTAATCTTTATTAAAGAATAAACTAGAGGGGATACTCTAATGGCTGGCCCTTATTACATGCTTGGCCACTTCAGTAATGACGGTTCTTATTGAAAGAAAAACTAAATGGCTGCTCTAGTGGCTGGACTTTATTATAAAATATTAAAAATTCTGTAGAAATTAGGAAAGCGTGTTTCAAATACTCTTGTTGTACTCCATAGGGTGCTGCTCACTTGAAGTCACTACTGACACATCCCTACCCCCTGGGTCTTCAAGTTGGTGAGCTGTCAGGCGAACAACTTGGTAGACCTTGTCTGGACTTGCATGTTTCTGGGGGACGCCTACGTTGTCCTGCTTAAAGACAACGGAATGTTCTGATGGACTGACGCGCTTAGGAAAGATTGATTGTTTATCATGACTGAGCGGAGTGGCTTCGGATGAGGGAGTTGAGAGAACTATTGGGTTCTGGCGAGGATGTGGTTGGTGGGAGGAAGTCATTTGACGACTTTGAAAATTCCTGGTTTGGCTGCCTAGTGTAGCGGCTTCGAGTTTGCTTACTGGCTTTGTGACACCATGATTATTTTCCTATAGTAGTTCTTCAGCATGGAGAGGGAAAACCGAGCCCCCCATTGTAGCGGTGTAGCATGCACGTGTCGCTTGTTGGCTTCCTACTACTTGGCCCACGCCTGCTGTTGTTAGAAATTTCATATTCATATGGAAAGCGGAATCGACGGCGTGGAAGGCGACTAGTCCTAGATGGCCAAATAGGGCATTGTATGCATATTTAACATCGACTACCAGAAAGTCTAAGGACTCTGTCCGAGTGGCTGGTGCTTTCTCTACTGTTATGTCGAGTGCGACAATTCCCTCGACTTGGATAGGTGCACCCGAGAAGCCATGAAGGGTGTAGCTGACTGGCTTGAGACGATCTCGGGAGAGCTTCAGCGCATCGAATACGGCCACAAACAAGATGTTCACGGAACTACCATTGTCAACAAGGATACATCGCACCTCGTGGTTTGCCATGCCTAGATTGATAACTAGTGCATTGCAATGAGGCATTTTGACGCCCTCGAGATCTTTATCAGAGAAGAAGACTAAGAGGCCCGAACCCTTCAGGGGTGGAGTTTTATGAACTGAATTAATCTCTCTTTCAAAAGCTTTACGAGAGGAGTTAGAATCTCCCCCCATGGGCCCGCCATGGATGGTGTGCAAAATGGCCATATGTTCAAAGTCTCTGTATTCAGAAGGTCTTTCAGGACGCTTGTTAGCCCCCCGTGGTGGAGGGTTTTCAGCGTCATTGTTTCGTTGGACAAACTGAGATAGGTAGCCCCGCTGAATCAGGTCTTTCATTTCTTGTTTGAGGGCTTTGCAATTATCAGTTGTATGTCCGTGGCCTTTGTGAAAGGCGCACCATAGGCTTTTGTCTCTTCTCTTGCCGGGTGTCGTCATCCTGAGAGGAGGACGGACTATCCCATCCTTCTCTACCACCATGAAAATGGCAGATATACTTGAATTTAGAGGAGTAAACTTGTCGAAGCGAGGCGTAGGAGGAGGGCGGCGCAGTCCTGCACCGTTTTTCTGAAACTTTTTAGGCATTTCCTAGTTGGGCCTTCCGTTTGTCTCCGGAGAGTGATTCTTTCTTGTCTGGAGGGTTGAGAGCTTCCTCAACTCTGATGTACTTCTCACTCTGTTCTAGGAGCTCTATGAAATCGTGAGGCGGCCTCTTGGCGAGGGATGCTTTTAGCTCTTTATGCCTGACATTGTGGCAGAAGGCGACAGCCGCCACTGAGGAGTCTAGAGAGGAAATTGATCTCGCTTCCGCTGTGAATCGCTTGACAAAGTCCTTTAGTAATTTTCCATCTTTTTTGCTTCAGTTCTAGCAGGGAGACGCTGGTCTTTTCAGTTATCCGGCTAGTAACGAAGTGTGCGATGAAGAGTTCTTCAAACTGGTCGAAGGAAAATATGGACTCGGGTTTCAGACGTGAATACCATTTCCTAGCTGATCCCTTCAGTGTAGCAAGAAATGTCCGACACATGAGTGCATCGGTGGCATTATAGACCATCATGAGCATTTTAAAGCTCTCGATATGGTCTGTCGGGTCTGATTCCACGTCATACGATTCGAATTAAGGAGCCTTGAAGCCCCTTGGAATAGGTGCATCGAGAATAGTTTGGCTGAACGGAGGTCGACTAGGATGGTAGGCCCTGTTGGGGTGGTTTCCCTCATTCTTCATTTGTTCGAGATGTTTCTCTACCTCTTGGATTCGGCGGAGGACTTGATCATCCTTCATTTGGGATCCAGTTGAGTTGGTGGATCCTTCTTTCAAGGGAAGGCTCTGAGTATGGCTTCCTTGGAGAGCATGGAGAAGGTCACGTTTGAATTGATCAAGCTCGGCCCTGGTAACTGGTGCATTCTGATCTCTGTTCTACCCTGGTTGTCTTTGAACATCCTGCGTCGGGTTTCTCCTAGCTGGTTGCCCCCTGTGAGAGGAGGATTGCCTTGATATTTATCTAGAAGGCTGGGCTCGCTGGCTTGCTTGATGTCCTGAACGGGAGGCCTCAGATCGAGTGCGCCTCTCATTCAGCTTTATCCGCATGTCGTCTTCGATCTGGTTGAGATTTTTAGATCCCCGTGGGCCTCGTGTAACCATTGAATCAGTCGAGGCATTGTGGACCGAGATGCGGTCGTTGTGAGGATGCTATTCGGGACGGTTCTGTCGGGAGCCCCCCGGCGCCTATCCATTGAAAGGAGCGTGATTAGGCTCTAGGTTCTGTTGTTGAGGAGGAATTTGATCTTCCATAGGTAGAACCAGAACTGGTTGACAAAGAGAGTTTGTGCAACGGATGGAGCCTGCCCCTCTTAGTCTTGGTGGCATGGAGAAAAGTTCGACTTGTGCAGTGGTTTCCCACAGACGCCGCCAATCTGTTGCTGCTTATTTTTGGTGCGGGAGCAAACAGATAGTGATTTAATAATTGAAGGACACTACTAAAAGTCGAACCTGTGACCTGGCCGTTATAAATTGTCAGGGCTCCTGAGAGTGGATCTTGATCATTGATTGACCTCCTGTGATCTGAATTTGACAATGGATGATGTGGCCAACAGACCTGCAAAATGCCTGAAACACCGGGGTGTGTCCCCAGTGACAGACCCTCTGATGCTCAAGTCAGAACCAGAAAAAGAGAGAGAGTAAGAGAGTGAAAACTGGTGAATTGTTGATTACCTGATGACTAAAGAGGGGGAGGAGTATTTATTGGCCTGAGAGACATTCTAGAAGCCGCATCGTGACCGTTGGATCTTTCATGTCTCCCCCCTGAAGAGATAAGTTATCCCTGTGAGGGGATAAAAGATTTGACTCCTAGCCATCATGGGCTGGGTGTCTCTCTTAGTGGGCATAGTCTGTCACTTTTTATGGGCTTGAGAGAAGCGCATGTCTCGAAGCGGGCCCAGGCCTGTGATGGCTAATTTTCCTGTAGATGCTTTGAGATCCGTGCAGGGATCGTATGGCTCTGATCTGCTACGATTTTTACCATCATCAACTATTGTTGTGAATAGTATAAAAAGAAGCAAGAGTAGCATAATTAGTGTTGAGAATCATCACCAAATTTCTAGACTAAACTCTAGAAAGTTCAACTTCATTTACAAATGATAATTGTAAGGAGTGACGTCCAGCCCATGAAGGGCACCTAATTGGTTAACCACATTTTGAGAGGCAGCCTGTGGTGGGCAGTTGTACTATAAATATTAATTTATCTTCTAAATTAATAAAAATTGTCTGGGTATTGGGGTGGGGCGTTACAAATGGTATCAGAGCCGACTTTTGACACCGATTGTAGGTAAGAGTGGGTGAGATTTATGCCTGGCTGAGGTTAGTACGCTGGTAGAAAGACCAGGAGTGCAGAACGCTAGCAAGATGGTTGAGGTCAGTACGCTAGTAGACCAGGAGTGCAGTACGCTAGTAGGATACTCCACTCTACATCGGCTAGAAAGAAGGATCCTGCGCTAGATTGCATGCCCTGTACTCAGCGAGGACGCTGATTTCTAAAGATGGGGTGTATGTAATACCCCATAATTTCTAAAGATATAGTGTGTGTGTGTGTGTGTGTGTGTGTGTGTGTATGAGGATGGCAATTCGGTAATTAAGTGGTTGAAAGGGGGGCCACGGTTGAGATGAAAACAACAGAGGGTTTGTTGTTCAGTGATGTCAGCGTGACATCACTTGGGGCCCACCCGGTGGTTGTTGTTCGGTGATGTCAGCGTGACATCACTTGGGGCCCACCCGGTTTGGGGTGAAAGGCACCGCCAACTGTTGCCTTCCGAGATATTGATGACATGGCGTGTGTGTGGGATTCAAGGGGGAGAGAGAGGATTTGAATAGTCTCATATCAGGAATAATACTAGAATAATTAAATATAAATATAATAGCCTATGATCAAGAGTTATCTAATTGGTTAACCACCTTTTGAGAGGTATCCTGTGATGGGCAATTGTACTATAAATATTAATTTGTCTTCTAAATTATAAAAAATTGTCTGAGTATTGGGGCGGGGCATTACATGATGGGTGCAAACAGCGGGTTCAAACATTCAACTTTGTCTCTGAGTTGTCTCTACAAACTTGTTGTGCGCAAACAACAAGCTCAACGTTCAACTCTGTCTCAGAGTTGTCTCTACAAAACTTGTTGAAACCGAACAACAAGCTCTACATCAACTCCATCCTACCTCTACTCACTTACCGGGAACAAACGGCAGGTTCAACATCAACTTTGTTTCTGAGTTGTCTCTACAAACTTGCGGGTGCAAACAGCAAGATCTAATCCAACTCCATCTTAGAGTTACCTCTATAAACTTGCTAGGATCCAACGAGAGGCTCTATGTTCAACCCCATCCCAGAGTTGCCTTTCCAAACTTGATGTTATCAAACGGGAAGCTCTACGACCAACTCCATCTCAGAGTTGTCTCTCTAAACTTTCCGGGATCAAACGACAAGCTCTACGACCAACTCCGTCTTCGAGTTGTCTCTCCAAACTTGTCAGGATCAAACGTCAAGCTCTACATTCAACTTTGTCTCAGAGTTGTCTATCCAAACTTGCCGGGATCAAACGGCAAGCTCTACAACCAACACCGCCTCAGATTTGTCTCTCCAAACTTTTTGGGATCAAATAGCAAGCTTTACGTACAACTCCGCTCAGAATTATCTCTTCAAACTTTTTTGGATCAAACAACAAGATCTATGTTGAACTCCGCTTAGAATTTTCTCTATAAATTTGTCGGGATCAAACAACAAGCTCTATGTTCAACTTTGTCTTACAGTTACCTCCCTAAACTAAATGGGATCAAACAATAAGTCTGCAGTCCGACCGCCTTCTAAAATTTGTTCTTGCAAAAGTTCTTTAAAGTCAGCTACATACACAAGAACCAACGATCAAAGTACTCAGCTCCCATACCAACGGAACGCTCGTCATATAACGAAATACTTGATTGACAAAACAAGCAAACAACAAAATGCTTGTTTGACGAAAGAGCGGTTCAACGAAACGAGCGACGAGATGCTCATCTGACAAAACGGTTTGACGAATACAAAAGGCTATTTTCACCAAAGAAGATTCTACTTCGCTGATCTATAAATCGATATTTATAAACTTTGTGTGTGTGTGTGTGTGTGTGTGTGTGTAATTCCATGCATGCAAAAAAAGTGAAACACAACTTTGAGGCAACGTTGCACTTCCAAGCGGCTAGCCTACCTGAACTAGCATAGAAGCTCCAAAGACTCAAACTCAACCACCTTCAGAGAAGGACAAAACGAGAACCCAATCCAAGCTTCAAAACTCCAAATTACGGTCGAAATCAAAGCGACGAAGGACAAGGTGATCACCGCACTAAACATCAACTCAAACCTTTAAAAAGAGTGACCGAATCCGAAAGATAGCATACCCTAACAAGATGAAAACCTCCGCTATAGGGAGGAACTCCGAAGAAGACGATCGAGCTATAATCCAAACTCGATCTCACCCAAACTCGAACAGCAAAGAACTCCACTCTAAAGACTTCGAAAGCTTCAAAAACCCACACAAAAAGAGAACCAACAGAGCCATGGTCTGTTACTCTCTTCGTTAAACCAAGTGGATAGTCGGATTCTCGAACCCGGACTGACTTCCAAACCCGGTTCACAACCCAAACTTCCAAAAAACCAACTTAAAACTCCTAAGTTCACAACCCAATAGAAAAAAAACGTAGTTCCTGGCTCAGACCTAGTGCTCTAAAAGCTTCACCACAAGCATCAAGATTAGCAACGAGCTTCGACGAATGCAAGAAAGGGATTTGAAGTGATCCAAAAGGTTTGACACAAGCATCAAGATCAGCTACAAGCTTCGACAACTGCAAGCAAGGGATTCGTAGTGCTCTAAAAATAGTGAGCTTGGATAAAATCCCAAGCATAGACACAACCTAGCTCCAAAAGTCACCGAGCTCACTCCGTCGATCTCGCCCACACCTCAGCTCGGCCACCTTAACTTCGTCGCTAGGGCTGGCAACGGGCCGGGTTTGGACCGGGCCCATATAGGACCGGGCCTGAGCCCGAAGTTTAAAACATAGGCCTGAACCCAACCCGAATTTTCTTCGGGCTTAAAAAATTTTGCCCAAGCCCGGACCCGAATTAGGCCCGAAAATAGATTCGAGCCTAGGCCCGAACTATTTATGCATATTCTAATATATAACTTTCTCATAAAATAAAACTATATCAAGAATAATATATGATAAAAAATAACAATAATAGGAATACTACAAAATTTTGAGTAATTCACTTCATATTTGTCTATTTTCATTTAATTTTATATACAAGGCATAATTTCTCTATCAATAAACTTTAACACTCATTTCAACTTACTTACATGAATATTATCTTTAAAAAAACTCATATACAAATATACATGATGTATACATAAATATATACATGCACATATAAAAATTTGGTTCGGGCCTATTAAGCCTAAAAACTTGGGCCCGAGCCCGACCCAAATTTTCTCAGGCCAAAAAATTTGAGCCCGAGCTTGGCCCAAAATGAGAAACTTTAGCCCAAGCCCGTTAATTATCAAGTCGGGCTCGTGCCAATTGCCACCCTTATCCGTCGCTGAGCTCCAAAGTCACCAAGCTCCAAAGCCTCACCGAGCTACACCACCCGAAGCAAACTCGCCGAGCTCGTAGCTCCACTGCCGAGCTCCCATTGTAGAGCTCCATCTCCGAGCTCGTATCTCCACCGTCGAGCTCCCATAGCAGAGCACCATCACTGAGCTCGTAGCTCCACCACCGAGCTCCAACATCCGAAGCATTGAGCTCCCTTGTTCGCCGAGCTACATTTTGCCAAACTCGCAAAGCTCCTTCTCGCTCAATTGCACCTCACCGAGCTTTGTCCCATGCCAAAAATAGTTCACCGTCTACCTTCTCTCCCAAATGCAGATCGTCGAGCTCGTCCCATGCCAAAACAAAGCTTGTCGAGCTCCTTCCATCATCCAAAGCCACATCGTGAGCTCCCCTCTTTGCTGAGCTCAATGAAGCCTGCAGAGCTCATAGCTCGCAGAGCTCGAAACCTGTCGCAGAACAACTCGCCAAGCTCCATAATTGCCGAACTCCAAAAGCACCAAAGTCGACCTTACCGAGCTCCAAAAGCAACCGTGCTCGAGGTCGGTGAGAACACAGACACCCAAAATCCAAAGCAAAATGAATGGAGATTGGAGAGATCGTCAGCCGAGCTGAAGGGCTCTCGCAGTCGAAGTCAGCAGTCGAATCACTCAAAAATTTGCGCACACACGTGATCAGCGCGCCAGATGATGCCATGTTGCTGTGCTTAATTCCTATCGCTCCGCTCAGTTCACTACTGCTTGATCACTCCAAAACACCCTCTAACATGAGACCGGTGATCCAGATGAGTCCACATCACCCCTTCTTCAAAGACCCTTCATCACAGCCGCCTGTGATCGATGAACCTGATCACTTCAAAAAGCACGCACAGCTGATAAATCAATGAAAATTCCCCCAAAAATCATTTTTAATTCAAAATTTTAATTAAAAAGATCTAAAAAAGATATTAAATTCAGAAAATTAATTAAAATTTTTGAAAAATAATTAAAATTGGAATAATTTATTAAATATTTCAAAAAAAACAATTATTAATTGGGGAAAATTATTAAAAATCTAAAAATTTATGGAAAATTCTAGAAAATTTTGGAAAATTACGGAAAAATATTCGCAGCCTCCAGAAGCTTCTGACTAGTTCCAGGTACTTCTAATCATCCCTGAAAGCTATGATTACACTCCAGAACTCTGATACAAGGCGAACTACTTTCTGAAAGCCAAGAAAATTGACTTCCGGGAGTGGGGGCTTATGAAAATAGTAAAAATCACAGCAAATCAGGGCCGTATGATTTCAGTATATATCCTAAAGCTTCTACTGGCAGATTAATCATAACGTGCCTCTTTAACAGGTTTGGGCCTTCTTCAGTCTCATCTACAAGACAAGAGCCACTTTCAAGCCCATTAAAAGTGACTAGGCCCACTTTGATAGACATCGAGCCCATGAGGGCTGTAAGTCAAATCTCTTATCCCAAAATAAGAGTGTATTTATCTCTTAAATGGGAGAATCAATAGGAGATAAAGGATTCATACTAATCTAACGGATCCATATCAATCTCCTAAATGGTTTCTATGACTTATAAATACACTCCATCCTCCTCAGTCAGAAGGTAATTCACAATTTCTATCTCAAACTCTCTTTCTCCCTCTGGTTCTGACTTGAGCATCAGATGGTCTGTCGTCGGGGCCACCCCCTGTGTTTCAAGTTTTTTGCAGGTCCATCGGTCGCGTCAGCAACCATCAAACTCAGTTCAAGGTGCTCTTTCAACGATACAGATTCAATCTCAGGAGATCCAACCACTTTTTACGGCCATGATTAACGGTTAGATCTTTAGTAGTTTCCTTTAAATGTAAACTGATCACTATCTGTTTGCTCTCACACCAAAATAAACAGCAACAGTAAACTACACTCCAGAGAATTCAACATATGCACTTATCTCATAGCTTCATTAAGAAGTTTCCCATTTAATGAAGTTTTCTAGAGAATTTCTCTAGAGAATTCTCCCACTAACCTAACCCAACTATAAATACCCCTTAGAGGTTAGCTATTTGGATCAAGCTCCGATGAAGAGAAATAAAGTGAGTAGTAAAGAGAGTAGCGTGTGATAGTGATGTAGAGTATAGGTGTTGAAACACCTACAGAGAGAAAGAGTGCATACTGGTGTGCGATAGATTTGTGAGTCTATTGTATCATTATTCTTGTATTGATAATATTGTAGAATCAAGAAGTCTTCTGTTTGTCATTGTTCGCATATAAGTCTTGCATTATATTCTTCTACTCCTTCCAACAAAGTGGTATCAAAGCCCCGTTTCTTCGAGTGAGTTCAATCTAAAAGGAGGTTCTGCACGATGGCGAATATTTTCCAACCACAAATTCTGAAGCTGACGAAGACGAACTGTGATCATTGAAGAACTCAAATGAAAGTTCTTTTCGGATCACAGGAGTTATGGGTGATTGCAGAGAGCAGCTACAATAAACCAGTGTCACCTGTTGCTGAAGCAGCTCTGAGCAATTGCAGAAGAATGACCTAAGGCAAGCAAGGAAGAAGGATAAAAACTTGTTGGTTATCATCCATTAAGGTGTTGATGAATCAGCCTTTGAGAAGATTTCATATGCAAAGTCTTCAAAGAAAGCTTGGGATATTCAGCAGAATGCTTACCAAGGAGTAGACAAAGCAAAATAGGTACATCTTCAAGCTTTACAAGTTGAGTTTAAAAATCTTAAAATAAAAGTTGGTGAAATAATTTCGGATTACTTTGATCAAGTACAATCTATAACCAACTAATTGAAAAGAAATTGAGGGACTCTAGATGAAGTTACAATAATGGAGAAAGTATTGAGATCTTTGACTCCAAAGTTTGAACATGTAGTAGTAACCATCAAAGAGTCAAAAGATCTATCAACTATCTCTATAGATGAATTACAAGGATATCTTCATGCTCATGAGAAAAGGATAAACCATAATCAAAATAATGGAGAAAATTTGGAGCAAGCTCTCCAAAGTAAGGTGAGAACTCAAGAAGGTGTACAAAGAGGACGTGGCCGAGGAAACAGAGGCAGAGGCAGTTACAGAGGAAGCTCAAATTCTCAAAGAGAACGTGGAAGGAAATCTTACCAACATCAGTATGAAGAAGATGATCATGAACGATCAACTGGTCAAGGACAAGGACGAGGAAGAGGACCAGGTGCATGTGGTCAAGGTCGTGGAAGATACTACCAGACGCATAAAGCTAAAAACCAGTGCTACAACTGTAAAGGCTTTGGTCACTTCAACTACGAATTTCCAAGCCAAACAGAAAGCACAGTCACAGAGAAGAGAAACTTCATCACAGAAGACAGAAGTGATGAATCAGCAGTACTCCTAGTATGCCAAAATCAGGAGTACAAGAATCAAGATGTTTGGTACCTGGATTCAGGAGCCAGTAATCATATGTATGGAATCAATGAGTACTTCACCGAGCTAAATGAGTTGGTTGGATCAAAGATTCTAGTCAAATGCAAGGGTGACATCATGATCCAAACCAAAGCTGGTGACCACAGGCATATCACTGATGTTTACTATGTTCCTGCCTTGCAGAATAATATACTCAATCTAGGTCAGCTACTAGATAGAGGATATGATATTTAGCTAAAGGACTTTACTCTCACCATCAAGAATAAAGAAGAAGTAATTGCTAAGGTGGGCATGTCCAAAAATAGACAGTTCGCTTTAAAAAGTAATACTGCTAGTGTTAAAAGCTTAAAGTCAATAATCAAAGACAAATCTTGGCTATGGCATCTGTGCTATGAGCATTTAGCATTTAGTGGACTTAATCTACTATGGAAGTGAAAGATTGTGATAGGCTTGCCACATATTGGGCATCCAAATCAACTATGAAAAGGTTGTATAAGAGGCAAGCAACACAAAAGAAGCTTTGAACTGAAAAATTCTATGAGAGCTACAAAGCCATTGCAGCTAGTGCACACAAATATTGCGGGACCATTTGAAATTGTTTCACTTGGAGGTAATAGATACTTTCTCACATTTATTGATGATATAATAGAAACGCTTGGATCTATTTCTTCAAGGAGAAATCATAAGCACTGGAGAAATTCAAGGAGTTCAGGGAGATGCTAGAAAAGCAAAGTGGGTACTACAACAAAGTACTCAGATCCGACCATGGAGGAGAATACAACTTGATTAAGTTGTATGAATTTTACAAGAAGAATGGGATCATCCACCAGCTCACTACAGCATACACACCACAGAAAAATGGAGTAGCAGAAAGAAAGAATCACACAATTCTCAACATGGCAAGGAGCATAATGAAGAGTAAGGACTTGCCAAAGACGTTCTAGGCCGAAGTCGTAGATTTTGTTGTATATCTTCCAAATAGGTGTCCGACTCAAAGTTTGAGGTTCAAGATACTGATAGAGAGTTGGAACAACCGAGAGCCAAGTGCCAAGCACTTGAAGGTGTTCAGATGCATCGAATGCACACATTCTAGAGCAAAAAAAGGGAGAAGCTTGATGATCGAGGAGAGAAATGCATCTTCATCGGCTATGACAAGAGAACCAAGGCATAAAAGCTGTACAACCCAGTCACAATAAAGGTGATCATTTCAAGATATATGGAGTTCGAGGAAAAAGATTATTGGTGATGGCCCGATGAAGAGAAGAAAGCGAAAGGAATATGGTTCAAAGCAAAAGATGATGATCATGAAGGACAAGAAGGTCCATATCCAAATCGTCCTTGTAACACCCTGGATTTTCAAATCTTAATTAAATAGAATTGTTTGATTGACGTATTGTGCACGTGCAAATTTATGCACATGTTTCTCTAAAATTATTTTTCATAAACAAGTAATCCTATTTCTTCTCTTTTTAATCTAGAAAGCCTAATTAAATCCTAAGCCTAATTGTCTCATTCTAGCCCACCCTAATTAATTTAATTAGAGCCCATGGTTAATTAGCCCATTAGTGAGCCCATCAACTTAATTTCCCTTTTCATTAGCCTAACTTGTAGTGTAGACTAATTTGGTAGACAATTAATTAAATTAACATGAACAAACTAAATAATAGGGGTACTAGAGTAACACGTGCATTGCACTAGCACGTGTTTTGAGCCCATGAGTTTGGCCGGATTGTACATGAGAGAGGGGGAGAGATGGGTGTAGTGGAGAGGTGGTTTTCTCATCATGGGTAGTTGCTACAACTCCCTAACTCATCATAGCCTTTGATCTCTAACTATTTGGACTAATCCTACCCATTCAATTCACTCAAAAAAATGTATAAATACCCCCCCCCCCCTCACCCTCTTTATAATTGCACTTGGGAAAAAAATTGAAAGAAACAAAGAAACAAAGAAAGAAAGAAAGAACAAATTTGTGAGTAAAAGATTAAGAGTGTTTGTGAGTTAAAAAGATTGAGAGCTAGTTGTGTGTCATCAATTACAACTGATATCTTGTTCATGGAAAAGGAGTACTCATTACCACTTTTTACAAAATATTTATAGACTCCACTTGTAAATCTATCAGTTGTCTCCCAAAATGGTAATCGACTGATCACCGCCGAAACTCTACTGAGTGGTCAGCTTCCCTAGTACTTGCCCCTTGGCTTGAGTCTTCTGCTGCATGACTCTGATATTTCTGCACCTGCTCGAATTGTAGGACCAGTACTGTAACATCCTGAATTTTCAATTATAATTAAATAAGAGTTTGCTGAATTTCACGTGTTTTGCACGTGCAAATTTATATGCATTTTACCCTAGAAAAATTATTTATTTTCATATTGATATGGCTAAAAATGGGGTTAAATCGGAATCGTCCAAATTGAACACGAATCTTAAAGCTTGGGGGCAAAATGGTAATTTCACCTACAAAGGGGTCTGAAGCGGGTACCGGGTCTCCTCCCCAAAGATCCATAAACCCGCGAACGGACCCATCTCCGACTGGGTGCGGGTTTCAACCCGCAGCAAATCCGGTCCATCAGGATAGAATTAGGATTTCTGATTGATACTAATCAACGGCCCTGATTCACATCTATCCTTTCACTGGGAATTAGGGGTTACATTCCTAATCTGACTATGGGGATTATATCCCTTATCAGATCACGGGGATTACATTCCTAATCTGATCCCCAAGGCGCCAATAAATACCCCCCATCCATCTCCATTAAGAGGTAATCAATCTTTTGCCAATTTACGCTCTTTCATAATCATTCCTGGTTACTGACTTGAGCGTCGGAGGGTGCGTCGCCGGGATCAACCCCGGTGTCTCGCACTTTTTGTAGGTGAACGGTGGGAGTCAACGGTCAAACTCCGGCAGATCAGGTTTCAGGTTTGCTATTCAAGTTTTCCTAAGAATCCACAAATACTATCTGTTTACCCCTACACCAGATTTAGCGGTAATAGATTGGCGCCGTCTGTGGGAAACACCACGAATAGCAGCCTTCCCTCTTCCCGTTGGTCAGATCTTCTCCAGCCATGCCTCCTAGGAAAGTAAGATCCAGATGGTCCAACTGTGGACCCAACCCCCCTGATCAGCAACAGGAAGTCCCCATCCAACCCGCTCAGCAGCAGGGGCAACTTCCGCCTCAAGCCGAGGACCCTCTCCAACAGGACCAGCCTCCTCTTCTAAATCAACAACCTCCTAAGGGTCCCCCCGCCACTTACAATGCCGGCGCAGGGGTCTCGCGTCCGAACCTGCAGAAACAACCTCTCCACTAGGACCACATCTCGATCCACAATGCCTCTACGGAATTTATGTCCTTCCACAATCCTCGAGCCTCCGACCTCTGCAATACCATCCTCAATCGGCAAAAGGATGAGGATCTTCGCCACCATCTGGATGAAAAGCGGGCCCGAGAGGAAGCCTCCCGCCAACAACGTCCGGATGAGCGATCTCCTCACCGCCGAGACTACAGAAGGTCCCCTACCCGAAGGGGACGGAGAGAGTCCCCCGAGCATCACAGAAGAAGACCACACTCCCCTGCTAGTCGGCAACACCCAAGGAACGATTAGGCACCCATCACCCGTGCCGAGTTCCAGCAGTTCCAAGCAACCGTCCTACAAGCTCTCAATCTTCGTCCCAACAACACCAATGCCCCAAGGATTCCCACTCCTCCTCCAATCCGAAGTCCTCGCCGAAGGTCCCTAACTCCTCCCCCAGTTCCTAGTAACCCCCGGCACATTCCAAGTCCTTGCCGCTTCAGGAGCTACCGTCGTCATAGCCCCCGCTCTCCCTCGTATGAAGACGAGTCCAGAGGCTCGGTTGATTACCGTCGTAGGGATGACGCTGTCTACCGCCATCTCCACGAAATGGAGAGGTGCTTGGGTCAGTTATACCGAGAAGAAGAGCTTAGAGGAAGGACCCTTCGCCCTAGTCGACCTCCTTTTTCTCAAACCATAATGGAGGCGCCCGTACCAATTGGTTTTAAACCCCCTCAATTCGAGACCTATTCCGGGGAGACTGACCCCATCGATCACATTGAAAGCTTTAAGACCCTCATGCTCATCCATCAAGCTTCCGATGCTCTGCTATGCAAGACCTTCCCCGCAACTTTCAAGGGTCCGGCTCGAGAATGGTACTCTCGCCTTGCCCCATCCTCAATATTCTCCTTTGAGCAATTTGAGACCCTCTTCGTCACCCACTTCGTGAGTAGCCGCCGAACTGAGAAAACCAGCATTTCGCTACTCTATCTCAACCAAAAGAAGGGTGAGAAGTTGAGAGACTATGTGAAGAGATTCACAGCAGAAGCCAGGTCCATAGCATCCCTCGACCAGTCGGTCGCTGCAGCAGCTTTCCAATCTAATGTCCTCAACTCCAGCCTCCGCTCCTCCCTTACCAAGAAGCCCCCACAGAACTTCTCTGACCTCCTCCTCTGGAGCGAAAAGTATATTCGGTCCGAAGAGGCTGAGCACCGCCCCAACTTGGAGGGGTCTTCCTCCGGGTCTAAGAGAAAGGGAACAGAAGAGGAAGGGGCCAAGAAGCTCCAGAAGGATAATGGCGGTCAGCGCCGACCTC
Organism: Hemerocallis citrina; assembly: GCA_017893485.1. Classification (NCBI taxonomy): domain Eukaryota; kingdom Viridiplantae; phylum Streptophyta; class Magnoliopsida; order Asparagales; family Asphodelaceae; genus Hemerocallis; species Hemerocallis citrina. The sequence continues at coordinate 204,841,194 of CM030363.1, read as the reverse complement.
TTCCCAGGTTTGAAAAGTTTACTCCCCTTAATGCCAACATCTCCACAATTCTCATGGAAGTTGAGAAGGAGGGGGTGATACCTCCTGCACCAAAAATGAACACCCCTGGCAAAAAGAGGGATAAGGAGAAGTGGTGCTGTTATCATCGGAATCATGGTCACGACACCAATGATTGTTGGGCCCTGAAGAACGAGATAGAAGCCCTCATCCAGAGGGGGCAGCTGACCAAGTTCGTGAGAAAGGACTGAGCCGACCTTCCTCCCCCGCCTCGGGGGGCTAACAAGCGTCCTGAACGCGATGAAATGCCCGACTTCAAAAAGGAGCGTGTCCTACACCTCATTCATGGGGGTCCAATGGGGGGCTCCTCCAATTCCTCTCGAAAGGCATTTATAAGGGAAGTCAATTCGGTTCGCGCCACCCCTCCTCCTAAAGGCCTCGGAGTGCCCATCACATTCTCAGATGAAGACCCTGAGGGCGTCCGAACCCCCCATTGTGATGCACTCGTCATCAACCTCCACATGGCGAACTTTAAAATGGAGAGGATCCTGGTGGACAATGGCAGCTCCGTTAACATCCTCTTTCTCGACGCTTTCAAAGGCCTCAAACTATCCAGGGACAGACTTAAGCCCGCCGGCTACACACTCCATGGGTTCACGGGAGTGCCAGTGACTATTGAAGGGGTGATCACCCTCGACGTAACCGCTGGCAAAACTCCTACTACCCGAACGGAGTCAATGGACTTTATGGTCGTGGATGTCCCTGCAGCTTACAACGTCATTTTGGATCATCCCAGCTTAGCAGCTCTTGAAGCCGTCCCTTCTGCCTATCACCTCAAGATGAAGCTTCCCACTCGGGCAGGAGTAGGGGAAGTAAAAGGCAATCAGGAAATGGCCAGCAAGTGCTACATGACCTCTACCCTCGGTCCAGTCCTCTCCCTAGAAACTCTGGAAATCCCCCAAGATGTTACCCGACCAACGTCCGAGCCGGTGGATGAGTTGGAGGAAGTGCTCTTCTCTGAGCAGGACCCAAGCCGAAAGTTCTTTGTTAGCAAGACCCTCCCATCCGCCCTATGCTCCGACATAGTCCAGTGCATCCGAAGGAACCAAGACCTTTTTGCTTGGTCAGCTGCAGACATGCCCGGAATTTCCGAAGAGCTCTTAGTCCACCACCTCAGTGTTGCTCCGGGGTCCAAACCGGTCCAACAGAAGAGGCGCAAGTTCGCCCCCGAGAGCCAGCTAGCTATAAAAGAGGAGGTGGACATGCTCTTGAAGGCCCGATTCATACAAGAGGTAAATTATCCCGAATGGCTGTCGAATGTAGTGATGGTGAAGAAGTCCAATGGGACTTGGAGGATTTGTATTGACTTTACCGACCTCAACAAGGCGTGCCCCAAAGACCCTTTCCCTCTTCCAAGCATCGATACTTTAATTGATGCCACTTCAGGGCATGAGCTCCTCAACTTCATGGATGCCTTCTTAGGCTACAATCAGGTTCGTATGTTTCCCCCAGATATCCCGAAGACCTCATTTGTTACCGACCAGGGCCTCTACTGCTACAGGGTTATGCCCTTCGATTTGAAGAATGCGGGCGCCACATATCAACTCCTCGTCAACAAGGTTTTCCAAGCACAGATCGGCCGAAATATGGAGGTGTATGTTGACGATATGCTTGTGAAGAGCATCCACGGGGCCGATCATGTGGTCGATCTACAAGAGGCATTCGACGTACTCAGAAAACACAACATGAGGCTCAATCCGAACAAATGTGCGTTCGGAGTCTCGTCGGGGAAATTCCTAGGCTTTATGGTCAGCCAAAGAGGAATTGAGGCCAACCCTGAGAAGATCAAGGCCATATTAGACATGGCTCCCCCGAAGAATGTTAAAAAGGTTTAAAGGCTAACGGGTTGCCTGGCAGCTATAGGGCGTTTCCTTTCCAAATCAGGGGAGAAGTGCCTCCCCTTCTTCAAAGCTCTCAGGGGGGCTAAAGGCTTCGAGTGGGGTCAGCAACAACAAGATTCATTCGACCAGCTCAAGACTTACCTAGTCAATCCTTCCCTCCTCAGCAAACCAACTCCTGGTGAACCCCTCTACCTCTACCTGGCAGCCTCTGAGCAGACCCTCGGCACCGTTCTCGTGAGGGAAGAAGATAAAACCCAAAAGCCCATCTACTACATGAGCAAGGTACTCCGGGATGCCAAGCTCCGCTACCTGAGGATTGAAAAGATGGCATATGCCCTAGTCATGGCCGCAAGGAAGCTTCACCCATATTTTCAGTCTCATTCGGTGGTCATTCTTACCGACCAACCGCTAAAGCAAGTCCTCCACAAGCCAGAGACCTCCGGTTGCCTCATGAAGTGGTCTATCGAGCTAAGCCAGCATGATATAACATATCAACCTCAGACCGCAATCAAGGCTCATGACTTAGCTGAGTTCATAGTTGAAAGTACCATCCCCAAGTTCAGCCAAGCAATGAAGGGACCGCCTGTCTGGTCGGTTTATGTGGATGGATCCTCCTGTAACGAGGGAAGCGGAGCCAGGGTCATTCTGGCAGGCCCAGATGACTTCATCCTCCAATACTCCCTCTGTATCAACTTCAAGGCCTAACAACGAAATAGAATACGAGGCACTCATAGACGGCCTTAGAATGGCTCGCAATGCAGGGGCGCAACACCTCTGGATCTTTAGTGACTCTCAACTGGTCGTAAATCAGGTCCTAGGCGAGTATGAGGCACGTGATGACCGAATGGTTAAGTACTTAGCCAAGGTCAGGAGCCTCATGGCCCTATTTGAAGAAGCTCTCATCCAGCGAATTCCCCGAGAAGAGAATTCTCAGGCCGATGCCCTCTCCAAGCTAGCCTCTTCCTACCTCCAAGGTCTCGAGCAGACCGTCTTGATAGAGGTCCTCCTGAAGCCAAGTATAGAGGATGAAACTTCCAACTTAATGGAGTCACTGCCTGCCCTGCTTCAAGATGATTGGATGAAACCCCTCGTCGAATTCTTAAGGGACGGGCTCCTCCCCGAGGACCCTAAGGAAGCTCAAAGAGTGAGAACCTGAGCAGAGCGATAAACACTTATCGGAGGCATCTTATACAAGCACTCCTTCACACAAGTGGACGACAAGCCTTATTTGAGATGCCTCTCCCCTGAACAAGCTGGTTATGCCCTGCAAGAGCTCCACGAAGGCATCGGCAGGGCACACTCAGGGTCCAGATCCCTAGCCCGCAAAGTGCTGAATTATGGATATTTCTGGCCCACTCTCCTACAAGATGCCGAATTGCACATTCGGCAATGCAGCTCTTGCCAGAAGTACTCCAACATCCATCGCCTCCCACACGCTCCACTCGCCTCCCTATCTAGTCCTATCCCTTTCACAATGTGGGGGATGGATTTACTAGGGCCATTCCCACCAGCTCCCGGCCAGTTCAAATTCTTAGTCGTAGAAATCGACTACTTCTCAAAGTGGGTAGAAGCCGAGCCCTTGGCCACAATCACCGAGAACAAAGTACTTCATTTCTTCTGGAAGAACGTAATCTGCCGATTCGGAGTCCCTCGAGTCCTCATAACAAACAACGGAACCCAGTTTACCGGGGCTGCCTTCTGAGCTCTATGTGAAGACCTCGCCATCCAACAATGCTTCTCCTCCGTCTCCCATCCACAGTCGAATGGCCAAGTTGAGAATGCTAACCGACAGATCCTCTCCGGTAATAAGAAGAGGTTGGATAAATGCTCTAGAGGCTTATGGGTCGATCAGCTACCCAACGTGCTGTGGAACTACCGCACCACAAAACGGACCCCCACAGGAGAGTCCCCATTCAATCTCACCTATGGGTCCGAAGCTATGATCCCCCTAGAAGTTGGTATACCCTGTCCATGTCTAATGGCTTATGAAGAAGAACAAAATGCCAGGGAGCTCCGTGCAAACCTAGACTTGATGGATGAGATCCGTGAAAGAGCTACCATTCGTCAACAAAGCTACCGAAGGAGGATCGAGTTGGCATACAATAAGAGAGTCCGTCCTACCGACCTCAAAGAAGGGGACTTGGTCCTCAGAAAGTTAGCGATCTCTTTTCCTGGTCAAAAGAGTAAACTGGCTCCAAATTGGGAGGGACCTTACAAGATCGCCAAAGTAGTTCGGCCCGGGACATATAGACTAGAAGACCTCGAAGGCAGAGAGATCCCCAGGACCTGGAATGCCGACCATCTTCTAAAATACCAAGAGAGAGCATCAACGCCTCTCTAAGTATTCTGGGATGTCAAACCGTTCCTCTCCTATTACTTGTATTTTTTCCTTTATTTCTCTCATGTAATAACGGCTCGCAACTTAGAAGCGGCCAACTATTCGTTATCAATAAAGAAAGTTTTTTCATATTTTACTTGTAAAATTGTTTGCATCTCTCTGCTTTTACTCTTCACCCTAACGATGGTTTCGGAGTCCAACACTTGGTTCGATTCTACTTTGCAAGCTCGCTCTTAAGCGAGCAAGAAGTGGTTCACCATTCGGAATTGCTTCCACAACCGTTGAACAACTCTAACGATGGTTTCGGAGTCCAACACTTGGTTCGATTCTACTTCGCAAGATCGCTCTTAAGCGAGCTAGAAGTGGTTCGCCATTCGGAATTGCTCCTACAACCGTTGAACAACTCTAACGACGAGTTCAGAATCCAACACTTGGTTCGATTCTACTTCGCAAGCTCGCTTTTAAGTGAGTTAGAAGTGGTTCGCCGTTCGGAATTGCTCCCACAACCGTTGAACAACTCTAACGATAGTTTCGGAGTCCAACACTTGGTTCAATTTTACTTTGCAAGATCGCTCTTAAGCGAGCTAGAAGTGGTTCGCCATTCGGAATTGCTCCCACAACCGTTGAACAACTCTAACGACGAGTTCGGAGTCTAACACTTGGTTCGATTCTACTTCGCAAGCTTGCTCTTAAGCGAACTAGAAGTGGTTCGCCATTCGGAATTGCTCCCACAACCGTTGAACAACTCTAACGATGGTTTCGGAGTCCAACACTTGGTTCGATTCTACTTCGAAGATCGCTCTTAAGCGAGCTAGAAGTGGTTCGCCATTCGGAATTGCTCCCACAACCGTTGAACAACTCTAATGACGAGTTCGGAGTCCAACACTTGGTTCGATTCTACTTTGCAAGCTCGCTCTTAAGCGAGCTAGAAGTGGTTTGCCATTCGGAATTACTCCCACAACCGTTGAACAACTCTAACGACGAGTTCGGAGTCGAACACTTGGTTCGATTCTACTTCTCAAGCTCGCTCTTAAGCAAGTTAGAAGTAGTTTGCCATTTGGAATTGCTTCCACAACCGTTGAACAACTAATGATGGTTACGGAGTCCAACACTTGGTTCGATTCTATTTCGCAAGATCGCTCTTAAGCGAGCTAGAAGTGGTTCGCCATTCGGAATTGCTCCCACAACCGTTGAACAACTCTAACGACGAGTTCGGAGTCCAACACTTGGTTCGATTCTACTTTGCAAGCTCGCTCTTAAGCGAGCTAGAAGTGGTTCGCCATTCGAAATTGCTCCCACAACCGTTGAACAACTCCAACGATAGTTCTCGGTCCAATACTTGGCTCGGCCTTGCTTCGCAAACTCGCTCTTAAGCAAGCAAGAAGAAAGGCCTTCGGGAGCAACAGGCAGAAGCGGAGGCTACCCCTCTGCCGCATAAGGCTCACTCATCTTACAAATTCGCGAGATTAAATGACCGAAGCAGAGCTCGGCACCCCTTGCCGAACGCTCATAACGCCGACCCCCAAACGAGCAGAAGACCAGCTCGGGGACCTCGGCATGATGAAGACAGTCACAAACAAAACAACCACACAGGGCTACTAAAAACGCACAAGTCTAAGAAAGAAACATCATTAAGAGTGGGGACACAATACAAGGCGACTCTTCCTTACAACCAGATTACAAGGCATTAAAAGCAAAGATTACAATGCTGGCTTGTTACGCTTAGACTAAATACAAAGGCCTCAAAAACAAGATCTTCAATGCCTCCTTGGCGCAGGGATGTTCCGCTTCAAGGACACTCGAGGGCGGCGACGTTTGCCTCCGAAACTCGACCCCAAACCGAAGAATTGAGACGTGTCCTCGGCGCTGCTCCTAACAGTCGCTCCGACGGATGCTCCGCTCGATGAAATGGCAACCCCGCTTTGTGCATCCCCCAGACTAGGTTGGCTGATGGGCGAATGGGTCGCGTGCTCATAAAACGTAATGCCCCGCTCGCTCTCCGCACGAGTACACAAAGTGCTCCTAACATTGATCGGCCCCGAACGCGGTCTGAAGCGAGCCACCTTCGCCTCCAGCTCTGAGATCCGCTCCCTCAGAGAGTCATCTTTTACATCGACCTCGAAGCAAGGAGGTACTGCGGAGCTCGGGACGCCAGAGCGACTGGCGATAAGACGGCGGAGGTGAGTGACTTCGATGCTCTTGTCCACCGTGGCTCTCTTCAGCGCGTCGACCTCGGCCATCAGCTCGTCACGTTCGGTCGTCAGTTTGGCCACCTCTGCCGTCAACCCCTCTCCCTCCATCCGAAGGTCCGTCTCTACCGTTTGCAAGTGACGAATCTCAGAGAGCATATCATCCCTCTCCGCTATTATTTTCGATAAAGTAAGGCGGATGCACTTAAGCCGTAGGCCGTAACTAAAGGCAGTCGACAAACCATCATCCTCTCCTAAGGGAGCCATCTTGGTGAGCCTGCTCTCTAGTCGCCGAATTTCAATGTCCCGCCGACCCAGGATGAGTTGCAGGTGATTCCGCTCGCTTACGGATTTGCGCAACCCCAGCTCGACTTCATAGAGCCGCTCTCGGCACCTCGTCAAGCACAGCCTCGTCTCCCCTAAGCCAACCTCGGGACGAGCGCTTTCCCCCGAGCGAGTAGGCTCGACGGTTTGAGTCACCTCCGCAAGCTGAAAAGAAATCGAGGCAAACAACAAATTTTCAACACTTAGCCGAATCCCTACACTTAGCCAAATTTCAAGAATTTTTTGGGAAAAGTTATGACAGAGAGACGCGGAGTCGAGCCCAAAAGGATGTTTTCATTCATTACAAAAAAAAAGGCGGTGGCCAGTCCGCGATTAGGCATTACACTTAAAAACTCAAAAAGGCAGAAGAAAAAAGAAAAGCAAGCGAAGTCAGGGTGCGACCTCTTTCCCGGGGCGGCGAGATTGGGTGGGGGCCGATGTCCCTGAAGGGGTCACCATTGCCAGCGGGGTGACCAGAGACCCCTGGACCTCGCCGATGACCTCAACCTCAGGCCCGACTTCGTCGTCCCCTTATTCTTCTTCTTCTCCCTCCGACTCGGGGTCGAAGCCTTCGATGTGGCTCGGGAACAACCTCCATCCCGAGCAGTCCACCCCGGGGTATGCCTCCGACACCCGGGCGAGAGCGTCGGCATAGGCTTTGGCCATGTTCTGGGAGAGAAAGCCTTGCACCTTCACCATAGTGGCCTCCTCGGCCTCCTTCACCGCGGCAGCCTTGGCCTCCGTCACTTCGGCCAATTGTTTGGCCGCCTCCTCCTTCTGGCGAAGAAGGTCGCCCTCTAGCTTCGCGACCAGGCCCTCAAGGTACTCGACCCTCATCGTCCTCCCCTCGAACTCGACCCTGAGCTTGTCGAGCTCGTTCCCCATGCGAGCATTATCCGTCCAAGCTCGGTCGGCCTCCTGCTTCAGCTCCTTCTCCAGAGCCGTCAACCTCTCCGAGAGGTGACCAAAGTGGACGATGATCTGCGACAGAAAACGAAGTGTTCAAAGAGTTAGAGAAATTAGACATAAGAAAAACCAATGAAGGCAAAAATTCAACACTTACCGAGACCGCCGAACGAGCAATCTCGATGACATCATCGCCTGCCAGCCCGGCCTCCATGGCGGCCCGATCCTTCAGCGTCGCCAGGTGCTTGATCACCTGCATACTCACCACGGAGTCGCCCAGGAACCCGTCATGTTTTCAAACCAGCCAGTCTGGAACATGGATCTTCTTATGCTCCTCGGTCAGGAGCTCCTCGGCCGCCACTGTCAGCGGGGGCGTCGCCATCTTGAGGGTTGCGGCGATCAGAAAGTCACCAACCTCGGTTGACACCGAGGCAACTCCTGCGGCCACAGTCGGGCTCCCCAGGGTCTCCACCTCCTCGACCACCTCCGTGACCCTCGGAGCCTTTGCGGTCGGTAACTTGGTGGCCACCCTCTTACGCTTCTTCGACGCCTTGCTAGCAAGACCAGCCCTCAATGCCAGCACAGCCTCGTAGTCCATTGCCTCTGCATTAAAAATGAAGTTTGTTAACGGGATACAAATCATAAAAAATGAAGTATGAAAAAGAAAGGACGAAAACATAGGAGAAGCCGCGTACTGGGATCTACACGGCAGAGCCCTCCCCTGAATAGAACATCTTTGGTCAGCTCCTGCCAATCGTACTTCGGCCGATCAAGAAGTGTCCGAACTGCCTCTTCCTCTTCGGGGCGAAGCTTTGGCAGCGCCTTCAACCTCTTCGGCACCTCCTCCACCCAACTAGAGGGAATAGGCCAGGCCTCCGCACTCCGCACTATCAAAAACTTATCACGCAGTGCTTTATGGAGTCGGGGCATATAACGAGCCTACCGCCATGTCTCGGGGCCAAGTAATACCGGAACTCCGACCGGTTCACTTGATGAAGCCGGTAGATTGTCCGAAGTACACTCAGCTCCGGCTCGATCCCAGTGGCTTGGCAGTGAAGCACGAAACCATTGATGACTCTCCACGCGTTCGGCATAAGTTGGATGGGGCTGACCCCAAACCACCTAAGAACAAGCGTCGCGAACAGATGGAAAGGTAGCCGAGCCCCGGCGATAAAGGCATCAACCGGCCAGCAACACATAGTCACTGGCAGCAGCGAGTTGGCCCTAACCCCGGGACCTGGCAGCATAAGTTCGTACTCCTCCAGAATGTGGAAACAATGCCGGATCACTGCCAAGTCTTCTTCGCTGAGGATAGACACCGTCTCATCAGCCTCGGTCGTCTCCCTTGCCTCATTCTCCTCAAAGGTCCTCCCCCTCCCGTGAACAATACGCTCGACATGTTCCTCCGGAAGTTCTCGAACCCTGTAAAGCCCAGCCAGTGGTCCCGGCAACCTGCCAAACGGCCCCATGCGCTTCGGATCCTCCACGATCGTATCTCGACCAAACACCTTCTGGCCCTTATCTGGGCGACTCGGAGTGCGGGCTTCGGCAACTTGAGGGGAGGGCTCGGACCAAGAAGAAGACGACTCGGAGACAGAGGAAAGAGACATATTTATACTTGGAAAGAAACTAAGTATAAATTACCTTAAAGAGATATGCGGTCGGAAACTTCACCGGAAAACGGACGATGATCACCTGGAGCTCTCGCTAAGCACAAATCACTGCCTGAGTAAAAAAGTGGAGAAAAGCAAAATGAGAGGGGGGGCAAGGTTTTATAGAACGAGGCGCACAAAACGATATTAATGGGCCCAGACCACCAGCCCATTTACACCAAGCGACAAAAACAATCTGAGCCGTCGCCTTGTTTACCACGCAAAGCCGCACATCGCATTAATTACTGTCCCATCTGACAGGAGCTCAGAGGTCATCGTATTAAATAAGCATCGCATCCGTCAGAGCTGTCAGAAGTTCAAGGACCATCATAATTAATGGCTGCCACATCTGTCAGAAGCGCAGAAGCCGCCAACTCTGCTGGGCGTGCTCCGCCAAAAACGACAAGTCAAGACCTCGGCACATGCTGCCGAGCGTTCTTGACACCGACCATGTTACATGGAAAGTTGGACCTCGGCACAAGCTGCCGAGCGTTCTTGACACCGACCATGTTACATGGAAAGTTAGGCTTCGGTACAAGCTGCCGAGCATTCTTGACACCGACCATGTTACATGGAAAGTTGGGCTTCGGCACAAGCTGCCGAGCATTCTTGACACCGACCATGTTACATGGAAAGTTGGACCTCGGCACAAGCTGCCGAGCGTTCTTGACACCGACCATGTTACATGGAAAGTTGGACCTCGGCACAAGCTGTCGAGCGTTCTTGACACCGACCATGTTACATGGAAAGTTGGGCTTCGGCACAAGCTGCCGAGCGTTCTTAACACCGACCATGTTACATGAAAAGTTGGACCTCGGCACACGCTGCCGAGCGTTCTTGACACCGACCATGTTACATGGAAAGTTGGACCTCGGCACAGGCTGCCGAGCGCGCTTGCCACCGACCAAGCTATATGGAGAAACTACCCCGGACTTCGGCCAAGACTCGCCGAACCCCCTCTTCGTGCCTACAACCTGGCCGAGGCACCCCTGCTCTTCAACGAAGGGCGCCGAACCCCTGTGGACTTCGGCCTCCTAGACAGCAATCGTTCGAAGGGGTCGGCAGTAAGGCTAAGGCACGTAGGCCATACGACAAAGGAAACAACCGAGCCATTCGCCAAAAAATTGCGAAAAGACAATTAAAAATTCGGGAAAGATAAGGAAAACTCCTGGAAAATAATTATAAAGTTGGGGAAACATTCGAATCCCCAAGTAAGTAATTGTTGCCTAGGACAATCTATTAAGACCCCCGTACGACGGATCGACACTTCGCAAAGTTAAACGAATATTCCTGCGAAAACACCACATGACCAGAAGAGCTCAGGAGCAACTCAGAGCACGACCCGCTTGAAATAATCACCCCACTACCTCCTTCAAAGATTCAAAACCTTCCATGTGGACTCCGATACAACTCCGCCAGCCATTAAAACAGTAAAACTACTCCTCAAAAGCTGATCAAACTCAGTCTTCGGGAGTGGGGGGCTCGTGATATGGCTAAAAATGGGGTTAAATCGGAATCGTCCAAATCGAACACGAATCTTAAAGCTTGGGGACAAAATGGTAATTTCACCTACAAAGGGGTCTGAAGCGGGTACCGGGTCTCCTCCCCAAAGATTCGTAAACTCGCGAACGGACCCATCTCCGACTGGGCACGGGTTTCAACCCGCAGCAAACCCGGTCCATCAGGATAGAATTAGGGTTTCTGATTGATACTAATCAACGGCCCTGATTCACATCTATCCTTTCACTGGGAATTAGGGGTTACATTTCTAATCTGACTACGAGGATTATATCCCTTATCAGATCATGGAGATTACATTCCTAATCTGATCCCCAAGGTGCCTATAAATACCCCCTATCCATTTCCATTAAGAGGTAATCAATCTTTTGCCAATTTACGCTCTTTCATAATCATTCCTGGTTACTGACTTGAGCGTCAGATGGTGCATCGCCGGGATCAACCCCGGTGTTTCGCACTTTTTGCAGGTAAACGGCGGGAGTCAACGGTCAAACTCCGGCGGATCAGGTTTCAGGTTTGCTATTCAGGTTTTCCTAAGAATCCACAAATACTATCTGTTTACCCCCACACCAGATTTAGCGGTAACACATATCGTGAACAAGTAATTTAATTCTTTTTTTAATCTAAAATACTATTTAAACAACATGTTTCGCTTCTCCATGAGGTTACACCTGACTTTGCTCGTCAATGACATCCGGACTAAACCCAAGGCTCTTGAACAAATATCGTCCTAATTATCCTGCTTCATGTCGATTGGTCTCTATTTAACTCCTATAGGGCTAACTTCAAACCCTTTAGAACCAATCTATCATACATATTCACCTTCTAGAGATTAGAGTTGACCTTACCGTCGAACTGCTTAATCTTGGTTGTAACCCCTATTAGTCATATTTGTATTTTTCATTATATTTAATAAAATTCTTGATTATTCTACTTTATTTTTTGTTGTATTTATATTCATTTCCTTTGCATCGTGTGTTATTCTTCTCTCTTTTGTGATCATTTTGCATTGATTCAGCTTTTTATTCTCATTTATTTGATCTACAATTTGTTTTTGATCTCGTCTATTGTTTAAACCTATTTTATGGCCTATTTTTCTCTTATTGGATTCTTTTCTTCCTATTAGATACTACCCAGTTCACCCAAACCGATATTGTCTCTATATAAACACCCTAGTTGAACCCTAACCCTAATTACCAAACGTTAATATCCTATCTCTCTCTCTCTCATCCTCCTAGCCATCACCCTCATCTATTCCCCAACCTTACCTCCAGACCGTCTTCCCCTCTCCTCGCCGTCGTCGTCTACTTTTGACACCGGAGACCACCACCGCACCCCCTATCCTTTTCCCTCTCCGCTACCGTCGACTTCTCTGTGGTCGACAACACCCTAGGCCAAGCCCCTTGTTGCCGTCGTCTTGTTCAAGCACAGCCGTGATACGCCCAGCCCCAGGCTGCCGTGCCGTCGTCTTCCCTGGTGGTTGTTGCCGCCAACCTTGCTGTTATTGGCTGTTGTCTCTTTGGGTGTGTGTGCTGATGCGTCTTGTGAACGTGTTTTGGTTGTGGATTCTCGTCTTTCGTTCATTGTGTTCGTTGTTCAGGATCCGTTCCCATTATTCTGTTCTTCGTTTTTGTTGTCTTCATAACAGGCAAGTAGCTTGTATGTGTTCTTTTTGTCATACAAGTTAATACCGTAAGTACTCTAGTATAAAAATGTGTGTGCTCTCATGATGATCCTTTCCTGTTAGTTAAATCATTGACATCATCTCTTGATCATGAGTATTTATAATAATTGACACCCGTTGCATGAAACAATTATATTAGATGACACTTTCACTGTATGTTGTTTGTGACACACCGTATGATGTCGATGACTGTTATATAGATGTTTGTTGGATGTATGATCTCATTATAGACCATTTATTCACATGCCATGCTGATTTGAGTAACCCACATATATCATGTTTGTATGATGTCTAGATTGGACTGTTTGTAGTTAAGTTGTTTGATAAAATGCATAAAAGAACTTTTGTTTGCTACTGCCCTATTTTTTACAGTAATTTTGACCCTGTTAACATCAGTAAAATAAATAAGTTTGTGAACATGATTTATAGACTTTGTTTTCTAGTTTTCAGAAATTTCGACGGATCTGAATTCAGATTTTTGATGCATGAGTTATTGCTGTTTTACTGTAGTCGTATCGTATATTCCAGAATCTGAACTATATGTATTCTGTATGGAATTTTATTTTAAAACTGATGATTAAAAGTAGAATTTGAACTCTATATTTTTCTAAGTATGTTTAGATATGACTGGGATCAATCCCTAATTTTTGTGAAATTAATTAATGACTTTTATATCTCCTTTCATGCTTTCGAAACCAATCAAAATATTTCCAAACTGCATGTTGTTCAGTAAAGAACTATGTTTTCAACCTGATTCTATTCGTTTTTTATGAAAACTTTGTAAATATGAACTGTAGCCTAATTTTTCTATTTTACTACCCCTTTGACGGATCTGGATTTCGAATTATATTTTGTGAATTATCTCAGTTTTGATACTGCTATGTCTTAACTTTCAGAATTGAGATTTTGTTGCATTACTCTGTTTTTCCAATTTTTTTGACTATACTATCTGTAATATAATTTCATGATATTTTATATTTTGAAACTAGATGTGTTAGGGAATCTTCTAGATTTTTCTCAGATTTAATTATGATGTTTTTAAACTATTTTCTTGCTCATAAACATGATTTTGCATTTTATGGCTGAACACGATTTCTGTATTAAACGCTGTTTTCAACCCTATTTCTGTGGCTGATATGTGACCTATATATATGTGCTGGAATCGGCAGAGGGTCTAGTTTCTAGATTTTCTAACGGATCTGGGTTTACTGTTCTGTAGCAACCGAAATCTCAGATTTGGTACAGTAGTATCTTGCTGTCCAGAACTGAAAGTTTCGTTTTTTTGACTACTATGAGTTGTTTTTATCAACCGTTGTAAGTACTAATTCATCTTAGACTTATCCTTTGTTCATGCCATTTCTTTAGCCTGTTGTATTCGTTCACACATGTTGTTAATAATGAAAAGAATCAAATCGGGGTTTTTAAGGGAAAAGATTGAGTAATGGACAATATAGAAATGCATATTCGGAGGGAACTCGTTTTCCCCACTATTTACTGATATGGCTAAAAATTGGGTTAAATCGGAAGCGTCCAGATCGAGCACGAATCTTAAAGCTTGGGGGTAAAATGGTAATTTCACCTATAAACGGGTCTGAGATGGGTACTGGGTCTTTTCTACAAAGGCCCAATAACCCACGAATGGATCTGCCTTAACTGGGTGCGGGTCCCAACCCGCAAGAAACCCAGTCCAACTGGATAGAATTAAGGTTTCTGATTGTATTAAATCAACGGCCCTGATTCACTCTATCCTTTCACGGGGAATTAGGGATTTCATTCCTAAACTGATCCCAAAGGCGGCTATAAATACCCTCCATTCACCACCATTAAGAGGTAATCAATCTTTTGCCAGTTAATGCTCATTCATAATCTTTCTGATTACTGACTTGAGCGTCGGAGGGTGCATCGTCGGAATCAACCCCGGTGTCTCGCACTTTTTGCAGGTGAACGGCAGGAGTCAACGGTCAAACTCCGGCAGAAAGGTTTCAGGCTTGGCTATTCGGTTCCCCTAAGAATCTACAAATTCTATCTGTTTGCCCTCACACCAGATTTAGCGGTAACAGATTGGCACCGTCTGTGGGAACGCACGAATAGCACTCCTTCCTCTTCCCTTAGTTAAGATCATCTCCAGCCATGCCTCCCCGAAAGCTAAGATCCAAAGGGTCCAACTGTGGACCCACTCCTCCTCAACCACAACAGGAGATCCCCCTCCAAACCGTCCAGCTGCAGGGGCAACTCCCACCACAGCCTGATCAGCCTCCGCAGTAAGATCAACCTCCTCTTCAGAACCTTCAATCCCACAGGGCTCCGCTCGGGCCCCAAAATGCCGGTGCAGGGACCTCCCGTCCCAATCCTCAGGAACAACCCCTTCATCATGACCACGTCTCCATGCACAACCCCTCTACTGATTCGATGGCATCTCACAACCCCCGAGCTTCCGAAGACCTCCGCAATATCTTTATCAATCGGCATAAAGAAGAGGACCTTCGCCACCATTTGGATGAAAGGCGGGCCCATGAGGGAGCCTCCTGCCAAGAACGTCCAAATGAGCGATCTCCTCGTTGTCGGGACTATCGGAGGTCCCCACCTCACAGGAGACGGAGAGAGTCCCCTGAGCACCATATGAGAAGGCCTCACTCTCCCACTGGTTGGAAACCCCCGAGGGATGATACTGCACCCATCACCCGTGCCGAATTCCAGCAATTCCAAGCAACCGTCTTGCAAGCTCTCAACCTCCGGCCGAACAACAACAATGCCCGGAGGGTCCCCACTCCTCCTCCGGTCCAAAGTCCTCGCCATCGGTCCCTAACCCCTCCTCAAGCTCCGAGTAACCGCCATCGCGGTCCTCGCCATTCCCCTAGCTACCATCGCCGAACTCCGCGCTCCCCTTCTTACGATGATGAGTCCAGAGACTCGTTTGGCTACCATCAAAGGGATGACGCTGTCTATCGTCGTCTCCACGAGATGGAGATGCTGTCTAGACAGGGAAGAAGAACTGAGAGGAAGGACCCTTCGTCCCAGTCGACCTCCCTTCTCTCGAACAATCATGGAGGCACCAGTTCCAATAGGCTTCAAGCCTCGCAGTTCGAGACTTACTCCGGGGAGTCAGACCCCGTGGACCATATCGAGAGCTTCAAGACCCTTATGTTGATCCACCAAGCTTCCGATACTGTGCAAGACCTTCCTAGCTACTTTCAAGGGTCCGGCTCAGGAATGGTACTCTCGCCTCGCCCCATCCTCCATATTCTCCTTTGAACAATTTGAAACCCTCTTCATCACCCACTTCATGAGTAGCCACCGCACAGAGAATACAAGCATCTCGCTACTCTACCTCAGTCAGAAGAAGGGTGAGAAGCTCAAAGATTATGTGAAGCGATTCACCGCGGAAGCTAGGACCATTGCTTCCCTCGACCAGTCGGTCGCTACAGTAGCCTTCCAGTCAAATATCCTTAACACCAGCCTTCGGTCCTCCCTAGCCAAGAAGCCCCCGCAGAACTTCTCTGATCTCCTTCTCAGGAGCGAGAAGTATATTCGGGCTGAGGAAGCTGAGCATCACCCCACCTTCGAGGGGACTTCCTCTGGAAACAAGAGAAAGGCAGCTGAAGAAGAGGGAGCTAAGAAGCTCCAGAAGGACAATGGGGGCCAACGCCGCCCACCTCCCAGATTTGAGAAGTTCACACCTCTTTACGCCAACATTTCCACTATTCTCATGGAGGTTGAGAAGGAAGGGGTTCTGCCTCCTGCCCCGAAGATGAATACCCCTGGCAAGAAGAGGGATAAAGAGAAGTGGTGCTGATATCACCGGGACCACAGCCATGACACCAATGATTGTCGGGCCCTGAAGAATAAAATCGAGGCCCTCATTCAGAGGGGGAAGTTGTCTAAATTCTTGAGAAAGGATCGGGTTGATCCTCCACCTCCTCCCCCCAGGGGGGCTAATAAGCGTCCCGAAAGGCGCGATGTGACTCCCGAGTTTGAAGAGGAGCGCATTCTGTATCTCATTCATGGAGGCCCCATGGGAGGCACCTCCAACTCCTCTCGAAAGGCTTTCAACAGGGAGGTCAACTCTGTACATGGCATGCCCCCTCCCAAAGGCCTCGGAGTAGCGATCACTTTTTCAGATGAAGACCTCGAGGTGTCCGAACCCCCCATTGTGACACACTAGTCATCAACCTCCATATGGCAAATTTCAAAGTGGAGAGGATTCTGGTCGACAATGGTAGCTCCGTTAACATTCTCTTCATTGCGGCTTTCTGAGGACTCAAGCTATCGCGCGACAGGCTCAAGCCTGCCGGCTACACGCTCCATGGGTTCACGGAAGTGCCAGTGACTATCGAATGGGTAATCACCCTCGACGTAACTGCTGGCAAAACTCCTACTACCCGTACGGAGCCGATGGACTTCATGGTCGTCGATGTCCCAGCTGCTTATAATGTAATTCTAGGCTGGCCTGGCCTAGCTGCTCTAGAGGCCGTCCCGTCGGCTTACCACCTCAAGATGAAGTTCCCTACCAGGGAAGGAGTAAGGGAAGTAAGAGGTAGTCAAAAGATGGCTCGCAAGTATAACATGACCTCCACCAGGGGTCCCATTCTCTCCCTCAAGACTCTTGAGATTCCCCAAAGGAATGCCCAACCTATGTCCGAACCGGTGGATGAGCTAGAGGAAGTGCTCTTTTCTGAATGGGATCCGAACCGCAAGTTCTTTATCAGCAAGACCCTCCTATCTGCCCTATGTTCTGACATAGTCCAATGCATTAGAAAGAACCATGACCTCTTTGCATGGTCGGCTGCCGACATGCTAGGAATCTCCGAGGAGCTCCTCGTCCACCACCTCAGTGTTGCTCCGGGGTCCAAACCGGTCCAATAGAAGAGGCGCAAATTTGCCCCTGAGTGCCAGTAAGCTATAAAGGAAGAAGTGGACAAACTCCTTAAGGCCCGATTCATACAAGAGGTCAACTACCCCGAATGGCTCTCCATTGTTGTTATGGTTAAGAAGGCCAACGGGAGTTAGAGAATCTGCATCGACTTCACGGACCTGAACAAAGCATGTCCTAAAGATCCATTCCCACTCCCAAGCATCGACACCTTGATTGACGCCACTTCGGGCCATGAGCGGCTCAGCTTCATGGATGCCTTCTCTGTGTATAACCAAATCCGAATGTTTCCCCCGGATATCCCGAAGACCTCCTTTGTCACCGATCAGGGGCTCTACTGCTACAGGGTAATGCCCTTCGGGTTGAAGAATGCAGGTACGACCGACCAATGCCTTGTCAACAAAGTCTTTCAGAACCAAATCGGCCGGAATATGAAAGTGTATGTTGATGATATGCTAGTCAAGAGCATCCAAGGGGCCGACCATGTTGCCGATCTACAGGAAGCATTCGATGTATTGAGAAAGCATGATATGAGGCTCAACCCGAACAAGTGTGCGTTCGGGGTCTCACCGGGGAAATTCCTAGGCTTCATGGTCAGCCAAAGAGGAATCGAAGCCAACTTCGAGAAGATCAAAGCCATACTGGACATGGCTCCTCCCAAAAGTGTGAAAGAGGTTCAGAAGCTCACGGGGTGCCTCGCAGCTATAGGGTACTTCCTGTCCAAGTCAGGAGAGAAGTGTCTTCCTTTCTTTAAAGCCCTCAGGGGGGCTAAGGGCTTCGAGTGGGGTCAACAGCAACAAGAATCTTTCGATCAGCTAAAGGCCTACCTGGTTAACCCCCCTCTTCTCAGCAAGCCTATCTCCGGAAAAACATTCTACCTCTACTTAGCTGCCTCCGAGCAAACCCTCAGCACTGTCCTTGTGAGGGAAGAAGACAAGGCTCAGAAGCCCATCTATTACATGAGTAAGGTACTTCGAGATGCCGAGCTCCGGTACCCAAGATTAGAGAAGATGGCGTACGCCTTGGTTATGGCAGCTAGGAAGCTTCGCCCTTATTTTCAGTCCCACTCGGTGGTCGTGCTTACTGACCAGCTGCTTAAGCAAGTTCTGCACAAACCCGAGACCTCGAACCGGCTTATGAAGTGGTCGATCGAGCTGAGCCAGCATGACATATCATACCAGCCTCGGACCGCAATCAAGGCTCAAGCCTTAGCTGAATTTATTGTTGAGAGCACCATCCCAGAGGTCGATCAAGCAGCAAAAGGGCCTCCTATCTGGACAGTATATGTAGATGGGTCCTCTTGCATCAAGGGGAGCGAAGCCGGGGTTATTCTAGCAGGCCCAGATGACTTCATCCTCCAATACTCCCTTGGCATCAACTTCAAGGCCTCCAACAATGAAGCGGAGTATGAAGCCCTTATAGCCGACCTCGGTATGGCTCGCAAGGCAGGGGCACAATGGCTCCGGATATTTAGTGACTCGTAGCTGGTTGTGAATCAAGTCTTAGGAGAGTATGAGGCGTGAGATGACCGAATGGCTAAGTACCTAGCCAAGGTCCAAATCTCAGGGCTTCATTCGAAGAGGTGCTAATTCAGCGGATCCCCAGAGAAGAAAATTCCCAACCAGATGCCCTTTCCAAATTGGCCTCCTCCTTCCTTTAAGGTCTCGAGCAGACCGTCCTGATTGAAGTGCTCCTAAGTGTAGCGCCCCGAATTTCTAATATAATATCTTAGAAAATACGTGGCACAATCCCAGCATCAACTTCAATGTAACATTAAACACAACCAACACCAATGAAATTTTCAACTTTTATTACAATAATCTTTTACATAGCACAGCGGAATTTAAAACATCTCAAATCAAAATTTTCTTTTATTCACAACACAGTCTTTTTACAACCTATTCTTACAAATTTACATAAAACTCTTTCAAATTAATTTATCTCAAAACTATCTCAAGCATCCAGCCTCCAAACTCTAAGCAACAACCTGCAACATATGAGGCTAGAGATGATCCCTAACCCCCAAAACTAAAGGGGTCAGCCATAAATGGTGTGAGTGACATAAAACAAATAGCATAAACGAACATTAAGCATGGATTCTTAAACAATATACACTAAACAAGAATATGTGAAGTAAGAAATGACAGAGAAACGTGAAAACATCAAGTGTAGCTTAACTAAGTGTTAGGTGTAGAAAAAATAGGAAAACCACATGCATAGAACCAAGTCAAGAAAACACAAATTCTATATGCGGACTCTCTAATGCGTACTTGTCGAAGTCTATGCATCCCACTCTACATAGGTTCGGTGCAAGCCCTTAACGTCTCCACATTATATTGTTCAATCCCCGCTATGCAACTAATCCTAACACGATGACTACTACGAAATAAAGATAAGCTGTGAGTGTTAGCCCATGTCCCGATAATTCTGGAGATAGATCCCACATCTCAGGTAATTTACCTGGATAATTCCGGAGATCATCCCACACCGAAACATTGACACCTCATCACATGAATACCACATGTGCGTCGCCTCGACCCCGATAATTTCGGAGATCAATCCCACACCGCAAGTAATTACCTGGATAATTCCGGAGATATATCTCACACCGCAGGTAATTTACCTGGATAATTCCGGAGATAGATCCCACACCGCAAGTAAGTTACTTGGATAATTCCGGAGATTAAATCCCACACCGAAAGCCATACTGAGGTACTTGACCCATGTTCCTGTAGAACCCCATATTTTCAAATATTATTTTAATTATTTGAAAATGAATTTAAATGATTTTTGGAGATTTAATTAATATTTTCTAAGAAATTTATCTTTCGTACACGTGCAATACACGTGCAAATGACTTTGTAGAAGTTTGAAAATTTAAGATTTCTTTATGAAAAATCATTATTTATTATTTAGAATTTATGTAGTATTTTTCCAGATTTTTCTGAAATTAATTGATACTATTTGCAATTTTTGAGAAAAGAAGGACTTATTTGCAAAATTGACATTTTCAAGGGTTGAAATGCAAAATTGGCATTCTGGACGTTTTGAGCAGTACTGGCTGAAGTTTAAAAGTATATTTTCTATTAGATCCTAATTTAAAGGAGTTTTATTGAATTTACAAGACTAATATATATATATATGAAAGTTGTGTTCTTGAAAGGATTATTTTGCAAATTGGGTAAAACCCTAATATTAATTCGGCATATATAAGGGATTTCTTTCCCAGCCGTCATTTACAAGAATATTCAGATTTTTGAAATTTGTTTGAGGAGCAAGAAGAGGCTTTTTGGATCTAGCAAGGAAGAGAGCTTTTGTGGAATTTCTTCAAATCAAAGGTGAGTGGTTTGTTTTTGTTTTGCTTGTTCTGTTTGTTTGTTGATTGATGAATGACGTGAGATCTGTCGTTTCTCTTTGTTTGGATCGTTATGATATTGTCTTGTTAGTCTCTTGGTGTGCATAAGATGGATCTTTTATTTTGATATGGATTATGAGAACACTTGTTGATATTTGGACCATATATGAGAAATTATCAAGAATTATTGAGGAAATGTTGATCTATGGAATCGTAGTATTGGAGAGCATGTTAAGAATTAATTATATTGTGATCGGATGATAAACATCTAGATCTTATGAATGTTTAGATCAGATTTGATTAAGAGTTGAAGAAGAAGTTTTGTCGAGAAACCCTAATGGAAGATTGTGGTTTAGATCTTGAGAAGTTGAGATTTGAGGAATTGATTAATGAGTAATGTATTCGTATTGGTGATTATTTTAAGAGTTATCATTGGCTTGTGTATGATCTATTGTGTGATAAACAATGAACCATGACTCTTTAGAGATATTCAGTTTAATTTTGTATTCAGACTTATTTTTGGAAAACTGTAGGCCATCAGTCGACTGGCCTTCTGTTCAGTCGACTGGTACGACGCTACTGATTAGCTTCAGTCTTTTGAGAATTGTTCTGGACAGTCGACTTGGACTATGTCAATCGACTGGTCTGCTGATTGTAATTTGTTTTGTCCCTTCGGGACAGTCGACCTGTGAACTTATCAGTCGACTTATATACTTAGAATATTTTGATGAGAATTAATTGTATTTGTCTCGGGGCAGTCGACTGATGACTTCCCAGACGACTGATTATGCCTTAGTTTATTTTTGTAAAATGTTGGAAAATTGTCCTCTGGACAGTCGACTTACCTTAGCATAAGTCGACTGATACTGAGGGATCTGTGTATTTGATTCTGAGATATTTGTTCAGTATTTGATTTTTGAGATATTTGTTCAGTATTTGATTTTGAGTTATTTGTTCAGTGTTTGATTTTGAGATGTTCAGTTAAGAACATGATTTTGAGATATTCAGTTGAGCCACTTGTTTAGTGGGAATTTGTTTAGATATTTGATTTTGAGTCTCTAGAGGTACGTGACCCTAGTATACCGGTGTTGAGTTATTTGTTGAGGCCCCTTTGAGGCGAATTTTCAGTTAATCATATTTTTAGTCCGGTGGGGTACACTACTCTAGGAGATTTTGTTCAGTAACCCAAATTAATAAGGACAGGCATTAGTAGTGTCATGACGAATGGGAACATGAGTTATGCACCTCAGTAAGACTTTAGATGTGAGACTTAATCTCCTGAATTATCCAAGTAGTTAACTTGAGATGTGGGATTTATCTCCTGAATTATCCAGGTAGTTAACCTGAGATGTGAGGTATATCTCCTGAATTATCCAAGTAATTATCTTGAGATGTGGGATTGAACTCCTGAATTATCAAGGTCGAGGCGACGCTTTTGTGGTATCCTTGTGATGATGAGACTATGTTTAGATGTGGGAAGACCTCCTGAATTATCCAGGGAAAATACCTGAGATGTGGGATCTATCTCCTGAATGATCAAACATGGGCAAATTATCATAGTTTATCTTCATCTCTTAGTAGTCATCGTTGTCAGCATTTAGTCATCATGTTTTCTTGACTCACTTTTCTGCATTTGGATTTCCTGCTTTCCCACACTTGACTTTTGGTTTTGGATATCACTTGTTGTTTACATTTCTTGCTATTTCACACTTTACACCTTTGGTTATTATTGGTTGGATACTATGATTTAAGTTCATTTATATTGTTGTTTGATTTTTATGCCACTCACACCATTTATGGCTGACCCCTTTAGTTTGGGGGTTAGGGTTCAACTCTAGCCTCACATGTTGCAGGTTATTGCTTAGAGTTGGAGATTAGATGCTTGAGTTAGCTTTTGGGATAAATGGACTATTAAGTGTTTGGTGTTAATTTGTAAAGACATGTTGAGCTAATTTTGAGTTGTTTAGTCTTCCGCTGTGATATGTAAAAGTTTTGTTGTAATAAATGTTGAAAATTCTAGTGGTGTTTGGTTGTGTTTATTATTATATTGAAGTGGATCACTGGGAATGTGCCACGTATTTTCTATGCTATTCATCTAGAAATTCGGGGCGCTACAGAGATTGGTATCGTAAAAGTTTTGTAGTAATAAATGTTGAAAATTCTAGTGGTGTTTGGTTGTGTTTATTGTTATATTGAAGTGGATCACTGGGAATGTGCCACGTATTTTCTATGCTATTCATCTAGAAATTCGGGGCGCTACAGAGATTAGAATCAGAGCTCTGCTTCAATGGTAATAATAGACATAGTAAGAAAACCAACCTAGGTGTGGACACTAGAGAGTGAGTACCTAGGTGTGGACATCAGAGTGTGAGTATCACATAGAGTTAAAATATGATGTTTGGTTTGAAATTATGATTTGAGATATGGTTATGGTTTTGCCATAGGGCATTGATATGAGTTTGAATTGAGTGTGTTGCTCTAACTTTACCCTCGTTTTGCAGTATTCAAAATGGTTGCACCCAGAGGTAGAAATGGTGTCAACAATGAGGATGGATCAGGTAGTTCTCAAGGAACGGGAATTGACCTAGAGGCTGAATTTGCTAAGGTGTACCAAACACAGAATACGTTGATGGCATTCAACGTGGCGCAACAGCAGCAAGCTCAGCAGCAACAGAATCCGCCGCCAAATCATGGAGCTGGACATGGATTGGTGAATGCCGACCCCATCAAGCAGATCGAATCCTTTAAGAGGATGAGGCCGCCAGTCTTTAAGGGGCAAGCTGATCCAACAGCAGCAGACGATTGGATTAGAAAGATGCAGACAATCTTCGAAGTGTCGGAGACTCCGGCAGCCAGTAAAGTGAAGTTAGCTTCGATGCAGCTCGAGAAAGATGCTGGTGTCTGGTGGGAGTCACTGAAGAGGAATTTGGGAGATCAGCAGCTGACATGGGAAGCTTTTCTGGAGGAGTTCAGAGATCGCTTCTTTCCTCTGGATGTACAAGAGAAGAAGGCGACCGAGTTCATGAACCTTCAGCAGGGCAGCATGACTGTTCGAGAGTATGAGACGAAGTTTGCTCAACTTTCGAGGTATGCACCAGAGTTGGTCATGGACGAAGCGAAGAAGGCCAAAAAGTTTGAGCAGGGCTTGAGGCCAAACTTGAGGTCAAGGATGGTTCCGTTGGGTATCAGAAGATTTGACAAGCTGGTCAGACGAGCAGCGATGACTGAGGAGGATATGGACCTATTTCAGAAGAAGCAGGATTCATGGAACCGGAACAAGAGGCCAGCATCGGGGCAGAGTGGGAAGGGATTCCCCGCGAAGCAGGCAAAGTTCAGTGGATCGGTGCAGAAGGCACCTGCAGCTCAGGGAGTGACCTGTTACTACTGCAAGGAGGTAGGACATTACAGGTCAGCATGTCCGAAGTTGGCAGAGCATATCTGTTCCCAGTGTGGGCAGACTGGACATTCCAAGCTCTGTTGTCCAAAATTGAAGGAAGATGGTTCGGGTGGAAGCAAATTCCCGAAGAGGCAAGGGCGAGTATTTGCATTGACCGAGGAGGATGCGAAAAACTCGGAAGATGTAATACAGGGTATGCAGGAATTTTGATTTCTTTCATTTTTGAATCAGTGTAATGAATAAAACTTTTATTTTAGAACAATTTAAGATTGAGTATCATTCTTATTGTAACAGGAGTTGTTTTAATAAATGGAATAAAAGCAAAGGTTTTGTTTGACACTGGTTCATCGCATACATTTGTATCGCCAAGTTTTGCAAAGATCTTAGGTTTGGAGCCTAAGTTATTTCCGGGCAGGATTTTGTCGGTGGCAACGCCGTCAGGTGAAGAGCTGATTGCGGATCGATATTACGAGGGCTGTGATATCGAGATTGGTGGAAGGGTGTTCGGCATCGACTTGATCGAGCTACAAGTGTTGGGAGTGGATGTCATCATAGGCATCGATTGGATGGCTATATATGATGCCACAATTGATTGCAAGCAGAAGGAGGTGTTGGTGAAAGCACCAAGTGGACCTGCAGTAACTTTCCAAGGGAAGAAGAAGATCCCGAAGGTGGCTGCAATGGTATCTAAGATGACAATCTCAGATGAAGTCAAGGGCATTCCGGTTGTTCGAAATTTTTCTCAGGTGTTCCTGGATGATTTTCCAGGATTACCGCCGCAGAGAGATGTAGAGTTTTGCATCAATGTTCAGCCAGAAAGTGCGCCGATTTCCAAGGCTCCATACAGGATGGCACCTGTAGAGCAAGATGAAGTGAAGAAGCAGATTGAGGAGCTTTTGAGCAAAGGGCTTATCAGACCGAGTTCTTCTCCGTGGGGAGCGCCAGTGTTGTTGGTCAAGAAGAAGGATGGGTCAATGAGGATGTGCATTGACTATCGGGAGTTGAATAGGGTGACTATTCAGAACAAGTACCCACTGCCGCGGATTGATGATTTGTTCGACAGGCTTCGAGGAGCAGCGGTGTTTTCGAAGATTGATTTGAGATCGGGATATCATCAGGTTCGAGTCAAGGAGGAAGATGTGAGTAAGACAGCGTTCAGGACTCGTCATGGGCTGTATGAATTTTTGGTGATGCCATTCGGGTGGACGAATGCGCCAGCAGTTTTCATGGATATGATGAATCGGGTGTTGAGACCGTTCATTGATTCCTTCGTAGTGGTCTTCATCGATGATATCTTGGTATATTCGAAGTCGGAAGAGGATCATTCGACGCACTTGACAGCGGTGTTACAGACGTTGCAGAAGCACAGTTTGTATGCCAAATCGTCGAAGTGTGAATTCTGGAAGTCTGAGGTAGCTTTCCTTGGCCATATTCTTTCTAAGGAGGGAGTGGCTACTGATCCTCAGAAAGTGGAAGCAGTGAAGGATTGGCCCAGGCCGACGTCAGTGAAGGAAGTCAGAAGCTTCTTGGGATTAGCTGGGTACTACAGGAGATTTATTCAGGGGTATTCTCATATTGCAGTTCTATTGGCAGGTTTGACCCGGAAGAATGTGGCATTTGTATGGACCGATAAGTGCGAAGAGAGTTTCCTTGAGTTAAAGGAAAGGTTGACTACCGCACCTATATTGGCATTGCCGCAAGCTGGGAAGGATTATGATATCTACAGCGATGCATCTCTCAGAGGTTTGGGTTGTGTCTTGATGCAAGAAGGCAAGGTCATTGCTTATGGTTCGAGGCAGTTGCGTCCGCATGAGAAGAATTATCCGACGTGACGCATGATTTGGAGCTAGCAGCTATCATCTATGCCTTGAAGCTATAGAGGCATTATGTTTATGGTGAGAAGGTCAATATGTACACTGACCACAAGAGCCTGAAGTACATTTATCAGCAGAGGGATTTGAATCTTCGGCAGAGAAGGTGGTTGGAGGTATTGGAAGACATTCGTCCTGAGATCAAGTATCATCCGGGCAAGGCGAATGTAGTGGCTGATGGACTTAGCAGGAAGAGTAGTCTATCGAGATTGATCACTACTCGAAGGGAGTTGGCAGCAGAGATCGACCAGGCAGGTATCGAGGTGGTACTGCGAGGTTTAGAGGCATCTTTGGCTCAGTTGAGGCTGTAGTCGTCCTTGAGAGAGAAGATTGTGGAAGGTCAGAGATCAGATTCAGAGATCCAGAAGATGTTGCAGCAGGTTTCAGAAGGCAAGTTATCAGAATTTCGTGTCCAAGATGGAGTTCTTTGGATGGGAGAGAGGTTGTGTGTTCCAGATAATGCAGAGTTGAGGGAGAGTATCTTGCAGGAAGCACACAGTACATTGTTATCAGTTCATCCAGGAGGTACGAAGATGTACAGGGACATCAAACCACATTTTTGGTGGTCTGGTATGAAGCGGGATGTAGCAGATTTTGTGGCAAGGTGTCTGACTTGTCAGCAGATCAAGGCAGAAAATCAGAGACCTGGAGGTTTGTTACAGCCGTTACCCATTCCGGAGTGGAAGTGGGAGAATATCAGCATGGATTTCATCCCGGGTTTACCAAGGAGTTCGAAGGGCAATGACTCGATTTGGGTTGTTGTGGACCGATTGACTAAGTCGGCACATTTTCTAGCCATGAAGATTACTTGGTCGATGGAGAAATTGGCTGAGTTGTACATTGGAGAGATTGTGAGACTTCGTGGAGTTCCTGTGTCGATTGTTTCTGACAGAGATCCAAGGTTTACTTCGAGGTTTTGGAAGAGTCTACAAGCAGCTTTAGGCACCAGGACTGATTTCAGTACAGCATTTCATCCGCAGACAGATGGTCAGACGGAGAGGGTGAATCGAGTGCTGAAAGATATGTTGAGAGCTTCTGTTATGGACTTCAGTGGTAGTTGGGAGCGATACTTGGCATTGGTTGAGTTTGCTTATAACAACAGTTACCATGCAAGTATTGGGATGGCACCGTATGAGGCTTTGTACGGGCGGAGGTGCAGGACACCTGTATGTTGGTATGAGGTTGGCGAGAGACAGATGTATGGTCCTGAGATCGTGCAGCAGACGTCAGAGCAGATTGAGCTGATTCGCAAGAGATTGGATGAAGCTCAGAGTCGGCAGAAGAGTTATGCTGACACTCGACGGAGAGATTTGGAGTTTGAAGTTGGGGATGCAGTTTTCCTCAAGGTTTCTCCGACCAGAGGAGTGATCAGATTTGGTAAGGGAGGCAAGTTGGCTCCGAGGTATATTGGACCGTATAGGATCGTGGAGAGGATTGGCAAGACAGCATACAGACTGAAACTTTCTGAGGAGTTAGCGCAAGTACATGATGTGTTTCATGTGTCGCTATTAAGGAAGTATGTGGCCGACCAGAATCATCAGTTGGTAGAGGTTCCCGAAGATCTACAGGTGAACTTGAGCTACAAGGAACGGCCTGTTGAGATCGTTGATCGTAGGGAGAAAGTCCTTAGGAGTAAGGTGATACCTATGGTCAAAGTGTTGTGGAAGAATCAACAGTTCGAGGAGGCTACTTGGGAGTCAGAGGATCGCATGCTGAAGGAATTTCCTGAATTGTTTGTATGAGTGTATTTCTTGTATGTGATGAGAATTCTTTGGATAATTGTGCTATTGACTGATATATGATATATGATGTATTCTTTTGTTTTGATTGTGATGTTATAAGAAATTGTTTGAATTATGTTCTATATATATGAAACACCGTTTTCTTTGTTTAGTATGTGTTTGGACTCATTAGTAGTAGTTCTGAGGACAGAACTCTTCTAAGGAGGGAGTGATGTAGAACCCCATATTTTCAAATATTATTTTAATTATTTGAAAATGAATTTAAATGATTTTTGGAGATTTAATTAATATTTTCTAAGAAATTTATCTTTCGTACACGTGCAATACACGTGCAAATGACTTTGTAGAAGTTTGAAAAATTAAGATTTCTTTATGAAAAATCATTATTTATTATTTAGAATTTATGTAGTATTTTTCCAGATTTTTCTGAAATTAATTGATACTATTTGCAATTTTTGAGAAAAGAATGACTTATTTGCAAAATTGACATTTTCAAGGGTTGAAATGCAAAATTGGCATTCTGGACGTTTTGAGCAGTACTGGCTGAAGTTTAAAAGTATATTTTCTATTAGATCCTAATTTAAAGGAGTTTTATTGAATTTACAAGACTAATATATATATATATATGAAAGTTGTGTTCTTGAAAGAATTATTTTGCAAATTGGGTAAAACCCTAATATTAATTCGGCATATATAAGGGATTTCTTTCCCAGCCGTCATTTACAAGAATATTCAGATTTTTGAAATTTGTTTGAGGAGCAAGAAGAGGCTTTTTGGATCTAGCAAGGAAGAGAGCTTTTGTGGAATTTCTTCAAATCAAAGGTGAGTGGTTTGTTTTTGTTTTGCTTGTTCTGTTTGTTTGTTGATTGATGAATGACGTGAGATCTGTCGTTACTCTTTGTTTGGATCGTTATGATATTGTCTTGTTAGTCTCTTGGTGTGCATAAGATGGATCTTTTATTTTGATATGGATTATGAGAACACTTGTTGATATTTGGACCATATATGAGAAATTATCAAGAATTATTGAGGAAATGTTGATCTATGGAATCGTAGTATTGGAGAGCATGGTAAGAATTAATTATATTGTGATCGGATGATAAACATCTAGATCTTATGAATGTTTAGATCAGATTTGATTAAGAGTTGAAGAAGAAGTTTTGTCGAGAAACCCTAATGGAAGATTGTGGTTTAGATCTTGAGAAGTTGAGATTTGAGGAATTGATTAATGAGTAATGTATTCGTATTGGTGATTATTTTAAGAGTTATCATTGGCTTGTGTATGATCTATTGTGTGATAAACAATGAACCATGACTCTTTAGAGATATTCAGTTTAATTTTGTATTCAGACTTATTTTTGGAAAACTGTAGGCCGTCAGTCGACTGGCCTTCTGTTCAGTCGACTGGTACGACGCTACTGATTAGCTTCAGTCTTTTGAGAATTGTTCTGGACAGTCGACTTGGACTATGTCAGTCAACTGGTCTGCTGATTGTAATTTGTTTTGTCCCTTCGGGATAGTCGACCTGTGAACTTATCAGTCGACTTATATACTTAGAATATTTTGATGAGAATTAATTGTATTTGTCTCGGGGCAGTCGACTGATGACTTCCCAGACGACTGATTATGCCTTAGTTTATTTTTGTAAAATGTTGGAAAATTGTCCTCTGGACAGTCGACTTACCTCAGCATAAGTCGACTGATACTGAGGGATCTGTGTATTTGATTCTGAGATATTTGTTCAGTATTTGATTTTTGAGATATTTGTTCAGTATTTGATTTTGAGTTATTTGTTCAGTGTTTGATTTTGAGATGTTCAGTTAAGAACATGATTTTGAGATATTCAGTTGAGCCACTTGTTTAGTGGGAATTTGTTTAGATATTTGATTTTGAGTCTCTAGAGGTACGTGACCCTAGTATACCGGTGTTGAGTTATTTGTTGAGGCCCCTTTGAGGCGAATTTTCAGTTAATCATATTTTTAGTCCGGTGGGGTACACTACTCTAGGAAATTTTGTTCAGTAACCCAAATTAATAAGGACAGGCATTAGTAGTGTCATGACGAATGGGAACATGAGTTATGCACCTCAGTAAGACTTTAGATGTGAGACTTAATCTCCTGAATTATCCAAGTAGTTAACTTGAGATGTGGGATTTATCTCCTGAATTATCCAGGTAGTTAACCTGAGATGTGAGGTATATCTCCTGAATTATCCAAGTAATTATCTTGAGATGTGGGATTGAACTCCTGAATTATCAAGGTCGAGGCGTTGCTTTTGTGGTATCCTTGTGATGATGAGACTATGTTTAGATGTGGGAAGACCTCCTGAATTATCCAGGGAAAATACCTGAGATGTGGGATCTATCTCCTGAATGATCAAACATGGGCAAATTATCATAGTTTATCTTCATCTCTTAGTAGTCATCGTTGTCAGCATTTAGTCATCATGTTTTCTTGACTCACTTTTCTGCATTTGGATTTCCTGCTTTCCCACACTTGACTTTTGGTTTTGGATATCACTTATTGTTTACATTTCTTGCTATTTCACACTTTACACCTTTGGTTATTATTGGTTGGATGCTATGATTTAAGTTCATTTATATTGTTGTTTGATTTTTATGCCACTCACACCATTTATGGCTGACCCCTTTAGTTTGGGGGTTAGGGTTCAACTCTAGCCTCACATGTTGCAGGTTATTGCTTAGAGTTGGAGATTGGATGCTTGAGTTAGCTTTTGGGATAAATGGACTATTAAGTGTTTGGTGTTAATTTGTAAAGACATGTTGAGCTAATTTTGAGTTGTTTAGTCTTCTGCTGTGATATGTAAAAGTTTTGTTGTAATAAATGTTGAAAATTCTAGTGGTGTTTGGTTGTGTTTATTGTTATAATTAAGTGGATCACTGGGAATGTGCCACGTATTTTCTATGCTATTCATCTAGAAATTCGGGGCGCTACAGAGATTGGTATCGTAAAAGTTTTGTTGTAATAAATGTTGAAAATTCTAGTGGTGTTTGGTTGTGTTTATTGTTATATAGAAGTGGATCACTGGGAATGTGCCACGTATTTTCTATGCTATTCATCTAGAAATTCGGGGCGCTACAGTTCCCGTTCATAATATCACCACTAGTGCCTGTCCTTATTATTCTTGGGTTACTTAATTACTCAACGAATCTCCTAGAGTTGGTGTACCCTACCAGACTTAACTCAAAACTGAATAACTGAAATGCCTCAACAGGCCTCAACAAAAGAACTCAACACCAGTATGCTAGGGTCACACACATGCTCTAGAGACTCAACTCAAATATCTTAACCATACTCACATCTGAAACTGCTCAACTTAGCATCTTGAAATCATATGTTTAATAGAAGATAAAGTACAGCTTAAAACATTTGAAGAATAAATCATTTGAGGGAAACATTCCAACTAACGAGAACACATCAGAACCAGTCGACTAATATTGTAGTAAGTCGACTGTCCAGAGGGAAAATATCATGATTTTAAGAAAATACGTTTAAGTATTATAAGTTGGCTTATAAAGATCATAAGTCGACTTACCAGATCATAAGTTGACTTATAAAAAAACATAAGTCGACTTACCAGATCATAAGTTGACTTATAAAAACATAAGTCGACTTACCAGAGAGAAATTCCAGAAATCTTTAAGAAAATATTCTAAGTGTTATAAGTCGATTTGCAAAAGTCATAAGTTGACTGTCCAGAACGGATTTTCAAGAAAACTGAAGATCTAGCATCTGGGTCGTGCCAGTCGACTGAAAGGTCTGACAGTCGACTATCGGCCTACAGTCTGCCTAATTTTGGTTGTACATGATAATCCAAATTAGAGTTTTCTAAAAGAAATCATTGTTTATGAAAATAGTTCGTATTCAGGTAAAAATGACAATCTCAAAGTATCCTCAGATTGGATACATTACTCAAATCAACCCATGTCTCAAAACACAAGTTCTCATGTTCTAAATTTCTAATTCTTCCATTAGGGTTTCTCAATACTGAATTTCTTTCACAACTCAAAACCAAAATCTGATTTGTATCCACGAGATCCAGATGTTCATCCATCCAATCCCTTATTATCATAACCATACTCATATCTTAAACATGCTTTCTAGCAATACAAATTTATAAACCAAGATCTATTAAACATTCATAGATTTCACATACATAATACGACAACAATCATTGCATCGCTCAAACAAACATGTCCAAACAAACTACGGAACGATCATTCACATAAGTCGAAACAACAACCAAATCTACAACATTCACATAAAGCAAACAACAAACAATTTTACATCACTCACCTTGGAAACGACGAGATCCAACAATAAAGTCTTTCCTTTGCGAGATCCAAAACTTCCTCTTGATCCTCCAAAAATATCACAAAATTCTATACTGTGCAGCGAATGACGGCTGCAAATTCTTTTTAAATATCTGAAATGAAGTTTAGGGTTTTACCCACTTTTGCAAAATAATCCCTTCAAAATACAACTTTATATATATAGCTCTATTCTTGGAATTTCAATAAAATTCATTTAAATTAGGATTTAAAAGTAAAATATAATCCTAAATCTCAACCGGTACTGTTCAAAATATCCAGAAAATACCTTTTACATTTTAACCCCTAAAAATGACAAATTTGCTAAAATGTCTTTCTTTTCTCAAAATTTGCAAATAGTTCCAATTAATTTCATAAAAATCTAGAAAAATACTAAAAAAATCCCAAATATTAAATAATAATTTTTCATGAAGAAAACTTGACTTTCAAACTTCTCAAGAAAGCATTTGCACGTGTTTTGCACGTGTAAAAAGATAATTTTTTCTGAAAATGTTCATAAATTCTCCAAAAATCATTTTAGTCATTTATAAACCTTTAAAAATAATATTTTAAAAATACGGGGTTCTACATCACTCCCTCCTTAGAAGAGTTCTGTCCTCAGAACTACTACTAATGAGTCCAAACCACATACCAACAAGGGGAAACAATATCTCATAAATAGAACATAGTCCAAATAATTGCATACGACAACACAATCAAAATAGAAGGAATACAACTTAACTCAATCAATGGTACAAACATTCAAAAGAATCACAATCACATAAAAGAAATACACTCATACAAAAAGCTCAGGGAAATCCTTCTGCATGCGATCCTCTGGCTCCCAAGTAGCCTCCTCGAACTACTGATTCCTCCACAACACCTTGACCATAGGTATCTTCTTGCTCCTAAGAACTTTCTCCCTACGATCAACGATCTCAACAGGTCGTTCCTTGTAACTCAAGTTCACCTGTAGATCTTCAGGAATCTCTACCAACTAATGATTCTGATCTGGCACATACTTCCTCAATAACGACACATGGAACACATCATGCACTTGTGCCAACTCCTCTGGAAGCTTCAATCTATATATTGTCTTGCCAATCCGCTTCATGATCCTGTATGGCCCAATATACCTTGGCGCCAACTTGCCTCCCTTACCAAACCTGATCACTCCTTTGGTCGGAGAAACCTTGAGAAAAACTGCATCCCCAACCTCAAACTCCAAGTCTCTTTGTCGAGTATCAGCATAACTCTTCTGCCGACTCTGAGCCTCGACCAACCTCTTGCGAATCAGCTCAATCTGTTCTGACGTCTGCTGTACAATCTCAGGACCATACATCTGCCTCTCGCCAACCTCGTACCAACAAACAGGTGTCCTGCACCTCCGCCCGTATAAAGCCTCATACGGTGCCATCCCGATACTCGCATGGTAACTGTTGTTATAAGAAAACTCAACCAATGCCAAGTATCTCTCCCAACTACCACCGAAATCCATAACACAAGCCCTCAACATGTCTTCCAGCACTCGATTCACCCTCTCCGTCTGACCATCGGTCTGTGGATGAAAAGCGGTACTGAAATCAGTTCTAGTGCCTAAAGCTGCTTGTAGGCTCTTCCAAAACCTTGAAGTGAACCTTACATCTCTGTCGGATACAATCGACACAGGAACTCCATGAAGTCTCACAATTTCACTAATGTACAACTCAGCCAATTTCTCCATCGACCAAGTAATCTTCATGGCTAGAAAGTGAGCCGACTTAGTCAAACGGTCCACAATAACCCAAATCGAGTCATTGCCCTTCAAACTCCTCAGCAAACCCGTGATGAAATCCATACTGATATTCTCTCATTTCCACTCCGAAATGGGCAGCGGCTGTAACAAACCTCCAGGTCTCTGATTTTCTGCTTTGATCTGCTGACAAGTCAGACACCTTGCCACGAAATCTGCCACATCCCTCTTCATACCAGACCACCAAAAGTGTTGTTTGATGTCCCTGTACATCTTCGTGCCTCCAGGATGTACTAACAACAAGGTACTGTGTGCTTCCTGCAAGATACTATCTCTCAAATCTGCATTATCTGGAACACACAACCTCTCACCCAACCAAAGAATTCCATCTTGGACACGAAACTCTGATAGTTTGCCCTCTGAAACCTGTTGCAACATCTTCTGAATCTCTGAGTCTGATTTCTGACCTTCTACAATTCTCTCTCTCAAGGAAGGTTGCAGCCTCAACTGAGCCAAAGATGCTCCTAAACCCTGCAGCACCACCTTGATACCTGCCTGATCGATCTCTGCTGCCAACTCACTTCGAGTAGTGATCAAACTTGATAAAATACTCTTCCTGCTAAGCCCATCCGCCACCACATTCGCCTTGCCCGGATGATACTTGATCTCAGGACGAATGTCTTCCAAAACTTCCAACCACCTTCTCTGCCGAAGATTTAGATCCTTCTGTTGATAAATGTACTTCAGGCTCTTGTGGTCAGTGTACATGTTAACCTTCTCACCATAAACATAATGCCTCCACTGCTTCAAGGCATAAATGATAGCTGCTAGCTCCAAATCATGCGTCGGATAATTCTTCTCATGTAGATGCAATTGCCTCGAACCGTAAGCAATAACCTTGCCTTCTTGCATCAAGACACAACCCAAACCTCTGAGAGACGCATCACTGAAGATATCATAATCCTTCCCAGCTTGTGGCAAAGCTAAGATAGGTGCAGTAGTCAACCTCTCCTTTAATTCAAGGAAACTCTCCTCACACTTATCAGTCCATGAAAATGCCACATTCTTCCGGGTCAAACCTGTCAAAGGAACTGCAATCTAAGAATAACCCTGGATGAATCTCCTGTAGTAACCAGCTAAACCCAAGAAACTTCTGACTTCCTTTACAGACGTTGGCCTGGGCCAATCCTTCACTGCTTCAACTTTCTGAGGATCAGTGGCCACTCCCTCCTTAGAAAGGATATGACCAAGGAAAGCTACCTCAAATTTTCAAAACTCACACTTCGAAAACTTGGCATACAAGCTATGCTCCTGCAATTTCTGTAATACCGCTGTCAAGTGCATAGAATGCTCCTCCTCTGACTTCGAATACACCAAAATATCATCGATGAAAACCACCACGAAGGAGTCAATAAATGGCCTCAAAATCCGATTCATCATATCCATGAATACTGCTGGCGCATTCGTTAACCCGAATGGCATCACCAAAAACTCATAGAGTCCATGTCGAGTCCTGAAAGTTGTCTTACTCACATCTTCCTCCTTGACTCGTACCTGATGATACCCTGATCTCAAATCAATCTTCAAAAACACAGCTGCTCCTCAAAGCCTATCGAACAAATCATCAATCCGCGGAGTGGATACTTGTTCTGAATAGTCACCCTATTCAACTCCCGATAGTCAATGCACATCCTCATTGACCCATCCTTCTTCTTGACTAACAGCATTGGCGCTCCCCACGGAGAGGAACTCGGCCTAATAAGCCCCTTGCTCAACAGCTCCTCAATCTGCTTCTTCACTTCGTCCTGCTCTACAGGTGCCATCCTGTACGGAGCCTTAGAAATCGACGCGCTCCCCGGCTGAACATTGATGCAAAACTCCACATCTCTCTGCAGCGGTAATCCTGGAAAATCTTCCAAGAACACCTTAGGAAAATCTCTGACAACTGGAATGCCCTTGACTTCATCTGAAATTGCCATCTTGGATACCATTGCAGCCACCTTCGGAATCTTCTTCTTCCCTTGGAAAGTCACTGCGGGTCCACCTGGTGCTTTCACCAACACCTCCTTCTGCTTGCATTCAACTGTGGCATCATATACTGCCATCCAATCAATGCCCACGATGACATCCACACCCAATACTTGTAGCTCGATCAAATCAATGCCGAACAACCTCCCACCAATCTCGATATCACAGCCCTCGTAATATCGATCCGCAATCAACTCTTCACCTGACGGCGTTGCCACCGACAAAACCCTACCTGGAAAAAACTTAGGTTCCACACCTAAGATCCTTGCAAAATTTGGCGATACAAAAGTATTTGATGAACCAGTATCAAATAAAACCCTTGCCTTTATTCCATTAATTAAAACAATTCCTGTTACAAGAAGAGTGATGCTCAATCTCCAATTGTTCTCAAATAAACGTTTTACTTATTACATTGATTAAAATAAAATCAAAACTCTTGCATACCCTGTATTACATCTTCCGAGTTACCCGCGTCCTCCTCGGTTAATGCAAATACTCGCCCTTGCCTCTGGAATTTGCTTCCACCTGAAGCATCCTTCCTCAATTGTGGACAATAGGGCTTAGAATGTCCTGCCTGCCCACACTGGGAACAAATCTGCTTTGCCAACTTCGGACATGCTGACCTGTAATGACCTGCCTCCTTGCAGTAATAACAAGTCACTCCCTGAGTTGCAGGTGCCTTCTGCACCGGATCACTGAACTTGATCTGCTTCGCTGGGAATCCCTTCCCACTCTGACCTGATGCTGGCCTCTTGTTCCGGTTCCATGTATCTTGCCTCTTCTGGAACTGGTCCATGTCCTCCTCAGTCATAGCTGCTCTTCTGACCAGCTTGTCGAACCTCCTTATGCCCAACGGGATCATTCTCGACCTCAAGTTTGGCCTCAAGCCCTGCTCAAACTTCTTGGCCTTCTTCGCCTCATCAACGACCAACTCTGGTGCATACCTCGAAAGCTGAGCGAACTTGGTCTCATACTCTCGCACGGTCATGCTGCCCTGCTGTAGATTCAGGAACTCTGTCGCCTTCTTCTCCTGAATATCTAGGGGAAAGAAGCGATCCTTGAATTCCTCCAGAAAAGCTTCCCAAGTCATTGGATGGTCTCCCAGTCCTCTTCAGCAATTCCCACCAGACACCAGCGTCATTTTCCAGCTGCATCGTAGCCAACTTCACCTTATTGGCTACCGGAGTCTCCGATACCTCGAAGATTGTCTCCATCCTCCTAATCCAATCATCAGCTGCGGTTGGATCAGATTTCCCCTCAAAAACTGGCGGCCTCATCCTCTTGAACGACTCGATCTGCTTGATAGGATCGGCGTTAATCAATTCCTGTCCAGCTCCATGATTTTGCTGCTGATTCTGCTGTTGATTCTGCTGTTGATTCTGACTTTGCGCCAAATTAAATGCTATTAGCGCAATCAGAGTCTGATACACCTTGGCGAATTCAGCCTCAAGATCGATTCCAGTTCTTCGAGAACTACCAGATCCATCCTCATTGTTACCACCATTCCTGGGCCTGGGTGCAACCATACTGAATACTGCAAAACGAGGGAAAAGTTAGAGCACCACACACAATTCAAACTCACATCAATATCCTTTGGCAAAAACTCAATTGTATCCCAAAGGTAAAATATCATGTTACAGTTCTATGTGATACTCACTCTTTAATGTCCACACCTAGGTACTCACACTCTAGTGTCCACACCTAGGTTATTTTTATGCCATGTTTATTATTACTATTGAAGCATGCTCTGATACCAATCTCTGTAGCGCCCCGAATTTCTAATATAATATCTTAGAAAATACGTGGCACAATCCCAGCATCAACTTCAATGTAACATTAAACACAACCAACACCAATGAAATTTTCAACTTTTATTACAATAATCTTTTACATAGCACAGCGGAATTTAAAACATCTCAAATCAAAATTTTCTTTTATTCACAACACAGTCTTTTTACAACACTGTTCTTACAAATTTACACAAAACTCTTTCAAATTAATTTATCTCAAAACTATCTCAAGCATCCAGCCTCCAAACTCTAAGCAACAACCTCCAACACATGAGGCTAGAGATGATCCCTAACCCCCAAAACTAAAGGGGTCAGCCATAAATGGTGTGAGTGACATAAAACAAACAGCATAAACGAACATTAAGCATGGATTCTTAAACAACATACACTAAACAAGAATATGTGAAGTAAGAAATGACAGAGAAACATGAAAACATCAAGTGTAGCTTAACTAAATGTTAGGTGTAGAAAAAACAGGAAAACCACATGCGTAGAACCAAGTCAAGAAAACACAAATTCTATATGCGGACTCTCTAATGTGTACATATCGAAGTCTATGCATCCCACTCTACATAGGTTCGGTACAAGCCCTTAACGTCTCCACATTATATTGTTCAATCCCCACTATGCAACTAATCCTAACACGATGACTACTACGAAATAAAGATAAGCTGTGAGTGTTAGCCCATGCCCCGATAATTCTGGAGATAGATCCCACATCTCAGGTAATTTACCTGGATAATTCCGGAGATCATCCCACATCGAAACATTGACACCTCATCACATGAATACCACATGTGCGTCGCCTCGACCCCGATAATTCCGGAGATCAATCCCACATCGTAAGTAATTACCTGGATAATTCCGGAGATATATCTCACACCGCAGGTAATTTACCTGGATAATTCCGGAGATAGATCCCACACCGTAAGTAAGTTACTTGGATAATTCCGGAGATTAAATCCCATGCCGAAAGCCATACTGAGGTACTTGACCCATGTTCCCGTTCATCATATCACCACTAGTGCTTGTCCTTATTATTCTTGGGTTACTTAATTACTCAACGAATCTCCTAGAGTTAATGTACCCTACCAGACTTAACTCAAAACTGAATAACTGAAATGCTTCAATAGGCCTCAACAAAAGAACTCAACACCGGTATGCTAGGGTCACACACATGCTCTAGAGACTCAACTCAAATATCTTAACCATACTCACATCTGAAACTGCTCAACTTAGCATCTTGAAATCATATATTTAATAGAAGATAAAGTATAGCTTAAAACATTTGAAGAATAAATCATTTGAGGGAAACATTCCAACTAACGAGAACACATCAGAACCAGTCGACTAATACTGTAGTAAGTCGACTGTCCAGAGGAAAAATTTCATGATTTTAAGAAAATACGTTTAAGTATTATAAGTTGGCTTATAAAGATCATAAGTCGACTTACCAGATCATAAGTTGACTTATAAAAAAACATAAGTCGACTAACCAGATCATAAGTTGACTTATTAAAAACATAAGTCGACTTACCAGAGAGAAATTCCAGAAATCTTTAAGAAAATATTCTAAGTGTTATAAGTCGACTTGCAAAAGTCATAAGTCGACTATCCAGAACGGATTTTCAAGAAAACTGAAGATCTAGCAGCTAGGTCGTGCCAGTCGACTGAAAGGTCTGACAGTCGACTGTCGGCCTACAGTCTGCCTAATTTTGGTTGTACATGATAATCCAAATTAGAGTTTTCTAAAAGAAATCATTGTTTATGAAAATAGTTCGTATTCAGGTAAAAATGACAATCTCAAAGTATCCTCAGATTGGATACATTACTCAAATCAACCCATGTCTCAAAACTCAAGTTCTCATGTTCTAAATTCCTAATTCTTCCATTAGGGTTTCTCAATACTGAATTTCTTTCACAACTCAAAACCAAAATCTGATTTGTATCCATGAGATCCAGATGTTCATCCATCCAATCCCTTATTATCATAACCATACTCATATCTTAAACATGCTTTCTAGCAATACAAATTTATAAACCAAGATCTACTAAACATTCATAGATTTCACATACATAATACGACAACAATCATTGCATCGCTCAAACAAACATGTCCAAACAAACTACGGAACGATCATTCACATAAGTCGAAACAACAACCAAATCTACAACATTCACATAAAGCAAACAACAAACAATTTTACATCACTCACCTTGGAAACGACGAGATCCAACAATAAAGTCTCTCCTTTGCGAGATCCAAAACTTCCTCTTGATCCTCCAAAAATATCACAAAATTCTATATTGTGCAGCGAATGACGGCTGCAAATTCTTTTTAAATATCCGAAATGAAGTTTAGGGTTTTACCCACTTT
Source organism: Hemerocallis citrina (assembly GCA_017893485.1). NCBI lineage: Eukaryota > Viridiplantae > Streptophyta > Magnoliopsida > Asparagales > Asphodelaceae > Hemerocallis > Hemerocallis citrina. Next base: position 204,801,193 of record CM030363.1, on the reverse strand, counting down.
TGCAAAATAATCCCTTCAAAATATAACTTTATATATATAGCTCTATTCTTGGAAATTCATTTAAATTAGGATTTAAAAGTAAAATATAATCCTAAATATCAATCGGTACTGTTCAAAACGTCCAGAAAATACCTTTTACATTTTAACCCCTAAAAATGACAAATTTGCAAAAAGGTCCTTCTTTTCTCAAAATTTGCAAATAGTTCCAATTAATTTCAGAAAAATCTGGAAAAATACTAAATAAATCCCAAATTTTAAATAATGATTTTTCATGAAGAAAACTTGACTTTCAAACTTCTCAAGAAAGCATTTGCACGTGTTTTGCATGTGTAAAAAGATAAATTTTTCTGAAAATGTTCATAAATTCTCCAAAAATCATTTTAGTCATTTATAAACCTTTAAAAATAATATTTTAAAAATAAGGGGTTCTACACTAAGACCGAGCATAGAAGAAGAAACTCCCGACTCGATGGAGTCGCTGCCCGTCCAACTTCAAGACAACTGGATGAAACCTCTGATAAAATTTCTAAGAGATGGCCTCCTCCCCGAAGACCCTAAGGAAGCTCGTCGAGTCCGAACGAGAGCGGAGCGATACACCCTTATTGAAGGAGTCTTGTACAAATGCTCTTACACCCAAGTAGACGGCCGACCATACTTGAGGTGCCTCTCCCTGGAAGAAGCCTCATATGCCTTACAAGAGCTCCACGAAGGTATAGGCAGAGCACATTCAGGGTCAAGGTCCCTTGCCAGGAAAGTGTTGAACTATGGGTACTTCTAGCCTACCCTCCTTCAAGATGCCGAACGACATGTTCGGCAATGCAGCTCCTGTCAACAGTACTCCAACATTCATCGCCTACCTCAAGCACAACTCATCTCTCTATCAAGTTTGATCCCTTTCGCAATGTGGGGAATGGATTTACTAGGCCCATTCCCGCTGGCTCCCGGTCAACTCAAGTTTCTAGTCGTGGCAATCGACTACTTCTCAAAGTGGATAGAGGTCGAGCCTTTGTCTACGATCACTGAGAACAAAGTGCTGCAGTTCTTCTGGAAAAGTGTAATCTGTAGGTTCGGCGTGCCCTGGGTCCTAATAATAGATAATGGAACACAATTCACGGGGGCCGCATTCCGATCTCTATGTGAAGACCTCGCCATTCAGCAATGCTTCTCCTTCGTCTCCCATCCTCAATCAAATGGCCAAGTGAAAAATGCCAACCGACAGATCCTCTCCAGTATCAAGAAGAGGCTGGATAGATCGGCCAAAGGCTTGTGGGCGGAGCAGCTCCCTAACGTACTGTGGAACTACCGCACTACGAAACGGACCCCCACAGGTGAGTCGCCGTTCAATCTCACCTATGGGTCCAAAGCTGTGATCCCCTTGGAAGTAGGCCTACCATCTCCTCGCCTTATGGCCTATGAAGAAGAGCAGAATGCCAGAGAACTTCGGGCAAATTTGGACTTGGTTGATGAGCTTTGTGAAAGAGCTTCAATTCGCCAGCAGAATTACCGAAGAAGAATTGAGCAGGCTTACAACAAAGGGGTCCGTCCCACCAATCTCAAGGAAGGGGACTTGGTCCTCAGAAAACTAGCTATCTCCTTTCCCAGCCAAAAGAGTAAGCTAGCCCCGAATTGGGAAGGACCCTACAAGATCGTCAAGGTAGTTCGGCCCGAAGCATACCGTCTTGAAGACCTTGAAGGCAGAGAGATTCCCAGGACTTGGAATGCCGACCATCTATTGAAGTACCAAGAGAGTGCCTGAACGCCTCTCTAAGTACCGTCAGATGTCGAACCATTCCTTTCCTTTCACTTGTATTTTGCTTCTTTATTTTCTCAATGTAATAATGGCTTGCAACTTAGAAGCAGCAAACTAGTAGTTATCAATAAAGAGCTTCTTTTTCCCCATATCTTTCTTGTGATTACTTGCGTCTCTCTGTTATTAATTTCTTTAACTCAAACAGCTAGTTCGGAGTCCAACACTTGGCTCGACTCCGCTTCGCAAACTCGCTCTTAAGCGAGCTAGAAGTGGTTCGCCATTCGAAATTGCTCCCACAACCGTTGAAATTAACTCAAACGATGAGTTCTGAGTCCAACACTTGGCTCGACTCTGCTTCGCGAACTCGCTCTTAAGCGAGCTAGAAGTGGTTCACCATTCGGAATTGCTCCCACAACCATTAAAATTAACTCAAACGGCGAGTTCGGAGTCCAACACTTGGCTCGACTCCGCTTTGCAAACTCGCTCTTAAGCGAGCTAGAAGTGGTTCGCCATTCGGAATTGCTCCCACAACCGTTGAAATTAACTCAAACGACGAGTTCGGAGTCCAACACTTGGCTCGACTCTGCTTCGCAAACTCGCTCTTAAGCGAGCTAAAAGTGGTTCTCCATTCGGAATTGCTCCCACAACCATTGAAATTAACTCAAACGAGTTCGGAGTCCAACACTTGGCTCGACTCCGCTTCGCAAAGTTGCTCTTAAGCGAGCTAGAAGTTGTTCGACATTCGGAATTGCTCCCACAACCGTTGAAATTAACTCAAACGACAAGTTCAGAGTCCAACACTTGGCTCGACTCTGTTCCGCAAGCACACTCTTAAGCGAGCTAGGAGTGGTTTGCCATTCGGAATTGCTCCCACAACCATTAAAATTAACTCAAACGACGAGTTCGGAGTCCAACACTTGGCTCTACTCCGCTTCGCAAGCTCGCTCTTAAGCGAGCTAGAAGTGGTTCGTCATTCGGAATTGCTCCCACAATCGTTGAAACTTGCTCCGACGGCTCGCACGAAGCTCTCATAACCATACTAGACATGGGAGAAGAGTACTTACAGGAGCTAACCTTTAGTCCTTATGATTCGTCTAAAGTTGAAGTAATCCTTCAAAAGGCTGCTTTCCACTACGAGAAACTGCCTTCTCCTACAAATTCGCAAGCTGGAGGTTCGAAGCAGTGCTCGGCACTACATACACACCTCGCTCGTTAGTGAGCTAAAAGTAGTCCAACCTTCGCAAGTAAAACAACACATGAAAGCTTCTATAAGGTTCGGAAGAACTAAACACACAAGTACAAACAAGGAAAAAGCCTCGCTTTTATAAAGTTCGGAAGAACTGTACAAGACACACTTCTTTACAACGAAGTTACAAGGGCTGAAAAACCAAAACAACAAAGCCAACTTGCAACACTTAGACAAAATACAAAACTTGGAAAACAAGAAAGCTTCAACCCCTCCTAGGCGCAGGGATGTTCCGCTTTAAAGATACCCGGGGACGGCGACGCCTGACCTCGAAACTCGTCCCTAGACCGGCGAACTGAGACGTATCCTCGGCACTGCTCCTGACAGTTGCACCGAAGGAAGCTCTGCTCGATGAAATTGCCACACCACTTTGGGCATCACCCGGACTTTGTCGAGCAACGGGCAAACGGGTCGCGAGCTCGTAAAATGAAATCCCTCGTTCACTCTCTTCACGAGTGCACGAAGTGCTACTGACGTTGATCGGCCCTGAACACGGTTTGAGGCGAGCCACTTTTGCCTCCAGCTTGGCTATCCGTTGTTTCAGAGAGTCGTCTTTTACATCCACTTCGAAGCACGGGGGCACTGCGGAGCTCGGGATGCTAGGATGGCTGGCAATGATTCGGCGGAGCTGAGTGACTTCGATGCCCCTGTCCACCGTGGCCCTCTTCAACGCGTCAACCTCGGCCGTCAATTCGTCGCGTTCAGTCATCAGCCTACCCACTGCTGCCGTCAACTCCTCTTCTTCCGCCAGGAGCTTTGCCTCCACTATCTGCAAGTGGTGAATTTCAGTGAGCAGATCGTCTCTCTCCGCTGTCATCTTCGACAAAGAATGTTGGAGACACTTGTGCCTCAGCCCATTAGTAAAGGAGGTCGACGAGCCATCATCCTTGTCTACGGGGGTAATCTCAGCGAGCCTGCCCTCTAGTCGCCGAATTTCGATGTCTCGCCGGCCTAAGATCAGCTGCAGATGGTTCTGCTCACCCTCAGCTCTGCGCAACCCCAACTCGACTTCGTAAAAGTGCTCTCGACACCTGGTTAAACACAACCTCGTCGCCCCTAAGCCGACCTCGGAACGTAACTCCTCCCCTGAGTGAGTGGGTTCGGCAGACTGGGTCACCTCGGCAAGCTAAAAAGTTCAAGGCAAACAATGAGAACGCTCAGTAAATATTCACAAATTTGCTTCCCATCAAACTCCGGAACAAGGCCACATGCACATAGCTAAGACTAGAATCTTTTGTTTCAACATTTAGTCAAATTTCAAGGAAACGTTTGGAAAGCTACTCAAAAGAAACATAGGGTCGAGCTCAAAAGTTGTATTTTCATTCATCACAAAAATGCGGTGGCCAGTCCGCAATTAGGCAATACAATCAACAGCTCAAAAAAAAAGAAGAAGAAGAAGAAGTCAAGGGACGACCTCTTTCCCGGAGCGTCGTGATTGGACAGGGTCAGACTCCCCCGAAGGAGCCATCATCGCCAGCGGAGTCACCACCGACCCCTGCACCTCGCCAACGACCTCGACCTCGGGGTCATCTTCGTCATCCCCTCCCTCCTCCTTCGACTCGGGGTCGAAGCCTTCGACGTGGTCCGGGAAGAGCCGCCATCCGGAGCAGTCGACCGCAGGATAGCGCTCCGACACCTACGCGATGGCCTGAGCGTATGCCTTGGCCATGTTGGCAGCAAGGAAGCCCTGCGCCTTCGCCAGGGTGGCCGCTTCGGCTTCCTTCACTGCTGCAGCCTGGGCCTCCACCGCCTCGGCCAGTTGCTTGGCCGTCTCCTCCTTCTGCCGAAGCAGATCGCCCTCGAGCTTCGTCACGAGACCCTCAAGGTACTCGAGCCTCATCGCCTTCCCCTCAAACTCAACCTTCAACTTGTCGAGTTCATTGGCAATTCGAGCCTTTTCAGCCCGAGCTCAGTCGGCCTCACTCTTAAGGTCCTTCTCCAGGTCCGTCATCTACTCCATGAGATGACCGAAGTGGACGGTTATCTGCAGCATAACAACAAGGAATGAAAGAAGTCAGAAAATTTAATGTGCAAGCTATCAACAGAGTGAAAATCGATACTCACCGATACCGCCGCACAAGCGATCTCGAAGGCATCATCGCCCGCGAGGCCGGCGTCCATGGCGGCTCGATCTTTCGATGTCGCCAGGTGCTTCACCGCCTGCATGCTCGACGTCGAGTCACCGAGGAATCCGTCGAGCTTCCGAACTTGCCAATCCAAAATGTAGATCTTCTTGTGCTCCTCTGTAAGGAGCTCCTCGGCATCCACCGTCAGCGGGGGCGCCTCCATCCCGAGCGCAGCGGCTATTGGGAACTCGCCTAGGTTGGCCGATGCCGAGGCTACCTCCGGAGCCTGCCTTAGGGTCACGACCTCCACCTCCTCGGTGGCACCGGTGACCTTCGCAGCCTTTGGAGCGGTCAGCCTGGTCGCGATCCTCTTGCACTTCTTAGGCGCCTTGCTCCCGAGGGCGGCCCTCTGCGCTAGCACAGCGTCGTAGTCCATATTTTCTGCAATCAAGCGAGAAGTTGGTTAAGAAAAATGCAAGTTATGATATGCAAAGTAAAAGGAAAAAAAAGAACACAGATAAAAGTTGCGTACTATGATCTACGCGACAGAGCCCTCCCACGAAGAGAACGTCTTCGGTCAGATCTCGCCAGTCGAACTTGGGTCAGTCGAGAAGGACCCGAACTGCATCCTCCTCTTGGGGGTGAAGCACTGGTGACTCCCTCACTCGCTTCGTCACCTCCTCCACCCAACCGGAAGGTATAGGCCTTGCCTCTGGACTCCGCACTATGAAAAACTTCTCACGCCAGTGCTTTATTGAGTCGGGGCAGACGACGAGCCGAGCACCATGCCTCGGGGCCAAATACTACCGGAACTCTGACTGGTTCTGCTGGTGAAGACGGTAGAGCGTCCGGAGCACCCTCAACTCTGGCTCAACCCCGGCTGTCTGGAAGTGAGCACGAACCCGTTAATCACTCTCCACGCGTTCGGCATAAGTTGGATGGGGCTGACCCCAAACCACCTAAGTACCTGAATCGCGAACGGGTGGAGAGGGAGCCGAGCCCCGGTGATAAAGGCATTGACCGGCCAGAAACACATGGTTACTGGCAACGGCAAAATGGTCCTAACCCCGGGACCCGGCAACATTAGTTCATACTCCTCCGAGATTTGGAAGCAATCCCGGATCACTGCCAGGTCCACCTCATTGAGGATGGACACCGTGTCGTCCGCCTCCGAGGTCTCCCTTGCCACATTCTCCTCGAAGGTTCGCCCCCTCCTGTGAACGATGCGCTCGGCATGCTCCTCTAGAAGTTCCCGGACCCTATGGAGTCCTGTCAACGGCCCCAGCAACCTACCGAACTCCCCCATACCCTTCGGGTCCTCCACTATTGTGTCCCGGCCAGATACCCTCTGGCCCTTATCTTTGCGACCTCCCTGACTCGGAGAAGGAGCTTCGCCAGCAGGGGGAGGGCTCAGAGACAGGGGAAAGAGACATTTTTTTACTTGAAAAAAAAAACTAAGTATAAGTTACCTTGAAGTGACAAGTTATGGTCGGAATTTTAACCGGAAAACAGCCAGCGATCACCGTGGGCTCTCGCTAGTAGAAAATCACCGCCTGAGTAAAAATTCGGAGAAGTGAAAAATGAGAAAGGGGTGGAGTTTTATAGAGCTTGGCACACAAAACGACGGTAATGGGCCTAAAGAAAACCAACAGTCAGGCCCATTTACGCAAAGCGACAAAAGGAGCTGAACTGTCACATGACTTACCGTGCCAGGCCGTACCGTCGCATTAATGGCTGTCACTTCTGTCAGAGTTGTCAGAAGCTCAACAGTCATCAGCCCAGTCTGTCATTTCCTAGCCGTCGAATCAACTCTGGCACCTCGGCACGCCTTGCCGAGCGCTCTTGCCACCGACCATTTTACATGGAAAAAATGGACTTCGGCACGCCTTGCCGAGCGCTCTTTCCACCGACCATTTTACATGAAAAAAATGGACTTCGACATGCCTTGCCGAGCGCTCTTGCCACCGACCATTTTACATAGAAAAAAATGGACTTCGGCATGCCTTGGCTGAGCGCTCTTGCCACCGACCCTTTTACATGGAAAAAATGGACTTCGGCACGCCTCGCCGAGCGCTCTTGCCACCGACCCTTTTACATGGAAAAAATGGACCTCAGCACGTCTTGCCGAGCGCTCTTGGCACCGACCTTCTTACAGGGAAGAAATCTTCTCTGGACTTCAGCCAGAACGCACCGAACCCCCTCCGGACTTCGGCCAAAACTCGCCGAACCTCCTCCAGACTTCGGCCAAAGCTAACCAAACCATCTCTTCACATTTGAAGCTTAGCTGAGATATCCTTGCTCTTCGACAGAAGTCGCCGAACCCCTCCAGACCTCGGCCTCTCTCACAGCATGCGTTTGGAGGGGGTCGGCAACGACGCCGAAGTATATACACCAAGAAATGAAGGAAATCACTCCTCCAGGCAAGCACAGTCACTAGATCTCCCCAAAATTCGTGCCCAAAGCTGATGAAGGGCCCAGATTACGCCACGTCATAATTCGGAATTAAAAATTAATTTTTATTTATTAAAATCGCTTTATTTATTTAAAAATTGCAAAAAAATGATTACAAAATTGGGCAAATTAATTAAAAATTCTAAAAAATAATTATAAATTCGGAGAAATATTTTTGATCCCCTGGGTAAATAATTATTGTTCAGAAGAGTTAATTAAGACCCCCGAATAACAAATCACCGCTTCGCAAAATTAAATAAATAGTCCGAAAAATAGATAAAAATTAAGAAAAATCACCAGAAGTCCAAGAGAGCTCAAGAACAACCTTGAGCATGCAAATAGCTTCGAAAATTACCATAATACCTCATACAAAGATTCAATACCCCCTCGTTTGGACTCCGATACAACTCTGAAAGCCATTAAAACAGTGAAACTACTCCCCAAAGGCTGATCAAACTCAGTTTTCGGGAGTGGGGGGCTCGTGATATGGCCAAAAATGGGGTTAAATCGGAACCGTCCAGATCGAGCATGAATCTTAAAGCTTGGGGGTAAAATGGTAATTTCACCTATAAACGGGTCTGAGATGGGTACTGGGTCTTTTCTACAAAGGCCCAATAACCCACGAACGGATCCACCTTAACTGGGTGCGGGTCCCAACCCGCAAGAAACCCAGACCAGCTGGATAGAATCAGGGTTTCTGATTGTATTAAATCAACGGCCATGATTCACTCTATCCTTTCACGGGGAATTAGGAATTTCATTCCTAAACTAATCCCAAAGGCGGCTATAAATACCTCCCATTCACCACCATTAAGAGGTAATCAATCGTTTGCCAGTTAATGCTCATTCATAATCTTTCTGATTACTGACTTGAGCGTCGGAGGTGCATCGCCGAGATCAACTCCGGTGTCTCGCACTTTTTGCAGGTGAACGGCGGGAGTCAATGGTCAAACTCCGGCAGAAAGGTTTCAAGTTTGGCTATTCGGTTCCCCTAAGAATCCACAAATTCTATCTGTTTGCCCCCACACCAGATTTAGCGGTAACATTTACTATGGTATCTACTGTTTACCTCTGGATGCATGAGGGCATGATCCATGACATCGTTTGTTGTTATTATTGTTACTGTTACTATTTGTCTGAATATATTGTCCTATAGAAGTTCCATTACGAAATCTTAAAACGAATCTATTTGCTGTAGCAACTATGTGGTATAATTTGGGATGCATGAAGTGCTACCTAGTTAGTAATGAACATTAGACATAAGAATAACTGTTTACACTGTCACATCCTGTTACTGTTGACCCTTACTGTTACTGTTATACTTTTACTGTTATTCAGTTGTTTACTACCATCTATAGACTGTTATATTTACTGCTTCTCCATGTTAGCATTTTCTGTATAGTTAGTTTTCCCCCCATTGCCTTACTTGTACTGCTTGCGGCCCGGACTTGCATCTAACGGGTGTTATGTTTTCCTATTTTCCTATTTTTCCTTATAATTACCATATGAGCAGGTTTTGCTGATCAATTGCATACTGGAGTTGGTGAGCAAAGGTTTTGAACTGCACAATTGGAATCATTTGCTTAAAATATTTTGATGAACTATTTATATTTATGAACTGTATTGAGACTTGTATTTGGGCCTGTAGTCCCAAGATTATTATTTTGTTTCAGATCTTGTATTTGTTGGATATTTTTTATTGTTGCAATAAATACTATTGAGTTATGATTGTTTATGCATGCTTGGTTGGAGTATACTGTTATATTTATTGTTGTGATGAGTCAAGCAGATCCGTACAGCTTATGGATGGTAAAAACTATCCGTTGGGCTTAGTTGCGTATCGTATTTCGTATTCTTTTGGGAAGCAGGGCGTGACAAGGTTTTTAGTGGTATCAGAGCCTCATGTTTGGCTATTGTGTTAGTTTGACTAATATATTAGATAGGATTGATTCGATCAGATTTACTTGGTTCCCAACAAGCCATGCATTGCACAGAGAATTATTAATCAACTAGATCTGAATGCTAATTGTTTTGGGTTTTGTGCAGACTATGGCTCGTGGGAATGATTCGTCTTCACAAGAAGGCCATCCTGAGTTGGTAGTTGTAACTCAGGTGCTCCAGTAGATTGCTCAGATGCAGCAGGAGCACAGCGAACCGGTAAGGCTGCTTTGGAAGCTGCTAACCTGAATGTTGTTTCGACCCCCATTGTACCTGCCCCTGTAGCTTTGCCCCCTCGTTCAGGTACCATTGCGGATTTCATGAAGTTGCTCCCTAATAAGTTCGCTGGTACTGAGATGCCACTTGAGGCTGAGCAGTGGTTGACCCGGACGGAGAGTCTGCTATAGGTAGCTAGGGTCGCCAATGCCGATCGTGTGGATGTGGTATGCATCCAGTTGGTAGATTTGGCCCACATCTGGTAGAGGGTAGAATCCGAGAGGCTAGAGCGGCCTATTACTTGGGCCACTTTTGCTCATAGCTTCCTAGAGAAATTCTTCCCGCACATCACCCGGGTAGAAATGGAGCATACATTTCTTGCCCTAAAGTAAGGCTCTAGATCCGTGGACGAGTACACTTCGACGTTCACCAGGCTTAGCCGCTTCACTACCACCTTGGAGGAGAATGAGGAGGATCGTGCTCGGGGGTTCCTTTTGGGTCTTGATCAGGGTATTTTGGTGCACTTGGCTGCCCATCATCTACGTACCTATGCGGATGCCTTGGAGGCAGCTCGAGCGACAGAGCAGACTCGTGCTCGTGAGACCCCTTCTCAGTGGGTTGTGCAGTACCCCGCTACTGTTGCTATCAGGCCTACTGGAGGTCCGATCAAGAGGCCAGCTCCGGTCCTTACCATTAGGACAGCTCCCTACCGTCCTGCTCCTCTACGGAGGGATGTTGTTTGCGACTTTTACCAGACCCCTGGGCATTTGCGCAAGGATTGCTGGAAGGCCAACCACCGTTGTCTCGGTTGTAGTGCTACTGACCACTGGGTTCGAGATTGTCCTCGGGGGAGGCACGACCAAGCTGCAATCGTGCCAGTCCGTAGTCAGGTCAGACTACCTCTTCCCCCGCAGCGTCAGATCGTTGGTCAGAGGACCGCTGCTCCAGGGAAAGGTCAGGCTTTCAACTTGACCGCGGAGGAAGCTCAGACCGCAGAAGAATTCGTTGCAGATATTTCTTTTGTGCTTTCTTTTGTTGTTCTATTATTTTTTCCTCATTTTATTTCTCTTGTATCTTTCTCCATGTTGTCTTTCCTGAATCATTTTTCATATTCCTTGGTTATCTTTCATTTGTTCATATTTTCCCTTGTTTGGCTCTATTTAGGTGTTATTCTAGTTCATTCTATTCTTGCTCGTGTTCTTTCGTCTCTTCCCACTTTGTGGATCTACATCAGTTGGTGTCCGATTGCTTGGCATATCACCACAGGTGGCAGTGTTGTCGTTTGTTCCTAGGAGTGCAAGCAGAGTCCCGTGGTGATTGGAAGTGCTGATTTCATAGCAGATCTGATTGTGATTGGCAGTTCAAGGTTTGATGTGATTCTCGTCATGGATTGGCTGGGGTAGACCTACGCGATCATTGATTGTCGAGCGAAGAAGGTTGTTTTCAGGATGTCAAGCCGTGAGGAGTTTGAGCTCCATGCTGGGGAGTTACCCCTTGGGCGTGGCAGAAAGTTGTTGTCAATGCTGGTTGTTCAACAGAGTTGCATTCAGGTTGTGAGGCTGCACCTCTTGTTGTGCGGGATTTTCTAGATGTGTTTCCCAAGGAGTTGCCTGGACTTCCCTCGGATAAGGATGTGGAATTCGGTATTGATGTTCAGCCTAGTACTGTGCCGATACAGAAGAGTCCTTACTAGATGGCACCAGTTGAGCTAGCAGAGTTGAAGGTGCAGGTCCAAGAATTGCTGGATTTGGGTTTCATCAGGCCCAGTGTGTCCCCGTGGGGAGCTCCTATCTTGTTTGTCAGCAAGAAGGACGGGAGTCATCATCGGTGCAGGATTATCGGGAGCTGAACAGTGTTACAGTAAAGAACCAGTATCCGCTACCCAGGATCGATAACTTGTTTGACAAGCTAGGTGGAGCTGCTGTCTTTTCGAAGTTGGACCTTCGCTCTAGTTATCATCAAGTGAAGGTGAAGGCATCTGATGTACAGAAGACTGTATTCAGGACCAGATATGGGCACTATAAGTTCCTAGTGATGCCTTTCGAAGTTACGAATGCGCCAGTAGTGTTCATGAGTCTGATGAACAGAGTTTTCTCTCTATTTCAGGACATATTCGTGGTGGTCTTTATAGATGACATTCTGGTGTATTCTCAGAACCGGAAGGATCATGCTGATCATCTGAAGTTAGTTTTGCAAACCTTGAGAGAGAATCAGCTCTATAGGAAACTCAGCAAGTGTGAGTTCTGGCTTGATCGAGTTACCTTTTTTAGGCACATTATCTCAGGTGATGGTATCTCTGTCGATCGGACCAAGACTTCTGCAGTCAAGGATTTGCTTGTTCCTAAGTCAGTTTCGAAAGTGAGAAGTTTCCTTGGTTTGGCCAGGTATTATCGAAAGTTTGTCCAAGACATTTCGAAGATTGCTGGTCATTGACTAAGTTGACTGGGAAGGATCAGAAGTTCGTCTAGGATGGAGCTTGTAGTGGAGCTTTTGCAGAGTTGAAGAGCCGATTGACGTCAGTGCCTGTGTTGACTATTCTGGATGGTTCGGGTGGTTTTGTGGTTCACTGTGACGCTTCTGGCAAGGGCCTAAGTGTAGTGTTGATGCAGAAGGGTCAAGTTGTTGCTTATGCATCCAGACAGTTGAGGTCGCACGAGAAAAATTATCCTACCCATGATTTGGAACTGGTTGCCGTGATTTTTTGCTTTGAAGTTATGGAGGAATTATCTGCTTGGAGACCGAGTGGAGATCTTTACTTACCACAAAAGTCTCAAGTATGTGTTCACTCAGAAGAAGCTAAACATGAGGCAAAGGCGATGGTTGGAGTTGATGGCTGACTTTGACATCAGTTTGCAATACTATCCTGGTAGAGTGAACTTGGTGCCAGATGCTTTGAGTAGGAGGCCAGCCGCCATGTTCCTAACTCAGCAGAGAGAGCTTGTTGAGAAGATGCAGAGGTTGGGTTTGGATGTGATCTTGCCAGGTTTTTATCGGAGTTGCATGATGCTTCGGTTGCAGTCTTCTCTTGTTGAGCAGATTAAGGAGGCTCAGGCAGGTGATGAGCAATTGCAAGGGTTCAGAGCCGAAGTTGAAGCAGGTACGAGGACTGAAATGGTTGTTCACTCAAATGGATCTCTTCGTTTTGGGTCCAGGTTGTGTGTTCCGAAGGGTGAGGTTCGTCAGAAGTTACTTGAGGAAGCCCACCAATCGTCGCACTCTGTTCATCATGGTGGTACAAAGATGTACCGAGACTTGAAGCTTCATTTTTTGTGGCAAGGTATGAAGAGGGTCGTGGCGAGATTTTTGTCGCAGTGCTTGATCTGCCAGCAGGTGAAGGCAGAGCATCAGAGGACCGCTGGACTTCTTCAGCCTCTTCCCATTCCGGAGTGGAAATGGGAGCATATCACCATGGATTTTGTGACCACTTTGCCGAGGAGTCCTAAGGGTCACAACGCCATTTGGGTGATTGTGGAAAGTTTGACGAAGAGCGCTCACTTCCTTCCCTTCAGAGTTGGACAGTTAACTGAGAACCTAGCTGAGAAGTACATGCAAGAGATCTCCAGACTTCATGGGGTTCCAGTCAGTATTGTATCTGACAGGGATACGAGATTCAGGTCATAGTTTTGGGAGAGTCTTCAGAGTTGTCTGGAGAGTAAGTTGAAGTAGAGTACAACTTTTCACCCTCAGACAGATGGACAGTCAGAGAGGACCATCCAGACTCTAGAGGACATGTTGAGATCATGTGTGCTACAATTTGGAGGTTCTTAGGAGGACCACTTGCATCTTGTAGAGTTCTCCTACAATAACAGCTTTCAAGCCAGTCTTAAAGCTGCTCCTTTCGAGGCACTCTATGGTCGTAAGTGTCAGTCGTCAGTGTGCTGGGATGACATTGGCGAGAGAAAATTGTTGGGCCCGGAGTTTGTCACCAAGACAGTGGATAATGTGAGTCAGATCAGGAAGCATCTTCAAGTCGCGCAAGACAGACGGAAGCAATGGGCTGATATTCATCGTAGAGCCTTGGAGTTTGAGGTGGGAGACTGTTTTCCTTAAGGTATCTCCGTGGCGAGGTGTCATTCGTTTTGGTGGCGGAGGTAAGTTGAGCCCCAAGTTCATCGGACTGTTTGACATCATGGAACGAGTTGGCAAGGTGACCTATCGTCTTGCATTGCCCCCGGCTTCATCTGGAGTACACGACGTCTCGAAACTGAGGAAGTATATCTGTGATGAGAGCCACATGATTGACTACTCGGAGTTATCTGTGAGTCCGGATTTGTCTTGTGAAATTTTGCCAGCTGCTATTGTGGACCGGCATGAGAAGGTTTTGAAGAACAAGGTGATCAAGCTTGTTCGTGTTTGTTGGAATCCTCACTCGCCGGGTGAGTCAACTTGGGAGCTAGAGGAGGATATCCAGCGGAGGTTTCCTCATTTGTTTGTGTAGCTCTTGTTTTGCTTTTGTTATTGTATTTTTCTTTTCTTTCTGGGTTACCCTATGTACTTCTTGTTGAATTTCGAGGACGAAATTCTTCTTGTTAGGAGGGTAGGGTTTGTAACCCCTATTGCTCATATTTGTATTTTTAATTATATTTAATAAAATTCTTGATTATTCTACTTTATTTTTTGTTGTATTTATTTTTATTTCTTTTGCATCGTGTGTTGTTCTTCTTTCTCTTGTGATTCATTTCGCATTGATTCAGCTTTTTATTCTCATTTATTTGATCTACAATTTGTCTTTAATCTCGTCTATTGTTTAAACCTATTTCATGGCCTATTTATCTCTTATTGGTTTCTTTTCTTCCTATTAGATACTACTCAGTTCACCCAAACCCATAGTCTCTATATAAACACCCTAGTTGAACCCTAACCCCAATTACCAAACCCTAATATCCTATCTCTCTATCTCTCATCCTCCTAGCCGTCCCCCTCATCTATTACCCTACCTCACTCCCAGCCGTCTTCCCCTCTCCTCGCCTTCGCCGTCTACTTCCGATGCCGGAGACCACCACCGCACCCCACCCTCTCATTTTCCCTCTTCGCTGTCGTCGATTTCTCTATGGTCAGTAACACCCCAGGCCGAGCCCCTTGCTACCGTCGTCTTGTTCGAGCACAGCCGCGATACCCCCAACCCCAAGCCGCCACACTGTCATCTTCCCTGGTGGTCGCTGCTGCCGACCTTGTTGTTGTTGGTTGTTGTCTCTTTGGGTGTGTGTGTGCTCGTGTATCTTGTGCACGTGTTTCCGCTCTGGATTCTCATCTTTCGTTCGTTGTGCTCGTTGTTCGGGATCTGTTCTCGTTATTCTGTTCTTCGTTTCCGTTGTCTTCATAACAGGCAAGTAGCTTATATGTGTTCTTTTGGTCATACAAGTTAATTTCGTAAGTAGTCTAGTATGAAAATGTGTGTGCTCTCATGATGATCCTATCCTATTAGTTAAACCGTTGACATCATCTCTTGATCATGAGTAGTTACAATAATTGATACCCGTTGCATGAAACAATTAGATTAGATGACACTTTGACTGTATGTTGTTTGTGACACACCGTATGATGTAGATGACTGTTACATAGATGTTTGTTGGATGTATGATCTTATTATAGACCATTTATTCACATGCCATGCTGATTTGAGTAACCCACATATATCATGTTTGTATGACGCCTAGATTGGACCGTTTGTAGTTCAGTTGTTTGATAAAATGCATAAAAGAACTTTTGTTTTGCTGCTGCCCTATTTTGTACAGTAATTTTGACCCAGTTCACATCAGTAAAATAAATAAGTTTGTGAACATGATTTATAGACTTTTTTTTCTATTTTTCAGAACTTTTGACGGATTTGAATTCCGATTTTTGATGCATGAGTTATTGCTGTTTTACTGCAGTCGTGTCGTATATTCCAGAATCTAAACTATATGTATTCTGTATGGAATTTTATTTTAAAAGTGATAATTAAATGTAGAATTTGAAATCTATATTTTGTTAAGTATGTTTAGATATGACTGGGATCAATCCCTAATTTTTGTGGAATTAATTAATGACTTTTATATCTCCTTTCATGCTTTCGAAACCAATCGAAATATTTCCAAACTGCATGCTGTTAAGTAAAGAACTATGTTTTCAACCTAATTCTATTCATTTTTATGAAAACTTTGTAAATATGAACTATAGCCTGATTTGTCTATTTTATTACCCCTTTGACGGATGTGGATTTCGAATTACTTTTTGTGAATTATCTCAGTTTTGGTACTGCTATATCTGAACTTTCAGAATTGAGATTTTGTTGCATTACTCTGTTTTACCATTTTTTTTACTATACTATCTGTAATATAATCTCATGATATTTTATATTTTGAAACTAGATATGTTAGGAAATCTTCCAGATTTTTATTAAATATAATTATGATGTTTTTAAACTCTTTTCATGCTCATAAACAAGATTTTGTATTTTCTGACTGAACACGATTTCTATATTAAACGTTGTTTTCAACCCTGTTTCTGTGACTGATATGTGACTTATATATATGTGCTAGAATCGTCAGAGACTATAGTTTCTACATTTTCTGACGGATCTAGGTTTTCTGTTCTGTAGCAACGGAAATATCAGATTTGGTACAGTAGTGTCTTGCTGTCCAAAACTGAAAGTTTCGTTGCTTTGACTATTATGAGTTGTTTTTATCAACTGTTGTAAGTACTACTTCATCTTAGACTTATCCTTTGTTCATGCCATGTCTTTAGCCTATTGTATTCGTTCACACCTGTCGTTAATAATGAAAAGAAATCAAGCCAGGATTTTTAAGGAAAATGATCGAGTAGTGGACAATATAGAAATGCATATTCGGAGGGAACTCGTTTTTCCCACTATTTACTGTGGTACGTACTATTTATCTCTGGATGCATTGTCACACCCCGCTTCCCAAAAGGATACGGAATATGGTACGCGACTAATTCTAGTAGATAGTTTTCACCATCCATAAGCTGTACGAATCTGCTTGACTCATCATAATAGTAAATATAACAGTATACTCCAACCAGTTATGCAAAAACAATCATAACTCAATAGTATTTATTGCACCAGTAATAATAAATGTTCCAACAAATACTAGATCCGAAACAAAACAATAATCATGGGACAATAAGCCCAAATACAAGTCTCAATACAGTTCATGAAATAAAATAGTTCATCATAACATTTAAGCAAATTATTCCAGTTGCGCAGCTCAAAACTTTTGCTTACCAACTCCAGTAGAAAATTGATCAACAAAACCTGCTCATATGGCAATTACAAGGAAAGTAGGAAAATAGGAAATCATAACGCCCGTTAGAAGCAAGTCTGGGCTGAAAGCAATACAAGTAAGAAAATGGGGAATAACTAACTAGACAGGAAATACTAACATGGAGAAAGCAGTAAGTATTACAATTTACAAGTGACAGTAAGCAGCGGAATAACAGTAAAAGTGTAACAGTAACAGTAAGGGTCAATAGTAACAGTGTGTCAACGGTAGCAGTAATCAACAGTAGTTGTAACAGGATATGACAATGTAAACAGTTATTCTTACGTCTAATGTTCATTACTAACTAGGTAGCACTTCATGCATCCCAGATATTACCATATGGTTGCTACATCAAACAGTTTCGCTTTAAGATTTTATAGTGGAACTTCTATAGGGCAATATATTCAGACAAACAGTAACAGTAACAGTAATAATAACAGTAACGGTGTCATGGATCATGCCCTCATGCATTTAGAGATAAACAGTAGGTACCACAGTAAATAGTGGGGAAATGAGTCCCTTCTAAATATATATTTCTATATTGTCCACTACTCGATCTTTTTCCTTAAGACCCCGGTTTGATTTCTTTTATTGTCAATAAACATGTGTGAACGAATACAACTGGCTAAAGACATGGCATGAATAAGAAATAAGTTTAAGTTGAAATAGTAATTGCAACGATTGATAAAAACAACTCATAACAGTCAACTCATAGCATCCACCATCTTGGTGATCAACTCTGGGCCCAACAGTTTCCTCTCGCCAATGTCATCCCTGCATACTGGTGACCGATGCTTGCGACCATAGAGTTCCTCGAAAGGAGCAGGTTTAAGACTGGTCTGAAAACTGTTGTTGTACGAGAACTCTGCGAGATGCAAGTGGTCCTCGCAAGAACCTCCAAATTGCAGCACACATGACCTCAACATGTCCTCTAGAGTCTTGTTGGTCCTCTCTGACTATCCATCTTTCTGAGGGTGAAAAGCTGTACTGTACTTCAACTTACTCCCCAGACTACTCTGAAGACTCTCCCAAAAATGTGATCTGAACCTCGTATCCCTGTCGGATACAATACTGACTGGAACCCCATGAAGCTTGACAATCTCTTGCAAGTACTTCTCAGCTAAGCTCTCAATAGACTGTCCAACTCTGAAGGAAAGAAGTGCGCGCTCTTGGTCAACCTGTCCACAATCACCCAAATGGCATTGTAACCCTTAGGACTCCTCGGCAAAGTAGTCACAAAATCCATGGTGATATGCTCCCACTTCCACTCCGGAATGGGAAGAGGCTGAAGAAGTCTGGCGATACTCTGATGCTCTGCCTTCACCTGCTGGCAGATCAAGCACTGCGACACAAATCTCGCCACGGCCCTCTTCATACCATGCCACCAAAAATGAAGCTTCAAGTCCCGGTACATCTTAGTACCACCAGGATAAGTAGAGTACAACGATTGGTGGGCTTCCTCAAGTAACTTCTGGAAAACCTCACCCTTTGGAATACACAACCTGGACCCAAAACGAAGAGATCCATCTAAGTGAACAACCATATCGGTCCTCTTACCTGCTTCAACCTCGGCTCGGAACCCTTGCAATTGCTCATCACCTGCCTAAGCCTCCTTAATCTGCTCAACAAGAGACGACTGCAACTGAAGCATCTTGCAACTCTGAACAGAACCTGGCAAGATCACATCCAAATCTAACCTCCGCATCTGCTCAACAAGCTCTCTCTGCTAAGTTAGGAACATGGCGGCTGGTCTCCTACTTAAAGCATCTGGCACCAAGTTCACTCTACCAGGATAGTATTGCAAACTGATGTCAAAGTCAGCCATCAACTCCAACCATCGCCTCTGCCTCATGTTCAGCTCCTTCTGAGTGAACACATACTTGAGACTTTCATGGTAAGTAAAGATCTCCACTCAGTCTCCAAGCAGATAATGCCTCCACGACTTCAAAGCAAAAATCACGCCAGCTAGTTCCAAATCATGGGTAGATAATTCTTCTCCTGCGACTTCAACTGTGTGGATGCATAAGCAACAACTTGACCCTTCGGCATCAACACTACTCCTAGGCCCTTTCCAGAAGCATCACAGTGAACCACAAAACCACCCGTACCATCTGGAATAGTCAACACTGGCGCTGAGTTCAACCGGCGCTTCCACTCAGCAGAAGCTCCACCACAAGCTCCATCCCAAACAAACTTCTGATCTTTCCCAGTCAGCTTAGTC